>CM053030.1:136453320-137653320 GCA_028564925.1 Lithobates sylvaticus | reverse complement strand
AATGATTGGTAAGGTAGATGAGTCTGGCAGCAGCATTCATGATAGACTGAAGAGGGGAAAGTCTGCAAAGAGGCCAATCAGGAGAGAGATACAGTAGTCAAGGTGAGAGATAAGTGAGTGAATACATTGCTTAGTTGTTTCAACAGTTAAAAGGGGGCATATTTTGGAGATGTTAGGGTGGTGAATGCTACAAGATTTGGACAGTGATTGGATTTGGGGCTAAAAGGACAGGTCAGAGTCCAGGATTACACCTAGCACCCTGGCATAAGTTGTATTGTTTTGATGGAGAAGTCATGGGAGGTGGCACAGGCAGGGGGGAATTTTTGAGCTCAATTTTAGAAAGATTGAGTTTGAAGAAGTGGTGCAACATCCATGCTGATATGTCAGTAAGTTAGTAATGCGAGAGGAGACTGAAGGAGTGAGGTCAGGAAAAGAGCGATAGATTTGTGTGTCGTCACCATGGAAGTTTAACAAGTGACCAAGGGAGGAGGTGTAGATGTAGAAGAGGAGATGTAGATGGAGGATAGTGCCTCGGGGATCCCTACAGAGAGAGGAAGTGGAGTGGAGAAGACAGTTATAGGTAACCCTGAGTGCTGTGATTAGTAGGAGAACAAGGAGAGAGCAGAATCTTGAAGGCCCAGAGTGGAGTTTTTTTTGAGGGGATGGTCAACAGTATCAAAGGCTGCAGAGATGTCTAGTAGTATGAGTATAGAGTAAAAACAAGGAAAAGGGGCGCCTCTGAGTATATATCATAAAACTATTTATTTAAACTACAATATCCACTCACATGGAGGAAAGATGAGTTACATTCGAGTCCGTTAGCTGGGCTGAGGAGATGGAGTGGGACTGCAGGTCACAGCAGATCCTGTGGGGCTGGCATCGCATCAAATCCAAGCAGGAAAGGGTGGAATAGCTCAGCACAGCAGGGCTTCCTTTAGCGGTCAAGGCTTATGCAGACTTGTTCATATCCAGTCCAGTGTAATGGACAGCTAACGGACTCAAATGCAACTCATCTTTCCTCCATGTGAGTGGATATTGTTGTTTAAATAAATTGTTTTATGATCTATACTCAGAGGCGCCCCTTTTCCTTGTTTTTATTCTAACCTACTGGAGCCTGCTTCTGTTTTTCTTGGTGGCTGCCCTGACTGACCCAATGATACATATTCTTACGAGTATATATATATATATATATATATATATATATATATATGTGTACATATATACATTCCTCTATCCTGGCCCTTGGACTATTGGGTAATATTTTTGGAGGTATCTGTGTATTGCACCTTTTTATTTTTTTTATGAGTATAGAGTAGTGGCCATTGGTTTTCGTAGTTAGTAAGGTATTAGTGGGGCAATTTCAGTGAAGTGTAGTAAGCGAAAACTAGACTGTAAGGAGTCAAGAAGGTTGTTGTCATTGAAGGTAGGAGCTCAGACAGTTGTAGATTAAGCATTCGAGAGATAAACGGGAGCAAGGATCTTAAGTTGTTCAGGCTGGTGGGGTTCAGTGAGAGTTTTTAACCCCTTCACACTGACGTAACACCTACATGCGGCCTCATGGAAGTGGACTTTTTTTTTCATGGGGCCGCATATATGCGTATCTCCCTTCGTGCTGGGAGCATGCCACATGGCGTGAATCCCAGCAAAGAGGCCGTGGTCTCACTGAGAGCCTGGGGCCCCCATACTAACGATCAGGTCCAGGATCTCCTGATTCCGAGTCACCTGATCGCTGTGGTAGCCTCTGATTAGCTACACAGTGATCAGTCATTGTAAAGAAAGGGTTAGTGTTTGGGTCAAGTCAAGGTCAGTACATGTTGGGCAGGATTTTTATTTTATTTTTAAAATTGGCATCAGTGTTCGTTAGTGTCAATGTGTTTTAGGTAGGACAAAAAAAACTAACATACGTTATTGTTTCTGGGCAGTACTACGATACACAAAACAAGTTATGGTAGTAACAAAAAATCTACAGCTAAATAAAAAACTTTTTTTATTTTTAAACTTTTAACTTTTTTTGGCCAGTTTTCGTTTGATAATAGAAAAAAATCAGAAGGTATCAATAACTACTACCAAATGAAATCCCAATTTGTCCTGAAAAAAACAAGGTATAATCCACCTGGATGCACAAAGTAGTTATGGTTTGTACGGTTTGACTAACACATGTCAAAATTGTGCTTATGCATTAAGATTTGTTTTACCCTTAGGCACAAAGGGGTTAAGTATGGTATGGGGGTGATCAAGCATGTTTTGGGAGGAGGGGAAGGTACCAGTAGAGGGGGATAAATTGAAGATGTGAGTGAGGGAGCATAGAATAGAACAGGGTGAATGTAGTAGTTGTGAGGGAACAGGATGCAGGGGACAGTAGGAAAGGCGGGCTTCTGAGAAAACTTTAGCGACCTCTTCGATAGTAGCAAGGTCAAAAGAGAAAAGTGTTGAGGTTGGTTTTGTATAGGATATGAATATGTTCAGTGGGATAGATATCTGTGCAGTGGAGATGCCCCCATGATTTACATCAATCTTGTTTTTGAAGTGATTTGTAATCCCGTGAGCAAGTTACTGGGTGGAGGTGGAGAAAGTAAAGAGTTAAAAGTAGAGAAGAGACGATGAGGTCTGGATAATAGTGTTATTGATAGGTACAAAGTAGGCTTGTTTGACAACATGAAGGGGGGAATTGTATTTTAAGAAGGCAGATTTATATAGGGTGAATCCCTGCTGGGAATTGTTTTTTTTTTTTTTTTTTTTTTAACACCATATTTGCTCCAGTGCAAGGTTATGTCTTTTAAGATTTCTGGTGTCAGTCTGCCAGGGTTGTAATGGTTGGAGCCTGATACTTTGTGTAGTGAGAGGAGCAAGTGAGTCCAGTGTGGATGAGAATAAACTGTTGTTGACAGAAGTGGCCAAGTCAGGGATTTGTTTGCTGCTTGGAGAGGCAGGTGGTTGAAGACAATGATTTCGGTGTGAAAGTGATGAGGTTGTGATCAGAGAGAGGGAAGGGAGTGTTGGTGAGGTTGTAGGGAGTGAAAAGATGGGTGAACACAAGGTCAAGGCTATTACTGCGCGAGTGGAGGACTGTGTCTATTATGTTAAGTTAAAAGATGAGTTTGATATGAAAAGTTGGGATGAGGCTGGGCTGTTAACATTAATGGGGATGTTAAAATCCTCAAAGTGTGGCATCGGTGCAGGAGGCCTATAGGTCACTGCAATCCTTACAGAAATGGGAGAATGCAGACGAACACAGTGAGTCTCGAAAAAAGGAGCGCGATAGAGAGGGAGGGGTGGGAAGGACTTGAAAGGTGCTCTGTGGAGATAGCAGCAAACCAACGCCACCTCCTTTCCAACCACTGGGCCTGGGAAAGTGAGAGGAAATCTTTGCAAGCAGGGCATAGACAGAAATAAAAACCTTCCCTGCTGTCTCTCAAAAACAAAAAGTACACGTTTTGGAAACAAACTCGGGAATACTTTTCAACCAGCTTCCCATTGTACATGGTAATATGAGGGTTGCATCTCACTGTGTGTGTATGTGGCACTTAAGAAAATTATTTTTATGACATTCTTGTAATATGCTCAGCACAGACCGCTGCTATTGTCTATAAAGTCACTCTACTATTTCTGGTTCAGCAGGTCAACTGTACTGCATCCTTGGTCAACTACCTGTTCATTAGACAAAGATTGTGATGCTGGTTCACGATCAAATGTACTTTAACAGCTTAATTTCCTGGCGGTAACTAAATTGTTTCTAGAAAAATATGCTTTTATTTCCTACACCTTGAAAGTGTTTTGCCAGGAAAAATACAGAAGTCGTCCAACCATGGATTGTATAACTTGCAAAATAGTGCTCAATGAGATTCAGAAGCCATACTGTTCTAAATCGTGCTAATAAATGAGCTAATAAAACTCTGGCGCAAACATGCAATATGTCCAAAATGAATTCATTAAGGTAATTCATCTCAAAGCGCTGTGAAAAAAAAAAAGGATTTTCGGTCTTCAATAAAAAAACAAAAGCAGCCTCAGGTAATTCACCCAGTACTGAGGATATGACCACATAGGTTTACATAGGGAACAGGACCACGCTCACTACAGATCTCTCTGTAGTGCATGTACCCTGGATTGCTTACATTACATTTCTGACATCTGATGAACTTAGGTGAGCTTTTACTAATTGCTCACATGAATCCTTTTTCGCATCGAAGTGGTAAATGGTAAATTAAGGGAAATTTCCATGATGCCTGAGATATGCTGATTCATTGCAGACCTCAAGTGTGCTCCAGCCAAGGCACAGTTTATTGGGAGGTCTGTGAGTTCTTGGCAAAGCATTCTAAAAAAACTGTTGCTCTGATGTACCGAGTTATTTTTAGCATTGCTAGAGGAATGATGTGCATAACATGAATTTTTTTTGTATATCTCTCTCTAATTTTAGCAATTGTGACCATTTATCTCTCTACCTATTGCTTTTAGCATGACACTTTGTTGCTTGATTGTTCGTTAGTCACTGAAAAAAAGTGTGTGTGTGTATGTATGCGTGTATATGTGTAATATATATAATCTCATTGCACATCTGCAGTACATAACTTATCCTGCTTTGCAAAAGCTAAACTCATGAGTGCCAGTGTAAATAAAGCAATAAATGTGGTGACTGGATTTGTTTTCTCTTTTAGGCTTTTTTTTCCTTCACTGTCACTTATCAATCAGCAAGTCTGATATTTTTCAACTTCCTTTTAATAGACCAAGTTATCTAAGAAAAGTGACAGTTATATGCTTAAGACAGTTGCCACTGACAGAAGTACTTAATGGTCAGCTATTATACATTTATGTAAAACCTGTATCACAAAAGAAAAAGCAAATGTTGCTGTAACTGTTTAAAACTTGTTAGCTGGGCCTAGTCTTTAATTTGTCAGTTATAGTGGAGCTTTAGAAAGAACATTAAAGTGATTGTAAAGGCAGAAGTTTTTTTTTTATCTTAGCCCCTTGCCGACCAGCACACGATGATGTACGTCGGCACAATGGCATGGTTGAGCAAATGGGCGTACAGGTACCTCCCCTTCAAATCGCAGCATAGTGGGCGCACGCCGCTGGGGCACGCTCGCAGCGCACACCGTGAGCATGCCTGTGTGTCCCGCAGACTCTATGTCCACCGGCGGCCTGCGATCGAGTCACGAAGCGGCAGAACAGGGAGATGCCTATGTAAACAAGGCATTTCCCTGTTCTGCCTAGCAACATGACAACTTTAACCAGGTCGGCAGGTAAGCATTCCCAGTCCGACAAGGTGCTCGCTGAGGGACAAAATCGTCCCTAGTTTCGCAAGCCGAACAAGCCTGCGAGCAAATCTGTTACCACCCGCCCGACTCTCGGGTTGGGGGGTCACCTTCGGGACTTTGCAGCTCGGTGGACCTCCCTACTTTCCGACCAGTGGGTCTGCAAACTGGTTTCCTCAGGATACAAGATAGTTTCTTTCTTGTCCGCCAAAAAGATTTTTTTCCCTCCAAACTTCATCTGCTTCCGGCTCGTTGGGAAGCCCTGTTCGGGGCAGTACAGGACCTGCTGCTGCGTGGGGTGATAGTGCCTGTACGGACGCCGGAAAGGTTTCAGGGATTCTACTCCAATCTGTTTGTAGTCCCAAAGAAGGAAGGGGTCCGTCCGGTCCTGGATCTCAAGGCCCACAACAGCTTTGTGAGAGTACAAAGGGTCAGGTTGGAATCAGTTCGCTCAGTGGTCGCTGCACTCCATCAGGGGGATTTTCTGGTGTCCCTGGACATCAAGGACGCATACTTGCATGTCCCCATATGCATCAAGCATCAGAGGTTTCTGCGATTTGCGGTCGGGGGCGAGCACTACCAATTTGTAGCTCTCCCTTTTGGCCTGGCATCAGCACAGAGGGTCTTCACCAAGTTGCTAGCCCCAATTCTGGCTTTGCTAAGGCAGCGAGGGATCGCTATTGTGGGTTACCTGGACGACCTCCTTCTGAGAGCCACTTCTGCCTCAGAATTAAGGGAGGATGTGGCAATCACAATGCAAACTCTTCGGGAGTTTGGTTGGGTACTGAACCTCCAGAAGTCGGTGTTGGTGCCGACTTAACGCCTGAAGTACCTGGGCTTGCTTCTGGACTCCTCAGAGTCTTTCTCCCTTCGGACAAGCTACATATTCTTCAAGCTGTGGTGAAGTTGTTGGTGTCCCGCAGGTGGTCGTCGCTGCGTTTTTGCATGCGAGTCCTGGGTCTCATGGTAGCCACTTTCGAGGCTGTACCGTATGCTCAATTCCACACTTGAGTTTTGCAAAAGGAGAACCTGTCCAAATGGGACAAATCTCCGTTGTCCCTGGATTATGAAATTCGGGTGAACCAGCTAGTCAGGTCTCCGGCCCTTCGGTCCGGGAAAGCGTTCCTTCCTTCTCATTGGACGGTGATCACAACGGACGCCAGCTTGACCGGTTGGGGGGGAGTTTGGGGCGTACAGTTGGCCCAGGGTCGCTGGATGCAGGCAGAATTACACCTGCCGATCAATGTGCTGGAACTTCGGGTGATCAGGCGGTGCCTCTCCACATGGTCACGGAGGCTGCAGGGGCGTCCGGTCAGGATCCAATCGGACAACGCCACGGCGGTGGAGTATGTCAATCATCAAGGAGGAACAAGGAGCTCGGCTTCAGCACTGGAGGATGCTCACATCCTGCGGTGGGCTGAGCGGCGCGTGTCGGCTCTGTCGCCGTGTACATTCCGGGCGTAGGAAACTGGCAAGCAGACTACCTAAGTCGTCCTATGCTGGATTAAGGGGAATGGTCGCTGCATCCGGATGTATTTCGGCTCCTTTGCCTTAGGTGGGGCACACCAGATGTGGATCTCCTGGCCTCTCGACTCCATCGGAAGGTACAGAGGTTTATGGCCAGGTCAAAAGATCACTGGGTGGACGCAGCAGACGCGTTCGTGGCTCCATGGGGGCAATATCGGCTGATTTATTCCTCCCCCCCCCACTCAAACTTCTACCACGTCTGCTTCGCAAAGTGGAGGCCGAGGAGATTCCGGTGATTCTGATTGCCCCAGATTGGCCTTTGCGTCAGTGGTACGCCGACAGTACGAATGGTGGCGAATGTTCCTTGGCGGCTGCCAATGCCTTCTGTCGCAAGGTAAAATACTTCATCCTGCTTTACCGTTGCTGGCTTTAACGGCATGGCTGTTGAAAGCCAGGTGCTAAGGGGCCAAGGTCTGTCGGATTCAGTAATCTCCACTATGTTGAGGGCACCGGAAGTCCTCTTCTCGGAAGATTTATCATCGTACATGGAAGGCCTACATCTCCATGTGTGAGGAGATGGGGTGGCGTCCGCGCACATATTCAGTTTCCAGGATCCTGCTATTTTTGCAGTGAGGAGTGGACCATTAAGGGGCAGATATCAGCTTTGGCCGTCTTTTTTCCAGCGACTCATTCATTGATGAGTACGTTTATTCACGGGGTTCGACATGTGGCCCCTCCAGTCCGACCACCGCTACCTCCGTGGGATTTGAACCTGGTGCTTCAGAAACCGCTGTTTGAAAACATTAGGGAGATCCCCTTATTGACACTCTCGGAAAGTAGTCTTTCTAGTGGCTATTACATCTGCCAGGAGGGTTTTTGAGTTGGTGGCCTTGTCATGCAAGTCTCCCTACTTGGTCCTTTACAAGCATAAGGCGGTGCTGTGCCTGCAGCCTTCGTTTCTTCAAATTGTTTCGGCTTTTCATCTAAATGAGGACATACCCCAAAATTCCTCTGCAGACTTTTCACAACTTTAACCATGATCTTGGCCTTTCTCACATTTGGGTTTGGGTAAGGTCCATGCGTCCCATCATAGTCGGCCCTCCAAGATGTTCACCATCTCTACAAAGGACATATTTCAGGCCTTAAATCTCCTGGATCGGGATGTTTGTGGGTGAGTAGGCAGGTACATTTCAAAAAGAATGTGAAATTAACAAGGGACACCAACACCAACCAATCTCTTTGAGGTTAAAAAATACAAGATAATAATGGTGTTGTGGTAACTTGACACACAAAACGAGAAAAAATAATATGGAGATCAGCGTGGAATTTTGTGCGTCAGAATTGCGTACACACGCTTGGAATTTACAACGGATTTTGTTGTTGGAAAATTTGAGAACCAGCTCTCAAATTTTGTTTGTCGGAAATTCCGACAAAAAATGTCCGATGGAGCCTACACACGGTTGGAATTTCCGACAACAAGCCCACATCGAACATTTGTTTTTGGAAATTCCGATCATCTGTACGTGGGATAAGTGTGTCACTGGCTGCTTTATCAGGTGAAAATAAAGGTTAAAGTCTAAAAAATTCATGCAAATGCCACATACATTACAATTTTTTGGAGGTTTAGATATGCTTTAAATGTATGTTATTTAAATATGTACTTTTGGAAATCTTTCCTGGTACTTTCTAGTTATCAGTGGACTTGTTCTCTTAAGATGGGTATTTGTAGTGACTTTTGTTGTGCAATATTCCATAACTTATGACAAGTAGTTTTGTATATTAACCTACTTGTTAGTGTGAATGAAGTGTAATGTATGGATTTTTGGTGTGTGTGGTTTATGTAAACTAAAGTAGTGTAAACTCATCTTATGATGAAAAAGTGCATATGCAGATGTTACTGTCAGACCCCTTTCACACAGAGGTGCTTTACAGGCGCTACATCGCTAAAGATAGTGCCTGTAAAGCGCCGCTCTTGTCTCTCCAGTGTGAAAGCCTGAGTGCTTTCTCACTGGAGTGGTGTGCTTGCAGGACATTTAAAAAAAAACTCCTGCAAGCAGTATCTTGGGAGTGGTTAAGGAGCGCTGTATACACCGCTCCTGCCCATTCTCGGCCGCTAGCGGGGATAAAGCACCCCACTAGCGGCCGAATTGCGCTGCAAAATTGACGGTAAAGTGCAGCTAGAAATAGCGGCGCTTTGCGGCCGATCCACCCACCGCCCCCAGTGTGAAAATTACACAATAAAACAATTAGTAGTCCAGTTATAAGCAGGCAATATACACTTTGTCTGTACAGGTTTCCTTTGTAAGATTTGATTATTTTCTAGCAAATGTGGAATCTGACCCTGTCTCCTCCAGTACCCGAAAGCCTCCTGATTGGTTTATTGCCTAGCCCAAAATATTAACAGCACCAACATGGGGCAAGAGGGGCAGAGCCAGGCTAAACTTTTACAGTTGAAATTAAAGTTTTGCATGTTAATTTAGCTGAGCCATCTGATTGTTATGCTGTTTTCATTGGAGGAAACCACCTGCTTATTCATGTTTTCATTATATAATTATTTTTCCCTGTTTGTGCCAGGTTTATTTTAATGCTATTAAATAGTGATGAGTAATACTGTTTGGTCTTCTGCATCCACAAAAAACAATTAACCTTGTTGAACTTTTTAGAGGAAGCATTTTATATAGTATGACTACCTGCAGTAGTTGGAAAACAACCTCACTGCTTTTGGAAATTCCAACAGTAGACATTAGCACAAGACCATTAAAGTATCAGTGATGCTATAATCAAGAGTATCTTTATATGGCATTATGGTATACAAAGTTGCAACTGTTCTACATCAACTGTAAAGGATTTTATATAGCAGTCCTTGTTGCAAGCTGCTTAACATTGCATAAACTAGAACAAACATTGTTTTTAATTTATATTGTATAATTCAAGCCTTCAGCGTTCTACTATGGACGGTTTTGAAAAGAATAAGGTAGCCCAAATATGTGAATAAACAGTATAAATCCTGTTTTTGGGTAGGAGCATTTTGGTAAGGTTGGCAAGCCTGTCTTTCTGTAATTATAGGCAGCAAAGACGAATAAATAAGGGATGTACTGTATATGCAATATCAATGGGATCAGTTTTACTTAAGATGAAAAACCATACAGCTATACCTATGAAGTGGCCTGTTTCTACTATGTTTTTTTATATATCAGAACACCATCTCTCCATATGCAGGGTGTTTAAAAAATACTCTCTAGACGTCAGAACTGCTGGCAGGAAAGCGCGGCTAAAAAATGCTCTGTTAACCGCGTTTTGCATACTTGTCTATGCACGGTTGGCCGCGCCACTATTAGCGTTTTTTTAAAAAAAACGCCTAGTCAAAACACCTTCTACACTCCCAAATGCTCACAATGCATTGTTAAAAAGTTAATAACTTTAGGAGCCATTTTGTGAGAGCAGTGAACTATCTGTTTATTTTGGCTGCATTCACCATGGATCCACTCATGACTACGATTGAGGAAATACTCCTTCTCATGCTGTTGCAGTCAATCAGAATACAGAGAGAATTGCATGAGAGGATCAGAGTTTTTTGATACTGAATGCATCTATTGATGGCTCAATACATATCGATGGCTCAATACATATCTTTGGTATTTTTGACCAACTTGTACGTTCAGCTGCAGAATTATCCAGACAAGTTTTTTTAACTTTATAAGGATGACTTCAGGCACCTTTGATGATCTGGAGAGGCTGCGACTCTGTCTAAAGCCTCGTACACACGATCTGATTTTCTGCAGACAAAACCTCAGACACGAAGGCGTGTGCCTGGATTTTGTCTTGCATACAAACGGCAAGGAATTGTTGGCCAACAAACACGAATGTAGTGACGTACTACATGTTTTTTTTAGCTCTTTAGCGCCACCCTTTGGGCTCCTTCTGCTAATTTTGTGTTGGTAGAAGTTTGAGTGTTGATTCGTGCTTTTCATTTTGCGCTTTTCATTTTATGCTTTTCATTTTGTTTCTGATCGGCTGTTCGTCAACCAGACATGTTGCGGAATTGGAGGAGATAATGTGTTATTTATTATTGGCCTTGGAGTTATTGCTTTGACCCAAGTCCAGGAACAGGAGGAGGAGGAGTTCTTGGACCAAAAATTGGTTGCTTTATTAATCGTGAACAATTATGTCATATGCCTTTGCTGTGGGAGCTCCAGGAGAATAATCCAGATGATTTTCGAAATTATCTCCAGATGATGGACCCCCTGCTTTTACCAACTCTTGGCATTGTTGACCCCCTATATTAAGATGCAGGACACATGCATGAGGCTTTTATTTTATTTTTTGGTTGAATAATAATGATTTGATTTGTTATATTTTCTATATTTTGGATGCATAGAATGCACTTTTGGTTAAGTTCTATTGGCAGATAGCATGTCTAATTTTTTTTTTAATGCAAAAAAAAAAAAAAAAAAATTGTGTAAAATAATACTTCACTATGTGTTTTACTTCAAATGGCAGTTTGGGCGTAGGCAGTTGCATTGTATTTTTTTAAAATGTAAAATTGACAAGGGACACCAACATAGTTGGGATAATGGTGTGGTAACTTGCACAAAAAAAAGCATAATATTATTATTCTTGATTTCACTAGATAAAAAAAAGTCTTTGAAAATTAGTTTGCAATCAGTATCACGAGCAAAGCAGCTTCATTATTACACCATTAGAAGAGAATGTGCACTGCATTTCCAGATTTCATAATTTGCCACGTCACTAATGTTAATTCTCCATTACGAAGGCTAGTTTACAAGGCCGACTGCTTCTGGCTCGTCCTTGCTTCCGAGTATTTGTGTTTGTACTTTGGACTTTTGTCCGACGGACTTGTGTACACACGCTCGGGAAAAACGATAACAGATATTTGTCTGCGGAAAATTTTAAAACCTGCCATCTAACATTTGTCTGTGAAAAATCCGACAACATTTTTTTTCAAGAACTTATCCTGTTTTTCCCATAACGTTTTTTTTTTATTTACAAAATATTTTTTCGCTTTTTTTCACTTACTGTACTATAAGGTAAGAGGTCTCTTTTCATTGAAAGGTATCTGGTGACTTGTTAAGAGTATCAACACCTATTAAAGTGATAGCCCAGCAGCAACCTTCTAAAGGCTTTGCTTAATAGCCATATCGGTGCCAGTCTGCTGACAACTTTATGTGGATAATAATTCACTGATATGTGGACATAGGAGTGTTTAATATATACTACCCTGAACTTTTAAGTTTAAAATTCTATTTAAATGGTCTGGTATGTATTGTGACCAGAGCAGTGTCCAAGAAAAATACCCTCTTTATGTTATTGAGGCTCCTGTCAAAGCCAGGTACCCCCCCCCCCCCCCCCGTCCCCCAAAAGGTGTCAAATGTGGCAGCAGAGAGGGGGGGGGAGGAGGCAAATAAGCAGAGCTTCCCCTTTTGGGTGGTCCATATGTCCCTCACTGTCTGCTCCAGGTGGTAAACCAGCCAAGAGAACAGGAAGTGTATACAGAGTAATAAAAACCTGACAGAGGTTCTAATATTTAGCCAATCTAAAACCTAAACGGAAATATCCTTACGTTAATAAAGCATTACTGCTGTTTGCTCATTTTAATTGCTAGTTATAGTACCTTTTTGAATAGGCTTGTATATTTATATTCATTATTGGCAGCAATTGAAAAAGTTAAAGTTGTGTAGCAAGAACGTCTTCTGTGGGGACCAACAGTGTATAGGGCTCAACTGGATGAAACTTATCCACATATTACCATTTTTTACCTCTGTTTGAAAACTTTTTTTTTTTTTTACTTTTGTTCACCCTATATGTGATATAGATCTGCAGAGTGTTGAAGATTTCTCTATTCTGAGTGATATTCCTTGTTTTAAAGTAACCATTAAGTCAGCAGCATCATTTTACTCCTCTTTACTTGAAGTATATACTCAGAACTAACTCATTGCACAAAGGGATTCAGCCTCCCACTCATTCTTCAGACACAATCTAGAAATAAACATTAGAAATCTAAGTGTACTGAACCATCTTTTGCTGCATCGGCAAATATAGTTGGCTTGGGAAATTGTGTAATCAGTTGAATCGGCAATTAGTGATTTGGGGAATTTATTATAAAAAAATGAAGTCCACACATTGGAGTCTAAATGGATCTGAACCATCTGCTGTTCTTAGAATTTTCCTTACCTCATGTGAAAATTTGAGAACTTCCTCTTGTGTTTTTGGAATAAAGGAAGGGAACTTTATAAAATATTAAAGTATTTTCAGACGACAAAAAATGTTCGAAGTTAGCTTGAGCAGCTACAATAATGACCTGCAAAACTTGTCATTCTCAGCCGTCCTGACTGATTATCCTGTATGGTGGAACCCACCACTGATGACTGGGTTGGCGCCATTATCGTAGCAACAGAGCCATAACTCTACCTGGTCCCAGGGCTGTATTATGTACTTATGATATAAACATTAAGCCCTTATATTGCTGTTTTGTGAGATAATGGTGGTGATAAAACCCTTTAAATATGGCAGCAGTTTTGATTTGGAAACATCTAATGCATATACTGAGTATAGCACAACGAAGATATATACCAGCATTTGCTTGAATGTTCTATTCTACTACTGTTTGAACAAAACTATTATCAGGTACTTTTTCTTATAGAAAGCTCCGGACAACAAGCGAAAGCAATCTTATTACATTACACTCAGAAGCGCTCTGTGTAGGAGACTGTCAAAGGCTACTGAACACTGAGGACTCTGTTTGATTTTTTTTTTTGCGTTTTTCACTGTATGCGATTTGGATGCACTTATCTGTTTGAACCTATAGATTTGGGTATTCACATATATATTTTTTTTTCAAATGTTAGTTTATGTACTCAATATTCAGTACTGAGGACTCTGTTTGACTATTTTGATTGATTTTTTTTGCGTTTTTCACTGCATGCGATTTGGATGCACTTATGTGTTTGAACTTATAGATTTGGGTATTCACATATTTTTTTGCAAATGTTAGTTTATGTATTTAACCACTTTCAGACCGGACCAATTTGCAGCCAAAGGACCAGGCCCCTTTTTGCGATTCGGCACTGCGTCGCTTTAACTGACAATTGCGCGGTCGTGCGACGTGGCTCCCAAACAAAATTGACGTCCTTTTTTTCCCACAAATATAGCTTTCTTTTGGTGGTATTTGATCGCCCCTGCGGTTTTTATTTTTTGCTCTATAAACAAAAATAGAGCGACAATTTTGAAAAAAAATGCATTATTTTTTATTTTTTGCTATAATAAATATCCCCCAAAAATATATAAAAAAACTTTTTTTTTCCTCAGTTTAGGCCGATACGTATTCTTCTACATATTTTTGGTAAAAAAAATCGCAATAAGCGATTATTGATCGGTTTGCGCAGAAGTTATAGCGTTTACAAGATAGGGGATAGTTTTATAGCATTTTTATTAATAATTTTTTTTTTATTATTAATGGCGGAGATCTGCGATTTTTTTTGTGACTGCGACATTATGGCGGACACATCGGACATTTTTGACACATTTTTGGGACCATTGTCATTTTTACAGCAATTAATGCATTTAAATGCATTGATTTCTGTATAAATGACACTGGCAGTTTAGGAGTTAACCACAAGGTGGCAGTGTAGGGGTTAAGTAGGCCTAGGGGTGTTTTTTTTACTGTGGGGGGGCGGGGGCGTGGCTGTCAGCTAGTGAATGCTGATCTCTGCTCCAATCACAGGGAGCAGAGATCGGCGTCACTAGTTGCTATTCTGTCGACGTATATCGTCGTGCGCCGGTCGGCAAGTGGTTAACATATATCAACACATATTTGGTTTAGGTTTGCACTGTAATTAAGTTGTTTATAAGTTTATATGCACTCAAACTGTCGCAAGTACCAGTATCCATTCACATGGAATAGGACTTGATTCACTCACCTTTACCGTTATTGGTCAAGTTTTTTTATCTAATTTTTTATCTCATTTTTCTGAGCGCTGCACTTTTTCACATTTATTTAAGCGAAAGCAATCGGTAGAACTGTTAATGCTGTCTAGCAAATGCTACAATTGTACTAAATTTAA
The DNA here is from genome assembly GCA_028564925.1 of Lithobates sylvaticus. NCBI lineage: Eukaryota > Metazoa > Chordata > Amphibia > Anura > Ranidae > Lithobates > Lithobates sylvaticus. The sequence goes on along the minus strand of CM053030.1, from coordinate 137,638,523 downwards.
AAAAAAAAAAAAAAAGCATGCTGAGTTTTCTGTAGTCTTCTAAGTCAAACTTTAGCAATAATTTCACAAGGTTACTGGCAATGTAGTTCCTCAAATGCATGCTACCAAAATAATTTTTCTTGGTTTCCTTTATCACTAAGTATATTCAAAATTCCAGGGCAGGTTTAAATGTGATGGCTGTAAGAAATGTCTTAATAGAGACATATGGGAGAGAGAAAACAAGAAGTAGGCAGTGAGCATACTTGGTATATTTCTGGTATAATATGATCCATTGGGACACTAACCAGTTTACTTTCCTTCAGGAGAAGTGGCAGTAGCGAATCTTATAGTGTTTTTTAATTTCCTGTTTTTGTTATGGTACATTTTTGATGTTTGTGTAATAGTCTCATGGGCATTATCGTGTTTGTCGTTGCTAATTTTCCCAGTCAAATTACCACAGTGAAGAAGAAACCTAATTCTCTGCCATAGTAGCTCCTCATTGCTCATTTGAGTCTTCTTCTTTTTCTTGGTGTAAAACCAAATTCATTAGTGAGTACAGAACAGACTGTAAAAAATGTGTTGATACATTTGCCAAATTCTGCATGCAAGCAGCTTAGCTACTTATAGCTCCTACTTCTCTTTCTGCTGTTAACTTCCTGCTTAAATATATAGAGCTCATTGTCTTAGTCATTTTGCTTACTGTCTTTAACTGATGACATTAAACAGCTGCATGATGCAGTTGAAAGTTTTTCAGTTTGAAATTTCAGTTTCTGTAGCTGGAATAGATAATACCGTATATACTCGAGTATAAGCTGAGTTTTTCGGCACATTTTTTTTTGTGCTGAAAGTGCCCCCCTCCGCTTATACTCGAGTCAAGCATTTTCCGACCCGACTTTGTGGCCCGTATCTCGGGGCCACTTGGTGCTAGGAACCCCAAATTTGGTGTGCAAACCCAGTGGAACCAACACTACAACATATCCAAATTTTTCCTAGCACCAAGTGGCCCCGAGATACAGGGCCCCAAAGTTGGTCAACTGTGTCCATCTGCAGCAATGTCATTTCGGGACACTTTGGGTCCAGAGACCCCAAATTTTGGCTGCAGCTAAGGGGCATCTAGGAACCATTAACTACCAAGTTTGAAGTTTGGGGGACCTATGGCTACAAATGGGCACAGTGAGGCTGCAAATGGGCATTGTTGACCCTCTTTTCCACTTACAGTAGCTGCACATTTCTCACCTTAGGCTTATACTTGAGTCAGTTTTCCCATTTTTTTGGTTGTAAAATTAGGTGCCTCGGCTTATATTCGCGTCGGCTTATACTCGAGTATATACGGTAATGCAATTAGGCTCCATGCACACAGGACATAAAAAAAAAGTCTTTCTGGACGTCTGATTGCTGGCAGGAAAACACTCCTCTAAAAACGCACTTTTAACATCGTTTTTTTTTTTTTTTTTCAATATATTTTTATTGAATTTTTAACAACATACAAACATGCACAACATATAAAACAAAAGTGCTTTCAGTGTATACAAAGGGTCATCGGAAGTCATATCTACATGCAGTGTAAACATGGTACAGCAGTATTATATATCGCTATAGGGGTACATCTCTGGAGGCCCCAGGTTGATGAGTGTGGTAAATCTCGAACCCGAGCCGGAGCCAACTGGAAATAGGTATTTTTTGGGGTCCCCCAGGGGGAGGGGAGGGGCGAGCAGAGCTCTGACTAAGGATCTAGCCCCATCGCAACCACTCAAGCTGTTTCCGGTTCAGCCAGCCAATTGTGCCAGACCTTATCGTACTTTTGTGGGCAGCCCCTGTGCAGGTATGTATCTTTGTATAGGGGAAGACTGTTGTTCACTAGACGTTTCCACTGTACTATGGTAGGGGGTTCGGGCTTTTTCCACTGTAACACAATATTCTTCCGTGCATAAAACAGCAGTATACTAATCTCTGTGCGTCTAGCGGAGGACGGCACAATGGGTTCAATAAGACCCAGTATGCATACCTCCATAGCCAGAGGCAAAGTGATCGAGGTGACTTTACCAATCAGTTCCAGTACTGTTTCCCAGTATTGTTGGGCCTTAGCGCAGCACCAGAAAATATGGGAGAAATCCCCAGGCGATGTACCACAACGCCAACACTCCGGAGAATATGAAGGGTTCATCTTGTGGAGCCTGTATGGGGTGTAGTAGGCCCTGTGGACAATTTTAAATTGAACCAAACGGTCTCGGATGGAAACAAGGGAGTTGAAGGGGAGGTCCCAGACATCATCCCAGTCGTCATTGTCCAAAGTTGGAATGTCAGTCTGCCAGCTAGTCCAGAGTTTGTCAAGAGATGGTAGTGACACGAAGATGAGGTGTGTGTATAGGTGAGAGGCGGGTTTCCTATCACAATTGAATCTGAGTGTTCGCTCTAGTTCTGACTGTGCCATTATGCAGGAGGAGTTCGGAAATTGGGCAGCGAATGCGTGCGACAATTGATTAAACCTAAATAGGTATTGATTCGGTAAATTGTAGAGGGAAGACAGATTGGAGAAGGGTAGTAGGGAGTTTTGTGACACTATATGTGACATAAGCTTGATTCCGTGCCTAGTCCATGCGTGTGGGTCAGGGACCGTATAAATGTGAGGTATACTAGGGTTCAGCCATATCGGGGCATTCGGGGAGATTTCAGTTGGCTTGCATTTTTCAATGGCCAGTCCTGCCTTCCATGCTCTCAGGGTAGTGAGCATGGAGGGGGTCAGAGGGTACGGGGCTTTAGGGCCCCGATAAATAAGGAATTGAAGGGCTTCCAGTGAGCCGACAACCGAGGCCTCTAGCACTGTTGATGAGTTCATTGTGTCAGGTTGTAGCCACCAAGCCGCAGTTACCAGCTGTGCGGCCAGGTAGTATTTGTAGCAGTCTGGAAAAGCCATGCCTCCCTGCGTTCGAGGTCTCATTAAGGTCGTCAGACGGTATCTGGGTGATAGGGGGCCCCATATAAAGGAAGAAAATACTTGGTTGAGTTTTTTTAAAAACGATTTGGGCAGCCACTGTGGGGAGTGGCGGAAAAGATAAAGCAGCTTGGGAATAATCTTCATTTTCAGGAGATTTATTCGCCCCCACAGTGATAGTGGCAGATTTCCCCATGATTTAAGTTTTACTTGGGCTTCTAAGAGTACCGGGGTAAGATTCGATGCTAGGTATTCTGAGGCCACTTTAGATATGTGGACCCCTAGGTATTTGAATGAGTCAACCCATAGGAGGGGGCTGTCCGGGAGGGAAGTGGCCTTTGCTTCCTGATCGATCGGGAACAGAAGGGACTTGGACCAATTCACTTTAAGACCCGTGACTCTGGCGAATGTGTCCAGAACAGTCAGCACCCCCCGCAGCGATGAGCCTGCATCATTAAGGAAGAGCAGCATGTCGTCTGCGTACAGGGCTACCCTCTCCTCCAGCAGCCCAATGCGCAGACCTCTGATATGCGGTGAAGTGCGGAGTGCTTCCGCCACCGGTTCGATAGCGAGAGCAAATAAAGCTGGAGAGAGAGGGCAGCCCTGCCTGGTCCCCCTGAAAAGCCTAAAGGGAGCAGACAGACCACCCCCCAAGCGTACCGAAGAGGTAGGACATCTGTAAATTACCTGAAGCCATTTGATAAATAATAGGGGGAAACCCATCCTACGCAGCGTTTCCCAAAGGAAGGGCCATTCAACTGTATCAAAGGCTTTTTCGACATCTAGTGAAGCCACTGCTCTGGTTCCCGTGTTTAGATGTTTAGCATGTATGTTTGTGAAAAGCCTTCTGAGGTTCACATCTGTGGATCTACGGGGCATAAAGCCTGTCTGGTCGGGGTCTATTACCGAGGGTAGCATGGGGTAAAGTCTAAGGGCCAGGAGTTTGGTCAGGATTTTAAAATCAGAGTTTAATAAAGCTATGGGTCTATATGATGCGCAGGAGGTGGGGTCTTTGGGGGCTTTATGGATTAAAGTCAGGTAGGCGTGGTACATGGAGGCAGGTAAACCGCCATCTGTTAAGCAGGTGGAGTATAGTTGAGCTAGCAAAGGCGCCAGGAGGTCTTCATGAGCTTTATAAAAATCTAGTGGAAGCCCGTCAGGTCCTGGGGCCTTCCCAGGAGGGAAGGATCGGATGGCCTTAATGACCTCTAAAGTCGTGAAAGGCTGGACTAGGGTTTTAACATCGTTTTTTAATCGTGTATTTGCATGTTTTTCAGCGTTCAGCTTTTGTGGTCAGAAGAACTGCTCTTGAATGTGATTTTAGGGTGTTCTGACAACAGCTCAAAAACTCTCCTGCTGATCAACTTCAAAAAACATCCATGTGTGCATGGACACATAGGCTAACATAGAGGGGAGTTTTTGGGCTGTTAAAAAAAAAAAAGGCCCAAACTCACAAAAACTTGAGTTTATCAGCTGCAGTGTGCATGAGGCCTTAAGCTGATCTAAATAATCTGATCAAAATAATCTGCTTCAAGATTATTGCAGTCTATAGAAGACATGCAGTGTGACAAATACCATATTTATCTGTGTATAACACGCACTTTTTTCACCTGAAAATAGGGGGCAAATCACGGGTGCATGTTATACTTCGGAGGGGGATAGATAGTGATAGTGTACCTCGGGGATAGTGTACCTCGTAGGGGGATGTGTACTGCTGGAATTCACTGACCCGTCATCTCCTGTTTACTCTCCCACTCGACTCTCGCGTCACACACACAAGCCCGCCTCCGCCACCAGCATTGGACCAGTGTTCTGTCTATCATAGGAGCTGGCTTAATGCCGATGGCGGAGGTAGGACTGTGTGCGTGAGAGCCGAGTAAACAGGAGATGACAGCTCAGTGATTTTCTGCATGGTTCAGGCTGCTTTGATGAGAGATGGTGAGGCTGCAGGTGGGGTAGTGAGGCTAAAAAAACGGTATTAATCAGGCTGCATTGAAGAGCATTGACCAGGCTGCAGATGGGCATTGATCAGGCTGCATTGAGGCTGCAAGATGGACTATGATCAGGCTGCAAGATGGACTATGATCAGGCTGCAAGATGGACTATGATCAGGCTGCAAGATGGACTATGATCAGGCTGCAAGATGGACTATGATCAGGCTGCAAGATGGACTATGATCAGGCTGCAAGATGGACTATGATCAGGCTGCAAGATGGACTATGATCAGGCTGCAAGATGGACTATGATCAGGCTGCAAGATGGACTATGATCAGGCTGCAAGATGGACTATGATCAGGCTGCAAGATGGACTATGATCAGGCTGCAGATGGACTATGATCAGGCTGCAGATGGACTATGATCAGGCTGCAGATGGACTTGATCAGGCTGCATTGATGGAGATGGGGAGGCTGCAGATGGGCACTAAACAGGCTGCATTCATGGGCACTGACCCTTAATTTGCTTCAAAGTTGTTTATTTAAAAATCATTTTTTTCACTGAAACTTCCGCCTTAAAATGAAGGTGCGTGTTATACGCCGATTAAATACAGTATTTTTTTATTTTATTTTTTAAAGGAACTGTACAAAGTAAAACCTTTGTCAGGTTTCTTTTGATGTGTCCTGGTGACATGGGAAATCACTGCCAGGGGAGATGTTTAATTGTTCCTTCATTCTATCTAGGTGGGGCAGGCTCCTGCTTGACGGGGAAGAAAGGGGGATGCCTCCATTCATCTCAAAATGGGAGAATGAGTTGGGAACACAATGCGAGAGCACCATTATTAAGAAAATATTGAAACTTACACATAGGTCTGCACATGATAACAAATCGGCTGAAATCAATTATAAAGTATTATCAAGATGGTATGTCACACCAGACAAAGCCTGCAAATACCAACAAGACAACCAAGGGGATTGTTGGAGAGGATGTAGGGAACCAGGTACTATGACACATATCTGGTGGAGTTGCCCCAGGGTCAGAGGGTTCTGGGAAAAAGTGATACAACACATAAAGGAAATCACCAACATAACACTCCCAATGGAACCATGGACAATACTATTTCACGGGACAAAAGAAGGCTTAAAAAAATACCAAGGCTCACTTGTCCCACACCTCCTAAATGCAGCTAAGATAGTAATACCCAAGAAATGGAAAAAAGTAGAGGGTTTACGGAAAATCTTTCCTGCTCTTAGCCTCTTGGCTTTGACTTCTCCTTCTTTTCCCTTTTTTTTCCTTCATTCTATGCAAAACCTAAGAGGGAAAGAGTTTTGTCTGGGGTTCAACTTGAAACACAGAAAGGAAAGCTCATACTTGTTAATAGGAGTGGAAAAAAAATTTTTTTTCCAGATTAAGAACTGTTCAGCTATGAGATTTTGGATATGATACATGGTCATACCGATTTTTTTATATTTATTATTGATCTTTTAACTTTCCTATGTGTACGGAACAGAATTGAGTGGATTCAGTGGACCAAGGGTGGTCAAACCTTATAAATTAGGGGCCAGTTCACCATACTTAGAATGTAGTGATCCAGGCTGTGGCTAGTGGAGATAGAAAATGTTTGCTGAATCAGTGGGAGTAAATTATGCCCCAAGTAAGGTGGTCAGTTGGAGTAAATAATGCCTCAAGCTCAGTAGTCCATGGAAGAAAATATGCCCTAGAGTTGAACTCCAAAAATTGATTTGTGGTATCACCACAGGATGGCACTGTGGATACCAAAATGGTCTATGTATGTGCCACGTCCGTTTGATTGGAGATAATAGTAAGGGATTGGTACTGGACTTTATAGGCACTGCGGTACACAATATTATGGATGAAAATATTTTTATTAGATTGATTAAAAACACGAAGCAATCAGACAAACAATGATTTAAAAACTCTGCAAAGTAAAGATTGCCTAGATACTGATACCACACACAACTCATACACCAAAGAATGGACCAAAGTATTCAGGAACCAAAGAATGGATCCTGAACAAACATAAAGCCCCATAGACACGGTCGGACAATCCGCGGACCAGGTCCGTCGGACCATGTCCGTCATACTTTGTCTGATGTTGGTTTTGCGTACACACGGTCAGACAAAGTTGTCGGAAAATCCGATCATTCTGAACGCGGTGACGATTGTTGCCTACGACGGGACTACGTAGAGGCTAGTAGCCAATAGCTTTGGTCTTGTAATGTGATCTGAGCATGCGTAGCACTTTGTCTGGTCGGACAACCGTACACACGATCGGATTTGGTGTGATCGGACCGTGTTGTCGGCAAATCTTTCCAGCAGGAGATAAGACTTTGTCCGTCGGACAATCCGACGTACACTGTCCGATGGTGCATACACACGGTCTGATTTTTCAACAACATTGTCCGATCGGACAGAATCCATGAAAAAGTCCGACCGTGTGTATGGGGCTTTACAGTGTTCTTGTTACGGGAACAAATTTTTTCTGTCGGACTTGGTGAGAGTTGATCATGTTGTGCAGTAGCTTGGCTCTACATGTTACACGTATTTATACGCTTATGCAGGAGCTTAGTTATACATTAGTGCAAACATCACACAGGATTTGGCACCAGGATAGAAAACAGCTAGGTAGGTATCCGGGAATACAGTGGACGTAGCAGACGCATATCATCAAGGAGGTGACTGGTCCATAGTATTAATCCCCAGTTGAGCAGTAGTTATATGCATAACACAATATAGTAGAATAGGCAAAGAAAAGACAAGTCACAACCCTGTAACTCCTAAATGGCAATTGAAGTTGTAGAGGGTCTCTAAAGAGAGATGTGTTCCTCAGGGGTTACAGCAGATAACAGTATATCATATATGTGAAACTGCTATTCGACATCTGCCGCTCAAATGATCACTTGCACATGCATTAAGGTGAAAAACCTTCTTTGCTGCAGCTGCACCAGACCCCCCCCCCCCCCTTATTTATTTCCTGAGCTTGAGCCAATCCAGCGATGTGCAGGAGCCCAGTGGCTCCAGCTGCTTTCTCTCTCCTCACTGGACAGACTGGACAGATTAATAATCGGGGGGGGGGGGGGGAGTGGAGAGAAACCCCCCTCCCTTCACACAGCACAGGAATAGAGCTAAGGCTGTCAATTAGCTGGAGCTCCCTCCCCGTCACCTTTTTTTCCTCTTGGTGTCAGCAAAACTTGTAAGAAATGATTCATGCTGATACCGGAGGAATAAAGCAGCAGACAGAAATGGCTCTTGAGACAAATACACACTATAGAGGGATATGCTTTGTTCATTTTTTATGTCTGAGCTCTGATCTGTGTATTCTGATGGGACGGGCGCTCGGGGGGCTCCTCCCTGTCAGAATACGACAGAGCACCAGGGGAGATGCCTACATCACACAGTTTGTGTGCTGATATGGGGATCTGTCAATTTTTTCTTTTTTTTTTTTACATTCAACCCACTGATTGAACGAAAAAAAAAATGCACTTTTGAACTATAATATGCAATTTCATCCAAAGTAGGCAATACAAAATAAAAACTAATGCGAAACGTTTGAATTGTATCTTATCTATTTGTGTTTTGTTTATCATTTCCAAAAATGCATCAACCAGGAACTGGAAAATTTATGCTCTACAAGTGCCCAATAATTCTAGTTATTTATATTTTACTATTGGGAGTGTGCAATTAAAGGCATTGTCTGCTCAGTAAGCCCTGAATGCTGTACAAATCCAGTCACTTAAGAGTCCCTAGCAGGAAGTGCTAGCGCATTCATAGATCTTAATTAATGTGCAGGTGTAGCGGCTGTGTTCTCAGTTCAGGTAACACACCCTTGCCCTGGATCACATTTCCTGCATGAAGTCATTGCTGACGACAACATTAGTGAAGGGGTGGGAGAATGTCCCTCTGGCATATTTGCTCAGTGGGAAAAAAAAAGTGAGCTCTGTAATTATGCGTGTGATTTGGTTTCAGGCCAAGTCTGTAAAGTACACAGACACTTCGGATGCCGCCTTTTGAATACTACAGTACAGTACATCCCTTCTAGAGTACAGGGAAAGAGAAGGGGAAAACCCAGGAGGTGAATGAGTGCTTCTACCTCTGTCAGAGGTCATGCGATGTTTAGTCATCAGTCCCTGCACTCTACAGCCTTTGTGCTCGTAAAGCTCCTAATGACTTAATACACGTATCCGTTTTCACACAAAAAAGTAAAACTGAGAACAGAGAAGTATACAACTATTGGGAAGCAAGCTGATCTGTTTGAGGCTGCTTTTGTATAATTTTCTGTCTAATGACCCGTAGACACGATCTGAAAATCGGACGACAGATTGTCCGGTCTTTTTTGCATGCTAAGTCACATATCAAAAATGGAGAGTTTACACACAACATAGCTCCATTCTCCTGAAACACTGCTTTGTAACGAACTTAGGCAATGTAGGCTATAGATATAACTGACTACTTAAAGTTGGCTATTTTCTCAAGATCTAGCAAGTGTCCAACCCTACCCGCGAAACAGACACACTTAGGTTCAGAAAGATGTGCTAGAAATGTGATAGACATTTGCAGCGAACAGACCATATGTAAGAGTATCTCATGTTTCTCCTTAAGTGTATATACCAGTGATTTAAACCGAACGATATACTGTGACGATCATTACTTGCTAGTTCTGGTAACAGTTATTGTGATATCTATTGTAATGCCGCAAACACTTTGCTTACATATGTTGTAAACCTTACCTCTTTTTTCAATAAAACATTATGGAAAAAAAAAATGGAGAGTTTACTAAAGTTATGAAAATTCACCTACGACAGAATAAAAAATTGCAGGTGATGTGTTGTAGTGTATTTGTATTGTGTTTTCGGACGACAACTGTACTGATTAAACGAAAATCGTACGATCTGGTATCATATGAGAAAAAAAATGTTGTGCTTGTCCCATCGGATAATATCGGACGAACTGTCGTGATCGGCTCTCGAAAGCTCTGTACTAACGATCCGATTATCACTAATTATGGATATCACAGAAATAGGTTTAGCATTGTTTCAGTTGACTAATCCGTGTCTTTACCACTTCAGTCCCGGAAGGATTTAGCCCCTTAATGACCAGGCCATTTTTTGTAATATGGTACTGCATTACTTTTTTTTTTTTTTTAATCTTTCTTTAGTTTTTATTAAGGATGTACGCAGAAGAAATGTAACAAACAGTGTCAAATGGCGCCAAATTTGGTAATTACAGAGCTTGTACAATACTAAAACATTTCAGCATTATGGTACATATGCAAAGAGAGATTAAGGAGTACAGGAGAGGAGAACCTGTGAGTGATGGTGCTATTAACAACATGGTAATTTGCAGATGAAAAAAACTTTGGATGAAGAAGCGAGGCCTCTACGAGATACCTAGGATAGGCTGTATCCTGCCTTAAAAAAGGCCAGGATTATCTATACTATTAAATGCTTTCTGTGCAGTCTGAGTGATTCAGCAATTTATGCCAATGCTTCCAGGAGGGTGCTGTTTGCCATTTTTAACTGCAAACATCAGTTCGAATTGTGTGCTAGTGTTCAGGTGTTGAAGAAACAGGGAGAAATCCAGAGGCTCAGTTCCTTTCCAGGCAGCAGCTATCGTTCTCTGGCTGCTATGATGCCATATACAAGGAAAGGGGTTTGTGTTGAGGCCCAAGATTCGTGGTGTAGTAGTAGAAGTGCTGTTCCAAGGTTGCCTACCATATGGACTGTTGCTACAGAGAATAGAAAGTTGAAGACATAATTCCAGAATGGCTTTATTACAGGAGAATCCCACCATATGTGATGGTTAGGTAAGGAGATGGTTGGGGAGTGAAACCTAGAAGTATTGCTCCTAATGTACCTTGTAGGGATGACCCAAGTGTTCAGTGGGACACCATACATGGTCCAGTGATGGAGAACACCAGAATTTTAGTTGGTTAAGAACAGCTGCTTGGTGGTAACTTTTCAGGTTAGGAATTCCCATTCCTGCATTTAGTTTGGGTCTGTAAAGGATTGAGGATTTGAATCTAGGTTTCTTCCCGTTCCAAATAAAGTGGTTAACAATGGATTGTAGTTTTTGGAGGTAAGATGGTGAGAGCACGGTCGGAAGGGTCCTGAAGAGGTATAATATTGTGGAAAGTAGTGACATTTTGACTACAGCTATTCTACCGGCCCATGATAGATGGGTTGTCTGTAGTTCGCTAATTTTGTTGTTTCAGTAATAAGATTGCTGTGACATAATTTATCCGGTGTATGGAGGAGCTTGGTGAGGTGAGCTTGATGCCCAGATATTTGATTATAGAATGAGGGGCCCGGAAGAAGCCGGAGGACACAGACTTTTTTTTTTTTATAATTGACAATTTTTATTGAGTTTTAGCGTTTTCAATACAAAAATATAAAACACAGTTGAGTGAAGAAAAAGAGGAGGGTAGTAGAAACAAACATCTCCAGTAGGGGCATACATTTTCTCAATAGAACAATTCAAACACAATGTCCAGTGGCATAGTTAGCTAGATCACATCACTGCACAGCCGAAAAAATAAATAAAAAGAGGGAGGGAAAGTGGGAAAGCAAAAGGAGGAGAAGAAAGATGTGGAGAGAAGGCCCCAATGGGCTCGTCTCTCCTGGGCCTCGAGTGCACATGGTATACAGAGTGGGGGAGGGGTCTCATAGATTCAGGGTGGCTCCATCCGTCGATGCCAAGGATCCCACGTCGCCGAGTGTAGATCTATTTGTTCTCTCAATCTAGCCGACATGGACTCCATGACCGCCACGTCCTTGATCCTGGTATAAAGGTCAGAAAGTGTTGGGGGATTACGTTGTTTCCATTGAAGGGCCACTAGACATCTAGCCACTGTTACTATATGTGTGGCCACTTTTTTAGCCAAACTGGGTAATTTGGGGGGGGGGGCCTAATAAGAAAAATTTGAGTGAGAGGGGGATATCCACCTAAAACAGCCGATCGAGAAGCTCCCTGAACGATTGCCAGTAAGGTTGAAGGACTGGGCAACTCCAGTAGATATGATATAACATGCCCCTGTCCTGGAGACCTCTCCAACCGCAATCCAAGGCCAATGGATATATAGGCGAGATGGTGTTGGATACCAGTAAAAGAGCACCTTGTACGTGTTCTCCTTATAGAGCGTGCACATCGAGCTCTTGGCCGCCCAAGACCATATAGTGGACCATTGTTCGGAAGATATTTCCTCTCCCAAATGATCCTCCCATCTACGCATGTATCTATGTTTCCCCTAAGAGACCATATCATAGGAGTTTAAAAGTTTATATATGTATCTCGTGCCATTCGTTATGGAGAAGGGGTTAGAAAGTACTCCTGAGGTAAGTACCCTGGCTGATGGGTTAGAGTATAGACCTCTAATGGCACCATTTATGTATCCCAACAGTCCAAAGGTGTCCACAACTGCATACAGGTAGTGCCAGTGTACATGGTCAAACACCTTCTCTGCATCCAGAGAAAGGAGCAGAGAAGGTGTTTTATTCTGCTCCACCCATTGAAGAATGTTCAATGTGCGTGTCGTGCCATCCCATGTTTGGCAACCTTTTACGAAGTCCACTTGGTCTAGGTAGATCAAAAGGGGGAGAATGTTGTCCAGTCTAGAGGCGATTCATTTGGCGTATATTTTGATCTCAAAATTCAATAGAGAGACTTGACTGTAATTGGCTGGGGAGGTTGGAGATTTTGTCTGGTTTTGGCAAAGTTACTATTAATGCTTCAAGTCCTTCTCTATCCACTTCAATAACAGACACTTAGACACCTTTCTGCCCAGGCCAATTTTTAGCTTTCAGCACTGTCGCAATTTGAATGACAATTGCGCGGTCATGCTACACTGCACCCAAACAAATTTTTTATCATTTTGTTCCCACAAATAGAGCTTTCTTTTGGTGGTATTTGATCACCTCTGCGATTTTTATTTTTTGCGCAACATATAAAAAAAGACCGAAAATTTTGCAAAAAAACAAGTTTTTCTTTGTCACTGTTATTATTTTTTGGAAATAAGTAAGTTTTCTTCAATGACGGGCACTGATAAGGCTGCACTGATAAGGCAGCACTGATGGGGACCGATGAGATGGCACCAATGAGGTGGCACTGATGGGTGGCACTCGTATGCGGCACTGATGGGCACTCATAGGCGGCACTGATGGGCACTTATAGGCGGCACTGATGCATACTTATAGGTGGCACTGATAGGTGGCATGGATGGGCACTGATAGGTGGGCACAGATGGGCACTGATAGGTGGCACTGATGACACTGATGGGTGGCATTGCTGGGCGTCCCTGTTTTGTAAAGTAAATATGAGGTGCCAGTCAGTGCCCATTTGTGGGCACTAATTGGCATATTTTGGGATTTTTTTTTTACATGTGGATGGCCATGGAGGATGTACCTGGCCATCCACATGCTGGGGGCTTCCCTGGTGGTCCTGGGGGCTTCCCTGGTGTTCTAGTTTGGGCATCTGAGGGGGGGATGCGCTGATAGACAATCAGCGCATACGACCCCTGTCAGGAGAGCCGCCGATCGGCTCTCCTCTACTCGCGTCTGTCAGACGTGAGTGAGGAAAAGCCGCTCAACGGCTCTTCCTGTTTACATCGTGATCAGCCGTGATTGGACATGGCTGATCGCGTAGTAAAGAGCCTCCGCCGGAGGCTCTTTACCGAGATCGGTGTAGCGGTGTGTCAGATGACACACTGCTCCACCAATCGCTGCGATGCGCGCCCCCACGGGCGCGCGGCGGCTGTTATCCTGAAGGACGTCATATGATGCCCAGTCATGATAATGAAACCCCTTCCCGGATGTCAATCTGCTATTGACCAGGCGGGAAGTGGCTATGGAAGGATGCTTGGGTGGCAGCTTGGTCATATAGCTGTTTGGGGACAGGAGGTGTGATAAGGATTTGTAGTATTCGTTCATGGGGATTTCTGTAGGGGTAGTTTTCGTATGGCTTGTTGGATCTCAGATATGGTGAAGGGTACAGAGAGGCTATTGAGATGTGCCTGAGATACCTTAGGGAGTTTAAGGGATGTGAGAAACTTTTGGATCTGTGCATTAGTAGGGGATTTTGATGGGTTATCTGTATTTATATTATAGAGGTTAGAGTATACCTCAGCAAATTTCTCTGTGATATGCGCCGGGTTAATAATTTGGTTGTTTTTGGAGTCAAGAAGGTATACTATTCGGTTTTTGGCTTATTTCTTTTTAATTTGTCTTGCAAAGTATGAGCCAACTTTATTACCAGCTGTGTAATGATTTCGTTTAACCACTTCAGCCCCGGACCAATTTGCAGCTAAAGGACCAGGCCCCTTTTTGCAATTCGGCACTGCGTCGCTTTAACTAACAATTGCGCGGTCAAGCGACGTGGCTCCAAAACAAAATTGGCGTCCTTTTTTTCCCACAAATAGAGCTTTCTTTTGGTGGTATTTGATCGCCCCTGCGGTTATATAAACAAAAATAGAGCGACAATTTTGAAAAAAATGCAATATTTTTTACTTTTTGCTATAATAAATATCCCCAAAAAATATATAAAAAAAAACATTTTTTTTCCTCAGTTTAGGCCGATACGTATTCTTCTACATATTTTTGGTAAAAAAAAATCGCAATTAGCGATTATTGATTAGTTTGCGCAAAAGTTATAGCGTTTACAAAATAGGGGATAGTTTTATAGCATTTTTATTAATATTTTTTTTTTATTAGTAATGGCGGCGATCAGCGATTTTTATTGTGACTGCGACATTTTGGCGGACACATCGGACATTTTTGACACATTTTTGGGACATTTGTCATTTATACAGCAATCAGTGCTATTTAAATAGCACTGATTCCTATGTAAATTACAGTTGTAGTTAGGGGGTTAACCACTAGGGGGCGGGGAGGAGTCAGTGTGACGTGTTGTGTTTTTTTTTACAGTAGGGGGGCGTGGCTGTACGTGTGACGTCATTGATCGGCGTTCCCGATGACAGGGAACCGCCGATCACTGACAGTCAGTGTAGGAAGCGCGGGGAGAGGTTTGTTTACATAGACCTCTCCCCGTTCTTCCGCTCCGTAACCCGATCGCGGGATACCAGCGGCGATCGGGTCCGCTGGTCCCGCGGCCGGGGTCACGGAGCTCCCGACCGGGTCGCGAGCGCGCCGCTAGCGGCGCGCGCGCGACCCACGGGCAGGCACATGCACGATCATGTACAGGTACGTGATTCTGCCTGCCCGAGCCATTCTGCTGACGTATATATGCAGTGGCCGGTCGGGAAGCGGTTAAGTCGCTTTCGGGGGAGAAAGTCCTGTTGGGCAATGAAAAGTTGGGAAAGTTGATGGCGAAGGTCCCTGAGTTGCTTGTTCCTATGAGGGGAGGTTTGGGTTTTGTTTAGGGATTCTAGGGAGCGTATGGTCTCCGTTATCTGTTGTTTTCTGCATCCACTTACGCTTCTCCTGTGTGCCCAGCTTAACCACTTTCAGACCGGACCAATTTGCAGCCAAAGGACCAGGCCCCTTTTTGCGATTCGGCACTGCGTCGCTTTAACTGACAATTGCGCGGTCGTGCGACGTGGCTCCCAAACAAAATTGACGTCCTTTTTTTCCCACAAATAGAGCTTTCTTTTGGTGGTATTTGATCGCCCCTGCGGTTTTTATTTTTTGCGCTATAAGCAAAAATAGAGCGACAATTTTGAAAAAAATGCATTATTTTTTATTTTTTGCTATAATAAATATCCCCAAAAAATATATAAAAAAACATTTTTTTTCCTCAGTTTAGGCCGATACGTATTCTTCTACATATTTTTGGTAAAAAAAATCGCAATAAGCGATTATTGATCGGTTTGCGCAGAAGTTATAGCGTTTACAAGATAGGGGATAGTTTTATAGCATTTTTATTAATAATTTTTTTTTTTATTATTAATGGCGGAGATCTGCGATTTTTTTTTTGTGTGACTGCGACATTATGGCGGACACATCGGACATTTTTGACACATTTTTGGGACCATTGTCATTTTTACAGCAATTAATGCATTTAAATGCATTGATTTCTGTATAAATTACACTAGCAGTGAAGGGGTTAACCACAAGGGGGCAGTGTAAGAGTTAAGTATGCGTAGGGGTGTGTTTTTTACTGTGGGGGGGCGTGGCTGTCAGCTAGTGAATGCTGATCTCTGCTCCAATCACAGGGAGCAGAGATCGGCGTCACTAGTTGCTAGGCAGAACAGGGAGATGCTGTTTATCTCGGCATCTCCCCGTTCAGCCGCCCCGTGAGACGATCGCGGGGGTCCCCGCGGCGATCGAGTCCGCGGGGACCGCGATCGGACTCACGGGGGTCCCGACCAGCGCGGGAGCGCGCCGCGCCCGGCGCGCTCCCGATGGCACGGACAGGCTAAAGGAGGGACGTATATATACGCCCTCCTGCCTGTACGTGCCATTCTGTCGACGTATATCGTCGTGCGCCGGTCGGCAAGTGGTTAATAAAAACTCCTCTCATATATACTTTGTGGGCGAACCACAAGGATTGAATATTCTCAACCGACCCAACATTAGATTTGAAAAAATTGTTTTGTTTCCTACTGATCTGCTCCTGGTAGTGGGGTTATGTACAATTGATGTGTTTAACCCCATGCTCCATTTGGAACTGGTGAATTTGATATTATGCACATTATGGAGATAGGGGCATGGTCTGACCATGTGATTAGGCCAATCTGGGAGGTCTTGGTTTGGAGCAAGGTGTCCCTGTCTACCAGGAGCAGGTCAATGCAAGAGTACACTTGTAGGGCTACTGAATAAAAGGTATAATCTTTTTCAATCTCCAAGCATCATACAAATGATAATTTGTTCAGTAGGTATGTGGGGGGTGCCTGTTGTGGCTTGTGGAGTCTAGCACAGAATTGGGCACTTCATTAAAGTCGCCACATACAATCAGACGACCTATCCGAAGCGCCCATATTTTTTTCATTACTTTGTTGAGGAAGGCCTTTTGTTTGGTGTTTGGGGCATATAGTGTGACAATGGTATAGGGGCAGTGGTTAAGGAGTGCCCCTAAGATAATAAACCGACCAATGGGGTCTGTTTCTTCAAATTCTTGGGTGAAGGTGACTGAGTTTTTGATCATGATCAAGACTCCCCGTGCTTTTTTGTCTGCCTTTGCAAAGAAGCAATGGGGTAAGTTAGGATGGGAAATTTTAGGTGGTTAATGCGTTTCTTGGGTGCAAAATATGTCACGTTGACGTTGAGGGAGGTTATCTTAAGTTATCTTAAGCGGTAGCAAAATCGAAGCCCCTGGTGGTCATGGATAGCATAATGACTTAAAGTAATAACTGTCGTTAATGTAGTGTCATTGTTTGTTATAGAGTGTGTGTGTTTTCTATGGCATGTTCCATTTAAGCAATACATTCCTCTCCTTTTGTATTACAGCCCAACTCCAGCCATATATATTTTTTTTTTCTTTTGAAAAGGGTAGGGAAAGTTATGCTGGCCATACACCATACAAAATATTGTCTGAACCCTTTTTCGAAAAACAAATTGTGTAATGACCGATAAATCGTTCAGTGAACATAAATTAATACATTTTTGTTTGTTTTTTTACATATACCTTGTGCAAACAGTTCGGATGGGAAACACATTAACTTTTCAATTTATCATTCGTTCAGCAGAAAATTTCCTAACTTGTCTTTCATTTTTTCAGCTCAAAAACGTCCCAACAATTACTGATTTTGTGCCCATTAACTGGCTACTAAAAACAAACAAACTGGCCAAATGACTGAATTTCTGCCGATTTTTCATATAGTGTATGGTCAGCATTAGAACGGCAATCAGGTTTTTAGAGCTGTATTTGGCCCCAATGAGGATATTTCACCCATTCCGTTTTAAACCTGTGATACCAGATTGATAAATAAGGACTTTTTCACACGGGCAAACTTAAGCGTACATCTGTGCGAAGACCTATGTTTGCCCTATGGGAGGCACAGGTGTTCCTTGCAATTGGCATGCATGCTTTTTGGGAAACGGCGGCTGCACCGACATGGCTGTTGGTCCCAGATTGACAGTCTTGCCGATGTGTGTCTTTGAATGCACACTACAGGGGGTCCCCAACTTACGAACGCCCGACCTACGAACAACCCCTACTTACGAACGGGGAGGTGCATTTTTCGCCGTTTTTCGCCATCTTCCGGCCGTTCTGCGCATGCGCGGCCATACGGAGCCTCGAAAAATGCTGGAAATGTCCGTAATTTGCCGCGCATGCGCAGAACGGCATTAGACGGAACATCGGAAATGTCCGTATTTGTCGGTCTGCGCATGCGCGGCCGACTTACGAACATTTCCGACTTCCGTACAAGCGGGCAGTCCCTAACGAGTTCGTAACTCGGGGACCCCCTGTATCTGCATTTGGGACATGCTGCTGCGCCTGCATGGCTGTCAAATGCATAGCATTTCATATAATATGCTTTTCTTGTGAAAGAAGTGATAATAAAAAAATATTATAGTAGTGGTAGAGGTTCGTTTAAAAAAAACTTATACTTATTATACCGGGTTTGTGCAGTGGTTTTGCACAGAGCGTACCCAAACGACCTCTTCTGGGGTCCCCTGCCAGCGCTCTCGGCTCCTCCTCTCCTCCTTGTGCTACCAAAGAAAACCGCTTCTTATGGTATTCCAGCATTTCTCTTCTCCCTCAGTTTCTCTCCCTCACTCAACTAATGTGACCCCAGTGCTAACAGAAAGGGCAAAGAAGGGGCAAGCAAGGATGTTGTGCAGGGGCCAGAAGTCCTCTTCATCAACCAATGACATAATCAGTTGTTAGGTTGCTGGCAGCTGGCCCACATGGTACCCGAGGTTGTAATGCTGCACAATAAAAACCTCTGGCTAACAAAAAGGTGGTCTTGAGCCACCCGCTGGCTTGTTGAAATTTTTGGGCAATTTGAGGCAAAATGTAGGCATTTTGCCAAAGCACTACTGAAGAACCCAAAAGGCACCTTGGTTGAAATAGGCTTAATTAACCTACCCAAATCACCTGGGTGCCCTCTGTTGAATTAAGTTGATTTAAAGATCCCTGAAAATACTAGGTACTCGATTTCTTCTAAAACTGCTTAAGAGAAAAAGTTGGAGAAAAATGTTTATGCTATGGAATTTGTTAAAAATATACTAATTTGGGTTATGATTAATGACTCGTTTGCGAATTGGAATGCCCCTATGAAGCATGTAATTTCTACCCAAAGTTATGGTAAAGTTCTTTCTTTTGTTTACAGGTAGTATTGTACAGATGCATTCAAATATGACTTTTTAGACTCAAAGTAATTGCCCTATTATAGTTCTTTCCACAAGTAAAATGTGTAGCTGACATTTTATTTTGTAGTATTGGATCGAGTGAGGCAGTATTTTTACTGCGATCTGGGGCTCTATTAGGGGGATTTTTCCCTAACTTACAGTCTCTGTGACAACCGTTTAACCAGATAAGTAAGTAAAAATTTCCTCTACATTTAATTCATGAATGTGTTCGTTCTCCACGTGGTATATTGTTAACCACTTCAATACCAGGCACTTTTACCCCCTTCCTGCGGTTTTCTTTGTTTCTGTTATAAAACGTTGCAAATAAATGATCTTTATTTACAGCGGGTAAAATACATATTGAATGAGTCACCATTTTTCCTTTGGGTTTGTAAAGGTGCTATTGACATGAAATTTTCACCCCATGTCTGTAACAACCCATGCAATCCATACATACAAAGAAACCAAAACAAATATGATCAGAAATTAGGTTATGTGTAATAAAATGGAATGATGCAGGGAAAAGTACTGAAGACGCTAACTGAAATGTATTTAATACTTCATACAAAATCCTTTGTTGGTAATGACTGCTTCAAGATGCCTCTTGTATGGAGAAACTAGTCGCATGCATTACTTACAGTGGTGTGAAAAAGTGTTTGCCCCCTTCCTCATTTCCTGTTCCTTTGCATGTTTGTCACACTTAAGTGTTTCGGAAACATCAAACCAATTTAAACAATAGTCAAGGACAACACAAGTAAACACAAAATGCAATTTGTAAATGAAGGTGTTTATTATTAAAGGTGAAAAAAAATCCAAACCTCATGTGACAACCGTTTAACCAGTAAGTAAGTAAAAATTTCCTCTACATTTAGCAGCATTCAACTGAATGTGTTGCAATGTTTTACAGCGTCGTGGAGGAATTTTGGTCCACTAGAATAATTCAGTTAACCACTTCAATAGGATTCAGGTCAGGACTTTTACCCCCTCCAAAGTCTGCGGTTTTCTTTGTTTCTGTTATAAAACGTTGCAAATAAATGATCTTTTAGGATTTACAGCGGGTAAAACCCAAGTTCATATTGAATGAACAGTGGTCACATTTTTCTCTTGGTGGGTTTGTAAAGGTGCTATCCTGAAGCAGACATGATTTTTCACCCCATGTCTGTAACACCTTCCAAAAGTTCACTTTTGTCTCATTGGTCCACAGAATGTTGTCAATCCATTGGGGATCATCAAGATGTGTTGTGGAGAAACCAAAACAAATTTGATCAGAAGTGGTTTTCTCCTTGGAACTCTGGTTTTTGCCCATGTGTAATGAAACCTTAACTGGGCAATGATGCAGGGGGTCTTTTGTGAAATGAGTACCGGCCACTCCTGGGAAGACACCACTGTTCCTTGTCTTCGCCATTTGTGGATAATGGCTCTCACTGTGGTTCGCTGGGATTCCCAAAGCTTTGAAATGACTATTTCAATTACTTTCTTTCTCAATTGTTCCTGAATACAAAGCTTTTAAGGATCTTCTGGTGGACCTTACTGTGTCAAGCAGCTCCTATTTAAGTTGCCTTGTAACAGGTGACAGGCCTGGGTTGGCAGAGAAATTGAACTCAGCAACGACAGTTGTATGGAGAATCACTACACAGGGCCATGATGGTTTGGATTTTTTTTCACCTTTAATAATAAGAACCTTCATTTACAAATTGCATTTTGTATGGAGAAACTAGTCGCATGCATTACTTATGTGTGATTGTAGCCCATTCTTCCACATAAACGGTCTTCAAATCTTGAAGGTTCCGTGGGCCTCTTCTATGAATTTTGATGTTTAGTTCTTTCCATAGATTTTCTGTTGGATTCAAGTCAGGTGATTGGCTGGGCCATTCTAGCATATTTATTTTCTTTCTGTGGAACCAATTGAGAAGTTTCTTGGCTTTGTGTTTGGGATCATCGTCTTGCTAAAATGTCCACCCTTGTTTCATCGTCTTCATCTTCGTAGATGGCAGCTGATTTTTATCAAGAATGCCTTGGTACATTTTTCCATCCTTCCTTCAATGATATGAGGTTTGCCAGTACAGTACCAGTTCCCACTTCCAAACTTCACTATTGGTGTGGTGTTTTTGGGGTGATGTGCATTGCCATTTGACCTCCAATCACGGTGTGTATTGTGGCATACAAAGAGTTTAATTTTGGTCTCATCAGACCAGACTATTTTCTCCCAGTATTTCCAGGCTTGTCTAAATGTTGTGCAGCAAACTTTAACCACTTGACCACTGGGCACTTAAACCCCCTTCCTAACCAGACCAATTTTCAGTTTTGGGTGCTCTCACATTTTGAATGACAATTACTCAGTCATGCAACGCTGTATCTATATGACATTTTTGTCCTTTTTTTCCACACAAATAGAGCTTTCTTTATGGTACATCATGGGACATAGAGCCTTAAGTAATTACTTAATGGGTTATGGGCCACCTTCAGGTGTTGACACTGGTATACCCAATACAGGAAGTTCACTCCCCTATATAACCCCTCCTCCTTCCAGGAGTACCTCAGTTTTTCTGCCAGTGTCTAAGGTGTTGGTCACGAGTGAAGATGTGCTCTGAGGAGCTCCAGGAGGGATCCATGCTGGATTTAAAAAACCTCCACAACCATATCCATCCATGCCACTGAGGCCACAGGATGGTACATGGGCCTCGCATAGAAGAACAAGGTTTTGCCTGTAACGCCTCTTTGAGGGCTGGACCCTTGGAACCAGGACTCTTTTTGGTCTTGCTACATTACCTAAAGTTGTTCCTGAAGGGGGCTATACAGGTCCAAAGGAGTGGAACCCCTATTAAGGTACCCAGTCTTTGAAGGTTTACAAATGCTGCCCACCATGATGGGTGAAGTTTGGATCTGTCTGTTTTCAGCAGTATCCTGCAGCGAGGAAAAGGTAAGAGAAAAGCTTAGGAACTGCAAAGTCCACCTATGCCTTTTCTTCCATATGTAACATTGTAATGCCTTAAAGTCTCCTCTAGAGGGAGTAAGGATACACATACCCTTTTCAGCAGCCCTGTGTCCAGCTACAACAGTGTGGTGTGTCCTAGTAGCAGGAGGGGGTTCTTTATTATTCCTCTCCCCCCCCCCCAATTGCGGAAACTGAGGGTCTGGGGGTACATGTACAGTGCAAGGTACATTACATTCTATCTGTAATCAGTTTGAGCAATGTTATATGACTCAGTGTGACAGCACTGAAGGCTGATTCACACTTGTAGTAAGCCTCAACTGCTAAGAACACCCCCCCCCCCTATGGCTTCCAAGGTTACCACTAAGGCACCAAAAGTTCCACCCCCAGGCGCTGGGAACTCCAGTCATGCCTCCATACTGTCATCCTCTCTGGCAATACCAGATATGGCAAGCCAGGGTGAGTCTTTGGAACCAATTGGTGGTGCAACTGCTTCTCACACTTCAGCCCCTCTATACCTGACTGAAGATGCATTTTCCTCTGCCGTGCAGGGCTTAGAATGATAATTGGCAGCTTTAATCGCATCCTCCATCCAAGGGGATAGGAAGCGTGCTAGATCCCCCTCCCCCACTTCAAACCCTTTACCAAGGGAACAGTGGGGACAGGATGAGGTATTAACCTCAGGCGATCAAGATGAAAAACAAGCCGATTATTTCTCTGCAGAGGAAACGTTGATGATTCAGCTTCACAATCTGAGGTACAAATCCTTACAGAAATGGTTTGCTTTCATGCTACCCCTAACAGAGTTAGCTGAAAGTCTGGTTTCTTCCTTGGGTTCTTTGAAACCTTTACAGCCTTTGCATGCGTTTCCTGTCCATGCATTACTAGAAAAGCTTATTTATGCTGAATGGGATCATCCGGATAAGCATTTTCTCCCTCCAAAGAGTTTCTCAGTTCTCTAGCCCATGGAGGAGGAATTCACCAAAAAAATGAAGGTTCCAGCAGTTGACGCTGCGATTTTCAGTGTGAATAAATGTTTAACTTGTCCAGTAGACAATGCACAAATGCTTAAAGATCCAACAGATACAAAGTTGGAATTCCTTTTTAAAGTCCTCTTTTTCCTTGGCAGGGACCGTTACTCAGCCTGTAGTTGCTACAATAAGCATCTGTCAGTCCTTAAAGGACCAGTTCACAGAGGCTTTTAAAGAGGTCCCTGCACAACAGGCCCGTGAGTTGGCCGAACTACCAAAGGCATTATGTTTTGCTATAGACGCTATGAAAGATTCCATTCACCAGGCGTCCTGCCTTGCGCTTGTGCTAATACACATGCGTAGAACCCTTTGGTTAAAAAATTGGTCAGCCGAAGCACCTTGCAAAAAGCTTCTGACTAGTTTCCCTTTTCATGGGGAACGACTATTTGGCGAAGATTTGGATAAATACATCCAAACGATTTCTAGTGGAAAGAGTACTCTTTTGCCAGTCAAAAGAAAGTATAAAAGTCCTTCATTTAAACTGACTTTTTCTCCTGCGCCAGGGGCATCCGCCTCTAGGCAGTGGCGACGGCCTCCGCCATCAGACTCTAGAGGAAAACCTCAGGGTCAGACCCAGGCACAAAAGAAGACCTGGGGCCGTAAATCTGCAAAGTAGAATACTAAAGCCTCATCACCAGAGTGGGGGAAAGACTTATGAAATACTCAGAAGTCTGGCAAAGTGAAATTCAGGACAGATGGGTCATCTCCACGGTGTCTCTAGGATACAAACTAGAATTTCATGAGTTTCCACCGTCTCGTTTTTTGAGATCAAACGTTCCCAAAGATCCAGGGAAAAAGCAATCTCTGTTTCAAGCATTAGACTGATTATTGGTTCAGGGGGTGATCATACAGACCCCACAGAAGAGCGAGGTTTGGGGTTTTATTCAAACCTGTTTACGGTACCAAAACCAAATGGCGATGTCAGACCCATTCTAGATCTAAGGAATCGAAATCAGTTCCTGATAATCTGCTCCTTTCGCATGGAGCAGATCAGGTCAGTAGTTTCCATCCTACATAGGTCAGTAGTTTCCATCCTACATAGACGAGAACTTCTGGCGTCCATTGACATCAGAGATGCATATTTGCATGTCCCTATATTTCCTGCTTACCAAAGGTTTCTGCGGTTCAAAGTAGAACAACAGCACTTTCAGTTTGTAGCCTTGCCCTTCGGGCTAGCTACAGCACCAGGGGTGTTCACAAAAGTACTGGCCCCACCTCTAGCCAGGCTAAGGGCACAGGGCAATAACAGTCTTGGCGCACCTAGACAATCTATTGTTAATAGACCTGTCAGTGGCTCACTTGGAGCAAAGTGTATGCATTACAACCAGTTACCTGGAAAGTCTGGGTTGGATTCTCAACCTAGAGAAGTCTTCCTTAAAACCGCTAAGAAATCTGGAACATTTGAGCTTGATTATAGACACAGCCAAGAAGGTGTTCTTGCCTCCGGCAAAGATCGGCTCCATACGAGAGCTGGTCCGGATGGTCAGATCGAAAAGATATCCCTTTAAATCGCCTTTGCATGAGTTTGTTAGGAAAGATGGTAGCTTCGTTCGAGGCGGTCCCCTATGCTCAGTTCCATTCGAGACTGTTGCAAAACAGTATCCTGTCTGCTTGGAACGAAACAATCCAAGCCTTGGACTTGCCAATGTGGCTGTTCCCAAGAGTGTCCCAAAGCCTCAGTTGGTGGTTACTAACCCAGAATCTGCTGAAAGGAAAATCCTTCAGACCAATTATCTGGAAAGTAGTAATGACCGATGCCAGCCTTTTAGGCTGGGGAGCAGTATTAGAGAAGATGACTGTCCAGGGACAGTGGTCAAAAAACAAAAAGAGCCTTGCCCATCAACACCCTAGAGATTCGGGCAGTACGTCTGGTTCTGAAAACCTGGACTTCCAGGGTAAAGAATTGTCCTGTCAGGATTCAATCCGACAATGCCACGGCTGTGGCCTATATCAATCACCAAGGGGGCATCAAGAGTCTCTCAGCACAGAGAGAGGTGAACCATATTCTAATTTGGGAAGAAAGTAATGTTCCGTGCCTATCGACAGTCTTCATTCCGGGAGTAGAGAATTGGCAGGCGGACTACTTAAGTCGCTAGCAGTTATTCCCGGGCGAATGGTCTCTTCACCCCAATGTTTTTCGGGCTGTTTGCCAAAGATGGGGGACTCCGGACATAGATCTTCTAGCCTCCAGATTCAACATGAAGTTAATCAACTTTATGTCCAGGACAAGGGATCCACTTGCATGCGGAACAGATGTGCTGGTAACCCCTGTGGGATCAGTTCTCACTGATCTATGCATTCCCCCCTATTCAGTTGCTACCATGACAAGAAAAGAAAGCCGGTAATTCTGGTAGCACCAGCATGGCCCAGACGGTCATGGTACGCAGAAATCGTAAAGATGGCATTGGAGGATCCACGGTCCCTCCCACTAAGGCCAGACCTGCTCTCACAGGGGCCGATATTCTATCCTACTTTACAAACGCTAAATTTAACGGCCTGGCTATTGAAACCCACATTCTGAAGAAACTTGGGCTTTCCGGGTCAGTTATCTCTACTTTGATTAATGCAAGGAAACCAGCTTCCAGAACTATAAATTAAAGAATCTGGAAGGCTTATGTTTCCTGGTGTGAATCCAAGGGTTGGCACCCTCGGAGATATATCATAGGCAGAATTCTTGCCTTTCTACAATTAAGGGTAGAAATGAAATTAGCCCGGACTACAATTAAGGGCCAAGTCTCAGCCTTATCGATCTTATTTCCAAGACTGCTTGCTATACACTCTTTAGTCCGGGGTTTTATGCAAGGTGTGATGTGGATTAATCCGCCGGTTAAATCACCTTTAAGCCCTTGGGACTTGAATTTAGTTTTGTTAGTGTTACAAAAACAGCCATTTGAACCGATACAGCATATTACCTTAGTTCTTCTGACAAGGAAGCTGGTATTTTTGGTTGCTATATCCTCAGCAAGGAGGGTTTCGGAATTGGCTGCTCTTTCTTGTAAAGAGCCATATTTGATTATTCATGAGGACAGAGTGGTGTTACGCCCTCCTCCAGGCTTTTTTGACCAAAGTGGTTTCAGGTTTTCACCTGAACCAAGATATTGTCCTGCCATAGTTTTTTCCAAAAACATGTTCCAGGAAAGAAAAATCACTACATTGTCTGGATGTGGTGAGAGCAGTGAACATCTATTTAAAGGCAACTGCTCAAATTCGTAAGACTGATGTCTTATTTGTTCTGCCATATTGTACTAAAAAAGGACAGGCAGCGTTGAAATCCACTGTCGCTAAATGGATTTGACAAGTGATAATTCAAGCTTATGATTTAAGGAGTAAGAGTCCCCCGTTTCAAGTTAAGGCACACACTACCAGGTCGGTTAGTGCTTCTTGGGCAGTGCGTCACCAGGCCTCCATGGCTCAGATCTGCAAGGCCGCAACTTGGTCTTCAGTACATACATTCACAAAATGTTATCAAGTGGATGTAAGGAGGTATGAGGATATCGCCTTCGGGCGCAGTTTGCTGCAGGCAGCAGTATAAGTCCTCAGGCCCCTTTCACACTGGGGCGGTGCGCCGGTAAAGCAGCGCTATTTTTCTCTCCCTCCCCTCAAGTAGCATTGCTATGGGACGTCCCATTAAGTAATTACTTAAGGCTCTGTGTCCCATGATGTACGATAAAGAAAATAGGATTTTTATAACAGCTTACCTGTAAATTCCTTTTCTTGGAGTACAACATGGGACACACAGGTTCCTCCCCTCTTTTATGGGGTTTAAGTATATTGCTTTGCTCCAAAAACAGAGGTACTCCTGGAAGGAGGAGGGGTTATATAGGGGAGTGAACTTCCTGTATTGGGTATACCAGTGTCAACACCTGAAGGTGGCCCATAACCCATTAAGTAATTACTTAAGACTGTGTCCCATGGTGTACTCAAAAAATAAAAAACCCAGAGGTGATTAAATACCACCAAAAGAAAATACTTAATTACTTAAGGCTCTGTGTCCCATGAAATACGATAAAGAAAATAGGATTTTTATAACAGCTTACCTGTAAAATCCTTTTCTTGGAGTACACCATGGGACACAGTCTTAAGTAATTACTTAATGGGTTATGGGCCACCTTCAGGTGTTGACACTGGTATACCCAATACAGGAAGTTCACTCCCCTATATAACCCCTCCTCCTTCCAGGAGTACCTCTGTTTTTGGAGCAAAGCAATATACTTAAACCCCATAAAAGAGGGGAGGAACCTATGTGTCCCATGTTGTACTCCAAGAAAAGGATTTTACAGGTAAGCTGTTATAAAAATCCTATTTTCTTTATCGTATTTCATGGGACACAGAGCCTTAAGTAATTAAGTATTTTCTTTTGGTGGTATTTAATCACCTCCTGGGTTTTTTATTTTTTGCGCTATAAAAGAAAAAAGACTGAAAATTCTTTAAACAAAAATGCATTTTTCTTAGTTTCCGTTATAAAATTTTGCAAATTAGTAATTTTTCTTCATAAATGTTGGCCAAAATGTATACTGCTACATATCTTTCGTAAAATAACCCAAATTGGTGTAGATTATTTGGTCTTTGTGCCAATCTCTGAAAATTGATCACACCTGATGTACTGACGGCCTATCTAATTTCTTGAGACCCTAACAAGCCAGGAAAGTACAAATACCCCCCAAATGACCCCTTTCTGGAAAGTAGACATTCCAAGGTATTTAGTAAGAGGCATGGTGAGTTTTTTTAAGTTGTATTTTTTTCCCACAATTCTTTGCAAAATCAGGATTTTTTTTGTTTTTTTTTCCACAAAATTTTTATATTAGCAGGTTATTTTTCACACACAGCATATGCATAGCACAAATTACACCCCAAAACACATTCTACTACTCCTCCTGAGTAGGGCACCTTTGATAACGTTCAATAACGAAACCAGTAAGGCGTGCTGACGTCATTTCCGGAGCGGGACTTAGAGGCTTGGTACGCTTGTGGAGCGCAAACAGCAAACCAGCCCTAAACCACCCCTGCTTGTTACTTTTTATTGTGTACGGTGGAACCAGGCCGGTCCTGTGAGACACCCTGGGTTTTATTTTTATTTTAATTCCAATTTTAAATCCATCAATAAATTAGCCACCTGATACCACACATGGGTATATCCTTCTGTTTTTTTCTGTGAGGCACCATCCGAGCACCATCTGGGGTATTCCCCCTCCCCCGCATCTGAGGGTGTTGGCTGCATTCACTGGAGAAAGTTACTGGACTAGGACCCGATCCAGATTACCACCAGGAGGACCATCCGACATCCATATTCCCATGCTGTTCACCCCTGCAGGGGTACCTACGTCTGGTGAGTGAGGGAACCTTGGGAGGGCAGCACAACAGTCACCTACTACTGCCTGAAGCACTACAAGTCACCGGTGGAATTATCTTCACAACTGTTACCCATATATCCTCACCCACTCATCAACACATTGCCTATTGATCTTGTTGTGGGCCCCTGCATAGGATTGGACTCCCTTCCTTTAATACATATGATTTTTGTATTTTTCACAGCCGTATTTTTGGACTTCAACTTTTACACACTGAGTGTATGGTTTATACACAGGTTTTTTATTATTATATTTTCTATTATTATTATTATTATTCACTTTTAATTTTTGCTCTTTTGTATTGGGACTGTCACCTGCATATTTATAGCACACTGCTCACTTGGCTCTTACATTACCAAAGGTACTCACCATTGGTGGTTTTGGTTCAATTCTAAATCTACATGTATAATGGTTAATATTATGGATACACTACTAGTTGGGTAGAGGATACATGCTAGCTGGTCAGCTGCTACCTCCCTTCCCCTGTGGTCTAGCCACGTATCTAATCAGCCACATTTATAATACACACCACACATCATTTATATTTGTGTTTCTATATTTTTTATTTATTTATTTTCTATTTATTAAGTTGCTCACGCTCACTAGCACTGGGATTCACAGATTGGAGCAGTTCAATAATATTGTTATTTACAGGGTGGATAAGTTTAGGGTGGCACACCCCACCTATATCATAACATCTACTTTACACCTAGCAGGATTAATAAGGGAGATACTCTTTATAGGTACGCACTTTTTCACCTATACCTTTTAGGTTCACCATACTTATTACCTACAGGGAGCGCCATTTGTCCCTCATATTTTGCACTTTACATATAAATTGCCCTCTAGGGGGTTAATTTTTTTACGGACAGGCCGCGGACATCTTCCATAACAGACAAGCTTCAACATGCTTTTTCTTCAGAAATGGAGTGCATTACTTATTGTTTTTTTTTTTTTAAACAATTGTACCTGCTAATTTTAGGTCTTTCTGCAGCTTTTCACAAGTGGTCCTTGGCTCTTCGACAACTCTTTGATTATTCTTTTCACTCCTCTGACAGAAATCTTGCGAGGAGCACCTGGTCGTGGCTGGTTTACGGTAAAATGATGTTCTTTCCACCACCGTATTATGGCCCCAGCAGTGCTCATTGGAACATTCAGAAGTTTAGAAATTCTTCAGTAACCAATCAAGTGAAAGTACTAATGCACAAACCACAATAAACAGTAAACTAATCAGCTGACAACATAAATGGTGTTCCCACAAAGTGCTAGTAATATAATATAGAATAATGTGGTGCTTACACAATGTGTAATGTGATGTATCTTCAAACACATATGTCAAATGAACAAATATGCTAATACTTAAAGCGATGTTTCACCTAAAAAAAATTTTTTTATGCGTAAGCACTATAGATAGTGTGAAACACGTCAGCTGTGTGCCCCCCCTTTTTTGCTTTGCCGTGTTTTTTGATTTGATGTGATCCCTGCTTTTTAAAGTGGAAGTAAAGTCCCATTTTGGACTTTCATCTACAGGTAAGCCTATAATGAGGCTTACCTGTAGGTAAAAAAAATATCTCCTAAACCTTTACGGTTTAGGAGATATTCCCCGTGCAATACGCTGCTGACTGCAGCGGCGCATGCGCACGGGAGATTCTTGGCTGAAAGGCCGGCAGAATACGAACCCTGCCGGGACGAAGTCTCCCGTGCGCATGCGCGGGAGTGACGACATCGCGGCTCCAGCCACTCACAGCGCTGGAGTCGCGATACCCGGAAGACACGCCGAGGCAACATGTCAGCGACCTCGGCGTGGACCAGGTGAGTTACCGACGCTTCGTTCTAAGGTAAGTATTTCATAATGAGCTAGTATGCGGTGCATACTAGCTCATTATGCCTTTTCCCTTACAGGTGTCTAAAAAAAAAAAAAAAAACATGTCAGCGGGTTTACTACTGCTTTAAATAAATTCATTGAATTTTTATTTTCTTCCGGTGTGCGGCTGTCCAGAGTTCTTCCTGATACTCTTAATCCAGCAGCTAAAAAAAAAGTAGCTGCTGACTTTTAATAAGTACACTTACCCTCCCAGGGCGCCCGTGATGTTGGTCGTGGAGGCCGAGATGTCCCTCGGCGATCCGGTTCCAGCGCCGCCATCCTCGGTAAGGGAAACGGCTGCCCGTTTCCTACTGCGCATGCGCGAGTCGGCGCGCGGCCTACTGCGCATGCGCGAGTTGAATTTGTGAATGGGGAACGCGATGTGTTGTGGGACACAGTTCGCATAACACACCGCGCCCCATTCACTAGAAGACGGCGCTCGGAGCAGAGGAGAGAACATCACCGCGGAGCTGGAAGAGGCAGATTAGGACGATCTGCCTAGCAACAGCCATTTCTGGTAAGTAAAAAAAAATATATATTTTTTTTTTTTTCATTTTAAATTGTTTTTTCTCTAGTCATCTTCCAGGACGGCATAACCTGAGAGATGACTGGTCCACCTGACAGGAAACACAATCAACACCAAGGTTAAAAGGCCCCTCCCTTCCCCCTGCACCTCAGTTCTTGATTGTGTTTCCCGGCAGCGAAACGTTTGTTATTTTTGTCTATAGACCTGAAGCTAGTAGCGGATGGTCCCCCCTCTGGGGGCTGGATTCCAAAGCCGGGGAGGGTGGCGGATCCAGCCAGGGTTTAGTCCCTTCCCAGAGGGCCCCCCAACGGCCAGGGCAGAAGTTACTCCCCGGCAAGGAGCCTCCCGGTTACAGAGGGGTATTCCGGAACTCCTGTGAGCACATACCTCATGCCATTTTTTCTTCCACCCGGTCAGGTACAGGGGTGTTGAAGGTGCCAGAGTCTGAGACTGGAGCTCGAGTTGCTGAAGGAGTTGGTGAGAGCCTGGGTGTCCAGTGGTGCTGGGCAGGGTTTGTTTGGGAAGGTTTCCATCTCTCTGAACGCTGTAATACTCCTGGCTAAGGAGTAAGCATTCCGGGTGGAGCAAGATGGCGCCGTTTCCGGTTCCGGTTGTCGGCACTTCCGGTTTCCGGTCTACGCCAAAATGGCGGATCCGGAAACACTAGAGGCCAAATCCCATCCTTCGGGCGGCAGGCCCTCAACAAAATGGCGCCGAAGACCGGCGTCTGAGGAGCAGTCTCTCATAGACTCGGGAGAAGCAGGCAGAGGCCTCACGACTGTCCCCTTTCTTCCTCCCGATCGCCTCCTGGACGGACTCAGCAAGGAACAGGATGGAAAGAGTGGAGGACATAGTCACACCCTTAACGCAAGAAGAGGCTACAGGTGGTGAGTCCTCTTCTGTTTGTGAGTGGTGGGGTAAGAGGGGTCTTACTTACACCATGAGGGGGGGGAAGGCACAGGAGAGTGAAAGTATTTTAAGGGTGTTATGTCTCTCTTCTGTCTCCCTTAGAACCTAGCGGCTCTGCTCAAGGGGTTCACAAGGCTAGGGGTAAAAATCCCC
This sequence comes from Lithobates sylvaticus, assembly GCA_028564925.1. Lineage (NCBI taxonomy): Eukaryota > Metazoa > Chordata > Amphibia > Anura > Ranidae > Lithobates > Lithobates sylvaticus. Next base: position 137,606,650 of record CM053030.1, on the reverse strand, counting down.
CTCCCCCCAGAACAAAAAGGTGTGGGAACTGTAATGACAAGCTCCCGCCAGACCATTCTAAACCTTTTTGTTTTAGGTGCATTCATAAGCTGTCGAGTAAGGAAACCTCACAGGTTATGAAGGATTTCCTGGTAGTACAATCTGAGATGCTCTCTACACTACAATCTCTTAAGACAGCCATAGCACCTAGGGAAGCTCAGAGGACGGATGACAAAGCAGGCCTGTCCTCTAGAGACGATATTTCCTCTCAGGAGGGTCTTTCAGACAGGGGTCATAAAACCTCACAGAAAAACCCATCCTCTGTTACCTCAGGTACTGAGGAATTAGAGGACTTGGAGGAGTCAGAGGAAGACTCGCTAGAAGATGGGGAAAATTCAGAGGCTGATAGCCAGGATAGTGAAGGTCCTAGAGCTAGTAGCCACCTCTTTCCCATAGAAGATATGGGGCAGTTACTCAAGGCAATTTATGTCTCTGAAGATATCCCGGAACCTCCGGTTCAGGCGTCTAACAGGGATAAAATGTACAGGGGATTGGGTAAACCTCAATCCAGGGTAATCCCAGTCCATCAGGCCCTAAAGGAGGTGATACTGAGAGAGTGGAAAGACCCAGAAAGAAAGGTTCTGAGGCTTAAGACGTGGAAGAGGAGGTTTCCTTTTGGGGAGGAAGAGGAACAAAAGTTTTTCAAAACCCCCAAGTTGGACGCAGCCCTGTCACAGGTCTCGAAGAAGTCCGATTTGTCTTTCGAGGACTCAGGTAACCTGAAGGACCAAATGGACAGAAGGGCCGAAACGCTCTTGAGAAGAGCGTGGGATGCAAATGCAGCAGCCATGGCTCCTGCCTTGGCATCAGCTTGTGTGGCTAGGAACGTGGATGCATGGTTAGGTAGACTTTCCACCCATGTTTCTAGAGAGAATAACTCTAAAGAAGTTTCAGAGTCTTTAGAGTTAATAAGTAAGGCTGTGGCATATCTAGCAGATGCGGCGGTAGAATCCGTTAGGAACACGGCCAAGTCTGCTGCTCTCCTTAACTCGGCAAGAAGGGCTGTCTGGGTCAAGTCATGGGAAGGAGATCATATGTCTAGATCTCGACTATGCGGGTTACCCTTTGAGGGCTCCCAACTATTTGGACCAGGCCTGGATCAGGTCCTGTCAAGGTCAGCAGAAAAGGGGAAAAAGTTTCCAGTCAAAGCTAAGAGAGAGAGGAGCAGGAAGTTTTTTCGTCCCCCCTCTAGTCAAGGAAGTTTTAAGGGCAAAAAAGACGCAAATAGAAGGTGGGGGAAGGGAAAGAGCACGCAAAAAGGTAGCCTGCTCTTTTCCGGTCCTAAAGATGCCCCCAAGCAGTCCAAGTGACGCCAGCGTCAGGGTAGGGGGGAGATTGGCTCACTTTGTCCCTCAGTGGAACAAGATCTCCGGAAGCCCCTACATATTACAAATCTTGACAGAGGGCTACCGTCTGGAGTTTCTCTACACTCCCCCTCAAAATTTTTTTCTGACCCGTCTTCCCAGAGAACCTTCAAGGGCCGCAGGACTGCTGGACAGCGTGCAGGGACTGGCGTTTCAGGAGGTGATCATTCCCGTTCCACCGGAAGAGTACTACCAGGGATTTTACTCCCATGTTTTTGTCGTCCAAAAACCGTCAGGAAAATTTCGCCTGATATTAAATCTCAGGAAACTGAACAGGTTTTTGAGGCAAAAGACCTTCCGGATGGAGAGTATCTATACGGTGCGCAGGCATCTATTAAAAGGTGCGTTTCTAGCCACGATAGATCTGAGGGATGCGTATCTCCACATTCCGATTGCCAAGGAACACCAGTCCCTGCTAAGGTTCGCAGTCCTTACGGACAGAGGAATCCAACATTGGCAATTCCGAGCTCTCCCCTTCGGACTGACAGCAAGCCCAAGGATCTTCACAAAAGTCCTGGCGGAGGTAGTAGCTTATCTACACCTTCAGGGGGTGTCCCTTATACCTTATCTAGACGATCTACTGGTATACGGACAGTCTCAAGAACAGGTAGAAGTAGATGTAGACAGAGTGATCTCTACCCTGGAGACCTTGGGTTGGATAGTGAACAGAGAAAAATCTTCTCTGGCACCATCCCAAATAAAAATGTTTCTGGGATACCTGGTGGATACAGAGGCTCAGAAACTGTTTCTTCCAGAGGAGAAACGGCTGAAAGTGATTACAGCGATCTCTTCTTTAAAGGAAGCCAGGGAGTGCTCTCGCAGGCAGATCATGAGGGTGTTAGGTCTGATGACCTCATGTATTCCAGCGGTTCCCTGGGCTCAGCTCCATTCAAGGGAGCTGCAGTTCTTCCTACTGTCATCCTGGGACAAAAGGAAGGAGTCACTGGACGGGAAGGTGTCCATCCCAGCAAAAGTAAAAGCCTCCCTAGATTGGTGGCTGAATCAGGACAGGCTCAGTTTGGGATTACCCTGGGATCAGTGGAATCCTACAATAGTAACCACCGACGCAAGTGCTTGGGGTTGGGGAGCTCACCTGGGGGAAGCTCAGGCACAAGGGGCCTGGACTCCTTCACAGGCGGGGGCCTCCTCCAACCACAGGGAACTTCTGGCAGTGGGCCAGGCGTTAAGAGCCTTCGGAGACAGGATTCAGGGGTTGGAGGTTCAGGTTCTGTCGGACAATGTGACGGCAGTCTCTTACCTAAACCGCCAGGGGGGCACCAGATCCAGGAAGCTTCTGAATCTAACCCTGAACATTTTAAATTGGGCCGAAGAAAATCTTCAATCCATATCGGCGGTTCACATAAGAGGAACCGCCAATGTGGTGGCAGATTTTCTAAGTCGAAAACCCATCCTCCAGGGGGAATGGGAACTGAATCAGGAGGTCTTTCTGCAAATAAGTCAGAAGTTTGGGTGCCCAGACATAGATCTATTTGCCCACAGAGGAAACAAAAAAGTGGATCACTTCTTTTCCCTCAACAGAGGAGGGGGGTCTCAGGGAGTGGATGCTCTGTCTCAGGACTGGGACTTCCATCTTGCATACGCTTTTCCCCCACTAGTGTTGATACCACGAGTGCTACAAAAACTGGCCCGATCAGACTGCGGACTGATTCTAATAGCTCCATGGTGGCCAAAGAGGACGTGGTTTGCCACCCTCAAAGAGTGGTCAATCTCTCCTCCGCTCCGTCTTCCAGCCAGACGGGATCTTCTTTTACAAGGACCAGTCCTTCACCCCGACCCGGGGTTCTTCTGTCTGACGGCATGGTACTTGAGGAGGAGATCCTCAGAGGTAAAGGTTGCTCGGATAGGGTAATTGAGACCTTATTGGGTAGCAGGAAGCTGGTCACCAGGAGAATCTATTCTAAAGTTTGGAATCGTTTCTCACAGTGGTGCCAGAATAAGGAGGTGTCTATCCTTTCAGTACCGGTGGTACTGGAATTCTTACAAGCAGGGGTGGATCAGGGGATCTCCACAAATACCTTGAGAGTACAGATAGCAGCACTATCTGTATTTATGGATCAGAGGCTCGCACTAGAGCCCCTGATTAAGAGATTCATTCTGGCAAGGGAAAGGGTGACCCCTGTTAGGGTGAATGTTTTTCCGCCATGGAACCTAACATTGGTCTTGGAGGCACTGACGAAAGCGCCCTTTGAACCAGCGCAGGAAATTTCTGTTAAGTTTTTGACGCTAAAGTTAGCCTTTTTACTGGCCATAACCACGGCCAGAAGGGTGAGCGACCTACAGGCCCTGTCAGTTAAGGAGCCTTTTTTGTTGGTTTTAGAAGATAGAGTGGTTCTGAGACAGGATCCACTGTATCTTCCCAAGGTCGCATCTAAGTTTAATAGATCGCAGGAGATCATTTTGCCTTCCTTCTGTGATAATCCAAAAAATGAGAAGGAGAGGAAATTTAATTTATTAGATGTTAGGAAATGTTTGTTGACATATCTGGATAGGGTGAAGGAGTACAGGAAGTCCAATCACCTTTTAATTTTATTTAGTGGCCCCAGAAAGGGAGGGCAGGCATCTAAATCTACGGTGGCTAGATGGATTAGGCAGACAATAGCATTAGCCTATGAACAGTCAGGTTCCCCAGTACCAGTGGATCTTAAGGCTCACTCAACGAGATCCTTGGCGGCCTCTTGGGCAGAGAGAGCTGGGGCCTCGATAGAACAGGTCTGTCGCACAGCCACTTGGGCGAAGCAGGATACCTTTCTGAAGCACTATAGAGTGGAACTGCTGTCGCCTCAGGATCTGACATTTGGAAGGAAGGTGCTACAAGCGGTGGTCCCGCCCTGAGGTAGGCCTTGAACTTCTTGTATATCCTCTCAGGTTATGCCGTCCTGGAAGATGACTAGAGAAAATTGACAGTTACTTACCGATAACTGTTTTTCTAGGATATCTTCCAGGACGGCAGGCCTACTTCCCACCCATGTTTTAATGTAAGTATTACGGGAAGAGTTCCTCTCTGTCACCCGGATAACCTATTACTTTGGGAGAACTGAGGTGCAGGGGGAAGGGAGGGGCCTTTTAACCTTGGTGTTGATTGTGTTTCCTGTCAGGTGGACCAGTCATCTCTCAGGTTATGCCGTCCTGGAAGATATCCTAGAAAAACAGTTATCGGTAAGTAACTGTCAATTTTTTTCAGGGTGTCCCACCACTTTAATGTGCAACTATACTCAAATGAATACATAGCATTTTCTTCAGACACAATAAAGTCCAACAATTCCAAAGTGACAATGTAGTGAATAAATGAGATAACGGTGCCTAATCTCAAAGTTCATAAATAAAGTGCTTGTGCAAGGTGGTTTGTCCCCAGCCTCCATTCCATTTTTGCACAAGCACTTTATTTATGAACTTTGAGATTAGGCACGTTCATCATTTATTCACTGCATTGTCACTTTGTAATTGTTGCCCCTTATTGTGTGTGAAGAAAACACTATTTATTAATGTATTGTTTGTGTATAGTTGTACATTAAGTATTTGCATATTTGTTTAATTGACATATTACTGTGTTTGAAGATGCATCACATTACACATTGAGTAAGCGCCACGTTATTCATTATATTACTTCTGTAATCAATGCTATCAGTATAAAAAACAGGAAAGTGGCCTTCGCGCTTGATTGAACTATAACACACAGGTGACACTAGTGAACTAAAATAATCCCACAGGGGGTGTAATGGGGTGCCAAAATAATAGAATAAAATTCTTAGGAAGCTGCAAAACCTAATGGTAAAACACTAAACCACAAGTAAGAAAAGATAAAGATGATTCTGCGCTATAAACCGTGGCACTAAATAAAATGATATATTAATAAATACTATCACATAAATATGCAAAACCGAGTGAAAACTGCGCTTAGCGCTAAAGTGCATATAAAGTGAATGATGGTGATACAGTGATATATAAAATAATCAACGAAAGTCAACCATTCAAAGTCAACCATAAAAATGCATAAAAGATTGTACATAAAATTCCACCAATAAATAATAATTGCGAAAAATGGTGTGAGTGACTATGATTAAAAGTCAGTGAAAAAATCCCGTGAGTAAATCAATGTTCATGATAGCAAATAGTGATAACAATAATAATAGTTAATAGTGTCCATGCACTGGAGTGGATGAAATGGCAATAAATAAATGTCCGTCAATCCCACCGACGTCTTATATAGCCCGTCTAGGTCAAAGTAAGTGGGTATGGCGACATGAAACTTGTTCACGAAAAGGCAGCAGATAGGTGCAAGCACATAAATCCCCAACTGGTGCTCCCTAGCCTCTCACCTTCGGGCCAGTGATTCAGGACACTGAGAATGTTAGTAGCTTAATCCAAACTCCTCTCCTCCACTCGGTCCCAGGGAATATGGCCAATTCGATCGGTACTGCAATCCTCTCATATGATAGAGATGAAGGGTAAGATAAGAAGGGTGGGGGGGAGCCCAATAGTGAAGTATGTTTAGATAAAGTAAGTTTATTTAAAAACAAATTGCATCCTTACATCAAAACAGATAAAATCAAGCATACACAGGCGAGCAGCGCCAGTTGTACATCACTTCCGGTATCCTTCGGTATCATCCAATCAGGTCAATCCCTACCGGTTACGTCACTGTCTCGTGACTTCATCAGGGGACAGTCCCCTGATGAAGTCACGAGACAGTGACGTAACGCATTTAGAAATCGCGGTGGCCGATATGTTGGGCCGATTTTTTTTTTTTTCCCCCCCGTTCATCTCATAAAATCTAACAGTTAGACCCCTTTCACACTGAGGCATTTTTCAGGCGTTTTTGGTCTAAAAATAGCTCCTGTAAAGTGCCTGCAAAATGGCTCCCCTGCAGTCTCTGTGTGAAAGCCTGAGTGATTTCACACTGAGGCGATGCGCTGGCAGGATGTTAAAAAAAAAGTCCTTTGGATCGGTGTATACCGCTCCTCCATTACTCCTGCCCATTGAAATGAATGGGCACCTCTGTCGAAGCGCATGCAAAGCGTTACAGCAGCGTTTAACCCCTTCCTCGGCCGCTAGCTGGGTCATAAGCGCCCCCGCTAGCAGCCGAATAGTGCCGCTAAAATGACCGTAAAGCTCCGCTAAAACTAGCAGCGTTTTACCGTCAATGCCTGCCTGCTCCAGTGTGAAAGCAGCCTTAAAGAGGAGTTTCCATAAAAAAAAAATAATGTCAGCAGCTACAAATACTGCAGCTGCTGACTTTTAATAATTGGACACTTACCTGTTCCAGGGTCCAGCATTGCAGGGGGTCGAAGCCCCGCTCGTCCACCCCTCCGCGGCGCCGGCATTCTAACTGTGGGCATGCGCGATTGGCGGCGCAGTCATCTGGGACCTGTCACGTGTCCCAGATGACTGACAAGAGGGAGGGGGCAGAGCTGAGTCCTTCCTGCACCGAGGGGAAGTGATGTCACCAGCCCAGGCACTGAAGGAGGCAGACTATGAGGGACCCCCTAGCAACAGGCATTTAGAGGTGTGTTAAAAAAAATATAATTGGCAAATGTTTTTTTTTTCTTTTTTTTAGGAATTTTAATGATTTTTTTTTTTTCTGTGCAACCCCACTTTAAGTAATAAGTGATACAGAACATTTATTACATTTATTAAACAAAACAAACCTCCAATCAGTTCACTTGTATGTATATTTTAGATAACAAAAAAAACTATATCTTAAATATTAAATACACAAAAACAAGTAATCAAAACTTTTGTACGAAAAAAAAATGGGCTAACTTTACTGTTTTTTTAGTTTTTTTTAATTCATTAGTGTATTTTTTCCCAAAAAATTGCGATTGAAAGACATCTGCGCAAATACCGTGTGACATAAAATATTGCAACAACCGCTATTTTATTCCCTATGGTCTCTGCTAAAAAATATATATATAATTTTTGGGGCTTCTAATTGATTTTCTAGCAGGAAATACAGGATTTTTACTTGTAAGCAACAAGTGTCAGAAAAGACTTAGGGCTCTTTCACACGGGGCGGATCAGTGCTGATCCGCCCCGTGGATAGCCGCTTTCTCAGCGGGGATCGCCGGAGCGATCTCCGCTGAGCAGAAGATGACAGGTCCGTCTCTGCACTCCGTGCAGGGACGGACCTGTCAGAGCGCCGCTCTCCCCTATGGGAGATCGGGTGACGACGGACCGTAGAGTCCGTCGTCACCCGATCCGCTCTGCAGACAGATGAAAAAATGGGGTTTTCCTCCGTCTGCAGAAACGGAGCAGAGCGGGCACGGACGAGAGCGGGTGTCAGCGGATGCTCATCCGCTGACACCCGCTATCCCATAGGGATACCTGTATGTCCGTTTTTCATCCGAAAACGGATGGATGAAAAACGGACATACGGTCCGTCCGTGTGAAAGAGCCCTTAGGCTTTAAATGGTTAAACTGAGAACTCCTACTCAGAGTTCAGTTCATTGATAAGTATAAACATTGTATCTCTTTGGTCTTTTTCTCACACTTGGCAGGCTGCCCAGACAAGTCGCTCCACGGGAAAACTTCAGGCAACTTGCATTGACTTCTATCTAAGTAATTTGTAAGTCGCGCTGAAGTTTTAAAATCGGCCTTTTTTTTTATCAGCACACACAATCGGGCGATGCCGATTAATTAAAAAAAACGCCAAATATCGGCCGATAGATCAACCTCTAATATATAAAAAGGCAGGTGTCCCAATACTTTTGACAATATATGGTAGTTGTACAGCTACTGTTGATATTTTTGTTGTTATTCAGTGTAGAGTGCTTTAACAATTATTCAGGTAAGAGTGCTTTAATTTATCGTGTCAAACAATATCCCATGTATCTTAGCTCTTCCAGTTATGAAAACCTTCAGAGAATAATATAATGACGATGATGTCACTAATTTGATTAGTAACTAGATATATACTCTCAAGGTACAAGCCTATATATCATGTGCTGTGTAAAGTGAACCCACATGTGTATGCACTTGTGCATGCCTTCAGTTCTGCTCTCTTTGTTTAATTAAGTACATTTAATCTACTCTGGCTGTATGAATGAGTTCCGACTTGTTTTTTGGCAGTGGATTGTATGCCTGTGCCCAACAGTTATGATCTGTGACATCAATGACTTCCCAGCAAAATGTGTGTCGTTTGTTTTCTCAGTGCAAAAAAGAAGAAAAAATCTGTGCTATGCGTCACACTGGTCTTTGGCATTGATGCTGTCCTATTAAGTAAATATAGACATTGGCAGGACTTATGTCTGAATTAGGGAATGGTGTTCAATCACTGTGCAGTAGTTAATACCAAGACTGTTAAAGGGACCAAACTCAGTGTTTGCATTTATATCCAAAAAAACTTTCTTATTCTTGAAGTGTTCTTTGCATGTATGTCACACTGATAGCTATTCCCTGTGAAAATCCCAATTCAGTAGTAGGTAGGTATGCCAAGAGCAACCACCCAACAGCCCTTACGTGAGAAACTGCTGCACCTTCCTATAAGGGTCAGAAAACACAAATAGGATAACCCTTTCCCATCCCTTCCTGAGCCTCAGTGTCCTTCCTGTGCCAGCTAGGCAGGACAAAGCGTTCTTTTTGCCAGAAATCGGAAAGGATTTCAGAATCCTTACATGTTTTCAGATTGACTGATTATTTTTCTGGTCCATGACTAGTAGAAATTCTGAATAATGCAATTCAAGAAAATAATTCACAAAATCCATCCTGCTGATGCAGAAAGACCTTTTGGATTTCTTTTGTGGCAAATGAATGTTTCTTAATCTACAGGACATGGGTTGAAGTAATTCCGGAACATTGAGTTATGCTGCTGTCCTCAGAAGATTGAAACCTGGCAAACAAAGCTATAAAGACATCCCAGTTTACTTCTCCCATTGCCAGCATGCCTCAGATTTTTGCTAATGTCCTAGATGAGCAGATGTCTTCTCTCCATTGAGGGAAAAAAAGTTGATTCCCGCAAGGGATTAACCCTTGGCGGTAAGGGTGAGCTATGCCAGTTTTTGAATCTGGTGCCCAAGCAGTCTGCCTTTCATGGCTGTGTGGTCTCTGTGCCTATCTGCTCCTGTATGAGTTTCCCCTTTGGTGGCCATACTGTGCATGTGTGCGGACATGGTTGCCTTCACACCTTCTTTTCTCTTCTATGCACTTTCCCCAGCATTACCCTATGGCACAGGAGTTCCTAAAAAAAAAATATTGGCCCAGTTGTTTACTATCAGAGCTCTCTGTTGAAGACACCATATCTAAATACCTGGTGCACAAAGGGCTAGAAGCCCTTTTTTTAAAGCATATTTCCACTTTTGTTATTTTTTTTAAATAAATTTTATGTTTTCTTTTTTATATACTAGATACAGTATATAATAGATCTTTCTCAGGAGGAGGTGTCATGGATAACTGCAACGTTTTTTTGAATAAAGTTAGTGAGCCTGTCTGTCCTCATTAACAAACAGTGCAAGAAGCCCAGCTTTAACACCTTTTACCCTTTTGTTAGGACCAACCGTTTTAAAATCTAGATATGCGTGCATAGTGCAGAAAGGCTTATTTATGGAAATCACAGCTGCTTAGCTCACTCTGAACTAGCTTGGCTCTAGAGCAATTTTTTTCATTTTTGCACACATGTAAAAATCTTCATTTTTGGCAATATAATTACTTAAACCCCTGGAACATTATATATTTTCTGAAAGCAAATTTTTATTGAGAATAAATTGCAGTACAATTACATCAAATTGGCGGATAATTTTATAAATCCATTCAAACCTGTGAGACCATACCCATTTATTATTTCTTTACAATTCTCTTTGGCTAGGTTCCCTTCACTGCAGGTGAGGAACATGCATGGTTCCGACTGTGCTCCACTATAGCAGACATGCAGGTATTCCATTAATTCTTAAAAGCACCCCCCATGCTTAGGCAGCTGTGGTGCTATTGCTTGTGCACTAAACTGCGTAGTTCCCCAGCCTCATGGGCTAGTATCAAGGAGTCATTATCATAACATACAATACCGACACAATTGTTTCCTTATAACAAAACTTTATTGTTGGATTTTTTAAAACTGGCCCTGGTGTTGGTCAAGGGGTAACCTTAAATTAAATAATATTTAGCCATTTCGGCTATAACCCAACAAAATTCAATTTTTTGTTTCATTACACAGCGTCCATCCAGACAAAGCTGGATGACAATCCCCCACTAACCAACACCATGACTATGATGAATATAGAGCTGCATAAACAAATAAACAGGGAGGGGGGGGTGGGAGTCCCGGTCCTGTTTCAGAGAGGGGGAACGGCCGGACGGTCCCTTCCTTAAATGCTCCGGTTTTCGCGGGCTTTCAGCTCACCCGCTGCCTCCACCAATCAGGTACTGTTGCTATCCTGCTGGAGCCAATAGTAACCTGTAAGAATAACACAGCATTCCCCTCATACTCCCCCATGTTCGCCCTGCATACTGCACGGCTTGCCATGTGATTGATTGCGGTTCAATTTCAAAAAAAGGACGGGGACTTCTTTCCCCATGTTCCTTGCAGTTAGAGCAACCCATTGAAATTAATGGGCTGCTCGATCCATGATGTGTAGGAGAAAACACACACGCAGAGATGTGAACAGAGCCTAAATGTAATAGAGTACAATTTGTATACTATTATTTGTGGACATTTGTAAATTGTTTGATTGCTGTCAAGATCTGTTAAGGATTAGATGTTGGTAATTGTAAGGCATATAAGCATTTTTTTTTACTTGTTTGTGAACAATCTATACCATCCTTTGGCTTTCTGTTGGCTGAAGTACCAATTTAATAGTAACTAACAGACTTTTTAGCTTATTCTCCAGTCTCCTGCAGATCAAATAGCATTGAAATGGCAACCATGATGTGCAGGGGGCGGTAATCTATAGTAAACATCACATTTTAGCTTGTGGAATTTCCTTAACCAATAATTAGTTTGCAGTGAGTTACTATGCTTTGTGCGTCATCAATGCTGTTCACTGCCCTATGGCTTTTCTTCAACTGGACCTGGAAGTCTGGGGAGGTTTATATTACTGTGCACCATTCAGGATTACCTACTGAAAGATTGGGAACACATTTTACTAGTTTACACTTAAGCATGACCTGAAGCGTTCAGATACTGCCAAATATTGCTAGTTTTGCTGGCACGGCACATAAGAGCATGGCTTTACTGGACCTAACTGTAACAGGCAGAAATATATTGGTACTCAGGAGTTTATACGGTGGAGCTTCCCTAAAAAAAAAAAAAAAAAATGTACCACATTTTTGAGGAATGGAAACTGGCTTTTTGTTTTACTCAAAATACCCAAGCTGTTGCTTTGCAACAATGTTTTTAAATAAAAAATAATAATAATGGGTTGTCCTCTCATGTTCTGTTATGTTTGTGGTGCAGCAATTATTGTTGACAGTTTTTTGGTGTATAAAGCAGGATTTAGACTTTTTTTAAAGAAAGAGTGTTTTTGAAATGTGAAACTTTGCATGTGTTGTCATGCAGACTTTTGGTGTTTTGGTCCATTATAAGCATGTAAAGTATGTTTGTAGATGGCATATGTGGTGCTTCATTGAGGCCCCTTTCACACTTATACGATTTGTCTCACGATTTGGGACTGCAAAGTAGCATGACAAGTCGTTCCCTATGATTTCCAATGACAGCTATTCATATTAGTACGACTTCAAAGTAGTCCCTGCACTACTTTGGTCCGATTTTGATGCCACTTACACTACATGCATTCCTTGAAATTGCGGCCGGGAATCGCGGCAAAATCGCAGTAAAATCGTGCAGGTTTGAAGTCGCACAAGTGTGAAAGGGGCCTGAAGTATTTTGGGTGCCCTACACTAATGCAACTCTGTGGCTCCATTCAAACCTGTGCTTTGTGGTAAAGGGAGTTCTAACAAACACTCCATGCATGGTATAGAAAGGAAGAATCTGTAATACAATTTATATTGGTTCCTTTAATTTCAGAAATCATCTGTGCATTTATAGTGTTCTGTAATGGAAAACAATAAGTGCAGGATCATTTATTTCATGTGTTAATGTGCACGTCTAGCCAACTCTACATGACTGTCCAACCTTAACACAGTGCACTTGTAACTACTGAAAACATGTTGCATTAACATAATACATACTGTGAATCCAGTCTAAATCCTGACATCCTTCAGCCATCCATGTGTATCTGCAGTGTTCTATTTACAAGCAATTTTTATGAATTATGTCTTTCAGGTGTTTTGCTATAGATCACAGCTTGTTTCTGATTGCATGCAGAACCAGGTCATTGTTGTGGCGTTGGCACAATCTGGTATAAAATATTTTGTGCGTACAGTATATGCAAAGGGGGAAAGACATTCAGTTTAGCGAACAGACTTTGTTCATTGAGAATCCAACCAAACCATCCTATTGAACTATTAATCTCTTATTTATTTTTTTCACTTTTCCTCATCCTGCCTCCTATATTCCTGACAGGGTGCTGACAACATTAATGCTCTCACAAATCAAATATGCAAACCAGGAACACAGGGATTGATTTACTAAAACTGTAGAGTGCAAAATGTAGTGTAGCTCTGCATGGTAGCCAATCAGCTTCTAACTTCAGCTTCTTCAATTAAGGTTTGATAAAAGAAACCTGGAAGCTGATTGGTTTCTATGCAGAGCTGCACCAGATTTTGCACTCCCCAGTTTTAGTTAATCAACTCCACAGTTTCTCAGTATCTGTTTCTTCAGGCAAAATCCCTCTTTTCAGGCAAAATGCACATCCCTCTCTCTGGATTGAGATTTGAACTGAAAGTGACACGAGTGCTGCTCAGCGGAGAGAGATGTTGCAGTTTGCATTAGCCCGTGCGTAAACTATGCAAATTTTGAATACTCTGTATACTATGTCATCTTAAACGGTAGCTTATTTTATTCAAATGACCCATGTACAAACTAATGTAGTGCAGTGCTGGACACCCAAGATGAGGTAAGGACTAACTTGTAATCACAAAAAGCTTTTTTTTTTTTTGTGAGTTTGCATCTAGAATTTACTCTAAAACAATATCTCTCCTGTGTCGGAAGCTAATTCTCATCTTTTTTCTTAAAATTCTCATTGCTAGACACTCATTCCAATCTATTTGCTTTAATAAACTTAGACCAAGTGTCCTGAACTATTCACCCTGATTTCACCTTCTACTACTGATTCTGACTTTTCATTAAAAAAAAAAAAAAGAATATTAATTTGTTTGTTTTTTACACTCTCTTTATTTTTTATTCACTTTTTTAATCACAAGGAACATACACATCCCCTTGTGAGAGCAATAGGCAGTGACAGGTCCTCTTTACTGCCCTTAAAATGAAACTCGGATCAGTTTGATCTAAAACTTTCCCAAACTGGTAATGGCCGGTAAACAAAAGAACAAAACCGGACGTGACAAAATATACCATAAAAATTATCAGGGATGTTCCGGTCTCCGATCAGCTTTATGGTAAGCCGGAGGAAGCGGCAGCTTTGGTCCAGGCTCATCAGTGGGACAGTAGAGCCCAGAGAGGCATCAGAGGGAGTTGTAAGGGGAAGAAGGACCCTTCCTGCTGCCTGTAACAGCAATGCAGTGACTTATTAGCTACTAGGATTGCTTTTACATAAAAAGAGAATCGCCCACTGAAAAAAAAATACTGGAATGATGCCTGCAGCTGCAGGAATCATCCCGGTATAACCACTTAAACAGCCGCTTTTATACGTATTGCAGTTGGCAAGTGTTTAATGCCCAACTCCAGGCAATTTTTTCCCTTACATTTAATGAAGCTGTGCTTGCACTGCATGGGTCAATTGCTCGTATTTTTTAGGGTTGAGCAGAAAGTTTATACTCGCCTGATCCTCCGGAAAACCGTGCTCCCCCACTGTTCCTGTCTATTAAGCGTGCTGATGTCGGAACGGTCCATTTTCAAGACTGCTGGACCGGTCTTGTGTGGGGAGGATTCTCCTGTCCTCTCCCCTAGAATAAAATTAACAGTTAACCTGTCCAATGTGGGCAATGCAGCTTTAAAGGGGTTGTAAAGGTAAAAAATGTTCACCTTAATGCATTCTAAGCATTAAGGTGAAAAAACATCCGAAAATGCAGGCGCCCCCAACCCCCCGTTTTACTTACCTGACCCCTGGAAAGTCCCGCGCTCGACCCCGACATCCTCTTCGCCGCTCACCTTGGCCGTTGATTGGCTAGAGTGGATGGATTGAAAGCAGCGCATCCATTGGCTCGCGCTGCTGTCAATCACATCCAATGACGCAACGCGCCAGGGGCGAGTGATACAGTGAGCGGCTACGGCCGCCAGCTGTATCACGGGAGCGCGCCCGCAAGCACGCCACACCATGCGAGGGAGCTCGCATGAAGTTGTGGAGTCCTTGCGGGAGGGAGCCTGAGACAGCCGCCGAGGGACCCCAGAAGACCAGGTTGGGGGCCACTCTGTGCAAAACGAGCTGCACAGTGGAGGCAAGTATAACATGTTTGTTATTTAAAAAAAAAAAATTGCCTTTAGTGACCCTTTAAAGTTTTACCAAGTTGGCTCTTCAGGCTTGTGGAGTCCCACAGAATGGGTGGGCTTTTACGAGTGTGCACTGGAAGCAATTCCAGCAAAGCTTTTGGGAGTATCCATTCCATTCATTTATATAAACATGGTCTATTACTTCCTGTACTGTACGCCATGATACAGAAATTGCCGGTAAGTCAAAATTCCTGTTTTCTGGAATAAATGTAACTGTAAAACATTTTATAGTCTGTTTGCTAGAAAGCTGTATGATTGCATCAGTAAGGATCCTGTAAAATTTCAGTGCAGCGTCACCAATCTGATGTGTATATATTGCGTAGGTTCCTCATTTTTGTGGCTGCCTAGACTTCCCTTGGTTTGGAGATTTTTACTTGTCTTGTAGATAAAATCACATCTTTTATTTAAAAAGTGAGGTCTGTCCCTGATTTTCTGATTCTGACTTTTGTAATTTTAGAAGTATTTTGATATTTAAACGTGCAATGTGCAAGGATGTAAATGTGTGAAAGCAGCCCTCATCATAATTGACCCAAAGAGTTTACAAAAATAAACGCAGTGCTGCAAATTCTCATGTGGTACTTTGAAGGGCCCTGTTTTGGTTGTTTATTTGTGCTTGTATAGAACACCTAAAAGTTGGATGTGTAGGCACTGGCTTACAGTAAATATGCCTTTTAGCAAACAGTATGTAAACCTCAGTAACCATTATTAAAGTGACTATGCACTAGATAGTGGAATGTGTAAATCATCTTGAGTGCAATATTCTAATCTGAATGTAAATATTTGTTGTTTATAGGACAGTTAAAGCCATTTATTGATGTTTTTCTATGCCAGAGATCTCTAAGCAGCAGTTCACAGGCCAGATGCAGCCCCCAGCTTGCATATAACTTGCCCTTGGGGCATTATTCCTCCCACTTACACCAATGATGGCACTGATGTCAGATGCAGTAGTGAAAGCAAAGTCTGGGTGCAGTTCACAGTCGGCTGTGGTGGTGGAAGGGTGGTGCAATGGTAGAGCGGGTTGCAGGCATGGTGAGAAAGTGTATGGGGAGAAAGAGTAATGCTGATAAGAGGGCACAGTAGTATAGGGGAGGGGGGATTGTAGTTGACATTGTAGTGATGGGGGTACAGACACAGTGTTGGTTTGTGCGCAGGTATGGTGGTGATGAGGTGGAAGTATGCTCATTCTTTTACTGGAATGAATACAGAAGCGTGTGTTGGTGCAGTAGTGGCACATGATGTATTGTGTTCCGGTGCAGTGGCTGTATGTTAATAAACTGGTGACGAGTGACTTATTGTGCCTTGGTGCAATGGCAGTATATTGTGCAGCAGTAGTGAAAAGAACTCTATACAGTTATTATAGTAGCAGGTGAAATATTTTTTATTTATCCGACATTATAGGGATATATTATGATGCTGTAAACCTATAACACTGTAGGGTGAGTATTGTGAACCTGTTACACTGCAAAATGGAGTAGTATAAAGCAGTTACACTTTAGTGTGGAGAAACGAGTACCCAAATGAAACCTAACAAATGCCGCGTACACACGAGCGGATTTTCTGTCGGAATTCCGCTGAAGCGTGGCTTGCATACACACGTTCACACAAAAGTTCACTGAACTTTCGACCGTCAAGAACGCGGTGACGTACAACACTACGCCGAGCCGAGAAAATGAAGTTCAATGCTGCCGAGCATGCATAGGAATTTGGCGTGTTGGAATTGGTACAGACGATCGGAATTACCGATCAAAACCTTTTCCGAGCAAAAAATTAACTGGCTGGAATTCCGCAAGCAAAAGTCCGATGGAGCATACACACGGTCGCATTTTCAGACCAAAAGCTCACATCGGACTTTTGCTGGCAGAATTTCCGATCGTGTGTACGCGGCAAAAGACTCCAGCCTTGCTGTCCTTGTATTTACCTGAGTGCAGCCCATGATTTCTCTTGTTTTAGAATACCACACCCACCCTGCTGTGATTGGCTACAGCGCTTCTGGCTAAAGTCCACCAGGCAGCCACAGCCAGTGCTTGATGGCTTTCCGAGTACCTTATTTACTTTTTGTTAAGTTAAATTTGCATACTCCCGCCTGCAGCCCCTTATTTGTGCTCTTCCTTTAGAATCCTGCTCTGGCACTGCTATTAGTGAATGTGGTGCTCCAGGGAATAGCCAGTTTGGCAGCCACTGTCAGCCTGGGGTTTTCCAGGAACCAATCTAATGGTGAACCAATCAGAAGGTGTGTACGTGGAAAGGAGAAGCTGACTGTGCAAAGGCATGCTACCAGATAGACTCTAGGCTTCGTTAGAAAAAAAAAATGGCTGTACACACTTGTGAACAATGCCATTTTTTTGGTGCATAAAAGCAGCTAATACGAATACATGGTAATGTTATAATACTTGTATTCGTCTTTTACAGTAAATATAGGATTGATGCAAGAGGCTAAGTATGTCTGAGGATTTAGCTGTTACCATATATTTGTTATGTAGTTTTAATCTATTTGTTCCAATGTATGAGCTTAATGATTTTACAATAAAGCAGCTGTAAATGCATAATAAATATGTAAAGTGCTGCGCAAATTGACAGTGCTATATAAGTAACTGTAATAAGTAAAGCAATGTTTACAGTAAGATGCATGCATTACATGTTGACTTCAGTAGTAACTTAGGCCAGGAAAACCAAAAATATAGCATGCAAGACATTTTTGAGCACGTTGCAAAGCAAGACTGCAAATGGCTCAGCTTTATTCATTTCTGATGTGGGCTTGACCTGCCTTTCTATACAGAAGTATCATTTTGGCTTCTTGGCTTTTACAATTTATTTATTTGTGTGTGTGTGTAGTATGACCCATGCAGAAGAGTTGTAGGATCTTCTAAAAGTTTTTGATTATTTAATGTTAGAAACATACAAAAATATAAAAAAAAAACTTAGACCTCCATTGTTTACAGTTTACAAATGGAAGTAATTCAACACATTTGTTGTCTTCCTACAATTGTAACTCCTAAATTGACCAGTGTGCCAACACGTCCTCGAACTGCATGACAGAAATGTTCTACATCATGCCAAAAAAAAAACTTCATCCAAACTGTAAAGCATGGCAAAAGCAATATAATTCATTGTTTGCTTCCTTAGGTCCCGTTCATACAGGGCGATTAGCTGCATGCCCTGTTCAGTGCTGTTTTTTTTACTGCCACAGGGTTGCAGAGGTGTTGCCTGCATCCCGTGCTGGTGTCCATTTGCTGTCTATAGGAACATGCTCATGCACAGACACAACAGCTGTGTCCCAATATGACGTGTGGGTCCCCGAACACACACAGGCTGTGTCCACGCAGACACGTGTTCCAATAGACAATGGGCATTAGCACAGTGATGCATGCAACACCTGTGCATCCCTGTATTGGTAAGAGACAGCCCTGCCTGGGGCACACAGCTAATCACCTTTTGTGAATGAGGCCTTAAGGCCTGATTCACACTTATATGCATTTTTGGTGCTTTTTGCATTTTGCAGATTTGCCCTACAGTCCATTTAACATGGTTTCCTATGGAACACGTTCTGTAGTGCAAATATGCAAAAAGCACTAAAAATGCATAAGTGTGAATCCAGCCTAAGACAGTTTCTACAGCAAAATGTCAGGTGTTCTGTGATATAAAACTGGACTCATGTAATTTAGCATGACCGGTATGCTGGTGTTTGATCATTGGCTGGGCTTTGTGGCAGATGCATGATCGGTGGTCAGGCATTGCAGAACATTGGTGGTCTTTAAGTGTACGCTGCCTTGTTTACATCTCTGCTGTCGGTTAGTATTGACGGCCTGTCATTTTGATACAACGGATAGCTGCTTGGGTAGCCTTTTTGCGATAGTTTTCCAAGTTCTTCCTATTTGTAAGAGTTTTTTGGACTTTAAACTGAGTTATTCCGATAACAGGATCAATTAATGAAATGTCTGAGATAGCAGAAATCCTGTGTTTAGATCAGCCAGTCCAAAATGATCTGATCCCTATGCCACAAAACCTTTGGTTGAGGCTATTGCAGATTAAGGAGTTTCTGCTTGTTACTGTACATGAAAGATGTGCATAATTTTACATCAACTAACTTGATTGTGTAAAGCTTTTTATCAATAAGTATGTGGCAAAGTGAAATGTTGAATGTGTTTGTAAAAATTATACCGTAAGACAAATTCATGTTTTCATACCTGGATATCTGAGTTGGGACAAATGTAGATGTACAGTACTGGCCCAGACTTGTCAGGCAATATGAAGTGGGCCTTCTGCTTCACAGAGCTAGGGAGGTACAATACTTATAAGCAAGGTGCAATGGGGTTGATTTACAAAAGGCAATTAGGCTGTTTAGCTTGCAGCAGAATTTTAATTTTGCAGAGGAATTTTCCTCCAGTTAACCCACTTGAGCTTCAAAAGGTTTTACCCCCTTCATGAAAATGGCATTTTTTGCTATTCAGCACTGCACTACGTTAACTGGCAATTGCGCGGTCATGCAACACTGTATGCAAATTCATTTTTTTTCACACAGTTTGAGCTTTCTTTTTGTGTTAGTTGATCACCACTGGGCTTTTCATTTTTTTGCAATATAAACGAAAAAACAAAAATATTTAAAAAAAATATTTTCTACTTTCTGTCATAAAACATATCTAATAAAATCGAATTTTGGCATAAATTTAGGCCAACATGTATTCTGCTACATGTCTTTGATAAAAAAAAATAATAACTGTATTTTGGTTTGTGTGAAAGTTATAGCGTCTCTAAACTATGGTATATGTATTTGAAAACTGATCAGTCTTGATGTACTGGCGGCCTATATCATTTCTTGAGGCACTAAAATGCCAGCACAATACAAAATCCCCCCAAATAACCCTTTTTTTGGAAAGTAGGCAGTCTGAGTCATTTAGTAAGAAGCACAGTGGGTTTTTTTAAGTTGTTTTTTTTTTTTTGTAACAATTTGTTAGAAAATAAAGTAAATGAGTAAAATTTATTTTTTTCACAACTTTTTTTTTTTACATACTGTGACCAGTACAGTTGATGTGGCGGTGATCAGAGACATGATGACAGTATGTTAAAAAGAAATGTAAAAACATTTTTAAAAAAAATTCATTTTTCAACATGTTTTTTTAATTTGTTACTATTTTTTTTTTTTAATACTTTCATTAGAGTAGTTCAATGTCACCATAGAAACACTCCACCACATTGTTACAATGAAGATCATGGTAACGGCAAAGGTTTCAACTGGCATGAATGGGTTAACCATTCATGACAGCTGTGATCACTAGGTACAGAGTGCTGTGATTGGCCCAGGTACCATGTGATAGCTGTAGGTTCATCACAGCATAGGCAACACAGCTGTTATGAATTCATTCATAACAGCTTTGTTGACATTGTGATCATGTGATCGCATAGTCATTACATGATCACCGGGCCCAGATTACTGGGATGTGCAATCCACTGTGAATGGTGAACACAACAGCTGTGCTGGAGGGATCACAGCACACTCCTAAACCTGGTGCTGACACACGACGTACATGTACGTGATTGTTGCACCCAGCAACATGTGGCGGATCGGCAAGTGGTTAATGAATGTGGTGAAAATTCACTTTCTAAAGGACACCCAATTGCACGTAAAGCAAAACAGTATTTTTTTTTGCACAACAGTATTTTTTCTTGCACATGATTAGATGATTGAAGTCTGCAGCACTTCACCTCATTGATTAAACTAAGAGGGACATTTCCTTGCAAAGTGAACAACCTATTTGTCTTTAGTAAATCAACTCCAATAAATGTATTGTAGCTCTGCATTTTTTTTCTATAAAACTTCACTGATCCATAAATGTCAGCACAACTCACTTATATAGACCACATTTTATAGGTTATTTGTTAAATAACCCTATGGCTTAACAAGAATTACCTGGTGCACACTTACAAAGTTAAACAAAAACATAAATATTGTACATTCGTTTAGTAGAATAGAAGTAAGTATAACAGAAAACTCTAGGAAATACGATCAGTGGCCTTTGGCTTTAGCTGAGTAATATTTACCAGGAATGCATCACAAATTGAAAATAATAGCACTTGAGAGAACAAAACAAGTGAGATGTTATAAATGTTGATCCATATGATGTATCAAAACAACCCCCCGCTTGCGTCTGTTTGAAGTGACTGTGTGTTTGTGGTCAGGTTTTAGCTAAGCTTTGCAAACATAAAGCAGAATAGTAAACCACATTTGACATCAATTGCTTTCTGTTTATTGTTCTGTGTGCATGGAGCACTCCACAAGACAGACAGAGTTCTCCTCTGTGCTTTATACCATTTAGCTTACTGAAAGACTGATGGCCTCCGGATAATTTGTGCAGAATCATCAATATTTATTCAGCTTTTAAATTTTTTTAATTTACACATTTTTTTTTTTTTATTCCAAACATTCCTTTCCTACCACTGACACCAAAAACAGATCATAATTCCTGCCACTGACACTAATGATGTGGCACTATTCCTTTCATTGATAGCAAGGAAGGGGCCCTATTCCTTACACTGATACCAATGATGGGACACTATTCCTCCCATTGATCCCAATGATGGGGCACTGATACCAATGATGGGCCACACTTCTTCCTCCTACTGACCACAGGCGCTATGTAACTGACCATCAATCCTGAGGTAATGCTTATTCTCTTGGACGCTATTTTGACTTGTGCGAAAGCAGGCACCATAACACTTGGAAATATTCCATTCCCTACATACTGGCCCTCCTGCAGTCTGGTCTGGATCAGCATCTGGCTCTTAGTACTGTAAATGGTAATGTTTTTACGCTATCCATTCTATTCCTATGGCCTTTGGCTTTACACACTCTTGTAAAGACCTTTATACAAGGCGTGGCTCATGTTAATCAACCACTTCAACCTCCTGTGTCTC
This sequence comes from Lithobates sylvaticus, assembly GCA_028564925.1. NCBI lineage: Eukaryota > Metazoa > Chordata > Amphibia > Anura > Ranidae > Lithobates > Lithobates sylvaticus. The sequence continues at coordinate 137,584,822 of CM053030.1, read as the reverse complement.
CCTGAGATCTAAATCTAGTGCTTTTGGTCCTTCAAAGACATCTCTTTGAACCAATTTGGGATATCACATTGGAGCATTTCACCAACAAAGGGACCTTTTCGGTTACTGTTACCTCAGTCAGGCATTTCTTCAAGTTAGTTTCTTGTAAAGAACCCTGTCTTACCCTACACAAAGATAAAGTGGTACTGAAATCCAGACCCACCTTCCCAGGTTGATCTCCTCCTTTCACCTCAATAAGGATATTGTCCTCCCTTCCCTCTATCCTCCCCTGATGCTCGCCAAGAAGACTTGGTCTTCTCTTGTCCTGTACTGTATACCAAGATATGGAATTTTATAGGTAAGTCAAAATTCCCATTTATGTTTTTTTTGGCCAGGAATAGTTGGTAAATGCAGTTAATGTTATCATCGCCGTTTAAGTGTGTGTCATTCTATAAACGTACAAAGGATTCACATCCTGAGACGTATGATAAAACAGTCAAATAGCTGAAAACAAATTTTTTTTCTAATGATTGGGGACTGAACACTTCCACTATGCTTTCATCGTATGTTAAAATTGCACATTTGTTATTGATAGTGGAATTTTCCTTTCCAAAAAAGGATAGTTGTTTAAATTTCGTAGGAATCAGAGTCAAAAGAATTGGTTGAGATTCAGTAACATTCCTTTTGTTTGTATGCTCCATGTAATAGCTTCAAGCTAAAACATTATAATGTCTTCCAACTGTTTGTAATGTTTACGATTTTTTTTTTTTTTGAACGTTGAGGAATATATCCAGCTGTTCAGTGAAAGATTCCCTCCAAGTGCTTGTTTTTAGATTTGACCTTGAGATTTTCATGCATATTAGTTTTCTAAACCTTGCCATAAATATTATAGCCCTGATGTATGGGAAGTGTTCTAAATGTAATAATGCTCAAAACAACCAATCAATTTATTTAAAAGTAAATTCATTTTCTTTTAGAAAGTCTTGTGATTTGGGGCATTAAAGCCCCACTGGGCAAAATATGACACTCCCTCACACCCCATTATAAGACATGCTGCTAAGTTTTCTTTTACCTTTTTTATACCTGTTGAAGAAAGGCCTGCTCAAAAGAGGAATCAAAAATACAAGTGTAGATATACACATAGATGGCTGCAGGATCCAGCCAATAGTGTAGCTGTCCCGCGATGGCTCTACACCGAGAGCTGAGCAGTCAAAGACCACTGATTGTTCAGTTCTCGGGTCTACTGTCAGCATAAAGCAGTGACAGTCAGTCACTGCTCTGTGCTTTGATCCTCCAGTGCTCACTGGAGTGTCGGACTGTGGAGGGGGTGGGAGTGGCTAGCTCTCAGAGGCACACTGAGAGGCTTGGCCAGCTGCCGGTCAGGTATCTGGGTGATTTTGACATTCTTGTCTGGATCCCTGCAGAGCCTGGACCAGCTCTGTGAAGTCAGCTGACAGCTGAATCTGGGTCCCAGGAGTGCAGAGCTAAGTGCAATCCTGTGACCCACAGAAGTATGGCCAAAAGATCTGTGGCCATAATTTCCCTTTAAGTCAGGTCCATTGCTGCCATCATTACTGGTTGCAGATGACCGATAATCCAGTGCTGCAGATGCACCCAGAACCAGCGGTCCTCTACAGTCTCCTTTGTGGCATCACCACCCTTCTGGAGCCTGAGGAAATTCTGCTGATGGATAGCCAATAGTAAGTGTCTATGTCATGTAGTCAGTGATGTGAAAACCAAAATAATGGCTTCAGATAAGTAAAAAGGGCCTTCCAGTGATCAGTTAGGGTGCTATATTCTATCCTGGAGATGGGCTTTAAAGTGCATTTCTAATGGTAGAGAACCCTTTTGAACAAATGTTTGGCTGTGAAGCAGTGCAAGTAAACCCTTTTGTGCTTTTATGAATACTCTTTGGAGGGGGGGGGGGGGTTCCCTTACCCCCCACCCTTATGCTCCCCCCAAAAAAATTCCAAAACCTCAATCTGAAAAACTCTTTACTTCTGAGACTAAAATAGGTTCCTTTCATTTGGATCAAGAACATTGCATATGGAATTGCCAAATTGCCTTCTCTGCCTCCAACCACCTTCATGTTGTGAAACTTGCTGATGCAGGTTCTCTTTCAAGTGGGTCCTAGCCCTTGTCCCGGAAACTGAAAGGTTCCATGGTTTTATTCAAACCTGTCCACTTTTGACAAAGGGAGCGTCCTCCCCATAATGGCTCTTAATGTACTGGACACCTTTCTCCAGGTACAAAATTTCCTTTAATAATCTGTTAGGTCGGGCATTGCTTTCCTCCACCTGGGAGACCTTCTGTCCTTTGTGGATATGAAGAATGCCTACTTGCATGTCTCCATCTTCCTAGCACACCAGTGCCACCTGTATTTTGCAGTAGGCACACAACATTAGCAGTTTGTTGCCCTTTCCTTTGTTCTGTCCCCTGCACTTCGGGTCCTCACCAAGGCCACAGAACTACATCTGGACATCATGCTCTGGCTATACAGTTCAAGAGCCAACCGTTTGCCTCCTTCAAGGCAGTTCCATATACCAAATGTAATTCTTGACTGTTGCAATGTGGGGCAAGCCCACACAACCTGGCTTGCCCGAACCTGGTGGATCTCAAGTTCAGTGCTAGAATCGGGAAAATCCTCCCTCTCACTGGTCTGAAAGATTTTTAGGGTGTAATAGCCATCTGTTTGGCTGGGGAGGTGTCCTTGATACTCAGTGCTATGAATTTGATCATCCTAATCAATATCCTGGAGCTCAGAGCGATTATTCCTTGAATGCTGGACCTCCTGACTGTGAGGTCTTCTGACCAGGATTCAGTCAAACTATGCCACAACAGTGGTTTACAGCAACCATTAAGGAGGAACCAGAAGTCTGCAGGCTCAAAGAGAAGTAGAACAGATTCTCATTTAGGCAGAACTTCACAGGATTGGAAAATTGGCAAGCGGGTTTGTTCACCTGCGAGACCATGGATTCTCACCTGGTTCCCATTTGTTACAGACTACCTTTTGAACCTTTTGGGGGAATTCCTTTGTCGAATCTCACTCATAATGTTGTCTTTATTGTTGGCATCACCTTTGAGAGGCACGTTTTGAGTTTCTCCCCTTTATGCCTTTTACTCTTAGAAGGAAAAAGCAGCTTTAAAAATGCACCTAAATGCACATATTGCACATGCTTTTAGGTGCATCAGGCGTGAGTATTAAAGTGTTTGTTACACCCCAGCATTTCAAATTCCTGATATGTGCCTGCTATACCGTGTACTTGTATGAAAAGGTATCCTGTTCTCTTTGTATTGCTTCCTTTGAGTGAAATCCCTGGTGATCCAGTCCCTCTGCTTTCTTATTAATAACTGACCACACTACCTAGGAGAACACGGCATGGTCAGTTCTCTAGCTGTGTTGGGAACTCAGCCTGCTCTCCAATGATCAGATTTGTCCTGACACACCTCCCCCTGCACAGCCTTTCACTGGGAAGTTCAGTGTACTGCTTCTTCGCCTCCCCCAGCTCTTATGCAGCTTAAAAAAAGGGGATGAGATTATTTATTTAAAAAAAAAAAAGTATTTATAATGTTTTTTTTTATATCTATACACAAATGTTTTGTCTTTCATTTCTATTGTAAGCTGAATGGGTTGTTTTATAAGGTGATTGTTTACAATTGGATTATATTAACACCCTAATGCTAGGCTTGTCTAGCATTTCTGCTCAAAAGCTCCTCTTCCTGAACATGTTGGTGATGGTTTTGTTTTCAGCCTTTAAATGATTCTCTTCTAATATGCCTGTAAATGCCTATATGTGCATAGGCTAGCATGGAGGTGCTTTTATAGGCTGAAAAAAAAACCCTGCCAAACACCTGTAAAAGTGGTGTTTATTAAGCTCAGTGTGCATAAGGCCTTAAGCTGATCAGTTGGTGCATCAGGCATCTGTTTCTCAGATTTGCAAGCCTGCCACCTGGTTTTCTGTTAACACATTTGTTTTACCAGATAAATATTCAGGCCTCAGCTGATGCTGACTTCAGTTGTAAGGTTTTTCAGGCAACACTGATGGTTTTCGTGGGCCTCTTAGCCTTTTGTTTACCGTGTTCTTCACCCCTCAGTTGGCCTACTTTTGGATATCCCAATGTACCTTAATTACTTCATCCTGTGCCCCTAATGTACTTCAAGAAAAGGATTTTACTGTAAGTTAAAAATCATATTTTTTTGCTTAAAATCAATAAACTTGTTCTTACCTGCTCTTTGTTGTGGTTTTGCACAGAGCAGCCCAGATCCTCCTCTTCTAGGGTCTCCCTACGGCGCTCCTGGCCCTCCCTTCTGACGAGTGCCCCCACAGCAAGCAGCTTTCAATGGGGTCACCTAAGCTAACCTGCAGCTCTGTGTGTCCATTTAGACATGGAGCCGTGACTAGGCCCCCCACCTGCTCCCCCCTCCCCATTGGCTCACTGACTTTGACAGGAGGGGAGCCAATGGCTCTCCGCTGCTGTCTCAGCCAATGAGTCCCGGGCAGCTGAGTTTCTCCTGCAACATCGTTGAATTGAGATGGACTCCGGTATGTATTAGGGGGGCTGCTGCACACAGAAGTTTTTTTTATCTTAAAGTTCCACCAAGTTAAAGTTAACTTTAAAAAGTTAAAGTTTAGTCAAAATTATTATTTTTTTTTTTGCTAGAAAATTACTTGGAACCCCCAAACATTATATATATATGTTTTTCTAACACCCAAGAGAAAAAAATGGTGGTTGTTGCACTACTTTCTGTCACATCGTATTTGCACAGCGGTCTTGGAAAAAATACACTTTTTTGAATTAAAAAATAAGACAACAGTAAAGTTAGTTTTTTTTTTTTTATTGTGAAAGATAATGTTATGTCGAGGAAATTGATACCCAACCCATACCCCATGTCATGCTTCAAAATTGCGACCGCTCGTGGAATGGCGGCAATCATTTACCCTTAAAAGTCTCCATATGCAATGTTTAAAAATTTCTACAGGTTACCAGTTTTGAGTTACAGAGGAGGTATAGGGCTAGAATTATTGCTCTAACGATCGCAGCAATACCTCACATGTGTGGTTTGAACAACGTTTTCATATGCAGGCGCTACTCACGTATGCGCTCACTTCTGCGCACAAGCTAGTCGGGACGGGGCGCTTTAGAACCTTTTTTTTTTTTCTCTTTATTTTACTTTTAATTTTTTTTGACAGTTTTTTTAAAGGAAATTTTTTTTAATTTGGTTCACTTTTATTCCTATTACAAGGAATGTAAACATCCCTTGTAATAGAAAAAAGCATGACAGGACCTCTTAAATATTAGATCTGGAGTCAAAAAGACCTCAGGTCTCATATTTACACAAAAATTCAATAAAAATAAATATAAATAATTGGAAAAAAAAAAGCAGCCAGGCATCCACGGGAGAGGACACTATCTCTGCGAGCGTGGCAGGAGGGGGTGGGCACCTTTCTTGCCGCCGATAAAAGTGATCTTGCAGCAAATGCACTTTTATCTGAAAGAGAAACACACATGGTATTCCCGAGCTAGCTGCTGCTATAACCCCAGTATTTAACGTCAAAGTACAGACGTACGGGTGCGTCGTTTTGCGTCAAGGGGTTAAAGTATAACTAAAAGCTAAACTTTTTTTTTTTTTGTTTGTTTTATTTTGGATAGAGTGGACATTTATTAGAACACATGTCAGTTTGTATTGCTGTCTGTGTCCCAGTTAAGGAGATTCATCCTTTCTATTTGTAATGTTTACTATTATCACTGAAAGTGAAAGTAAAAGTAAAAAAACAAAAAAAATAATAATTTTGGGTTGTCCCAATAAAAGTAATACAGGTGAAATCTTCCAATGGGGACACTAGTTCTGGTGACCCTGAGATATAACCTTAATTTGCAGGGATTTTCTCTTGCTTCCTGTTTGGCTATGGGACAGGAAGCAAAGGTAGATCTCCCTAATGGGACAAAGATGACAAAAATAAACCTGGCAGAGGTTATAACTCTCCCTTACTCTATCCAAAATGAAAAAAATAAATTTTGCCTCTAGTTCTACTTTAATTTCTTCTTTGCCCGATCTTCTCCACTGCTACTCTGAAAACAAGTAGGGACAATCTACATATTTGCTGCAGACAGTAAAAACATTGTTTTAGACTTTTTTGTGCTGATGCTTCTTGTGTTTTCTCCATCCTTTATTTTCTCCATCCTTTGTTCTTTGCGTGGGGTTTTGGGATCTCCACGTGAAAAGCATTTTAGGCCCATTTCACACTTATACGACTTGTACCATGATTTGGGACTGCAAAGTAGCATGCATGACAAGTCATTCCCCATGATTTCCAATGACAGCCATTCATATTGGTACGACTTCAAGTCGTTCCGACTTCAAAGTAGTCCCTGCACTACTTTGGTCCGAATTTGATGCCACTTACACAGGCATTCCTTAAAATCGCGAATCGCGGCAAAATTGCGGTAGTGGCTAAAATTTTAATTGACCATAACAGATTGGTATAGACTTCTGTTTCCAGCAATGTTTGTTTTGCACTTCACTTCTGTAGAAAAAGCTTACTGTATTCAGATTTGTTCAATCTACTTTTTTTTCTATTGCAATATTTCTATTTTTGTATTAAGTAAATTGAAGAAAAGGAATGCTGCCTGCCCAGAATCCAAATAACTGCAACATAAGCATGCGTTAGTCACCATTAAACCGGACTAGGAAGGCTAGCCTTGACATTTTCCGTCTCCAGATGTCAGGTCTGGTATCCTAATTGGAGTGCCTTGTACTGAGACTGGCCTAGTTGCAAGGCTGTAAAGGTGAACTAGGAATAAAAGGAGGATATGGAAAAGCAGGAAAAAGGGAAGACAATAACTGGGAGATGACAGGGGGTGGAGTTTTCCTTCTGGAAGTAAATTCAAACACTATAATTGCCTCAAGGTAGCTAAGGGTAGCCAGATCTAAGGTAGGTAATGTATAACAGGGCCAGGGTTTCTAAACATTAAGAATTTTTTTATTGGGAATCAGTAATAATGCTAGAGGGTTTTCCGTTATTGGGTAACTTGTTAACACCCCCTTAACCTCAGCTTTATAATCTCCAGGGTGTTTCTTTGCTTTAGCAGTGGACTGTTAAGCTGCATTAGAGAGGAGAGTAGCCAGTTTTTGTTTCACGGCTGTGAGTACCAGGACTGAGTGGCGCAAAGGAAACAGTCTAGGTAAGGCTGAAAATGCTTTTCCAAAATGAAATCTGGTTCTTCCAGGACCGCCAGACATGAAAAACACCTTTCTGACCACAGCCACTCAGACTTTTTTTTATGACTGTTAATGGAGTATGCATTTAGAATGTGTTTGTGTATTTTGAGCTGCTTCTACTGCAGTGATTTTATAAAAATCTAAGTTTATAAGTAACAACTGGTAATGACGTATCAAACTCCGAAGCATTACAAATACGTTTCAGACACATTGTAAACAAATATCAGACATGTTGCCAACACATCTTATATTGAGTAAATTTTTCCAGAAGGAACGTAAAGAAAGCATGCTTTTTTTTGTAGGCACTTTTCGATTTCTTTGAAGCACATGTACTGAACATGAAATCTTAAAGGATAAGTTCACATTTGGGAACATGTTACATGTTCCACCCGTTTGTAGGGTTCAACATGTTCCCAGTGCTGCATCCTCTCCCAACCCGCCGCCTCTGGTGACAGCAAGCCAGGGATCATCTCCCCGAACTCGCTATCACAATTAAAAAAAAAAAATAACAAGGCTGTGCGGGGCTTTGCACACCAGACCGCATCATTCATTTACAGAGTTCTGAGAATGGGAGAACTACAAGTACCGACATCCTTTGCGGCTTTCGGCTTGTAGTTCTCAATAAACTACCAGAGTACTGTTGAGCGGTCTAGAGCGCAAAATATTGGCGCCAAATACTAGGGAGAAGCGGATGCTTGAGTAGCGTCTGCCTCGTGGAAAGTCGCTTCGGAAGTGACGATACCATTACACACCGCAAAACCGGAAATAGTGCTGACGCATCAAGCGCCAGACCTACTGAGCAACAAGTGCTGTCAGCAAGAAATGTGGAATTGGAAAAAGGTGTAATACACATTTAACCATTTTTAACTTACAGATAAAATCACAGTTGGTAAATCATTAACCGGGCTCAATGAAATCAATTGCAACCAAAGTATAGGATGACAAGTGGGGACACCAACTTGTACCTATGGGTGGAATGCAAATAACACGAAGGAGATGCGAATAGCACCACCCAATGATGTCAAAGGAGATAACAACATTAGAAATGACGCCCGTATGGTCACCGATCCCGTGGTAGTAAACCTAAGGGTATGGATGGAGATTACAAAGGAATCCCCACCAAAAAATAAATAAAGGACCAAAAGCCTCAGTGAATATACAACAATTCTAGTTTCAATAAATATTCAAACTGGGGGCGTCAAAGGCATATCATTCAGAACATAGGTTTACAATATAATCAGACACAAGCCAGAAAGGCTAAATAAACAGTCCTCCAAATCAAAGGAGATCCATAATCCAACATTTTTTTTTTACAATTTTGAGGGGTGGGGGTGGAGGTGGAAGCCTATTGCTACCTTTACCCATGTAATTTATGCTGTATGTGTTGATGCTGTTCATTCTGCTTACAGTGTTTTTCTTTTCTTTTTTAAAACATTGTCTCCTGCACACAATTTTACAAGGGGGTTTTATTAACTCTACAGTCATGAGGAAAACTCTCAGCTGATGCAGTGGACTACTTCTTTAGTTCTGTTAGGCCATGGTGTTAAAATTTGTCCTTGAGAGGGACTTTTAAAGTGGTATGAAACCCTAAACAAGAATGTAATACATTGCAGCTTACCAATCATTAGATGTGGTGGTTGCATGAGTTTTTTTTTTTTTTTTAATGCTTTTTTGTATCTGTTTTAACCCGGTGATCCAGCCAGTATCACACCTCCTGTTAGAGTTCCCCCACTTTGGATGAAGGAGCAACAGAGAGACCTTTGGACAGCAGCATTGCTAATCTGGGGGGAGATGTTGTAGCAGATTTAGATGCACTAAACAAATTGCAGTTAGAGCAACCATTTTTTGTTCTTCTGGGATACAGGTTTACATAAATAAAAGACAATCATTGTAGGCACCCAGTTGGGGTAAATGGTTTTTCTCTTAACTGCTACATCTGCAGAACAACTTGTTCTGTTGAAAAACAGCAGACTTACTGGCTAGATCACCAGGTGAAAAAAAAAGGAAAGGAATTCCAAAAAAATAAAACTAATGCAGCCATCACATCTAAGGATTGGTAAGCTGCATTATAATGTTAGCTTTTGGATTTAATATCGCTTTAATAACTCCTTGCTCTTCAATACAGCAGCCTTTATGCTCTGAAATTCTCTTTCCATTCCTGTCATATTCTTTTTCAAAACTCTAATATTGTATCTCAACCATATCTCTTCAAAATTGCCTTTCCATCTCTCTGTACTACAACTGTTCATCACCAAGTAACCAATCCCTATCACCTGCTGCCACGACCTTTGCTTTTCTAGTGTTTATTACCATCTTGGATTGTAGGCTCTCAAGAGTAGGACCCATTTAAGCTCTTGTTTCATGGCTTTGTAGCTGTTGTTTTCTGAAGTCTGTAGAATTGTGTAAAATTGTCTAACCTATCGTCTTACCTTGGTCATTATGCAACTTTGCAGAATAACTAATGGAGACATAGTAAATTCTCCTGTGATGGCATCTCATACCATTGCAAATTCCCTTCTCAGCTGGCAAAAGCATTGTAGATTGAAGGCATCCTTTGGCTTTCTTCAAATGCAAAACTGTCTGGATGTAGGAAATTGTGTGAAAGGTGATTCACCAGACCACAGTGTGATTTTCATCTACTTGGAGTTCCATACTTTGTGCTCCAGGTTGTGCACCTTTCTGTGTTGTCCTTGGATGTAAGTAGATTCCAAACATCAGTCCTGCCATAAATTTCAGCTTTCTAAAATGTATAATATACTGTACAGTTTTTCTGAGACTGGGCCACAGAGGTGCATTTGTGGTATTCACCATCATTTCTCTGTCAGTGAAGTTCATTTGTAGTTATTTTTCCTGTGCAATTTGTTTGTTTGGCATATGCTGTCATAATCCTTTTTGGGCCCACAATTATTTGGCCTTTGTTGGTTGATGTGGTAAAGAGTGTCTGGATTACTATTGTTTTAACTTAGTACCCATTTAACTGGGTAACCTCAGGTAGAATTGAATTTGGTTAGTTTTCCTTGCTTAGGCCCCTTTCACACTTGTGGGACTTGTACTCCATGATTTCCAATGAGTACCATTCATATATGTGCGACTTGAAGTCGCACCGACTTCAAAGTAGTCCCTGTGCTACTTTGGTCTGACTTTGATGCGAGTTGAGGTCCATAGATCTCAAGTTTACACAGGCATTCCCTGAATTTACATCAAAATAACGACCGTTAAATCGCAACAGTGTGAAAGGGGGCTTAGATCTACTGCAAGTCATTTTGTTACAATGTCTTAAACTGAGTAGAAAGACTTGCAAATTTTTGTTTTTGTTTCCCTTCCTTCAGGCAAAAACTATTCCTCCAAGATGAAGACATGTCTATCATCATTAACACATACTACAGCCAGAAGATTTTAGCAAACCAGAATGAAGATACAGAGGATAAGACCTACTGCTCAACTTCACCAGTAAAGAAAAGATTGGTGCCATTATCAGTAGTATTTCAATTAGATAATGGAAATTCTAGCTGTTATGTAGAATGCCAAAGCAGACAGCAAGTGAGTATGTACAAATGTGAACAAAAGTTTTTTTCTTGTTCTTAATATTCTTTTTATTTTTAAATTGTATTTTTAAATTTTAAACCATTACATTATCTTCGTCTCTCCATATATTTTAACCACTTCAGCCCTGGAAGGATTTACCCCCTTAATGATCAAACCATTTTTTGCGATAAGGCACTGCTTCCCTTTAACTGACAATTGTGCGGTCATTCGATGTTGTACACAAACAAAATTTATGTCCTTGTTTCCCCATAAATAGAGCCTTCTTTTGGTGGTATTTGATCACCTCTGCGGTTTTTATTTTTAGCGCTATAAACAAAGAAAGACCGACAATTTTTGCTATAATAAATATCCCACCCTGCCCCCGCCCCCCGACAAAAAAAAAAATTCTTCATCAGTTTAGGCCAATATGTATTCTTGTAAATCTTTTTGTTAAAAAAAAAAATTGCAATAAGGTTTGCACAAAACTTATAGCGTCTACAAAATAAGGGATATATTTCCGGCATTTTTATTATTATTTTTTTTATTTTATTTTTATTAGTAATGGCAGTGGTCAGCAATTTTTAACGGGACTGCGACATAACGGCAGACAGATCAGACACTTTTGACACTTTTTTGGGGCCAATGACATTTATACAGCGATCAGTGCTAAAAATAGCCATTGATTACTGTATAAATGACACTGGCAGGGAAGGGGTTAACACTAGGGGGCGATCAAGGGGTTAAGTGTTCCCTAGGGAGGTGTCTCTAACTGTGGGGGGAGTGGACTGACTGGGAGTAGTGAGAGATCGCTCTTCCTGATCACTGGGAACAAACAATCTCTCTCTACTCCCCTGTCAGAATGGGGATCTGTTTCTTTACATTGACAGATCCTCATTCTGGCTCTCTGTGGAGTGATCGCAGGTGGCTTGCGCGCACCTGCTATTGATCTTAAAGTGGCCGACATACAGCTACAGCGATTTGCGCAGTTGTGACAACCTGCCGCAGTATAATGACGGCGGCTGGTCAGCAATCGGTTAAAGTTGCACTTTACTGAAATTAAAAGAAAAATATGTGAACAGGGTGATGTTTTAATACAGAAGAGACATACTATTTCTCTTCTGCATTAAAGTATTCTCACGTTCCTCAACAAAATGGTGGCCATCTGCACACATAAATGCAATTAGTTGTGTAAAAGATGGCTTCAGCTCCTGTTCTGCACCTGTAGGAAATTCCTCGGACACATTTTGCCCTTTTTGTGGCTTAATGGTGCCTGTGCCTTGAGATTTCAATATTTTTGAGATTCCATTTAATCAACTGCCCAGATATCAGCTTTAAGTTAAATCCTATGGGCAGTGAATAGACCTTTATGATGTATTTTGTATTTATGGAGTCTGCCGTGATACAAAAAAAAAAAAATCTGTTCTATTTATTGCCCCTTTTTATTTGTCATACTTTTCCAGATTTCAGTTGCCAGTGCAATTCAAAGTTTACTTTGCACTCCTGAGAACAGTCTTTGTGCAAGATCCATGAAAAACGACTCTTTACTGGATTTGGTGGAAACCCAAAGAGCTGCTTGGTGGAAAGGTGTATGCATCTGTGTTGTTCAGCGAGTTTATTGCCTTACTTCAAGGGATAGTCCACGACATCTTCATCAAGAACGTATGAAAAATATTCTCGACTCTACAGCAATGCCACAAAAGCCAAATTTCAGGTAAGTTCAACAACATTCTAATTATTGCAAAAATTATAATTTCTTGGTCAGCTTGGAGAGAAAAATCCTCTTAACTGAGGAAATCCTCCTGTGCCAGTTGTTAATGGGCCAAGTCTATATTAGGCAGATCCTACAAAACCAGTATAGTCTTAAGTTTTAGGGATGGATACAACAAATCTGAAAAATAATGGAGATGTTCAAACTGATACCCCAGGAAAATATTGATTAAAAGACCTTTCATACATATGCATAAAATGATTGACAAAGATGTTATTACAAACCTTAAAAAGTTAAATTGTTGTACAAAAAAAAATCATACAAGGTGTCAATCATTTCCTAACTTAAAGGGTAACTCCACGTTCGTGGGGAAAAAAAATAGCAAATAAAGAAAAAATAATAGAACACATATGATTGCGACACTAATCATTTTATAATTGAATGTTATTAAAAATTACCTTTCCTTTTCAATCTGTAATTTTCTGAGAATACATTGCAATATTGCTACCTGGAGTCTTCTGTACACAGAATGTGTACTTACCACTCCCCAGAAACATTATTTCCTGCTTGTGTGATTGGCTCACCAATTTTCCCAGAAGTCTGCCTAAGATACAAGTCAGATTTCAGTCATCTCTTGCAACAAAAATGTCATTTTTTGAGAGATGCTTTCAATAGGAACCTGTCTAAAGGGATGCAGGACCAGCAGATTTCTTGTGCCCTGTAGCTCCACACCTGACAGTTAATTATGAAACCACTCCCATTAGACCTACTCCTAACAGAGGCACAGAAAAACACACATGGATTTCTTCAGAATAACAAAAGGTGGGAATCTGCAGCAAAGTTTGTTATAATCCTTGCAATGTACATTGATCACCCAGAGGGGAATGTTTTTTTCTCAACAAAAGTGGAGTTACGCTTTAAGCGTTGGTCTACATGTTTCATGTAGTTACTTTTCTTCAGGGCCATTAAGATATGGCTTGAGAAGGAGAAAAATCATCTATGGAAAAAAGCAAGGGTACATTAAGGTTACATTCCAATCAAAAATGATCAGTTTAATCCAGCATAATCTTTAAACCTCAAAATAAGGGTCGAATCAAACAACCAAACATAAACATAGAAAATAGGGCAGACCTGTCCACCATAAAAAAAACTCAACCAGATATAATATAAACAAATGCAAAAAAGTAGCTGCGCTGGAAATTTACATGCATTGAATAACAATAGTGAAAAAATTTTTTAGTGAAAACTGGTTCTCCCTTGAACCAATGAACTGATGTGTGGATGCAATCTGATTGGCCCAAAACATTACCACACAAATTGCACCACCCCAATGCTACACAATTACAGTGCTTATGAACATGTGATTGTGAACAAGAACGTATACAATAATATCTAGGAAATTTTCTTTCAATTGTAGTGAAAACAAGAATTAATAGATATAATAATAAAGAAAATTCGTGACTAAATGACAATGAGATATTATTCAAGAAAGTCCACACAGGGTATTGTAATCCTGTTGCTAAAGTTCTCGTGGTGTTCCTATGTTTGACACCCTCAGAAAGGAGTGATTGAAAAGGAAAGAAGGATCCTCCACCAAACAAAAAGACTGCCGCTTACCAGCTGCTTTGATCCCTGTGTTAGAGAGATCAAAAAAGGCCTGCGGCATATCCCCCTGCCCGGGTCTCTATCCAGGGTCTTCCAAGTCTCTCTCACTGTGTATGGATACACTCAAAGATCCTATCGGGATGATCCTTGCTTCCTTCCACAAACGTTTACATGCAAAACAAACGAGTATCCATAGCGCAATACTGTTGCTTTAAAATTTTATTTGTACATAAAAACCATATCGCACTTACATTTTGTATGTAGTCAATAGGCAAGTGGTTAAAAATAATCTCGAGCCGGCCGGCTCTCTCTCTCTCGCAGCCCGTCGCTTCCTGGATGGACGGGGAATGGAGGTGACGTCAGCACGCCCATTCCATTCCCCGTCCATCCAGGAAGCGACGGGCTGCGAGAGAGAGAGAGCCGGCCGGCTCGAGATTATTTTTAACCACTTGCCTATTGACTACATACAAAATGTAAGTGCGATATGGTTTTTATGTACAAATAAAATTTTAAAGCAACAGTATTGCGCTATGGATACTCGTTTGTTTTGCATGTAAACGTTTGTGGAAGGAAGCAAGGATCATCCCGATAGGATCTTTGAGTGTATCCATACACAGTGAGAGAGACTTGGAAGACCCTGGATAGAGACCCGGGCAGGGGGATATGCCGCAGGCCTTTTTTGATCTCTCTAACACAGGGATCAAAGCAGCTGGTAAGCGGCAGTCTTTTTGTTTGGTGGAGGATCCTTCTTTCCTTTTCAATCACTCCTTTCTGAGGGTGTCAAACATAGGAACACCACGAGAACTTTAGCAACAGGATTACAATACCCTGTGTGGACTTTCTTGAATAATATCTCATTGTCATTTAGTCACGAATTTTCTTTATTATTATATCTATTAATTCTTGTTTTCACTACAATTGAAAGAAAATTTCCTAGATATTATTGTATACGTTCTTGTTCACAATCACATGTTCATAAGCACTGTAATTGTGTAGCATTGGGGTGGTGCAATTTGTGTGGTAATGTTTTGGGCCAATCAGATTGCATCCACACATCAGTTCATTGGTTCAAGGGAGAACCAGTTTTCACTAAAAAATTTTTTCACTATTGTTATTCAATGCATGTAAATTTCCAGCGCAGCTACTTTTTTGCATTTGTACTTTGTGTGTGTGTATCTCACCTCAAGTTGCGGCAGGAAATTTAGTTTGTTTTATCCATTTATTTTTGATCACATCCTTTTTATATGGGATTAGTCTTTTACGTGTATACACACATCAATTGAGTAGCACATTTAGATTATTTATTTTTCATGAACCAGACAGCGCTGTTACTCCAACACATAGATAATATAAACAACATCCCAAGCGTCTCCCATACCTGGGAGATGCCGGTGTTCTGCCGATATGGTTCCCCTCGGCGGATTGGTGTAGATCCGTACTGCGCATGCGCGGCGAAATTCCGAAAATTACCGAAGCTAAACAGATGCGAGGGAAGTGTACACAGCGCACGCGCAGTCGGTGTACGAGACGATGCCGGGGAAGTATAACTAAGGGGCGTATCTATTATAACTGTAAGCAAGGGGCAAAGGAAAAAGAAAAACAAATCGTTCAGCTGTGGATATAGAGGAGAGAATATAAAAGCTGTGTTTTTACAGTGCTATCTGTGGGGTTTTTCTTTTGAATTCGGAGTGTATTTTTTTTAAACTTACTTTTTTTTTAAACAAACAAAATGAGCTGTGCGGTGTACACTTCACTGCATCTGTTTAGGTTCGGACATTTCCGGAAGATGGCTAGTCGTTCGTACTGCGCCTGCGCAGTACACAGAGGAACCAATCCGCCAGGGGAACCAACTCGGCAAGACACCGGGACTCCTCAATACTACCAGAGATCACACAATTACGCAATCCTGTGGTCAGAAGTTGCATCAATGGTAACATCTGCCCCCCATGTGCGTTCCACCTTGAAGTGCAAACAGGAAGATGACCCTGAAACCCGCCCAAAGAGGGGGAGGAGGAGGGAGGAAGTTCTTATTTAAGAATTTCAAAGTATGCCTGATGTGATAGAAATTTCAGCTGTCTGTCTATAAAAGCTAAATACTGACTTGATTTTAAATAATTTCCAGAAGATGTGAAAATTAATCACATGCCGTTATCTTGTGTTTTGGTGGTTTAGTTTGCAGCAAATATATCAAAAAGAAATGGCAAATGTTCAAGCATCTCTCACTAAAATATGTTCTTAAATTCCTAAACGCTACAGGAGCATCTCATGTAGTAAGTTCAGATGTACAGAACAAAGCAGAGAAAGTTTGCATGGATCATTGACTGTACTTATGAATTACTGTAATTGTGTACTGCTATGCTCTGGATGGCACAGAGTGTACCTCTCACAAACTGACTCCCCTTAATTTTTTGGCAGGATTTGATACTTGCATTGCCAAGACATTAGGTTATTGAATGGTTACACGCAAACATTTATAAAAAGACAATACGCTAAAAAAAAAAAAAAAAAAGTGTGTGTGTTTTAGGCAGGTGTGGAGAAATGCTGTAAAGTAAGAATACTTTCAAAAATATCTAAATCAAATCAATATTTGGGGTTACTACCGTATATACTCGAGTATAAGCCGAGATTTTCAGCCCTTTTTTTTGGGCTGAAAGTGCCCCCCCTCGGCTTATACTCGAGTCTCCGCCGTCTGCCTACCTGATCAGCGTGTCATGCAGACAGACGGCGGCCATTCCAGTGTTCAAAAGCCGTGCCTCCTCGTCTGTGATAGGCGAAACACTCATTTTCCCAGCAGTTAGTGTTCCGCCTATCACGGACATCCTCTCATCCTTGTCCGTGGTATGAGGATGAGCGGATGTCCGTGATAGGCGGAACACTGACTGCTGGGAAATTGAATGTTCCGCCTATCACAGACAAGGAGGAGGCGTGGCTTTTGAATACTGGAATGGCCGCCGTCTGTTTCTTATTACACGATGATCAGTGCAAAACGGCACACAGAAGCTGAAGATGGGCACGGAGGCTGCAGAAGGGCACGGAGGCTGCAGAAGGGCACGGAGGCTGCAGAAGGGCACGGAGGCTGCAGAAGGGCACAGAGGCTGCAGAAGGGCACACGGAGGCATGCACAGGACACAGGTAGGCTGCAATGGACACAGGGAGGTACACAGGACACAGGGAGGTAAGCAGATCTGCACAGGTAGGCATTCACAGGACACAGGGAGGTATGCAGCTGCAGATGGGCATTGTTGACCCTCTTTTCTACTTACAGTAGCTGCTGCATTTCTCAACCTCGGCTTATACACGAGTCAATACATTTTCCCATTTTTTTTGTGGTAAATTAGGGGCCTTTTGGCTTCAAACATAGTTACATAGTTAGTCTGGTTGAAAAAAAGATACAAGTCCATCTAGTTCAACCAATAGAAGGAGAATTATTTTTTTTTATACAATCCTATATATACAAGCCTATACCCACAGTTGATCCAGAGGAAGGCAAGCAGGGGGAAACAAATTCCTTCCTGATCCCCCCAAGAGACAATCATAATCAGTATCCCCTCGATCAACTTTAGGCTCACAGCAAGCCACCAACCAGCATCAATTTACACTTGCATAATTTGTACACTTGCACGAGATTAGGGATTTTGTAGGATTAGAGTCAGGCGTTTGATTAACCAATTATTCCAAGCAGATACTAATGATCATGCGTAGGTTGCAACAGTCATTAACTGAAACAAAAACCCGCTGTATAGGAGGCTCAAGATGAGAAACAGACAAATTCTGCTACTAAGGTTGTGGAAGACTGTTTCATGTCACAGGTCATACACCATGGCAAGGCTGAACACAGCAACAAGACACAAGGTAGTTATACTGCATCCACTAGATCTCTCCCAGGCAAAGATTTCAAAGCAGGCTGGCATTTCAATATGTGCTGGTCAAGTTCTTTTGAAGAAACACAAAGAAAGGGGCAACGTTGAGGACCGTCAACACAGTGGTCGACCACGGAAACTTAATGTAGCAGATGAAAGACATAATGCTCACTACAATTATGTAAAAATAAATTCACTTTGCCCCATGGGTAGGTAGGCCCTGCTCTGTCAAAGAGTTCACAGAGCCTTCCTTACCACTACAGATGTTCCTACCTCTTCTAAGAAGGAATCAACGCAGGTCGGATCAAGCGCCTCGAGGCGATTCAGTTCGCAGTTGCAACGCTATACAAATCATTCATTCATTCATTCAAGAGGAGGAGTTTCAGGAAGAGGAGTCAGTACAGAAATCACTACTTGCAGGTATCAAGGTACCATGGGATATCCAATCAAAAGTAAACTGCAGAGGAGAAGCTGCAAAGCATGCAGAAAATCTGGGAGGTTGTGGAAAGAGATGGCCAGCAAATAGGCGGAATTTATAAAATAAAAGAAGATTTTTCAAGTAAGCCTATATTAAATTGCCAGAAATAACTGTCGTTTGTGCTGGCTTTAAAATGCTGATGTTGGGGGCAAGGCTTGATGTCTCAAGTGGATGGCTGCATAGATCCACAGCTCTGCAGCTAACCCAGCCTAAACAACAATATCCCGTGGCTCATGAGAGGATATACCTTACACATTCAGCAGCCCAGACACCCTAGCTGCTCAGGGGCGCAATGTCCAAAAAGAGGAAGGACAGCAAACCTCCCAAAAGCTAACAGCCTTCTTCACCTCAGGTTTGGCAAGCAGCCAAGATGGCGGCAGCTGTGAAGTAACAGCGCCACTCTCCTCTTCTCCTGGCAATCAGAGCCTCACACTGACAACAGGAACTCCGCGATCTCCAGAACCGAATGGTGAGTTCTCTTCCCCCTAACTCGCCCACTACATCCAGCCCTGCAAAATCCAGGCTCGGAACGGATAGCCAGAGCAGACACAGCCAGCCACAGCTCCTTGTCTGTTCTCCCGTCCCCTGCCACAGCAATCATCAGTGCTGGATGCCTTCACTGCCTCAGATAAACCACTGTTTGAGCACACAATGAAAAGCACGTTGCACTCACTGAGGCAGACATTATACATGGATCTGTCCACTGCTGTTTCTGCCATGTCTGCTACTGTACAGCAGCATGACCAAAGTATTAAGTTTATAGAGGCAAAAATGGGAGATCTATTCTCCACACATAACGAGCTGGTTGATGGCTTCACAGACCATGAAGAAGAACTCCAACTAATTAACCTAATCCTCGCAGACCGGGAGGATCACTCCAAGCGAAATAACGTCAAGTTCTGTAATATACCAGAATCAATCCAACAATCAGAATTTGTGCAATACCTGCAGTCCCTTATGCGTACCTTGCTGCCTGACCTAACACACCATGACCTAGAAATTGACAGGGCACACAGACTCCCCAAGCCACCACACCTCCCAGCTTCCACACCCAGGGACATGCTGGCCCGCATTCACTTCTTCACGGTTAAAGAGAGGGTCATGTATGCAGCAAAACGCACGGCAGGACTTCCCGTCCCTTTCACTATGATCGCTCTCAATGCTGATCTATCCCAGACGACCATGGAAAATTGCAGACAGGTGGCGACTATAACCAATGCTCTTCAGAATCATAAAATTCCCTATAAATGGGGTTTCCCCACTAAACTCCTTATTACGCACCAAAACAAAACTCATGCAGTGAGGACGCTCCCTGCAGGACTTAAACTCCTAAGGACCTGGCGCATCATTCCAGAAGAGACTCCGAACTCTTCTCACCAACTTTCAACACAAATGGAAACTGGAGGGGCTTATCAAGACACCTGAAGCTACAGTATATATCCTTCTCTGCACTCATCTCACTAAAAGGCTTGGAAACTGCAGCACATCTATCCAACCACTCCCCAAACAAGTTGTTCCCTGATTTCTTTCGCATTGGTCGAGTGACAATCCACATAGCCACCACTACATAGAGACGGTCTAATAAACCGCATTAATCACATACTGCCCTCCCTGGGGACAATCTATCCTATCTCTTCCCTCAAAATGGCCTTCAAAATAGTCTCAATAAATGACAGAGACTTAAACTCTCCACAGAAAATATCCACACTTATTAAAGAAGCCAACAATTTAAAAGCCAAAGTCCTCCTGGTGCAAGAAACCCATTTTGCATCTCCTAAGACTCCAGGTTCACCCTGAAAAAATGAATCCAGGTCTTCTTGGCCTCAGGCCTGAAGAAGAAGAAGAACAGAGTCCTCACTGCTGTATGAGACTCTTTACAGTTCAAAAGACACCAATTAATTTCAGACACTCAAGGCCGCTACCTAATCCTCATATGTACATCACATTAGCCAAAAATCGGGGACCTGCCTTAAATACCTTTCTTCAAACAAATGATCTATTCGATCCATGGAGATGCCAGCACGGAGCTGAGCGAGACTTCTACTTTTCCTCCTCAACTTTCATACTCCTGTATAGACTTCTTCCTCCTTGACAAACTCACCCTTCAGGACGTGACAGACTCAGAGATCGGAGCCATAACGTGGTCGGACCACGCACCTGTCGCCATAACTGGGAACTGTAGACAAAGACTATCTCGTTTCTGGAGACTTGACGCTTCTCTCATTGCAGATCCTAGCAACATTTAAAAACTCACTTTTTTTTTTTATTAAATGACCAACCGGATACAGACAGGTTTGTACTTTGGTCAGCATATAAAGCCTACATGCGTGGGATCCTAATTAAGCTTTACAGTAACACTAAAAATGAGAGGTCTTGGCAAGTTGAAGAGGTCCTTTCCCAAATTGCCCACTTAGAGAACCAATACAAACAGGCCCCCTCCCACAAACTAGCCAGCGAGCTCCTTGACCAAAAGACATAAACTCCGCTCACTGTTACTCGTTAAATATAAAAACAACCTTAAATTGACTAAAGCCAAATACTATGCCTTGGGTAATAAGGCCGGAGCCCTATTAGCCCAACAGGTCAAAGCTCAACAAACTAGGTGTCAAATCACCTCCCTCCATCATCCTACCACCAACCAACTCTTCACTAATCCACGGGACATAGCTAATGCTTTAGAGATTACTACTCCTCTCTCTACAACCTCACTAGCGATAAAGATACTCCTCAACCATCAGACCCAATTATACAAAGCTTCCTATCCTCGATTGATCTCCCAACTATTACCCCTGGCCAATCGGCTGAACTTTCCCAACCATTCTCAGACGACAAAATTCTAAAGCCATCAATATCATCCCTCTCCAAAAATCTCCTGATTTGCTACACAAACAAATTCTACAATAAATTTGACAGCCTCGTCACCCCCACCCCACCTCACAACACTCTTCAATTCTGCTGCCACTTCTGGTTCTTTGCCAATTGATATGCTGCGATAAATTATTATTATTATTATTATTATTACCACATCCCCAAACAGGAGAAAGATCCAACCTCTGACTAATTACAGGCCAATATCGCTCCTTAACACGGATGTAAAAATATTTTCTAAAGTCATTGCATCCAGATTGCTGAAATGTCTCCCTTCCTTAGTGCACCTGGACCAAGTCGGCTTTATGCCAGACAGGCAAGCTCCGGATGCAACTAGGAGAGTCATCAATCTAATTCATCAAGTCACCCAGTCACAAACGCCTTCTCTGCTTCTATCCTTGGACGCGGAGAAGGCATTTGATAGGGTGCATTGGGGATTCCTGAAAGCAGTGTACTTTCAATTTGGCATCACAGGCTGGTTTCCATCTGCAATACTCTCACTATACTCCAACCCCTCAGCAAGAGTATTGACTGATGGAACCTTATCCAAGTTTGTCCGCTCTCCCCTCTCATTTTTGCTCTACTAATGGAACTCCTGGCAGCAAAGATTAGAGTGGACAAGCACATTTCAGCCATTGTGCACAACAACATGGAACATAAAATAAGTCTCTTTGCTGATGGCATACTTTTTCTCACTAACCCAGTCCATTCCATGCCAGCGATACAGGACATACCCAACCAATTTAGCTTAGCCTCTTTCTACAAACTCAATTCCTTTAAATCCCTGGTCCTTCTCCTAAACCTCACACATAGGCAAAAGTCCCTCCTGGAAAGGTCTCATCCTTATACTTGGACGAGTCAATCTATCCCATACCTAGGGATAAATTTGGCCCACTCACGGCACCACCTCTATGACCTTAACTACCGTGCCTTCCAAAAACGACTTCCAACTATTAAATCAAATGCGCACAAATAGCCTATCTAAACTTGGAAGAATTGCCTCCTTCAAGATGTTGACCCTCCCCAAACTCCTCTACCTTTTCTACACAGTATTGATTCCTATACCACATTCTTTCTTTACCTCAATACAAAAAAAAATCTCAAGATATGTCTGGGACACTAAACCACCCAGGTGTGCCCACCACATCCTAACTAGGCATCACAAACAAGGAGGAGTAATGCCCCGTACACATGGTCTGGAAATCTGACCCCAAAATCCATCTGATTTTTTCCGACGGATTTTGTCCGACACTGGTGTTGCATACACACGGTCGGACAAAGTTGTCGGAAAATCCGATCATTCTGAACGTGGTGACGTTTGTTGCCTACGACAAGACTACGTAGAGGCTAGTAGCCAATAGCTTGGGTCTTGTAATGTGATCTGAGCATGCGTAGCACTTTGTCCGTCGGACTACGCTACACACGATCGGAATTGGTGTGATCGGACTTTGTTGTCGGAAAATTTGAGAGGAGGAGATAAAACATTGTCCGTCGGACAATCCGATGGACAATGTCCGATGGTGCCTACACACGGTCGGAATTTCCGACAACAACTATTGCGCTTCTATCCTCGACCAGCTTTGTTACTGGTGGCACCCAACTTCAAATAAAACCTGGTCTATAATGGAATCGTCCCCCTACTTGCCTAATAATCTGCGTGACATTCCCCCCCCCCCCCCGACACAAATACTACCTCTCCATCAATTACAGCCGCATTGACAGCCTGGAAGAAATTCACCCAGGCAACATCCAAAACCCACCCATCCCATACTCTACCGATCCCTCTCAAAACACTAACACACTTGTCAAATCTTAAAGTGCACCTCTGGCAGAAACACAAGCTTAGTAACATATCAGACCTCTACAATAAACACACTGAAAACCTTCACAGATCCCCAAACTGAAAAAACCTGCCTCAAACTGAAGTCTTTACATATACTGTATGAGGATTTCCCACTTCCTCAAGATGTCCAAAATTCCTGCTGTGATAAAGATACCCGAACCACTCCACAAATTCTACACCTGTGCAAGGTATCCAAAACATGGTATCTCCACAATGTATTCAGCCCTCATTGACAATCGTCCCTATTCCCAACTCATCTTTCTCTCAAAGTGGGTCGAGGAGCTAAATATTAGACCCCTTTTACACTGAGCCGCCCTGGGCGTCAGCGGTAAAGCAGCGCTATTTTTAGTGCCATTTTAGTGATGCTATTTGCCCGCTAGCGGCCGAAAAGGTGTTAAATCCCCCCGCAAAACACTGCTGCAGCGGCACTTTGCCGGTATAGCAGCTGATATAGCAGCACTGCCCCATTGTTTTCAATGGGCAGGGGCGCTTTAGGAGAGGCGAGTTCACTGTTCCTAATGCGCTCCAAAGAAGCTGCTGGCATGACTTTTTCTGACACCCTGACAGCACACCGCTCCAGTGTAAAAGGACTCGGGCTTTCACACTGGAGTGAATGGAGACGCTGTTTCAGGGTGCTTTGCAGGTGCTATTTTTAATGCTAAAGTGCCTGTAAAGCACCTTAGTGTGAAAGGGGTCTAAGTGACATGTGGTCACAAGCCTTTAAATTCACCTTCACAGCCTCCCACTGCTCCAACCATTGGGAATCATACTAAAAAACAATACTCACGTGGTATCTGACACCTTACCAGCTCTCCAAATTCTTCTCACAACACATCATGTGGTTTTGTAGATCCATAAGCTCATACTGGAAACAAATATTTGCCTTGATTTCCATAATATCACAGTAACCAACAGCCCCTAACCCCTTAGCATTGCTACATCTTGGCACAGAATAACCCCTCCCCCCAGGTCAGGGATGGTAATACAACACCTAATACTGGCGACAAAACTAAATGGCTCTAAACTCTGGAAAACCACAGAGCCCCCTTCCATCTCCAATACGTTTGCAGATATAAACCTACAATGCAAGATGGAGAAACTAGTTAGGCTAGGAAAAATCTAAGTATTGAAAAGCTCTTGGATAAATGGTCAACTTGGTACACACATCCAAAATGTACTGTTATTATCTGATGTTCTCCTGATATCACAAATCCTTCCTGTCTCAATAACTTCTCACTTCTCTTCTTGCACTCCCTACTACAACTACACAGCAAAACTGCTTACCTAGCTGGTGCCCCCTCCCCTTCCTTCTACCCTCTCCCCCGTCTGGAGTCCACAATGTTTGCATATTTTACCTCGTTTTAATCTACATTCTGCAAGGTTGGTAATTCCACCATGGACTTAAAGTGGATGTAAAACCGAAAAAAAAAAAAAAAAATATATATATATATATATATATATATATATATATATATATATATATATATATATATATTTTTTTTTTTTTTTTGATGTCATAATGTAGAGAATAAGATTTCCTATCTTTTGAGCCCAGTCTTGACACAAAAAGTTAATCCAGCTCTGAGCAATAATCTTTTATTGTTCAGTGAGATAAATCTTGACAAACAGAGAAAAACTGTCAAATCCTCCCCCTTGCGGTGAGTGACAGGTGATTTACATATCTTGTACTAGCCTAAGAGACATGCATTATTTTTTAATTCCCTCCCACTCCTTTGTTCTGCTGCTCTGCAAGGATTGGCTGTTCCACACCTCAGCATGATTTGGCATGCTGAAGTCATGTGAGGACTTTTCTGGGTTTTGACTGGATGTTAGCGATCATAGCAGAAGTTCAGTGTAAGAAATACACAGGAGAAAATGCATGTTGATAAGGGGAGTGTAGAGGTGGGCGGGGAGTCTACTGACATCACAACTCCACCCACTGAGTCCTGGAAAACAGACCCACCCACAAAATCTGCAGTTTTTCGGGTCTCATAGCAGACAGAGGGGAGACATTTTACAGATAAGTATACATGCAGGATGCATGTATATCCGTAGCAGTAGTTTAGAAAGGATGAGAGTGGGTTTACATCCACTTTAACTATCCATATCTCTGTTTCAACTTGCTCCAGTCAGAACATCTGACTTCATGTAATGTAATTCTGTTTATTTTACTGAAAATACCAATAAAGAAATATTAAAATAAAATGCTTATGAAAAATTAAAAGTGTATGAAAGTGTATGCTAGATCCCCTTTTAACTTTTTAATAGGAACTGAATTTTATAGATTGGAATTAGGGAAGACTGTGTCTCTTGAGCAGACATGCAGTAATTTGATCTTTCAAGAACTGAAACATAAATAAATGTTCTCAACAGAGCACCTGTCATAGAACTGTTCACTATTGGCTGTTCCCCAGCAACATGTAGAAGGTGTGGGGAATGTAATAGCAGCTATTACAAAATAGGTTGTTTTTGCTAATTGCACAATTAAAATTGAGTGCTTCATACATTTCAGAACAATAGAGCTGTAAGGAAAAAAAATGCTAAAATACCTTCTTAAAACATTCTTCAGTTTTACTCCGTTTTACAATCTTCGTCGATAACCATGCAAATTGTTCAAGGAGCAAAATGCAAACCCATGCATGCCATGCAATTGGAATTACTTTGAAGTCAGACCAGTACAAAACAAACTGCAAATAGTGCTGTGCTGCTTGGAATGTTTTTTATGCCAATAATAGAAAAAGCTCAGATGCTACATACAGAATACAGTATGTGTTCGCTCTGAGAGAGTGTCTCACCATCATTTGTGATATGTATGCCTTTTCTTTCAATCAACAATGTTGCCATTGTTAATAAAGTAAGCTTTTCCCAGATGTAAAGTGATTCTAAAGCCAGAAGGTTGTTTAACCTAATGCATTACCTGCATTAAGGTAAAAAAAAAACTTCCACTAGTTGTTCCCCCTTACGCTATACTAACACAAGCCATGTCTCAATCCAGCATTGTGCCTGTTTAAAGCAGCACTGGTTATCTCTCTCCCCTCTCACAGGCTCAGGGACAGCAGCAGGAGCCATTTGGCTCCTGCTGCTTTCAATCAAATGCTGTGAGAAAGGATTTGGGGGTAGGACCGAGCTGGGCTGTGTCTCAATAGACTTGCATAGCCCAGCTCAGGAGCAAGCCCATAGGTGTTCCAGCATAGGAATCGGCTTACTAAGACGGCACACCAATAAGAGGAAGATCCAAGAGCGCCGGCAGGGGGTCCCATAGAAGAGGAGGTTTGGGGCACTCTGTGCAATCCCATTTCACAGAGAAGATAAGTAAAAACATGTTTTTATTTAAAATAAAATAGAATGACTGTACAACCACTTTGAATTTATATGTATTAAACAAATTATATTATATACATGGCTTTTGGAAATAAAGAAATAAAGATTACATGTTAAGAGTTTTTACATAAGGAAAATATAGAAATATACTGTATATTTTACACCAATCAGCTATAACATTATGACCACTGGCAGGGTGAGTAACATTGATTATCTTGTTACAATGGCATCTAAAACTGGTTGGGATATATTGGGCAGCAAGTGAACATATCGTTACTGACGTTGTGCTAAAAGCAGAAAAAAAATTGGCAAGCGTAAGGATTCAAATGACTTTGACAAGGGCCAAATTGTAATGGCTAGATGACTGGGTCCACTCCAAAACTACAACTCTTGTGGGATGTTCCCAGTCTGCAGTGGTCAGGACCTACAAAAAATGGTCCAAAGAAGGAAAAAGGGTGAATTGGAGACAGGGTCATGGGCGGCCAAGTCTCATTGATGCACGTGGGGAGCGAAGGCTGGCTTCTGTAGTCCGATCCAATAGAAGAGCTACTGTAGCTCAAATTGCTGAAAATGTTAATGCTGGTTCTGATAGAAATGTGTCCACTTACAGGGCATTGCAGTTTGTTGCATATGGGGCTGCGCAGCAGTAGACTGGTCAGGGTGCCCATGCTGACCCCATGTCCACAGTCAAAAGTTCCTAAAATGGGGATATGAGTATTAGAGCTGGACCACAGAGCAATGGAAGAAGGTGGACTGTTCTGACCAAGCGATGCACATGAACCTAGCCATCCATATGGCAAAAGGGGGACCTACTCACCAATAGATGGGTAGTCATGTTATGGTGGGTGGTTATGTTTTTGCTGATCTATGTATGTTCCAACAACATACTCGTATTAATTGATTAGTTCACCTTTTCACAAAAAATGCAATGGTGAACTAACAACACCAACCCTACCCCTTCTGGCCCCTCTTGCATGTACCTTGCATGATTCCCATCTTCTGATGCCCTCACCAGCTAGTATAACATAAAAACAGTGCTGGAGGCTGTATAGGAACATATTGCTTGCATTAGTGAGCACTTGTTAGTCAGCGCTGGCCATGTGATCATGCTGACTAATGAGAATCTCCTACTTTTTTCTGAAACGCCGTCCCAGAAAAAAAAGGAGCCTCAAAATAATTCTCATTGGTCAGTGCTGTCACATGACCAGCATTGACTAATGAGCACTCACCATTGCTAGCATTATGCCATTACACTGTCTCCCGCGCTGTGTAGTGATGTTGCTAATTAACAACTGAACTGATGCCAGAAATGATCGTGTAGATGTTTACTGCTGCTATCCTGTAGAGTGGATCAGTACAACACTGTACATGGTATAAATGTAGGAATTCGGAATAAACCAGGCAACGATCCAAATCCCAACCTGTGCGCCTTAGAAAATAATGGTACTAAAGCTGCTACTTAAATGGTACTAAAGCTGCTAATTAAATAAAAGATATATGAAGAGAAATCAAACCGTGGTCCGGAATGGACTGCAGCCTGAAAGGTAGCGCTCAAATAAATAAAATCTATACTACATATAAAAATGACAATCAAACTAAACAAACAATAATCCCACGTGATGAGTGAATAAATCACAGTGACCCTAATGGGGAAAATATTTCACAATAAAAATATCGAATAGTGACTTCAAAAATTAATTTGCAAAAATATGTAAACATAAATGTGCCAGTGTTCATAAAAATTGAAACATGAAAAGTAAAGTGAAAAAAGATGAAAAAAAGATGAACGGTGCTCCTTTAACAAAGCAATGTGTCTTCACAAAATAATTTTCAATCAATCTTCCACCACACCGTTGTGCTCAAATGTGTCCACTCCCATAGGAAACTCACTCACCAGATGTTGTTACCCACACTCTCGTGTAAGGCAAACAAGCGTATAAAATCTCCAACAGTCGATCAGTGATTCTCCAGTATTTTCCACTTAGTGCAATCAAAATACTCCACATGTAAGTAAAGAAAGTGCTCCAATAGTGTAATACTGCAAATTTATTTAAAAAAAGCACACCATCCAAGCTTCAAACAGTACACTCACATTTTAAAAAGATAAAACCAGCAAAACTGAATCTCAAAATATCACAGCAGGTTCCACTCCAATACTTCAAGCACTGCAATACCACTTCAGAATATAAACAAGGCGATTGGTCTCGGCGGACCTGAGGTGTCTGCAATACCACAGTCTAGTTCTCACCCTTTCCGACCATCGATATTGATTAGCCTCTATATTCCACCGTATCTTTGTTTGGAAGAAATGTAGTCACTACAATTGAATGCCGCTTAGCCACGCCCCCGACATGTTTCGTCACTTCCGGACTTATTCATGGGTGCCATGAATAAGTCCGGAAGTGACGAAACATGTCGTTTCATGTAGTTTCCTATGGGAGTGGACACATTTGAGCACAACGGTGTGGTGGAAGATTGATTGAAAATTATTTTGTGAAGACACATTGCTTTGTTAAAGGAGCACCGTTCATCTTTTTTTCATCTTTTTTTCATCTTTTTTCACTTTACTTTTCATGTTTCAATTTTTATGAACACTAATGAACACTGTGGCACATTTATGTTTACATATTTTTGCAAATTAATTTTTGAAGTCACTATTGTGAAATATTTTCCCCATTAGGGTCACTGTGATTTATTCACTCATCACGTGGGATTATTGTTTGTTTAGTTTGATTGTCATTTTTATATGTAGTATAGATTTTATTTATTTGAACACTGTGCATGGCATCCTTAAATAATTTGAGCAAAGGTCATTGGGGAGGCCATTTAAAAATCACAAAAATGGTTAACATCAGACATCAAACATAAGTTGATTTCAATGAACTGCACAGACTGAATAGGGGAGGAAGTCTAGCACTGTTCTGAGGGGTTCCATTCCAGAGCCTGCGGCGTGTTGTTTTTTTTATTTTCCCCGACACCATAAGTCAAGTAATGTCAGATTTATGTAATCTGTTTCTGATTTATTTATTTATTTTTGTGCTGCTTTTGGATGCAGGTATTGGTTCCAATATCCACATTTTACAGATTGCAGAACAACTTTGTTGAACAGGAAGTCAGTGGAATGTGTCTGATTGGTATCTGCCTCTTTATACCTAGTTGTAAAAATAGCTGTAATAGGAAATGTTCTTGGACACACTTTGTGATGCAAGATATTTTAGATAACCTAATAGGAAAGTAGTGAACTATGAGGATTATATGTATGCTTTCAGATATCTGGTTGTTAAAATGCCAGGGCATAAAACATGGTAATAAAGGGTGTGAAATGTCATTGGCCTGCTGTGAAATACAATGTGCAAGTGAATCAGCAGGTAGAATAAACCTGTCAGGCCAACATTTTTTTTTTTAAATCATTTTATATGGTCATAGTAGGGCCTAAGGTAAATATGAAGTAAGCAGAGTAGTAAAGCAGTGCGTTCACCGTCGTGAATAGTGAGTGTGTCTGAATTTCAAAACAGTGGAAGGGGCTTAACCGCTTCCAGACCGCCCACCGCACATTTACTGCAGCAGGACAGCCCGGCTGCGTGAAACGACAAACATCTACATTGTTTCCTCTTCTGGGTCTGGAGTGTGCCCCGCGGGCAACCCGCTCCCGCTGTGATTGTGACACAGTGGAAGCCAATCGGTGGATCTGATGGCCGCCAGGACCCACCGCTTGTTCGCTGGAGAGGCAGAACGCCGGTCTGCCTATGTAAACAAGGCAGACCGCCGTTCTGTCAGAGCGGAAGAGAGAGATCTTGTGTTCCTGCTAATCAGGAACACGGATCTCTCTCTTCCTGCAGTTAAACCATCCTCCACACAGAAATCACTCCCTAGGAGCACACTTAAAGCATTTGTTAACCCCAAAAAATAAAATAAAGATCCTGTTCCTTTAAAGCATGTTATACAGCACAGTGCTTGTGATGTGTATTTTGGCCCACTGTATCACCTGAAATACCTGGCTGATCCTGCCAGTTTCTACCCTCCCCTCTGTACGCTGACTCTGATATATCAGGGCTGTTGAGCCCTGACACCGTTGTCAGCATACGTGCCTCCGTCCCACACTGCTATCTGCAGCTCTCCTGTCTCCCTCTGTCCTCCTCCTCCCCCCCCACTCCCTGCCTGTCTCACTATCGCTGATCTGCTCTTCTCCCTGCTGCTTCAAAACGAACTGATCTGTATATAATCCCCTCTGTGTCCTCAAGCCTATGCTTTAGAAAAAAAATTACCTACTACCTGTTTTAACAAGGTCTTACAGCGATCACATGACTCCAGGCTCTCAGCGCCTTCATTTCCCCTCCTCCCTGGCTGATGTCAGCAGGGGAATATCGGCCCCGCCCACTGGAGATATCACACGGGGAGAGCTGAGAGAGCCTGGAGTCATCTTATCGCTGGGAGATGCTGTTAAAACAGGTAGAATTTTTTTTTTATGTATAAAGCACAGGGAATTGGATACGGCTTTTTATCTGACAGAGGGGATGATATAAAGATGATATAGTGGCTTAACAACCACTTTAATCCTTTGATCACCCCTGATGTTAGCCCCTTACCTGCCAGTGTCATTACTAGTAAAAAAAAAAAAATATGCCCTAAAAATATTCCATAGTTTGTAGATGCGATAACTTTTGCGCAAACCATGCAATATACGCATATAGGGATTTTTTTTTTTTAACCAAAAATATGTAGAAGAATACATATTGGCCTAAATTGATGAAGAAATTTGATTTTTTTATTGGATGTGTTTTATAGCAGAAAGTAAAAAATATTGTTTTGTCAGTCTTTCTTTGTTGATGACACAAAACATAAAAAGGGCAGAGGTGATCAAATACCACCAAAAGAAAGCTCCATTTGTGGGGAAAAAAGGACACCAATTTTGTTTGGGTACAGCGTCGCATAAACGTGCAATTGTCAGTTAAAGCAGCGCAGTGACTTATCGCAAACAATAGCCTGGTCATGAAGGGGGTGAAACCTTCTGGGGCTGAAGTGGTTAAAGAGGCATAGTTAAATGAAACCTGATTCTATTTGCTGTCACATTCCTTTTACCCCACAAAATATGCTTTAATTGTTGTGCCACTAGCTAGTGTCTAATAGGCATGTACAAACCTTAGCACAATCATAAAAAAAGAAAAAAAAAAGAGATGCTTCCATTATATAGGTTTTTGTTCACACTGAAATTTGGTGTCAAGGGTGTGGAATGTATAGCGTGCAGAATTCCGAGGTATATAATGCAAAAAGTGCAGAGGTGTAACACATTGTGTGTAGGGGTCAGAAGCCTATAAAACAATGTGTGCAGGGGTCAGGAGCATATGAAGCACAACGTGCGTGTATCAGGAGTGCATAACGCTTGGAGAGGCAGGGATCAGAGGTGTGTAAAGCATGGAGAGCAGGGGTGAGGATAGTCAAGAATTTAAGAGCAAACAATACTTCTCCACTTTCACCTCTCAGCAAAAAATATTCTTCTTCTCACTCCCAAAATACCCAGCACTAATCTGCAAGCTCAACACCCCCCGGAAGCACAACATCTCTCTTTAAGGCAAAATTTCTCCCCATGCAAAACTCCCTCTTACTACCAGTAGATTTCTTCCCGTTCGCCCCTTCCAGCACAAACCTTAATTTGCCAAATCTTTGTTCTTTAACGCCCCCCCCCCATCCTTAGCACAGGTCTTCACCTCACTCCCCAAAACCTCTCTTGTGCTGCTGTTAGCATGGCGATGTGGGGTGACAAAAAAAATGCTGATCAAATTTTAATGTATTGTTAACTGCCATTGTTGTCCTGTCTTTCAAATAATTTTTCTTGATAAAATTTAGGACTGCAGAAATATTGTTCCCTGTTTTAGGCTGCTTTCACACTGGGGCGGTTTGCAGGCGTTATTGCGCTAAGAATAGCGCCTGCAAACCGACCCGAAACAGCTGTTGCTGTTCTTTCAGTGTGAAAGCCCGAGGGCTTTCACACTGAAGCGGTGCGCTTGCAGGACGCTCAAAAATGTCCTGCAAGCCGCATCTTTGACTCGCTATAGGAGCGGTATATTTACCGCTCCTATAGCGCCCGGTCCCATTGAAAACAATGGGGGAGCGCGCCGAACCCGCCCGCAAAACGCCGCTGCAGCGGCGGTTTGCGGGCGGTATTGACCCTTTTTCGGCCGCTCGCGGGGGGTAAAAACACCCCGCGAGCGGCCGCAATGCGCCGCTAAAACGCCGGTAAAGCGGCGCTAAATATAGCGCCGCTTTACCGCCAGCGCCCCCACCGCTCCAGTGTGAAAGCAGCCTTACAGATGTGTTTTTACATTCTTCTGGATTGTTTGTGCCACATGGCTTGAGCTGTAATATGTACTGTACTGCATTATATTCACAAACTCATCACATTGATGATGTAGGAAGGTTAACCAGCCTGCCAGAGATTTACCTTGAACATTGTCCTCATTTCCGCTTCTGTGTACTTTGTCTTTTCTGACCTCCTCCAGTGTACTG
This sequence comes from Lithobates sylvaticus, assembly GCA_028564925.1. Classification (NCBI taxonomy): domain Eukaryota; kingdom Metazoa; phylum Chordata; class Amphibia; order Anura; family Ranidae; genus Lithobates; species Lithobates sylvaticus. The sequence continues at coordinate 137,551,909 of CM053030.1, read as the reverse complement.
TTTTTCTTTGCGTGGGTGATGGGAGTATTTGTCATGATAATCATTACACAGGGTATGTTTGCGTGTGTATATGTAAATGTTCCAAAAAGATAAATGTTGCTCTCAAGTATTTGTCCAGCATGCAGTATGTAAACATTTAAACCTAGAATGAAAAAAGCAGCACAAAAAACTAATTTAGGTTCTATATTCCAGACATAAATTGTGATCAGCAAAGTTGAATGTTCCGAGTGTATTACAGTAACTTAAGTCCGTATACACTTCCTTCTAAAATAATTGGAGCCTTATGCCACGTACACACGATCGGAATTCTCGTCGGAAAAAGCTCTGACGGTTTTCCCGACAGAATTCCGCTCAAACTGTCTTGCCTACACACGGTCACACCAAATTGCGACCGCCAAGAACGCGGTGACGTACAACACTACAACGAGTCGAGTTCAATGCTTCCGAGCATGCGTTAAATTGTTTCTGAGCATGCTTAGGAATTTTGCACATCAGAATTGCTACAGACAATCGGAATTTCTGAAACCTTTTCCGTCTGAAAAATTGAGAACATGCTCTCAATTCTTTGCTGTTGGAAATTCGGCCAGCAAAATTCCGATGGAGCCTACACACGGTCGCATTTCCGATGAAAAGCTCTCATCTGTCTTTTTCTGGCCGGAATTCCGATCGTGTGTACGCGGCATTAGTGTTTTTCAGCCTTCTTCAATATCTGAATTAAGGAAAAAGTTCAGAACAAGTACTGTACTGTTCAGTACTAGTAACTGAACTTTAATAACCATCCAACATTCTCAGTTGCATGTGTTCTCAACCAAACTGTGAAGCCATCAAATAACTGTTGTCATAACCGATGACATGTGAAACATTATAGCAATCGCAGATCAGAGGTTTAGCACCTCTATACTTATGGATACACACGCCAAATTCCTGAAGGTTTGGAAAACCTGTAATGATCGCCTAAACCTGGACTGTTCTTTACTTTATGATGGCCAGGATGGTCCACCCCAGTGTTGCGTGAAGGGCCAGACCGCACAGGAAGTTCGGATAAGGGTCTGAGATGGATTTGGGGGGGACCCTCACGCAGTTTTTTCGGCGTGGGGATTCCCTTTAAATCCATGCCAGGTGACGGGGCTAGCGTGGCGGCATTCACTGCCTTCGCTAGCTCCGTCTACCTGCAGTTACGTTCTAAATGAACAGACTGTTCCGTGTGTGGGCAAGTCCGTTCATTTTCAAAAGTCCCGCGGACTTTGTCCAGCGGATTTTCCGCCGGAGAAGTCTGGGTGTGTGTGGGCAAGTCACACGCTCGGAAGTCTGGGCGTGTGTGGGGAAGTCTCGCCGGACTAGGAATAAGTCCGAACGTGTGTATGCGGCATTAGTGTTACTCTGGCTGACAGATCCCCCCCCCCACTTGGTGCAGAGGAGGATCTGTTATGGGAGTGCCACTGGATCGGTAAGTAGATGCCCCCTCCCTTTTCTTCCTGGACACGATGTGGGTCGTGAATACTCGCTGGGGTGGTCGGTCCTGCTGGGTCCCTTCGTTTCCGCCTGGCCTCTGGTATTTTCTCCTGCCCCCCCTCCTTGCCAGGCTCCCTCCTACCTCCCAGTCCCTGGTGCTTGGGCCAACTTTTTCTGGCATCCCTGGGTGGGAGGGGGGCCTTCTCAGTTGTCCCTGCTGGTTATGCATTGTGGGTGCTCCCTTCCAGGGGGCTGCCATGTGCTTTACTGTGTCTGGAGGCCATTTTTCCAGTGGTCCTTCCTATTAACTTGTATGTCAGCTGGCTAGGGATGTGCATAGCGGCTATTTTCTTTGTAGCCACATGGTGGCGGCCACCATGCCAGTGATCCCCCCCTCTGAGGCAGTCTCTGGGACAGAAGGGAGTACTTTGAGACATGGTCAGCACAGCAGCAGCCACAGCTGGTTCACTGACCACATCCACAGGCGGCATCCATGTAGGTACCCATAGCACTCCCCTGGCAGTTAAGTGGTTGGGAATGCTCCCTGGGATACTTCCTTCTCTGCTGTAGTCAGCCTGGTGGGGGCATATTGTTCACGCCTTACCCTTTGGTGTCCTAATTTTTAGTGGGTGGGCTGTATGTTGTCTTAGGCGTATGTGTCCCCTCCATAGGGTCCTCTGACCCCATCTGTCAGTGGTCCTGGAGCAGTTTTTCTCCCAGGTGGAGGCAGCATTCAGGCACAAGATGAGCAGGAACAGTTCCCCTGCAATTGCATGCTTCTTTGGATGTTTCTGAGCCCATGTCGAGTCCCGCAGACTCTGCGTTTCTGTAGACCCTGAACATTCCTCCCCTGATTCCTTGGACAGCAAGATTTAGTTTAGTCTAAGGAGAAATTGCTGGTGATCACACTGATTACTTCCTTAAAGACGCGTAAAACTGAGTACTCTGCTGGGGCGCCTAATGTTTCCCCTTTGGTATGCAAAAGCCAGCTAGGTCCATTAGGGTTTTTCCTTACCCCTCATGCTTTGGTAAGTTTATTTACAAAGATTGGGAAGTGCTTTGTGATACGTTACCCCTTTAAGGAGTACCTTCTGAACAAGTGGACCTCCGCTCCCATGGTGGGTCCTCCTATTTTGAGGGTGAATAAAGCAGCTGTGATACTGGTGGAGGAGTCTCCCTCCTTTATTAAGCCCCACCTCCTGTACATATACGTCTGCACTTTGAAGAGGGATATCTCGGTAACGGCAGTAGCTGCTGCCACAACCGAGATATCCATCTTTACAGGAGGCGGTCATGTTTGCGATAACGGTGGTCTCTGTGATGGGTTTGCCGCGAGATCACCGTTATCAGCGGCGGGAGAGGTGCCACCCCCCCTCTTGCCGCTCTCCCGCGCCCTCCGCTGCTTACCAGAGCAGTCGGTAGCGGCAGAGGCGATCGGTCCTGCACACTGCTGGGTATGGAGACGAATGAGGCTAAGATGGCCCCCAATCGTCTCTATACCATATGAGAGCGGAAGCGACGTCAAAACGTCACTTCCGCCCATACCTCTTAAAGGAACATTTTTTTCAATGTCATTTTTTCGCGCACAGAAGCAAACGCATACGTGAGTAGCGCCCGCATATGAAAACGGTAGTCAAACCACACATGTGAGGTATCGACGCAATCGGTAGAGCGAGAACAATAATTCTAGCCATAGACCTCCTCTGTAACTCAAAACATGCAACCTGTAGAATTTTTTAAATGTCGCTTATGGAGATTTTTGAGGGTAAAAGTTTGACGCCATTCCACGAGCGGGCGCAATATTGAAGCATGACATGTTGGATATCAATTTACTCCACATAACATTATCTTTCACAATATAAAATAAATTGGGCTAATTTTACTGTTGTCTTATTTTTTTATTCAAAAAAGTGATTTTTTTTCAAAAAAAAAAGTGCGCTTGTAAGACCGCTGCGCAAATACGGTGTGAAAAAAAGTATTGCAATGATCGCCATTTTATTCTCTAGGGTGTTTGAAAAAAAAAAAAAAACAATATATAATGTTTGGGGGTTCAAAGTAATTTTCTAGCAAAAAAAAACTGTTTTAAACATATAAATACAGAGTCTGAAAAACAGACTTGGTCCTTAAGTGGTTAAGGATCAAGCAGACTGCTCGGCAGAATCGCTTGCCCACTCAATCATCACCATTCTGGGGTCGGCATCGTGGCCTGTATTGACCACGACCCTGGTGTTTCAGACGCTTACTGAATGGGCCAAGGTTCTGCAAAGAAGTTTGTTCACCCGACAAGTGAATAGACAAGGGACAGGATAGAATTTTTTTTCTTATTCACAAGAAAAACTTTTTCCCTCCAATCTTTGCCTTCCACCATCACAGGTCCTGTGCAGAACAGTGCAGGATCTGCTACACCATGGAGCGATGGCCCCTGTGCCCGAGCGAGAACAGTTCCAGGGAGGCTTTACTCTGTTCACGGTTCCAAAAAAGGACAGAGCTCACCCATTTTGGACCTCCATGGCCTTGAATTTCTTTTTGTTGTGTGAGAACTAGCATGCAGTGTAGAGGGGTTTTCAGCATTTCTTCAAAACAAATGATCACTCATCCCTTCTGGCTTGCACTTGCAGTACACCTGCTCTGGACTTACTATTTAGGCCTTGGTCTATTTTCCACAGACTAGTCGATCACTGATTCTGTGCAAACAGCTAGCAAACTTTTGCGGCACTGGCTCCCACCTCTCTCCTAGGTGGAGCTCTCCTGACTCCTTGGCCAGACCTCCTGTCTGCCGGGGTGGAGCTCAGAACCATGGTCAAGTCATTACTAAAAGCCCAGCCCACACCTTATCAATTAGCGTGCTGGCTGTTCCGAATACCTGGACCCAGGATTGGAGATTTCCTCCCACCTGGATCACTTAGAAATATCCAGGCTCCAGGTCCCCAAATGGATTTTTAGAAAACAATGAGGAAACTGAAAAGCCAGTTTCCTCTGGATTAAGCAAACCCCCTCGAGCCCCTCAACCCTCTTGGTTGAGAATTCTGGGACAATATTGCTTTCCAGACCCTTGCAGGGCAACACTCACATCAAGGATGCATACTTGCACATTCCTATCTACAAGGAACATCAGTGGTTATTTTGCTTTGCAGTGGGGGAGGCAAATTATCATTGTGTGGCGCTCCCCTTTGGGTTGGCCTCCCCCCCCCCCCTGGGCATGCCCCAATGTGCTGGCCTAGTTCTGGCATTACTGAGACAACTTGGGATTTCCCATGACAGGTTAGCTGGATGCCCTGCTCCTGTGAGCGAACTCCCAGGCCACACTGACAGACTTCGGGTGGGTCCTGAACCTCAAGAAATCTTCCCTGTGCCCCCAACCAGGAGGCTGAAGTTTCTGGGCCTAAGTCTCGACTCAAAGCTGGCCACTGTGTTTCACCTGGCGGACAAGCTCTGAAATCTTCAGACTATGGTTTAATACACTGGTTCTGCTAGCAGTTCTCCCCTGCAGTCTTGCTGGCAGGCTCTGGGTCTTATGGTGTCCGCCGTTGACTTTGGACATGTCTCTCGCTTCCCTGGACAACCAGATTTGTCTGGGCCAGTTGACGAGGGCTTTTTTTAGCTGGTGGCTCCGTTTCTCTCCCCAACAGATCAGGACGCCCCCCCCCAACTGGAGGATAGTTACAATGAATGGCAGCCTGTTCAGCTGGGGAGGTGTCATGGGTTCAAGGTTGGCACTAGATCTCTATACTTGCTTTGCACTCCTTGGATGTGGTCTGTCTGCCATGGCCTCATTCCCAAGGTCGGATTCTCTGTGTGCTCATGGACAGTCCAAGAAAAGGCCTGGTGGTCTCCTCTACTACTATATTATGTTGAATTTGACAGTTGAGTGTTCTGGTGTATGCCATTAAGCGTAGGGCTCCTCCCTTCCCCATTGCACCATGCTCCACCAGGGCAATTAGTGCCTCAGGGGTTTTCAGATCTCCGGCGTCTGTGTCTCAGGTTTGCAAGGCAGCACTCTGGTCATCTGTGCACACTTTTGGAACTGTAATATGTGATGAGGTTCCCCTAGGACTCTTTCACGTGTGTATGTACATTTCAACCTGAGCTAATAATCTCAGTTAACAGGATATTTTTATAGTTCAATCTTTTTATTATTTCCAAATATAAAGACATAGACAGTAAATCCAAATCATATGTAAACAAGATTTTTTACAACACCTGGAAAACAAAGGCAGAGGAAAATGTGAAAAAAGCAAGGGGTACTGGTCACCATTCCATTCCTTAACCCTTTTGATGCCTGGCCCTGTGCTCCAATTTTTACACCTCAGATGGCCAAGCTATTTTTACAATTTTTCCATTTCTTCTTTATTTTTCCCTTCCAGCTTTCAGAGTTTGTTGAAGACCCCCCAAACCATATATTTATTGAAAGCACATGACAAGTAGAATACAAATAAGGTGCTACTGATTTACAAATATTTGTAAATTTTAAATTGTGCCTTTTTGAGAAATAGTGAAAAACGGACATACCCAAAAGTTTATTTTTCACTTGCAGCTTTCAGAATTTGTGGCCAGTAGAATAAAAGGAAGTCTCTACTGATTTTTAAGGCAACGTGATAATCGCGCAAATGTTTATCAAACAATATTTATGCTAAAAATACACTAAAATCATTAATAGTGGATTCATACATAGCAAAATGTACAACATTCCTGCTAAATTCTTAGTAAATATAAAAGTTAAAACTGTATTGAGTTAATAAATAACAAATATTTGTACATTTTAAATTGCGCCTTTTTGTGAAATGGGGAAAACTGAAGGTACGCAAAACTGTAAATAAAAACAATTTACTCTAAGAATCCAGAGTTTCCATTTTTCACTTACAGCTTTCATAATTTGAAAATACCCCTCCAACTATATATTCTCTGAAAGCACTTGACCTGTAGAATAAAAAAAAGTGCTACAGATTTTTTGGGTCTCGCAATAATTGCACAAATGTTTATCATATCACTTTTTTCACTAAAAATACTCTAAAATCCTTAAAGTGGATGTAAACCCATTTTTTTTTTTTTATGTCATAATGTAGAGAATACGATTTCCTTTCATTTGAGCCCAGTCTTGCCACACAGATTTACTCCAGCCGAGAAATCCTATTTTTTTGTTCAGTTAGAAAGATCTTGACAAAGTGCTGAAAACTTTGTCAAAAACGCCCCCTTGCTGTGAGTGCAGGTGATTTACATATCTCATGCACTAGCCCTAGACAGGCACAGATCCACAGACCAGAGTGGAAATAAATTTATTCTTGAGTGAACAGCAAGAAGAATATAGGAGAGATGTATGTAGTCGGAGCTGGGAAGAGTGGAGCATGCAGTGATCTGATGATTGTTACAGTGCAATGTGTGTGTCTGAGGATACATTGATCACAGGATTTGTTATGTGGGGGAGGGGTGGATTTCTCACTTTTTATAATTACACAGGATGTGCCTCTTTTAGGCTAGTGCATGAGATATGTAAATCACCTGTCACTCACAGCATTTTTTTGGGGGTTTACATCCACTTAAATAGTGCACATAAACACAACATAACTTATAAAATTGCTACTTAAGCATCGTTTACATGTGGCATACTAAAGTGTATGCCCATGGAGAGCTATGTTTACCCGCACAGGGATGCAAAGGTGTTCTGTGCATCCCTGTACAGGCAGTCCCATTTATGTCAGTTGGGATACACAGGCATAGCTGCTGTTCCCAATCTGACATTCATGTGGGTACATGACCCCAAACGCAGACAGTGAGAGCTCAGGGACATGCATGCGGACCTACATGGATGTAAAATTGGGAGCAACCGCTCTGTTCGTGCAGTTGCTACATCCCAAATTACATCAATGGGACTGCCGGCACAGAGATGCATGGAACACCTGTGCATCCCTGTAAAGGTATGCTGTGTGCTTTCACACAAGCACACCGATCAGGTCTGCCTGTCCGTTTTTTAGGTGGATGGACCACCCATTGTTCTTTATGGAGAGGCTGATGTAAATGGACATGTGTTTACACCCGCCTGAATCCAATCCAGTCCAGTCCGCTAAAAACAGACGGATTGGGGATTTCATTCCCCATCCATCTAGCAGATCGGATGGTATCTGATGGAAATGGACAGGTGGTCCGTTTACATCCGACCGCCCCATAGAGAACAGTGGGCTGTGTCCGTGTCCTCTCTGCATCAGTGGAGCAGCCACATACCTGTCTTCTGCCTGCACAGCAGGGGTCAGCAGACAGATACCCCACTGAGCAGGCGGATCTGCTTGACAGAGTCCACTCCATGTGAAAGGGGTGTTACCATGAGCGGCTGGTCCATTAGGGGCGCCAGACTCATACGTTTGTATGAGTTTTTATTTAAAAATTTTTTAAAGCCACATGATCAGAACCTGAGGCTTGAAAAAGGTTGGACTCGGGGCGCAGAGCATTGCACCCCAAACTCACCCAGACCAGAACATTGCACCCCGCACCCACCCACTTGTGACAATAGGGAATTAATATTCGCTATTGTCTTCCGGCTCAGGACGGATCGGGGTCGCCAGGAGATGAAGCTGAGGAAGCAGTGGAGGGGTGAGTGTGTGTGTGGGGGGCGTCACCATGGGGAGGCTGAGTGCGGATGGACCTGGGGGAGTCTTACTATGTTTGTTTTTTTAAAGATTTTTTTTTTTTTTACAGTTTATTTTCTTTTTTTTGGGGGGGGGGGGGGTCTTTTGAGACATCAGAGATCTAAACAGACCCCCATATCTCTGTTTATTGAGACCGAGAAAGGGACTGAAGATACTCCCTTTTCTCTGCAGCACTTTACTTGAATAAGGAATCTGTATAGAGATTCCTAATTTGTTCATAAAATGACAGTCTGATACATAATAACACTCATGGTTTACTATGGGGTAGATTTACTAAAACTGGTGCACTCAGAATCTGGTACAGCTGTGCATGGTACCCAATCAGCTTCTAACCTCAGCTTGTTTAATAAGGCTTTGGAAATAAAACCTGTAAGCTGATTGGTTTCTATGCAGCTTTAGTAAATAAAACACTATGCATCAGCTGTCAGTGGATATAGGAGCTATCGCTGCCTATGGCCACTGTAGTACAGGGGGGAGCTTGGTAAACACGTTTTGAGGTTCATAATGCTGATCAGCAGGTTGTAATCTGCTGATCACAGTTATGGAATTGTTCAGCAGAGTCTGAGCTTATAGGAGAGGGAGAAATGAGGTCCGTACAGTGTATGGACCTGGCCACCTGCAGGCACTCTTTTTTTTTGTAGGTCCGTACGACGTACGGACCTAGCAGTGGAAGGGTTAAATAGGGTGCTTGGCGCTAGTCTTGAGATATGACATTCACCAGTGCACACAGACGTGCGCACATTGATGCGCTACCTAGCTTACCTGCAGGAATTCCCTTTCTGCATGTGCATTTCCACTAGCGTCCTGACCGGTACACTTGCTGGCTATATAGGACTACATAATACTTCAAAACTTTAATATTTAACTATTATTAGACGTGAACATAATAAAGAAAATATGTACAAACAGACTATACATTCTATTGAAAAAACTTATGTTTCACTGACCTACTTTCAATTTATGCCAATAAAACAGGTTATTGATTTGCAGGTGCACAGTCTGATATAACTTAAGTCAGAATTCATTTACCGTATTTATCGGCGTATAACACACACTTTTTCCCCCTTAAAATCGGGGGAAAGTCGTGGGTGCGCGTTATACGCTGATCCCCCAAAAAAAGTGCAAAAAAAAAATCAAACGGCGACGAAAAACAGCGACCGCCGTCAATAAAAAACGAGCGCCGCCGAAAAAGACCGATCTGTCTGTTCGGCTCCGCTCGCAGTCCCGCCTCCCTGCGCTCGCTTCCGAAACAGCAGAGAGGCGGGATTGCGAGCGGAGCCGAACAGACGGCTCGGGCTTTTCCGGCTCTGCTCGCAGTCCCGCCTCCCTGCGCTCGCTTCCGAAACAGCAGGGAGGCGGGACTGCGAGCGGAGCCGAACAGGCGGCTCAGGTTTTTGTCTTTGTCTTTTCCGACGCCGCGGTCTTTCTAGGCGGCAAATTTATATGTGGGCAATCTGCAAATGACGCTTGTAACCTGCAAATGACACTGACAAGCTGCAAATCACACTGGGCAAGCTGCAAAACACAAGTTAAAGGAGAAAAATACTGCGCCAAACTTATAAAGTGTTTTAGCTGCTGACACGACAATTAGACCCAATTGTGCAAAACATAAAAAACATAACGTGCAGCGCTGGAAATGAGTGAAATGAGATGAAATGAATCAATGTCCCTGTTTTACATAAAGCAACACAAGAAATCACAACCCTGTGAGCCACACGGAAAAACAGGTCTAGTTATAATAAAAGACCATTCATATAACGTGAATGGAGATGCACAGACTAGCAACTTATATTAGTGAGACCGCCCAACAGATAGATGGGTCATGTTCTCATAAGTGCAGATCTAAGTGCGGTATAGTGATATAAATCATGAAAAGTGATAGAAGTATTCAGTGTGTGATCTCCTGTTAAAGGTCTACACTGTAACCAAGTGTTGTAATAAAGTGTCTTGTGCAAACAGAGAAGTCATGAGATTTCTACATTAAAGTGTGTGAACCCTAATGTGATAAACGGGTATGAACTGAAGGGAAAGAAAACTGGCTATAAGGACAGTCTAATGAACCCTCTAGATCAACCAATCTAAATCGATCAATATTTGTATAAAGGTGAACAAAGTGGTATTGACACCATCTCAACCAAACTGCACCAAATAGTAGCAATTATCAGGTGGGACTAGAAAATATTGTAACCTTCTATTATGAAGGATAACAGATATATCCCTAACGGTATAATATCTGAAGCGGACGGTGCGACTTTTAGAAAATCACATGCATAAACAATATTTGTAATCTGTAGAAAATCATGAAAAACAGTGCATAATCACAGAGATTTGTCCGCTGTACTCCAATGGGGAGTGCGGTATATAAATATAACTGGACCCAAGAATATGCGATTTGTAAAGTCGCATCAATAAGTACAAGACTACCAATAATACAAATCAATGTAAGTCAAAGAAAATGGCAATTTGAACACTGTACACTGGAGAGAGAACTTCTTTATCTAGGGCCAACCAAATATATCAAATATGGTGGCCTACAGATATAGTCCTCATGGCCGTAATAGTGCCAGAAAAAGATGTTCAACCAATAATATTGCGATAGTCCACTGGATTGCACGATGAGTACTTAGTGACAGTGTAAAATCATAAAGGATTTCAAAAAGTTAGCAAAGCAAACAAAACTGCAATAAAATGGTCCTCCAGACTGTGTCAAATGGTAAATACTCTTTTTGGCTTCAAGCTGGTTAAATGTTCTCTAAAGCATTTAGATGTAAAGGCAAGAGATGGCCAAGGTACCCTTACCAGATACGGTGGACTCACAGACCTCTCGGTGGTGAGTTAAACAAGCATGTACCGGATCAACCGGATATGTAGGGATAGTGAAGTAGTCAGCCGTATCCTCCTGGAGGTTTTCTTTTTCAGGTACCAGGTACCCCTGATACTCACCCCCCGTGGGTTGTCCGGTCCCCGGATGTGGAAAAAGGGGCTCGGGCTGCAATCTCTGCCGTAGATCACTCAAAGGGAAAAAAAGGAAAAAAGGAGTCAACTCCTCATAGCGTAACTCCAAAAAAAATGTTTGTTTATTTTTAAGATATGCATATCTTAAACCAGAGTTAAAAACATTAAAAAGCTTTTTTTAAAAAGGGCACAAAATAGAATCTTTAGGTGGCTCAGGCAAGCATGTAACCCGACATGTTTCGCCTGCATAGGCTTCAACTGGGGTGCAAAACACACTGACAAGCTGCAAATCACACTGGGCAAAGCTGCAAATCACACTGGGCAAAGCTGCAAATGACGCTGGGCAGGCTGCAAAACACACTAGGCAAAGCTGCAAATCACACTGGGCAAAGCTGCAAATCACACTGGGCAAAGCTGCAAATCACACTGGGCAAAGCTGCAAATGAAGCTGGGCAAGCTGCAAATGACGCTTAAATGTAAGTGTTTTTTTTTCCTAAACTTCCCTCCTAAAACTTTTTTTCCTTAAAATGCCCTCCTAAACTTGGGGTGCGTGTTATACGCCGATAAATACGGTATTTTTTTGTTTATCATTTGTAACATAATAGTTTTACCTCTAGTAGATGTACAACTGCCTAAATGTGCTTTTGTCTTATTTAAAATTAAAAAAAAAACATTTTTTAAACTAGGCAGGTAAATAGAACATTTTTAGTTGTGGCCTTGTTTTCCTATAATGATCTTGATGGAACAGCTTATTTTGCACTTCTTGAATCTTTGCACAACTATTGTGGCAATCAATGCTTGATAAAAATCTGCACTGAGCTATATCACAATACTACACTGAGAACTTGCCACTTCCTTTACCTCTTTTGTTTATCACAGCAAGAGGCAGGGGTCCTAGAACTCCTACAAAGTTATCATATAAAAAGAGGTTTATCGTTTATTTAAATAAAGTTTATAATGAGTAAAAGTAATCTTGAAGTGAATACTTGTACGCTGGATAGAAAAGCCGTCGCCGACACCCAATAATACTGACTCTTACCCTCAAATAAAGGATAGCCAAATAGTAAAAACAGTGAGCCTCAACAGCAAGTAGATCCACTCCACCAGGGGCGTGCTGATCGCAGTGCATAGGTATAGATTTCAGTATTCAAACTCCACTATCAACCGCCAGGAACACTAATAGAGGATCCTCACCTCAGCAATAGTACTCTTTCAGCGCTGTCACACTTTGAATGACAAATGCGCGGTCATGCTACACTGTACCCAAATTACATTTTTATAATTGTTTTACCCACAAATAGAGCTTTCTTTTGGTGGTATTTTTTTTCAAACATTTTTATTATGTTTTTTGTAATTTTTTGTAATTTTGTACTTTTGGTGGTATTTGATCACCTCAGTGTTTTTTTTTTATTTTTTGTTATAAAAAAAATTTGGAAAAAACATACAAAACCATTTTATATTTTGTTATAAAATTTTGCAAACAAATAATTTTTCTCCTTCATTGATAAGGCGGCACTGGTGGGCACTGATGAGGTGGCACTGATGGTGGCACTGAAGGGCACTGATGGGTGGCACTGAAGGGCACTGATGGGTGGCAGTGATGGGAACTGGTAGGTGGCAGTGATGGGCACTGGTAGGTGGCAGTGATAGGCAGCACTGCTATGTGGCACTGATGAGGCATTGATTGGCACCACTGGTGGGCATTGATAGGTGGCACTCATGGGTATTGCTAGTTGGCACTGATATACACTGGTGGGCACTGATATGGACTGTCTGGGCACTGGCAGGTGGCACTGGTGGGCACAGATGAGGTGGCTGTCCTCTTCGGGACCAATGTCCCTTACACAGAAGCCGGTGATTGTTTTCTTTTTCTCCTCACGCTGTCAACGCGAGGAGAAAAAAAAAATGATTACCGATCTTCTGTTAACAACACGTGATCAACTGTCATTGGCTTGACAGCTGATCATGTGGTAAGGGGCCGGGATCGATCTGTGATCACCCAAGTCTCATTGACTCGGTGATCACAGCGCATGCCTCCCACACCCTACAGGGGGAGCGCAGGGAGCATGCAAAGACAATGTAGGTCCACGCTGTAGCCGTCATTCGGCTATAACGCGGACGGGGAACAGGTTAAACTCTCATGTTCTCAGTAGAAGTCAAGCATATGGAAATGACCAGTGTTTCCAACCAACAAAGTGGCCACTGCGTCCCGGTCAAAGTTTGCGGCACACGCTATAGCTCCTCCTTACACGCTTCATCATTAAATTACATCATCGGGCGTGGCTTAGGCGTGTAATGCTGCGGTTTTTAACCGCTTCCTGACCGCCTCCTGTAGATATACGTCTACAGAATGGCACGGCTAGGCAAAGGCACGTATATATACGTCCCCTTTAATTGCCTAGCCGTGGGGTCGTGCGCGTGACCCGGTCGGGAGCTCCGTGACCACGGCTGCGGGACCAGCGGACCCGATCGCCGCTGGTGTCCCGCGATCAGGTCACAGAGCTGAAGAACGGGGAGAGGTCTGTGTAAACAAACCTCTCCCCGCGCTTCCTACTCTGCCTGTCATTGATCGGCTGTTCCCTGTCATCGGGAAAGCCGATCAATGACGTCAGACGTACAGCCACGCCCCCCTACTGTAAAAAAAAAAAAACACAACATGTCACAACTCCTCCCTGCCCCCTAGTGGTTAACTCCTTCACTGCCACTGTCATTTACATAGGAATCAGTGCTATTTAAATAGCACTGATTTCTGTATAAATGACAATGGTCCCAAAAATGTGTAAAAAATTTCCGGTGTGTCCGCCATAATGTCGCAGTCGCAATAAAAATCGCTGATCGCCGCCATTACTAGTAAAAAAAATTTTTTTTTATAAAAATGCTATAAAACTATCCCCTATTTTGTACACGCTATAACTTTTGCGCAAACAAATCAATAATCACTAATTGCGATATTTTTTTACCAAAAATATGTAGAAGAATACGTATCGGCCTAAACTGAGGAAAAAAAAATTTTTTTATATTTTTTGGGGATATTTATTATAGCAAAAAGTAAAAAATATTGTATTTTTTTCAAAATTGTCGCTCTATATTTGTTTATAGCGCAAAAAAAAAAAACGCAGGGGCGATCAAATACCACCAAAAGAAAGCTCTATTTGTGGGGAAAAAAAGGACGCCAATTTTGTTTGGGAGCCAAGTCGCACAACCGCGCAATTGTCAGTTAAATTGACGCAGTGCCGAATCGCAAAAAGGGGCCTGGTCCTTTGGCTGCAAATTGGTCCAGGGCTGAAGTGGTTAAAGTGGACAACTTGTGCAAATTCAGGATATTGGCTGCGTTCCAGGGAACCAGAAACACAACCACAGGCCACTCACACTTAAGAGCGGCTCATATATTTAAAAAAAAAATCTCACACTGTAACCTTTTAAAAACATCTATAGAAATTGAGCAAAAACGCTATTGATCGTGTGGGACACTATTAGTTTTTAACCGCTTCAATACAGGGCTTTTAAACACCCTTCCTTACCAGAGCACTTTTTGCGATTCGGCACTGCGTCGCTTTAACTAACAATTGCGCGGTCGTGCGACGTTACACCCAAACAAAATTGACGTCCTTTTTTTCCCACAAATAGAGCTTTCTTTTGGTGGTATTTGATCGCCCCTGCGGTTTTTATTTTTTGCGCTATAAACAAAAGAAGAGCAACAATTTTGAAAAAAAACACAATATTTTTTACTTTTTGCTATAATAAATATCCCATTTTTTAAAAAAAAACAATTTTTTTCCTCAGTTTAGGCCGATACGTATTCTTCTACATATTTTTGGTAAAAAAAATCGCAATAAGCGTATATTGATCGGTTTGCGCAAAAGTTATAGCGTCTACAAAATAGGGGATAGATTTATTGAATTTTTTTTTTTTTTTTTTTTTTACTAGTAATGGCGGCGATTTGCGATTTTTTTTTTCGTGACTGCGACATTGCGGCGGACACTTCGGACACTTTTGACACATTTTTGGAACCATTCACATTTACACAGCGATCGTTGCTATAAAATTGCAATGATTACTGTGTAAATGTGACTGTCAGGGAAGGGGTTAACACTAGAGGGCGCTGGAGGGGTTAATGTGTGTCCCTAATAGGAGTGATTCTAACTGTAGGGGGAGGGGACTTAAGGGGAGGAGACCGATCATGTGATCCTCTGTACTGGGATCACATGATCGGTCTCCTCCCCGCTGACAGGACGTGGAGCTGTGTGTTTACACACACAGCTCCACGGTCCCGCCCGGTCCCGTTGTTTTAACGGGCAATCGCGGGTGCCCGGCGGACATCGCGGCCGCCGGGCACTCGCACCGGGTCCCGAGCGATGCCGCGGGTGCGCGCCCCCCAGGCGGCCGGGAATCCGAGGACGTCATATGACGCCCACCCAGGATGGTAGATCCACCTTGTGGGCGTCATATGACTATGGGCGGGTATTGAACTGGTTAAACCAATCTGTTCCTATAATATGTGAATGAGCCCAGCTTTAATATCACAACTGTTTTTGATAAAGGGATTATTAATGTTAATGTTCATTCCAAATGGCAAATAAGTTTGGGCTTTATAGATCCATCTCGTTTTTTAATCTGGAGATCTCCCTGACAGTATTACTGCCTTTCCAATGGCCAGTCAATTTATCTATCCCTAGAAAGGTGGTACCCTCAGGATTACACCCATGTCACAAAGCGTAGTGTTTGCACAGACTGTGTTTGGGGAATCCCTTCTTAATATTAGTTACTTGCTCAGCCAATGTTGTCTGCAACATACGGACAGTGCATCCTATGTACTGAAGCCCACATGGACAGTGAATAACGTATACAACATTTTTTGTTGAGCATGTAATGAAACGTTAGATGGGAAATATTTCTTGGGTGGAGGTGGACTGAAATGACTTATGATAGTGATTTATTTGGCAGATTAAACACTTTCTACAGGGAAACCCCCCCCCCCCCCCCATATTCTGAAAGAACAAAAGTCATTTGGGAGGATCAACAACATTAGGTGCTACCTGTAGTTTCAATGGAGGAACACCCCTATAGACTACCCAGGGGTTATCGGGGAGATTCGGCCCCAAGACTGTCGCCCTTTAGAACTTTCCAGTGTCTCTGCATAGTCTGTTTAATCTCATAATATTGATTTGAGTAGGTAGTAAGGAAGGCAAAGTTAAAACTTTGATCCTGGTTCTTTGGCCTATGGATTAGAAGATCATCCCTGTTCTTATCAAGAGCTAATTTTAATGCTTCATCCAATTTATCTGTCTCATAGCCTTTCTCTAAAAATGTATCCTTAAGAATAGAGGCTTCATACAGAAAGTCCTCTTGATTTGTACAGTTCCTCCATAATCTCAGAAATTGGCTTTTAGGAATGGACTCTAACCAAGGTGGCAACTCTTGGTGTTAATGTATCCATTCCTATTTGTTTCTTTAAAATAGGTTGATGTAATACCACCATCAAAATTCAGAGTTTCAGATTGAGGAAATGTATCTCCGATTTATTCGCCTCATGCTGTAAGACGATACCTCTATCATTATTATTCAGCATAGACATGAAATTATCAAGGGATTAAAAATCTTCATCCCATAGGAGGAGGATGTCGTCTATATACCTTTTCCAGAAGATTAACTCTGGTCTCGGCTCCTGATATCCTCCTCCCACTTGGCCATGAATAGGTTAGCCATGCTCGGAGCAAATTTTGCTCCCGTGGCGACACCCCTACTTTATCAAAAAAAAAGTGTATTCATCAGTTTAGGCCGATATATACTCTTCTACATATTTTTGGCAAAAAAATCGCAATAGGCATATATTGATTGGTTTGCGCAAAAGTTATCGCGTCTACAAACTATGGGATCGATTTAGGGACTTTTTTTTATTCTATTGTTTTTACTGGTAATGATGGCGATTTTTTTTTTTTTTTTTTTTTTTTTTTTTTTGTGCGACTGTGACATTGCGGCTGACCCCAAATTACACGTTTTAAGGACCAGTGACATTATTACATTGATCAGTGCTATAAAAATGCACTGATCAATGTAAAAATGACACTGGCAGGGAAGGGGTTAACACTAGGGGGATCAAGAGGTTAAGAGTGTTTCCTGGGTGCATTCTTTTTTCATATTTAATATTTTATTAATTTGAGAGGAAGAATACATACATACACTTTACCAACATCAAATATAACATATTATACATGTCTATATGCTAATCTAATATACAAATTCACTTTCTTCCGAAGCCTAAGACAACAAAATCAACTATCTCATTATAGTCCCCCAAATACATCATTACATCATACATCAAAGAGGTCATCTCCCACCCCTCATCAGAATATATCTCAAACTCCGCCCTGGGGGGCTCTATCTATATATTCCTAAAGTGTGTAGCTCTCTTACCTCTATGTTTATAAACAAAAGAAAATAAAACCTAACAAAACAAAAAAAAACAAAAGGGGCCTAGAAAACTTAAGGGGGGGAGAGGCAGAACTCATCTCCCACCTCCCCATCCCCTCCTCCTCTCCCCCCCCCTCTCCTGCCTGGCTACTTAACCTACTGAGAATCTAATATTTATTTTCAGTCATTGAGATTCACATCTATAAGGGTTTTTCCCTCTTCTGTGTTAATGAAAAGATTCCATGGAGACCATGTTTTCAGAGATATCCCTAATTTTTGCCGGGATGTCCAAACCAAATCCTCCATAAGGTTCAATTGTTTTACTCTTTTAAGCCACAATCCTACCGATGGCAGTTGTGTCTGCTTCCAGGTAAGTGGAATACATGATTTAGCTGCATTCAGCAAGTGGCATAGAATAGATTGCTTATATAATTTAACTTGGATTTTAGTATCCTTCAATAGGAAGAAGGGTGGGTCCTCCGGAATCTCCTGATCGCAAAATTTTTGAGCAATTCTCCAAACTTCTTTCCAAAAGTTCTCTATTCTGGGGCAGGACAAAAAAAATATGCATTAACGTCCCCTCCTAACGCCAGCAGATGTCTGCTACTTCCTGGTAGCATCGGTTTAGGGATGCTGGGGTGCTGTACCACCGGGACAGAATCTTAAAATTTGTCTCATGCATTCTTATGCAGATTGACGACTCAAATGTATTGTGTATTATACTAGTACACTGCTCTTCTGTGAAGGTTCGATCTAGATCTCTCTCCCACCCTCTAAAAAAAGGGCAACCGAAAGTCCTCTGAGGGTGCAACCAACAATGCATACGTTTTTGAGAGGGTTTGGTGAAATACCCCGCTTCTGTTACAATATTCCTCAAAAGTTGTTGAAGTACGCTCATAACTATTTGGTGGGGTTAGAGTATTTAGGAAGTGTCTCAGCTGTACCGCACGCCAAAAATCAAATTGATATGGTGTAGATCCTGTTGTCAATGAAAATATCGTGGGCCATGTTCCCTCTGTTAAAAAATGAGAGGCCTGGAAGATCCCCTGGACTATCAGTACCGTAAAATTTCTCTTTCTCAGACCTGGCTCAAACTGGGGATTCCCCAGTATTGGAAACGACTGTGAGATTATTGCAGATAGTTTACCCTTGGAGAAGTAGGGTGGGTCCTATCGAAGGATGTGCCTTCGTAATAATTGGAAGATCTTTATAGCACCAAGCGGCTCGTTGCACTGCTCTGAGACTGCTCCAGGCCAGGCCATATCTTCCCATCCCCATGTCTATCGATTAGGCGGCTTAATAAAGCCACTTGGTAGTATTTGTACAGGTCTGGTACAGCTAGTCCACCGTTTTGTTTGGGTAAAGTCAACAGGGCTCTACTGATCCTTGGGTGTTTATTTGCCCAGATAAATCTGACAAGAAGGAGTATCTGTTTGAAATAATATTTAGGTATAGCGATGGGTAATGCTTGAAATAAGTACAAAAACTTTGGAAAGATATTCATTTTAATAATATTGCACCTCCCAAACCAGTAGTGGAACCCTCTCTGCCATCCCTCCAAAAGGACTCCCACTCTGTGTAATATTGGTGGAAAATTGAGAGTATATGTATGGGAAAGGTCTGCTGGAATAAAAGTTCCCAGGTATTTCAGGGCTTGGTCTGACCATTTGAATTTGTAACTTGACTTCAGTGTTCTTAATATGTCGTTAGGGATCCCAACTCCCAAAGCTTCCGATTTTGATAAGTTAATCTTAAAGTCTGTTAAGGAGCCATATGTCTCTATTTCTTGAAGAAGGTTAGGTAAAGATACTATCGGATTAGTCAATGAGAACAACATATCTGCATACGCCAAAGTTTTATACTGCATACCTCCTATTGATAAACCCCCAGGGTAAGTGCTGTTGGAGCCGCCTCGCTATAACTCTCACATTGTGATGGGTCCTTGCCTTCCTTAGGTAGGATTGTGATTAAAGCTTTCAGAGAGTTCATCTGAAATGAACCTGAATCTCCCAATCCGTTATACATTTTAACCAAATAAGGTCCTAAGATGGGAAAAAGCAGCTTACAATATTGGGCAGTAAATCCGTTTGAGCTAGGGGCCTTCCCCAATTTTGCCAAATTCACCGCTTCTTGAACTTCCTCCAATGTGATCGGTTTTTCCAATTCCTGCCGCGCAATAGACGCCAACCTAGGCATTCCAGAATTTGCCACATACTCTTCCACCGCAATCTGATTTTGGGGGTTCAAATGTAAGTTATACAAAGCTGAATAAAAGTCCCCAAACCTCTGCGCTATTTCTCTGGGCAGCAGGTACTTTTCACCCTCAGTTCCCATAATCATTTAGACATAAGTCTTTAATTGCTGTTCCCTCAGAGTTAGCGAGTTGTTTACCGCATTTATTCCCATACTCATAGCTCTGCTTTCTTCCTACTTGTATTGCTCTTTTAGATTTATACCGAAGTAGATCTGTGATCTGTATACACGTCGCCAAAAGATCCTGTTCCACAGCTAATGTAGGGGTTCGTTTATGCAACATCTCTAAGCGATGTATGTCTGCCATTAGCGATGTTAGCTTGGCTTCTCTCTTTTTTTTATCCTAGTTCCGTGCTTAATCAAAACTCTCTGCATCGCTGCTTTGTGGGCTTCCCAAATCACTCCGGCGTTGCATTCGTTAATAATAATAATAATTCATTAATCTGAAAGTACCACATTGCCTCTTTACGGACCTCCTCTCTTACAGAGGGGTCCTGTATGAGGCTTTCATTCCGTTTCCATGTCACAGGACCAGGGAGTTGAATATCTGAAAGATTATACTTAAAAAAAAATTGGTGCATGGTCTGACCAGGTGATCTTTCCAATATTTACTTCTATTGCATGCAGTTGATTGTGCGGAATGAAGTAGTCTATAAGAGAGTATGTCTTATGTGGGGCTGAGAAAAAGGAATAATCTCTTTCTCCAGAGTGAAAAAGGCGCCATGTATCCACTAATCTTGCTCTGTAGAGTGACTTAAAGCGGAACTAAAGTGGGACTTCTGCTCATCGGAACCATCCCCCCTCCGGTGCCACAGGTGGCACCTTTCAGGGGGGAGGGGGTGCAGATACCTGTATAATACAGGTATCTGCACCCACTTCCGGGAATAGACTCCCGCGGGAGTCACGCCCCTTCGCGTCACCCCCAGCTGTCTCCTGGGAAACGCACAGGTCCCAGGAGATAGCAGGGACCACTTACGACGCGCAGTGCAGCTCGCGCATGTGCACTAGGGAACCGGGAAGTGAAGCCGCAATGCTTCGCTTACTGATTGCCTCAATGTGGGATAGTCTTTTTTTTTTTTTTTTATAATTGTATTTTTATTGAAAATTTTCCAAAAGTTACAAAGAATGCAATGACTTAGAAAGGATACTCAATTTCAGGTAACAAAAACGTATGCAGTCCACACAAGTGAACCGCCAAAGAAAAAACAAGAAAGAACACATGTATGGGTTGAATTGAAATACATGTACATATAACGTATGATAGAAATCAAACATAATACAAGTCAATATATAGTTCAGGGTAGCAAACAGAATGAGGAGGTTTCACTGAGGTATTACATCAACTAGGGAGGAGTGGAGATTTTGGCCAATCATGGTGTAGTAACCGGCAATGGGGTACCGTATTCCGACATATCTCAGAGATCCCATATTTTATTAAATTGAGGAATACTATCATGAACAGAGGCTGTTAAGTATTCCATCCTGCTACTGTCTGTTATGAGTTGGAGCAGTCTAGACTTGGGGGGAGTAGACGTGGATAGCCAACAAAGGGGGATTAGTCGCTTGGCAGCTAACAGAAAGAAAGTTATCAAACGGTTGCCATGTTTTGTGATACCTGAGAAAGTGAGACCCAGCAGATAGTGAATAGGGTCAAGCGGCAGAGACACATCTAGCACCTGCTGTATCAGAGCCATTACTTCCTGCCAGAGAGGTTGTATCAAGGGGCAATGCCAGAAAATATGAAACAAGGAACCGACTGACAGCCCACAACGCCGACAATGCGCCGGAACCGAGGGGTCATATTTATGGATAACTTCGGGGGTTTTGTACCAGCACATAAGTATTTTGATGGATGTTTCTCTGAGTGACACATTTGGAGGATTTGAAAATAGACCAGATTCTATCCCATTTTTGGAGACTGATAGGCCTACCTAATAAAAGTGCCCATTTTCTCATATATAAATGAGTAGTCTCGGACATGGGAGTTGACTCTTGGAGGATAAGATGAATGGAGGAGACTAAATGTAGTTAAGGACCTTGAGCACAGAGCGATTCAAAAGGGGTTGGTATATCAAGAGTTAGGGTAGGAGAACAGGTTTGGAAAAGATGCCTAATTTGTAAATAGAAGTAAAATATTTTGGGGGGAATCGCGCAAAGTGTCAAATGTGTGTAGGCGTCTAGAAACAGGGTTAACCAGGTTACGCAGTTGGAAAACAGACGCATTGACCCAGGGAAGGATATGTCCCAGGGACAAGCTATCAGGGATAGATGGGTTAAATAAAACATTTAAGAGGGGTGGGCATGTAGATGAGAGTGAATAGGTCTTCTGGCATTTTTGCCATATAGACAGAGAGAAATTCATAAGGGCAGTGCATTGGCGTTTAAAAATAGGATGAGTTTGCGACACTTCTGACCAGATTAGGGAACATGGGTGCACTAAATTAGGGAACATGGGTGTAATAAAGGGACCTCTGAATCCGAACCTTTCAAGGGTAGAGAACATATATGGCCAGCTCAGCCTATCAAAGGCTTTTTGTGCATCGAGACTTAAAACCAGGGCTGAGTGAGAATTTCTGTCTAATAGATCAATAAGGTCTATTGTGCGTCGGGTATTGTCTCCCGCATGCCTGGTCGGGACAAACCCCACCTGGTCCCTGTTAATAAGTTTTGGGTTGTATTTGGACAATCTGGATGCAAGAATTTTAGTAAATATTTTGTAATCGGAATTTAACAGAGCTATGGACCTATACTTGTCTGGGAGGGAGGGGTCTTTCCCGGGTTTAGGAATTACAGATATATGAGTGGGTGAACTGTGAGTGAGGGGGCTGACCTTTAAGGAGGGAGCTATAGAGGGATAAGAGGTGGGGGGATAGTATATCTATAAAGGTTTTATAGTAGAAGTTAGGGGTGCAACGGATCGTCGCCGATCCGTGATCCGAACGGGCCACCCCGTTCGCATCGGCACACCCCGCGATCCGCGGAGCGCTCCGCGGCCTCGGCCTTAGGAAAGGCCGCGGCTTCAGCCTAGCTCCGGAGCGGCGGCGGCCATCTTTGTACACCCGGCGGCCTTAGGAAAGGCCGCGGCTTCGGTCTAGCTCCGGAGCGTCGGCCATCTTGGTACACCCGGCCACTGTTTACAATGTGATCGCTCCGTCAAATGACGGAGCGATCACTTGTAAACATACCCTGCATTACTCTGAATTACTCTGCATTACCCTGCATATACTCTGCATTACCCTGCATTTACCCTGCATTTACACTGCATTTACTCTGCATTTACCCTGCATTTACCCTGCATTTACTCTGCTTTTACTCTGCATTACTCTGCATTACCCTGCATTTACTCTGCATTACCCTGCATTTACTCTGCATTAACCAGCCAATACTCTGCGATACTCTGCATTACCCAGCCAATACTCTGCGATACTCTGCATTACCCAGCCAATACTCTGCGATACTCTGCATTACCCAGCCAATACTCTGCGATACCCAGCCAATACTCTGCGATACCCAGCCAATACTCTGTGATACCCAGCCAATACTCTGCGATACCCAGCCAATACTCTGCGATACCCAGCCAATACTCTGCGATACCCAGCCAATATTACAGTGGGGAGAGGATGTGGATATTACAGTGGGGGAGATGACGTGGATATTACAGTGGGGGCTTTATGGTGGCGGAATTTTCACAGGTTTTTGCAAATTCAATTATTATTTGCTGATCCGAAAAATGATCCGATCCGTGACTCCTGATCCGAGGATCGATCCGATCCGTGAGTTTTTTGATCCGTTGCACCCCTAGTAGAAGTAATGAAGACCGTCAGGGCCAGGAGATTTGTGTAAAGGGAGACCTTTAATGGTGTTGTAGAGTTCCTCAGTAGAGATAGGTGCGTTTAGATCAGTGAGGTCTGTGGAGGAAAGAGTCAGAATTCTAAGGTCGGCAAAGAAAGTGTAACATTTACTAGAGAAAAATTAAAGTGGTTTTCGGGTGTCAAGCAATTGTAAAGTTTTTGGTAAAAACTACCAAAAGTCTTAGACATTTCACGGGGGCAGTAGGTTTTAGTACCATCTGTTTTAATAATGAAATCGGGGAAGGAGTTAGGGGGCCTTGGGCGGAGCTTGTTAACCAACATCCTATGGGGCTTGTTCGAGAATTCGTAAAATTTTTGTTTAGTCCATAATAAGGCTTTCGCTGCTTTGTTAACCACTTCCCTACCGCCCACTGTCATATGACGCCCACAAGGTGGATCTCCCATTCTGGGTGGGCGTCATATGACGTCCTCCCATTCCCGGCCGCCTAGGGGGCGCGCGCGTGCCGCCGGTGGCGCTCGGGACCCGGTGCGAGTGCCCGGCGCCCGCGATTGCCCGTTAAAACAACGGGACCGTGCGGGAACGTGGAGCTGTGTGTGTAAACACACAGCTCCACGTCCTGTCAGTGGAGAGGAGACCGATCATGTGATCCCAGTACGGAGGAACACCAATCGGTCTCCTCCCCTTGTGAGTCCCCTCCCCCACAGTTAGAATCACTGCCTTAGGGAACACATTAACCCCTGCAGCGCCCCCTAGTGTTAACCCCTTCACTGCCAGTCACATTTACACAGTAATCACTGCAATTTTATCGCAACGATCGCTGTGTAAATGTGAATGGTCCCAAAAATGCGTCAAAAGTGTCCGACGTGTCCGCCGCAATGTCGCAGTCACGAAAAAAAATCGCAGATCGCCGCCATTACTAGTAAAAAAAAAAAAAAAATGCAATAAATCTATCCCCTATTTTGTAGACGCTATAACTTTTGCGCAAACCGATCTATATACGCTTATTGCAATTTTGTTTACCAAAAATATGTAGAAGAATACGTATCGGCCTAAACTGAGGAAAAAAATTGTTTTTTTTTAAAAAAATGGGATATTATAGCAAAAAGTAAAAAATATTGTGTTTTTTTTTCAAAATTGTCGCTCTTCTTTTGTTTATAGCGCAAAAAATAAAAACCGCAGAGGTGATCAAATACCACCAAAAGAAAGCTCTATTTGTGGGAAAAAAAGGACGTCAATTTTGTTTGGGTGTAACGTCGCACGACCGCGCAATTGTTAGTTAAAGCGACGCAGTGCCGAATTCGCAAAAAGTGCTCTGGTAAGGAAGGGTGTAAAATGGCCCGGTGCTGAAGTGGTTAAAGTGCAGGGTTTTAATTTGTTCCCTTAATAGTACAACTGTGCAAAGCCTCGACACTGTGGGTTTGTGTAATAACTGGCATTCTGCAGACATCAAATCAGATGTCAATGTCTGTAAAAGCTGGTTTCTATCCTTTTTCAGGCGGGAGCCTTCTGCAATACAAACACCACAAGACTGCCTTGTGGGCTTCCCACAGTGTGGAGGGTTTAGAGACAGAGCCTTATTTTAGCAAAAAATACTCCTGCAAACTAGAAGCTAGATTGTTACGAGATGGTTCCGAATGCAGGAGGTGGTCGTTAAGGCGCCAATGGCACGTCTTAGAGTGAGGTTGGGATAGTAAAATGTCTAGTGTTATGGGCGCATGGTCAGACCATGTAATGGGGGCTATTTCAGAGTTGACAGTGTGAGGGATGAGGGGGGCTGAGATGAGGAAATGGTCTAATCTGGAATACATTTTATGGGCCATGGAATAAAAGGTAAATTGTTTAGCCATTGGGTGTTTGATCCTCCAAGAGTCAAACAATTGGTGTGATCTAATACATTTGCGAAAGGCGTTGGCTTGGGAGACAGATTTCTCGGAGAGATTAACACCTGAGACACTTTGTCTGTCTCTTGTAGGGGACATGACCAAATTAAAATCACCGCCAACTATCATGAATGGCTGAGAACGATATTGAGGAGAATCAAAAACTTTGTTTAGGAAAGCTATCTGCCCACTGTTGGGGACGTAAACATTAACCAAAGTAAAAGAGGAGGACATATAGTCACAATCCAAGATGATGTATCTTCCGTGGGGGTCTGCAAATTAGTTTTTAACCCTTATGGGACAGGATTTCTTGATTAGGATAGCTACTCCTGCCTTGCCCGAGGGATCCGAGGCAAGGTAAGATATAGGGAAAAGCAGCTTAGATGCAAATTTCAATGAACCGCCAGTGCGAAAGTGAGTCTCTTGGATCATGACTATATCCGCTCCTGAGGATCTGAATTCCTTAAGGGCGGTCCAGCGCTTCCGAATGGAATTCAGACCCTTAACATTATATGATAGGAGTTTTAGAGCCATAGATACCGTGTTAAACAAGGCAATAAAAGCTTATAACCTATAACTCTACAGATACTTTATCTGACACTAAGATTAGGTTGCATAAGACTAACATAGGCATTTCGGGGAAAATGGTATTGAAAAAGCATAATTATCTGCCACGCGAGCAGTTAGAAACGTGTAATAAAGGAGAGAAAAATAGGGAGACCTCGTAGGACTGTACTGACTTGTAACCCAATATTTTGAACAGTTCAACCACTCATTTGTGGCTTAAAAAAATATAGAAAAATAAAAGAAAAACAGGAACAAAAAAGAAAAAAACAATGGTAGAGAGCATGAGACATAGCCATTTCTCAGGAGGCCCGGGACTTTGTCACGGGCCAGGAGGGGACACATGACCACCACTAACCAGGGATTCTGGAGAGGGAGCAGGAAAACCGACCGTTCTCCTTAAAGCGAAAGAAAAAAGAAAAGTGCAAAACTTTGATTGCTAAAGGCACAACAATTCAAGGTGCAAACAGTTTTTACGTCCAGGGCACAACAAATGTGTTCATCGTGGACTCTTAAGCCCCATACACACGGTCGGATTTTTGCATGGATTCGGTCCGATCGGACAATGTTGTTGAAAAATCAGACCGTGTGTATGCACCATCGGACAGTGTACGTCGTATTGTCCGACGGACAAAGTCCTATCTCCTGCTGGATAGATTTTCCGACAACACGGTCCGATCACACCAAATCCGATCGTGTGTATGGTAGTCCGACCGGACAAAGTGCTACGCATGCTCAGATCACATTCCAAGACCAAAGCTATTGGCTACTAGCCTCTACGTAGTCCCGTCGTAGGCAACAAACGTCACCACGTTCAGAATGATCGGATTTTCCGACAACTTTGTCCGACCGTGTGTACGCAAAACCAACATCAGACAAAGTATGACGGACATGGTCTGACGGACCTGGTCCTCGGATAATCCGCGCGTGTGTATGGGGCTTTAGAGAAAGGGAAATAACTGGATATCATAGAGGATCTGTGACATCATGGAGGTTGCTTGGAGAACCGAGAGCGTTGAGGAGTAGAGAGATTCTTCTTGGACTGGTTTCGGACAGGGGTCCAGAGGCGACTTGGCGTGGTAGGAAAAGGGCGAGTTGATACTTGTGTAGGTTGGTGGTCCTCGTCAGGCAGCGGAGGAAGAGCAAGGCTCTTTTTTTCGCCCCAGTGTCTGCACCGGGTGACGTTGGGTGGAGTCTCCTTGGTCTTGGGGGGGTGGCTACCGACATAAAGAGTCCTCATTTTTCGCTAGTCTGTCTCTTGGCAGCATGTCCACTACTGGGTCAGATACTTCCGGACATTAATAGGTAAGGGGGTTGACACAGATACACTCTTATAATCATTTATTTGCTAATGTGGGGATCTATTTCAGCCTTGAGTTGTAGCTTACTCAATCTACTCTTATCACCACAGAACCTTTACCCTCATCTTGTACCAGTGTGGACATACCTGTAAATGGTGACCTTTGTGTTTGTGTGGCCCCCTCCTTATTCCTTCGAGCTCCTCCCTCAGCTCCCGGAACAGACTCCTCTGTTGGTTTGACTGCGGACCACATGTAGATCACACTTCCCTGGCATGTGAGTATTCATTTGGGGTCATTGGTTTCACACCTCCCCTACATGCATACTACATAATGCTCTTTATACATTTTTTATTGATTCTACCCTTCTTATTTCTTTTCCCCTTTTTTAGATGCTGGTGCAAATTGCCCCTGAAGAGTGTTTTTTTACACGAAACGCGTCAGACTTATGCCATGCACCATATCTGTACTCTACAAGGGATATATATACCTACAAATTTTTATTTATTTTATTTGTCTATTGCTGGGATCATGTGCGATTATATGGATGATTCACCTTCCATGGACTGTCTGCCTTGCACCATTTGGGGAATGGTTATTATGTTAACAAGTACCGATAAGATGTATATTTATATGACCTCTGACCAACTCTACTTGGATCATTACTATATCACTTTGCCACTGTTCAGTAATAAATGGTTTTATAGAATGGTGTTTGACCTCTGGTCTCATTTGCTCACCTCACTCAAAGTCCCAAACCCCCCTTTTTTGTATGCACTAGGGATGGAGACTTCGGTCTCACTCAAAGTCCCAAACCCCCGCTTTTTGAAAATTTATGAAGGCATCGCCCTCCTGGAGATCTTGCATGCTGTGTTGGACGCCATCTTTTGAGACAACAAGACGGAAAGGGAAACCCCAGTAATATGGGACCCGGTGTTGTTGTAGGTGTGCTGTAATCGGGCGAAGGTTTCTTCTCTTTGCCAGGGTTATGGGTGAAAGGTCACTGAAGATTTGTAGCTTAGCACCTTGTAAGAGATTTGAGATTTGTTGTGTGCAGCTAAACTCAGAGCCTCTTTGCTGTCATAGTAGTGAAAGCGCACAATGACATCCCTGGGCCTGGCTCCAGCCAGAGGTTTCGGGCCCAGGGAGCGGTGGGCTCTATCTAGGCGCCAATCCACATCCACAACTGTGGGAGCCAATGTGTTAAAGAACCCCAGGAGATAGGGGCGTAGTGAGGAGTCACCAACCGTTTCAGGGATACCACGGAACCTGCGGTTCTGACGTCTTTCCCTGTTCTCAAGGTCTTCTTGCTGTAGGTGCAGTTGGGTAATAGATTGTTTAAGGTGATGGATCTCTTCCTCTATGGCTTGCACATAATTGACCATATCATCAAACTTGTATTCTAGAGCGTCAGTATGTTCACCAATCTGGTCAATTTCTCCCCTTAATTCTGTGGATATTTTGCTCACCTCAGCCACAATGTTCCGGGTGATTTGCTGGAGCAGGAGTTGAAGCTTTGCATCTAATTTTGCATCCAGGATGTCGGGGGTTAATATCCCTTGTGAGGCAGTTAGGGAATGATCCGGTGCAGGATCGGGTGGGTTGCTGTGTTCTTCTGTCCCCATAAGGGGATCCATTGTAGAAAACGGGTCAGCAGCGTTACTCGAGGCCGCGGATTGCGGCCTAGTAAGGAAGCGGTCCATGCTCGATCCCGCCCGCGGGCCAAACAGTGGGTTGTAGGAGTGCTGCTGCTGGCCAACCTTTCCCATGTGGCGCTTGGGGAGCGGGGTAATATAAGTGGCTTACCCCCGGAGCTTATGTAGCAAATTGAGCGATGCGGGAGCCTCGGAGAATGGACGGGTCCCGGAGCTCACTCAGCAGACGTCCGCCATGTCAGGAAGCCGCGCATGCGCTCAATGTGGGATAGTCTTAAGAGCTTCCAGACTCATCCTCACCTCCCTCTGTGTCTGTGTTGGTGTGGGAAGTCTCTCGCTGGTGTGATACAGCACGTCTACTCGCTCTCTTCCGGGATCAAATCCCTGCACCACCCAGAAGAACTGCTGTATCTCCGGCTGCAGCCCCCTTCCTTTGCTAGTTTCGCTGCCTTAGCTGCATTGGCCGCCTTGCGGGAGGTTCGAATCTCCCGCTGTCTCCCTGATTGTATGCCTCTAAGCTGCTGGGTTTATACTTCGGCCGCTGTCGGGCCGTTCTCAGGCTCTCTTGGTCTGCCTCGTCTGGAGCTAGCGTGGACCCCGGAGCTCTCACAGCGTGCGTCCTCATGCGGCCATGCTCAGACCACGCCCCCCCCCCGGGCGTTCTATCTGTAGAGGCATGGGCTACCAGGGACATGACAGAGATTGCTGTTCCCAATTTCTGGGAACAGAAGATCTGACGTGTCATCTGGCTGAACGAGGAATCGCATTGTTTACATAAGGCAGTTCCCTGTTCTGCCTCTGTACACCATGATCGTGGGTCGTTGGTGGACATAGAATCCACCGGGCATGCTCCTACGTCGGGCACGCGTCCGCTATCTCCTATGCAAAGACCAACATACATCTACGGCGATTTGCGCAGGAGAGCCGGCCTGCTGAAGTATGACGGCGGCTGGTCAGCAAGTGGTTAACAAGGGGGGCCCCAGATCCCATCCCCCTTATGTGAATGAGTAGGGGATACATAGTACCCCTACTCATTCACCAAAAAAAGTGTAACTGGTTAGTCACTGTTTAACCACTTAAAGACCTAGCCTCTTTTTCAGACTCTTTTTCTAACACCCTAGAGAATAAAATTGCGGTCATTGCAATACTTTTTGTCGCACCATATTTGCGCAGCGGTCTTACAAACACTTTTTTTGGGGAAAAAAATCACTATTTTGAATAAAAAAATGAAGACAACAGTAAAGTTAGCCCAATTTTTTTTTTCATATTGTGAAAGATAATATTACGCCGAGTAAATTGATACCCAACATGTCATGCTTCAAAATTGCGCCCGCTCGTGGAATGGCATAAAACTTATACCCTTAAAAATCTCCATAGGCGACGTTTAAAAAATTCTACAGGTTGCATGTTTTGAGTTAGAGGAGCTCTAGGGATAGAATTATTGCTCTCGCTCTAACGATTGCAGCGATACCTCAAGTGTGGTTTGACCACTGTCTTCATATGCGGGCGCTACTCACGTATGCGTTCGCTTCTGCACAGGGGCTTGTCGAGACGGGGCGCTTTAAAAAAAAAAAATCTTATTTTACTTGATTTAATTTATTTTTACATAGTTTTAAAAATAAATAAATTTGGGTCACTTTTATTCCTATTACAAGGAATGTAAACATCCCTTGTAATAAAAAAAAAGCATGACAGGTCTTCTTAAATATGAGATCTGGGGTCAAAAAGTCCTCAGATCTCATATTTGGACTTAAATGCAATAAAAAAAAAAAAAATATATACATTTTTGTCATTTGAAAAAATTACAACAAAAAAATGTCCCTTTAAGACGTATGGGCAGAAGTGACGTTTTGACATCACTTCCGCCCTGCTATGGTATGGAGACTGGTGGGGGCCATCGTAGCCTCACTCATCTCCATACCTAGCCACGGACAGGTCCCGATTGCCTCCGCCACTGTCGACGTTAACAGGACCGCTCACTGAAAAGATGGATACCTCGCTTATGTCAGCAGCTGCTGCCGTTACCGAGAAATCCATCTTTAAAGTGCCGAAGTATATATACAGTGGGCGCTCGTTAAGTGGTTAAGGAGCCTTTTCTAGAAAGAAAAATGCAAAGCTAATTTACTAATTTAGCTTATTTACTAAAGAAGTTGAGAATCTTCACTTGATAAACGGAGTGGACAATTGAAGTAAACTTTGAATCATGTGAAAATCTGATTTCTGTTCATTTTAAATACCAGTTCATCTACAAATTAAGTTAACAGGTTACCGACCTGTCAAAGCCCAGCTGTTCTCTATGACGAGATCGGATGAAAACAGACATCCTGTCCATTTTCATCCGATCCGCTGGATGGGTGGTGAACTTATTGCCATCCGTCTGTTTTGAGCAGATCTTGTTGGATAGGATGGCAGGCAGGTGTCAGCGGACACATCTCCGCTGACATACACCTGACCATTGAAGTCAATGGGTGGCCTGCTCGGATCCGCCTGAAAAACAGACAGGCGGATCTGAGCGGCCCGATCATGTGAAAGGGGCCTAAGAGAGGTTTTAATTTATTTCCCACTCTATTAAAAACAAAAAAAAATCTGTTACATGTACACTTAGAAGGTATCTGAACTTTCTAAGGTCAAACAGTAAACAGTGAAGTAAGGAAAAGTGGCGGTATTACCTATATTGGGCTCGGTCCACACTGCAACATGAAAGTTGTGACTTTGCCAGGCAATTTCCTGGTGTCTTAATGCAACTTGAGTACTACTATGATGCAACTTTGAAGTGACTTTGCCTTGTTCAGATATGCAGAGGTAACCACATACAGAAAGATGCTTTTCACTGCCTGGGTAATCTTCCTGTAATGTTGGAACCAAATCACATCAATTTAGATGAGGACACAAGTCTATGGTCACAAGTCAGATAGAAGTCGCCTTGAAGTAGTACAGGAACCTTTTCGAAAGTCGGAGCAACTTCAGTAGTGCTAATATAGACAGCTCTCTTTGACTAACATGGGATTTCACATGTTCATGCAACTAGGGGCCTCACAAGTTGGATCTCAAGTCGTGGCAATGTGAAGTGAGCCAAAAATACTTAAATTCCAGTTATATTTCAATATAAACTTAAAATATTAAAACATTTTCATTATCTTCCATTTATTATAAACTAACCCTATTTGCTACTACTGCTATTATGACAAATGAACTGACTGTACAAATTATTATACAGGATTTACATCAGAGAGTGCATCCAAACAGTATTTTCATAGTTCAATGAGGTATTCAGATAATATGGCAGGATGATAAACTGAAGTGTGGCAGGATGATAAATGAAGGGCAAATTGTGTAGAGGTACACCAGTGAGAGGCCAGGGCAACAGATTACGTGAGTGAGTGGATTTGTAGCTTGATAGTGACATCCATACAAATGTCCATCAATAAATTGGTAATGTGCAAGGAAACGGAAGGGGTGAGCTGACGAGTAAAGCAATAGATTTGTGTGTCATGGGAGCATAGAGATGGTGTTTTAAGTTGTGGGAGGGTATCAACTGACCAAGGGAGGAGGTGTAGCAAGGGAATAGAAGGACTTCAGAGCCTTGGATGACCCTTGCAGAAGGAATAGAATCAGAAAAATGCAGAATCTTGGAGGCCAAGGTAGTGTAGGGTGTGGAGAAGGAGCAGGTGCTTAACTGTGTCAAAAACAGCAAAAAGGTCTAATAGTATGAGTCTTGAGTAGTGGCCATTGGTTTTAGTAAACAATAAGTCATTAGTGAGTTTTTTTTTGGGGGGGGGGGGTTGTGGTCTATTGCTGGCAAAAGCCAGGCCGCAAGGGTTCAAAGAGGTTATCAGTGAGGTAGCAGTTTGATGTTCTGGCCAGTGAGTCACTCCACTATATTTTCCCCTTTGACATAAGCTGTTTGAGCCGTGGCACGGATTGCATGACTGGCTCCCAATGATTACTTATGACATTCATGTAAAATATGGCACTATGTAAATATTTCAACAAACCGTATGCTGAACAGTGTTGTTACTGGCATGCAAATTTCCAATTCTAAAGAAATCAGTAACACATGCCTATTACAAAATAGTTGAGGTGTGTCTCAAGTGTGAATTTTAATTTACAGCCTGGCCTAAGGCCAGCCAAAGATCGATCAAGATTCAGCTGGTTCAGCAAAGATCAGCCACATTTTGACTCCTCAGTGGGCAGGCTGGTTGCACAGAAGGTGATCTCTGTATCAACTTCTGTACAAGCAGCCTGTTTGACATTTTTCGTTCAATCATTGCCACCCACTATAACTGGTTACGCTGATGAGTGTATTCTGATGGAGGGAAAATCTCCATGCTGTCGAATACTATAGCTCCGCGGGGAGGATTCCCCCATCCACATCAAGTGTGTGGATACCGAAATCAATTCATTTTCTTTCTTTCAACCCGCTGAATCATGTATGGCATGCCTTACCTTTGCATGATTTGCAAGAGGCAAGATTCTAATGCTAAAGATTCTAATGGGAATAACTGAGTCTTTTTCAACATAGTGAAGCAGAGTTTGTTCAGTGATTATTTGTATTGTTTTTTTGTTTTGTTTTTTCAACTGGTGTTCAAAGCAGTGGATCCAAAGATAATGGAAGCAAGACTCTGTATACATTTTTTTTCCTGACAGGCTCCATGGCAGCATACGTTTGGGTAGTCTCACCCCCACTCCCACCCCATAGGACCCCACTCCCATAGATTTTCAGGCTGAGCCAGAGGCCACTTTCCCTTTTTGTCTTTCCTACTCATAGGACCATTTTGTATGAAGTTTTCCTTCATTTTGGAAGTATCGGCGGACAGGTCTCATGTAGGACAGCTTTGCGAATGTCAGGAGCGTCCTGTCCTCTGGTGTCTCCCTTAGACTTACAGGGATTTATTTATTTCTGCAACAGGTCCTTGTGCAACCGCAGCCTAATCCTTTTATGCTGTGACTGCTCTATGCAGGTTAAAGCTGAAGGGGGGCATACTGGTACTGCTCCTGGATTGTCAGCCCTTCTGTGGGCCTCTTAAAGCTGGTGTATGGGAAGCTGACTAGTGGACACTTGCTAATAAGCCTCTCCAGATCTGCATGTATTATGCACACCATAAACTGGGCCTTTGGTGCATCTGCCTTGGCTGACAAAACCCTGTATGAATTTCCTGCTTTGTTCAGGCATCCGGGGAGGAAGATGACAGCGACCAACAGGTTGCCAAGACATTCTAAATAAGTCTGTTACAACTCTCCCTGTGCAACGATTCTCTACTCTGACAATGTCAAGCTTTTTCCTTGCAGGACCAAGGCTTCTCGATTCACTCCTCCTTTAGACAGGGATCCCTGTCAAGAATACAGAGGGAATTCTCAGAATCCTACAAGAGATTGACTGCCTAGTCTTTCAAAAGTGGTCATGTGACTCCTACGCAAATCCTTGTTTTTCTGAGCGCTTAATCCAGTAGGCGATTCCTGAAAACCCTTCTCTTTAACAAAGCTTATTCTGCTTCCATCTAACAACAACTGTACTTTTATTTTCTCCATCAGCCCACCCTTCATAGTTATTATTTTTTGTACACACCCTCCTTTTTAGATTGTAAACTCTAACAAGTTTCTTCCTGTATTGAATTGTATTGTAACTATACTGTCTACCCTCATGTTTTAAAGTGCTGCACAAGCTGTTGGTGCCATATAAATCCTGTATAATAATTCTAATAGTAACAAAAAAAAAGTCTGAGCTAGAATATGGGTAGTTTGGTATGTCTTCAAAATATTTTTATAAATTTACTCAGAAATGGAGATGATGCTGGTAGTTAAAATAGGATTTTTAAGCCATGACACATGAAAGTAGCACTCTCACCACTATGTACCATTCATGATCCATTATGCTCCTTAAAGCACATATAATCTCTCATTGGCATAAGGGTTTTTAACTGTTAGTTCAGGTCTTTTTAGCATTCTTTTTAACATTTTTGTTCAGGAGATTTATCTGCAACAGAAACTCTCAGTAAACCTTATTATTGTATTTTTTCATTTTTTATTTTTTTTAAAGTGTTGTCCAGGAAAAAAGAACACAAAAATGTCAGCATACAATGCAATGATTAAAGGTTAAAAATCTTTAAAATCCAACTACCACCTAGTATTTTTTTTTTTTTTTACAGCGTTTTGTTTAATGCTCACCTTTTAGTGATGTTCTCAGACTTTGTCTCTTTGCACTGGTGAATTCTAGCTCCATTTGCCTCATCATTGTATGTGACTGCAGAATGCCAATGGCTCACGTGAAGCAGGTCAAATGACGCTTGGCTGCATTTAACCTAGAAGAGGAGCTGTGCCAGTGAGCATTACAAAGAGTGCTTTTTATTTTAGTTTTACAGTTGCTTGCGGACTATTTTTATTTATTTTTTTACAAAAAATTGAGTTGGGTTTTAAAAACGTATGATTCGGTATATATTTGCTTATAGCATTACATGAATTAGTAGTTTGACGTTGCTTAGTTGTGTGCATGAACTAGGTAGTAGTAGGTTCTAAATTAAGATCTATAGAAAGTAGATTAGGATATATAAATCCTGTTTAAGTATTGTGTCCATGTGAGCCTCAGTAAAGTGTATTATGTTATTTCACTCTCTAAGTTCCCCCCTATGCTTTACCACTTTGTTGAGAATCTATCTTCACTTGGTTGTCATGATCAGGATAGTGATATAAGTAATTCACTGAGTGGGCTATCCTTATTTGCATAATTCTGCTTATGTCAGCCTTTCCTGATGCTGACTAGATGTACTATCTCATAAGTAACCCAAGTATGTTGGGGCAGACATGACTGGGCAAAATGCAATGCACGTTTGTGTCTGTTTGGATGCTATGAGCTGTCTGACACAGTTAAAGGGGTTGTAATCCTACGTGCTTTTTCACCTTAAAATTCTGCTTAAAATTCTTAGAATTCTGCTTAAAAAACAAAAATTAAAAGTCAGCAGCTACACATACTGCAGCTGCTGACTTTTAATAATCAGATATTCACCTGTCCCAGGGTCCAGCGATGCGGGGAAACGAAGCTCTGCTTGTATCCCCCTCCTCTCTGCAGCGCCGGCATTGTTACTGTGGGCGCCCGGCTTTGACTTTACAGCCGGGCACGTACTGCACATGCGTGAGCCGTGACTGGCCAGGTAATCATCTGGGACCTGTGACGTGTCCCAGATGATTGCCAAGGGGAGGGGGGGGGAGAGGTGATCTCCCTTCCGGTGCGCCGGAAGTGGGATCTGGGACCCTCTAAAATAAAAGGGGAATCCGCTCCCCCCTCCAAAAAAAATGACATTCCAAATGTGGCATGTCAGGTGGTCACCTTCCCTTAAAGCAGAAGTTCCATTTTTGGGTGGAGCTCCACTTTAATGCAGCCTATGCATTAAGGTGAAAAAACACCTGGCAGTGACCGGCACCCCCAGCCCCCCCCCCCCCCCCCCCCCCCCCCCGTTTTACTTACCTGAGCCCTAGGTAACTTGACCCACAGGGACATGCTGTCACTCTGCTCTGTGTTCATGGCTCTTGATTGGATAGATTGATAGCAGCACAGCCATTGTCTGCCGCTGCTGTCAGTCAAATCAAATGACCCGTGGGGTGGGGCTGAGTCATGCATTCGGCCTCTATGGATGCTGAATGCTGGACTCGGGAGCGTGCCCGCAATGTAGTCCCCCGCAGTCCCCCGCATGAGCGCTTCTCCCAGGGGGTTATCTGATGTGGAGAGGAGCCACCAAGCAGCCGGGGGACCCCAGAACAACAAGTTCGGGGCCACTCTGTGCAAAACGAACTGCACAGTGGAGGTAAGTATGATATGTTGTTAAAAAAAATAAAATAAAATGAACCCTTGCAATCACTTTGATTTCTCTAAATGCATTTGTAAAGGTGTTGGGTACTGAAGAATATAAAAGTTGCTCTCCTATTTGCTATTAACTGGATGTTTTATTTGTTTTTAACCGCTTCCCGACCGGCGCACGACGATATACATCGACAGAATGGCACGGACAGGCATAAGGGCGTATATATAAGTCCCCTTTAAGATGCTGCCGTGCCATCGGGCGCGCGCTCGCGCCGGTCGGGACCCCCCGTGAGGCCGGTCGCGGGTCCCGCGGATTCGATCGCCGCGGGGACACCTGCGATCGTCTCACGGGAAGGCTGAACGGGGAGATGCGGAAATAAACAGCATCTCCCCGTTCTGCCTAGCAACTAGTGACGCTGATCTCTGCTCCCTGTGATTGGAGCAGAGATCAGCATTCACTAGCTGACAGCCACGCCCCCCCCCCACAGTAAGAAACACACCTCTAGGCACACTTAACCCCTACACTGCCACCTAGTGGTTAACCCCTTCACTGCCAGTGTCATTTACACAGGAATCAATGCATTTAAATAGCATTGATTGCTGTATAAATGACAATGGTCCCAAAAATGTGTCAAAAATGTCTGATGTGTCCGCCAAAATGTCGCAGTCACAATAAAAATCGCTGGTCGCCGCCATTACTAATAAAAAAAATTATTAATAAAAATGCTATAAACTATCCCCTATCTTGTAAACGCTATAACTTTTGCGCAAACTAATCAATAATCGCTTATTGCGATTTTTTTAACCAGAAATATGTAGAAGAATACGTATCGACCTAAACTGAGGAAAGAAAAAGTTTTTTTATACATTTTTGGGGGATATTTATTATAGCAAAAAATAAAAAAAAGAATGCGTTTTTTTCAAAATTGTCGCTCTTTTTGGTTTATAGCGCAAAAAATAAAAACCGCAGGGGCGATCAAATACCACCAAAAGAAAGCTCTATTTGTGGGAAAAAAAGGACGTCAATTTTGTTTGGGAGCCACGTCGCACGACCGCGCAATTGTCAGTTAAATCGACGCAGTGCCGAATCGCACAAAGGGGCCTGGTCCTTTGGCTGCAAATTGGTCCAGTCTGAAAGTGGTTAACAGTCCCCCATTTTTAACAGAATATCCTTTTTATTTATCTTTTGAAAGTGGAGCTAATTAAGACTAGGGGTGCAACGGATCGCCACAAATCCGTGATCCGAAACCAGTTTGGATCAGCACACCACGCGCTCCGCAGAGCGCTCCGCTGCCTCGGCCTTGGGAAAGGCTGTGGCTTCGGCCTAGCTCCGGAGCTGCGGCGATCTTGGTACACCCAGCGGCCATTTACCACATGATCGATCCGTCAAATGACGGAGCGATCACTTGTAAACAAACCGGCGTCATGTCATGACGCTGGTTCCTCTCCCCTCTGTGTACTGATCTGTACAGTGGAGGGGAGAGATCGGATGGCAGCAGCGCTGTGGGCTGGATCTGTAGTGCCCACAGCGCAGCTCTGTGACAATTGCAGTCACATCCATCCATGCTAAGCCATCCCTCCATACTCTGCCAACACCCTGCCAATACCCTACGAAAACTCTGAAATACCCTGCCAATACTCTGCAATACCCTGCCATACCCAGCCGTACTCTACAATACTCAGTGATACCCAGCCATACTGGGCAATACCCAACCATGCTCAGCCGTACCCAGCCATACTCCATAATATTGCAGTGGGGGAGATGTTCATTACAGTGGGGGAGATTGTGGATATTACAGTGGGGACTATATGGTGGTGGACAGGTTTTTGCAAATTCAATTATTTTCTGATCCGAAAAATGATCCGATCCGTGACTGATCCGAGGAACGATCCGATCCGTGAGTTTTTTGATCCGTTGTACCCCTAATTAAGACCAACTCCTTTTTGGTGTGGAGGTGAAAATGTGTATACATGTACAGTATTTGTACTCAACTCTCTAGTCTAGATAGCCTAAATATGTATGAGTCCTGTAAGTTAGTTGTTTGAAATATAATTTATGGACCCTAAAAATGATGGACCCTAAAAATTATAAAATGTAATATTGAAAAAAAATATCAAGTCTAAACACCTACGGGATCGAACCCATGAAGCTTAATTTCTTTCTATGTATGTATGTATAGTATATAATCTTCACCTACATTGTACATCACCTCTTCAATTTGGGATTTTAATAACTTGTGTACTGTAATTGTATAAGTGTCCAATGAAGATGTGGCCTTGAGAAATTCTCTGTAATAGCAAGTTTAGAGCACCAAACAAATAGAAAACAGAAATGGGAGTTTTAACTACTTGCCGCCCGCCCTATAGGCAAATGACGTCGGCAAAGTGGTTTCAAAATCCTGACCGAACGTCACATGATGTCCTCAGGATTTTGAGCCGCGGGGCGCGCATCGTGCCGATCGTTGTTGTGGTGTGTCAGTCTGACACCCCGCAACTACGATCTTGGTAAAGAGTCTCTGATGGAGACTCTTTACCACGTGATCAGCCGTGTCCAATCACGGCTGATCACAGTGTAAATAGGAAGAGCCAGTGATCGGCTTTTCCTCACTCGCGTCTGTCAGACACGAGTAGAGGAGAGCCGATCGGCTGCTCCCCCGAGGATGCCCACACTGGACCACCAGGGACGCCACCAGACCACCAGGGATGCCCAGCACCAGGTATGCCACCCTAGACCACCAGGGATGACACACAGTGCCCACAATGGATGCCAATCAGTGCCCACAATGGGCATCACTGATTGGCATGCATTATTGTTTGGCACTGATTGGCATCCATCAGTACAAAACCAAAAAATACAATGCCGCCTATCAATGCCCATCCGGGCCACCTATCAGTGCCCATCCGGGCCACCTATCAGTGCCCATCCATGCCACCTATCAGTGCCCACCCATGCCGCCTATCAGTGCCCATCCATGCTCATCTGTGCTCCCTATCCA
Source organism: Lithobates sylvaticus (assembly GCA_028564925.1). Lineage (NCBI taxonomy): Eukaryota > Metazoa > Chordata > Amphibia > Anura > Ranidae > Lithobates > Lithobates sylvaticus. The sequence goes on along the minus strand of CM053030.1, from coordinate 137,512,202 downwards.
TGCTCATCTGTGCTCCCTATCCATGCCGCCTATCCTTGCCAATTTGTGCCGCCTATTCATGCCAATTTGTGCCAGCTATCAGTGCCCATCCGTGTCGCCCATCAGTGCCACATATCAGTGCCCATCAATGCCACCTCATCAGTGCCACTTCATTGGTGCCCATCAGTGCCCGTCAGTGCAGCCCCATCAGTGCCCATCAGTGAAGGAGAAAACTTACTTATTTACAAAGTTTTGAAACTGAAACAAAAAAAACTATTTTTTTTCAAAAAAATTTATTAGCAAAAAATAAAAACCGTAGAGGTAATCAAATACCACCAAAAGAAAGCTCTATTTGTGGGCAAAAAAAATGATAAATTTCATTTGGGTACAGAGTAGCATAACCGCGCAATTGTCATTCAAAGTGCGACAGCGCTGAAAGCTCAAAATTGGTCTGGGCAGGAAGGTGTTTAAGTGCCCTGTATTGAAGTGGTTAAGGTGCGAAAAAAATAAATAAACTATTTCATCAGTTTTATTGATACAAAACATTGCTTTAACATTCGATCAAAACCAACACATAAAGGTTAGGCGGTAATTTTTCATAAGTAGGTTGCCTCTACATGTTTCGCCATTATCTTGGCTTCTTCCAGAGCTTTTGTAAGACCCTATATACAATATCACTAAAATGAAAAGATATGTTTTAATAAACATGAAAAATAATATATATCAATATACATATAGAGACCAACCAGGTCTAGATATCTACAATTCATATATTTACAAGATACACTAGTCAATAGATCATCTGATAAATGCACCCCCACCCCAAAACAAAGGCAGAAACTCCAAAGGACCATCAAGCCCTCTTCGAAAATTCAGCAGAGTATCGGTGTGCCATAGAGGGGGTAAATCCCTTGAATCAAACCTACAGAACCACATAATTAGGTGTTTTTAAGGAAAACATAATTGATGTAATCTCATTAAGCAAACCATGACTGCCCTAAGCAATGCAATGAAACCTACCCTGTTTGAATAGAGGATCATGAAGATGAGGATCAATAGTGAAGTTACTTCAAGTATATACTTTAAATGGTGATCTAAAGCTTGATAGGGACTATGACATCTAAAAAGGCATATAATACCATTAAAGGAACCCTATCCAAACAATCATGCTCATCACTTTTACATTATCTGTTGTATTCCACTTACCCAGATAGAAAATTTGTCTGAGATGAGCAAAATCCCTCCTTTTAAATGATAACCTCAAGACAGGGAAAGGTTCAGGCAAATGATTCTTAACACAGGCAAAGCACCTATAGACAATGGTGTAGTCAGCATCAATCCACTGGAAGCCTAAATTTACCAAGGATTAACTTACTGTGGACATAGCAGTCATCTCCTGTAGCTATATGACAGGAGGAATGGCCACAGCAACACCAGCGTCGCCCTGAGGGTCATACCCCCTCCATCCAGGCGGCGTCTGACGTCACTGCCTGGATGCGGATGCTCATTGGCTGCCCCTGATCCTCACCATCTGTTTCCAATAGGGAAGGGAAGACCTCTGTACAGCGAATCTCATGGCGGTGATGTCCCACGCATGCGCGCGGCCATCTTGGAAATTACTTGTTCCCTAACTGCGGCTCTTATTCAGGCGCGATTGAGCAACGGGCTGCATAACCAAAAGGCGGTGAGAATCAAGTTACTACATTGGGAACGCATTCGCAGAACTACTAAAGTCACTTTTAAACCCCCACACCTACAAACATTGGCTCCTACATAAGTGCCAAAAAGCCACCTAAACAGTAGACTCTTCCCTCTTAGACCAATGCCTAATACTACGCTGCAAGGGAACAAGCAGAAACAACTGATCAAGCAACTGCTATACCAAAAGGGCAACTAATTAAGTCACAACTGTCCTTTGGATTCATCACCTTGGTCAATGTCGACTGAATTGTCCCCCAAAAAAATCCTGGCGACCCCACAATCACACTGACCATCTAGGAACCCAATTTGGAAATTTTGGTTTGTAAAAGGCAGCAATCAATAGACATATATAAAGGCTGATTAATAGCAATGAAAACCATGGGGAGAAGAGGGACAGCATTGGCGCCACCCAAGTGCAAGGCAAACCCAGAAAAGAGGTGCCCAAACACCCATTTGTTGCCCCGGGTGTCTGTATGGCCACCCACTCCACCAAAATCGTCACCAGCCAAGAGAGGCCCCCCAGAGCCTCAAATCCCTTTCGGGGTTAGGGCAACAACCATCAGATGATCTTCACAATAGTTTAATTACTTTTATTGTACATCTCAATTTGAAAATCAACAGTTACAAAAACACCTTAGAAATAGAACAGAAGCAGAAAAATTGAGAAGAAAAAAGGAGGGAAAAAGAAAGAAAGAGGAAAAAATAAAAATAGTCCTATAGAAACGGCTTAAAGCTGAGGACATCATTTAATCCCAGATATTTGATAGCAGGCAAATTGAAAATCCATCCGGTTTCTCACTGTAAGAGCAATTTGTCCACATTCCCACCCTTATCATTTAGAGGGATGTATTCCAGGGCAAAAAACTTCACTTTAGTGGCATCAAATTGATGGTACAGCCCCATATGGCAGCTAATAGGACTCTCAAATTTCTTTGCATTCACCAATTTGACATGATCCCTAATCCTATGAAAGAATAGCCTTTTGGTCTTTCCCACATAGAACACACCACATAGGTATCTTCTATCACATTGAAAGCCAATCGATTGGCAATTAGCAAAGAAACAAGGCCTATACATCCTGCCATTGGGCATCATAATCTGCTGCACCTGCCACATGTATTGACAATAATTGCATCTTCCACATGGGGCAGTACCATCAACTCTTCTGCATTCTCTCCTTGCTGGACAGAATTAATGACTATGGACCAATTTATCGCTTAAAGATTCGAACCTACGGAAAGTGATTTCCGCATAGTCCTTTATATGTTTGGCAACTGTTTCATCTGGTTTCAAAAGATACCAGAATTTGGTCATGATTTTCCATACCTGGCTCTGCTGTCCAGAATAACGTGCAATTAACCTTGCATTCATGTCCTCTGCCTTTGGCTTGGACGTGTGTATCAGAGAATTCCTGTTTTGCCCATTGAACGACTTTTTTCAATGAAGTTTTACTGTACCCTCTTTTTAAGAGACACTGTTGTAATGCTATAGATTCATTCTCAAAATCCTCCGGTTTTGAGCAGTTGCGTTTCAAACGCAGATATTGACTGTACGGTATACTGGTTACTAATGATACCGGATGAGAACTATTGGCATGGAGGATAGTATTACCCGATGATGGCTTACGGTTTAAGGTGGAGCCTAGGCTTCCATCCTCATTTCTATAAATTTGAACATCCAAGAAATGTATGGTCTCTTGATGGAAAGTCATCGTGAATTTGAGACTGTATTTATTGCTTTTTAAAGCCTCCTAAAAACAATTAAGATCCTTTAGGGAACCCAACCAAATAAAAAAAAAATCATCATCAATGAGTCTTTTCCAAAGGGATATTTTACTCAGGTAGTCCTGTAAGTCCCTTTTGTGAAAACAGATCACGCTCCCACCCCCTCAGGTACAGGTTGGCATACGACGGGGCACAATGTGTCCCCATCACCACTCCTTACTCCTGGAGGTAGTGAGAGCGCTTAAAAAGAAAAACATTGTTCATCAAAATGAATTTCAACAAGACCAAAATGAACTGATTGTGGGGACCCACTCTAGTTCCACACTCTGATAGGAAGCCCTCCACAACTTTCAACCTGCCAATAATGGGGAATGGAGTTGTACAGAGCCTCCATGTCCAGAGCCACTAACCAAGCCCCCTCTGGCATGTCAATGCTGTCCAAGGCTTGGATGTTTTTCCTTGTGTCCTGAATATGGGAGGTCAGAGCTTTCACATGTAGTCTCAAATAGTCATCAAGCAAATGACTAGCAGACTCAGTCAGACACCCATTTCCTGATACTATTGACCTCCCTGGTGGCTTAATCAAACTTTTGTGAATTTTAGGTAATGCGTATAGAGTTGACATTGTGGGAGTTTTAACATCAAGGAATTCAAAGGTTTTATTATCGACGCCCTTAAAATGGGCCTTTTCTGATAAGATTTCTGTATTTGTCATATGTTCCAAAAAAACTCTGGTATCCTTCGGTACCATGCTAGATTGTCCAGTATTTCCAAAACCATTTGTTTATACTGAGCAACCTCCATTACAACAATATTTTCCCCCTTTATCCAAGGGTTTTAAAATGAAATGGGGATTCCTTTTCAATTCCTCAAGTGTCACCACATACAGGATCCTTCCATCTGGTATTTTGAATCTCATTGACTACTTGCTTGGTAAAAAACGAGATATTGGGGTTAGCCTGAAGAAGAGGAAAGGCTCTGAAAAACAGGGATCAACAGAGGAGTCAACTGAACCGGAAAGATGGAAATCCTCCTTCATCCAGTGCAGGTGACCCATCGACTAAGTTTCCCTCCTCCCAAAGGTCCATTAAATCATTGATGGCTTTCATGTCCTCCAATGAGAAATTTTCCCACAACTCTCTTGGAGGACTTGTTGGCAAAGGTTCAAATTTCTTGTCAAATATTGTCTTATACATTAGCTTTCTGGTGAACAAATGGACATCTATGATTATCTCAAATTGACCAAGCCCCTGTGAGGGACAGCAGGTAAATTCCCATGTTAATACTTCAATTTGATCATTTGTTATAATATGCGATGAAAGATTGATTACTTCAAGTTTATCTGATGCACAGTTGTTTGTTTGCCTTGTTGGCTTGTTCGGGTCTTAAGAAATGAGGGGCCGTCAGCACATCAGGTGTGATCAATTTTCAGAGATTGGCACCATAGCTTGTGGACTCTATAACTTTCATAAAGACCAAATAATATACACCAATTTTGGTTATTTTTACCAAACATATGTAGCAGTATAAATTTTGGCCAAAATTTATGAAGAAAAATTACTAATTTGCTAAATTTTATAACAAACCAAGAAAAATTATTTTTTTTACAGAATTGACGGTCTTTTTTCTTTTATAGCACAAAAAAAACACAGCAGTGATTAAATACCACCAAAAAAAAACTCTTATTTGTGTGAAAAAAGGACACAATTTTCATATAGGTACAGTGTTGCATGACTGAGTAATTGTCATTCAAAATGTGAGAGCACTGAAAATTGGTCTGGTTAGGAAGGGGGTTTAAAGTGGATGTAAACCCACTCTCATCAATTATAATGTAATGGCATAGTGCTGAACTATAAGGATATACATGCCTCCTGCATGTATCCTTACTGTTCAAATATCTCCCCCTTCTCTATTTGGAGCCCCGAAAAACTCCAGATTCAGTGGGCGGGTCTGTTGTGCGGCGCTCGGTGGGCGGAGTCGTGACATCAGCAGACTCCCCGCCCACCTCTGCATTCCCCTTGGCCAGAGTGCGCACAGGATTCTGGGCAAAAGCAGAGCACGCTCACGGCCCCTTGTCAGTCCTGCACACATACACATGAATGTCCAGTGACAGTCGGGATGATCGGTGCAGCGAGGGACAGCTGTGAGCACTGATCCCCCCTACATGGCTTTTCAGCTGACAGCCACAGGAGGGAGTGAAGGAGAAGCGGCTGATGAAAAGCCATGCAGGGGAATCGGTGCTCACAGCTGTCCCCTGCTGCACCGATCATCCCCGACTGTCCTCCATGTCTTCCTCCTCCTCCAGCTCCTGTGTTCCCCTCCAACACCCCTCCCTTCATCTCTGGCCCCCTCCGTGTCCTCCTCATACGCCCGCTGTGTCTCTGTGTCCTGGGAATCTGTCAGGATGGAGAGTGGAGGAAGGTCCCTTTCTTTTCTGAATGGGACATAGAGAGTGTTTGTTACCGATCACTCACTATGTCCTGTGATAACTGAGCAGAGTAAACTGTGTTACTTTGCTTCAGTTTATGAATGGCGAGGAGCCGCTGTCTCCTCTCCATTCATCTTCAGTGGTGAGAAAAGGACTGGGGAATCTGTGTAATCTGCATGTCTTAGGCTAGTGCACGAGATATGTAAATCACCTGTCAATCACAGCAAGGGGGAAGAACGGACAAAGTTTTTTCAAGTTTGTCTGTTTTATTTCACTGAAAAAAGATATGAGGATTGCTCAGAGCTGGATTAATTCTTTGTGGCAAGACTGGGCACAGATGATCTGAAATTCCATACTCTATATCAGGGATATGCAATTAGCGGACCTCCAGCTGTTGCAAAACTACAAGTCCCATCATGCCTCTGGGTGTCATGCTTGTGGCTGTCAGAGTCTTGCTATGCCTCATGAGACTTGTAGTTCTGCAACAGCTGGACGTCCGCTAATTGCATATCCCTGCTCTATATTGTGCCAGACAAAAAAAAATAAAAAATCGGGTTTACATCCACTTTAGTGCCCAGTGGTTAAGTGGTTAACACAACCAAATAAATTTACTTTGGGTTAGCTCACTGGCTGTTGCCTTATTTCTAGGCCAGCATTAGCAGTTTAATGCAATTTTATGTTACTTATTTGTAATGTCTCCAAAACATTTTGGATGGAGTGTGGAATAATTAACTCTGATCAGGTTTTTTATTGCTGTGAATTCATCATCACGGTTGCTTTGGAGAAAATTTGTCCCACTTCCTGTTTTTGGCTGTCAGCGCAGGAAATTAAAGTCAAACTAAAGGGACAAATTGGCTTCAGCGGTTCAGCTTCCGCAAGGCCCCCCACTCGTATCTTCTCCCGAGGTTCTTCTGGGTGCCGTTCTTTGGCTGTTTTGGTTGGCCAGCACAAGAGTGCAGGCATCCTGCCACACTGACAGTGTGTCGGCATTTGAAGTAAGCTGCGCATGCACAGCTCAGTGTATGTTCTATAGGGTATTGTGAACAGGAAGGTAAATGTAAGTGCCTGCTTGTTCACAATTTTAAAATTTTTGCTTTCTGTTCCACTTTAAGGGAAAGTATCTGTGCCTTGAATTACAATGTTGATCATACATTTTTTAGTATTATACCAAGGTATATACAGGCTTCCTTACAGCTGAGCACTACAACGCTGTTTCCAACTATTAACTTAAGCAAAAATAAATACAGCCATGACAGGTATCACAAAAGGGTTCAGCATAGGGCTTTCACACTGTATATTGAACCGCATAAGTTTTTCCACCACCTGCTGCCTGTCAATGTGGATACTGAAAACACTTTCCAGAAGTATCCAGACTGCCTTCTCTTCTATGCTCACAATGTTCCTCTGAAAGAGATAGCACAGCTCTGCTGTAAACTATAAAAACAACCTGGTTTAACCTCTGTAAGGCATGTCTACCTCAGACTACCTGCACTTAACTTTCTCTGATGGTAATCCTAACTAAGCCCCTAGTCATGGCAAGCCTCATTCATATCAGGACATGCTTAGTGGGGCAGCACAGGTGTATGAACTTCTATTTCTCTTGCAGCATTCTTAATATATATTGTGAAAGGGAGTCTGTAGGTTAAACAGCATAATAAGCAGAGATTACTGTGTATTGTTTTATTTATTTATTTATTTTAAGATATTTCAGGCTCTCAAATCATCTAGTGGAACTTGCTTTACTTGTATTCTAATCTAATATATTTTAACCCCTTCCCAACAATATATCTGCAGCCTCACGGAAGTGGGCTTTTTTCCGTGTAGCTGCATATATGCATATCTCTTTGTGCTGGGAGTGCACCGCACAACGTGCTCCCAGCACAAAGACCGGTCTCTCGCTAAGAGCCCTGGGTCTCGTGTGAACGTTTGGAACCCAGGACTCAAGTTACGGGTCACCTAATCGCTGTGATAGCCTCTGATTGGCTAGCCCTGTGATCAGCCACGTTCAGCCCACCCCTTTGTTTACTTCCTCTTCGGAATGAAGAGAAAAATGCATTGTATCTTCCTCTTCTTGCAGGAGAGGGAAATGTAAACAAACCAAAGTGTATAAAAAAACAAAACAAATAAAAATAAAGAAAAAATAACAAGATCAAGGTTTGCCAGGGTTAGTGTTAGTGTCAAGGTTGGGGTCAAAGGTCACAGTCAGCATATTTTGGGTAGAATAAAAAAAATAAAAAATAATTGGTATCAGTGTTTCAGTGTATTACAGACGGGATGAAAAAAAAATGCGCACCATTGTTAAAAAAAAATAAAAATATATTTTTTTACTATTTTGGGACAATTTTCCTTAAAAATAACAAAGAAAATCAGGTGATATCAATTACCATTTACCACCAAAAGAAAGCTCAATTTGTCCTAAAAAAAACAAAAAACCACGGTATAATCCACCTGGATACACATAGGTTTGCCGATATGTACAGTTTTACCAACACATGTCAAAGTTGCAAAATTGTGCTTAGGCATTTACATTTGTTTTACCCTTAGGTGAGAAGAGATTAATATTTACTTTTTTTTTTTTTTACTACTTGCAAAAATACAATGATGATGACCATTATGAAAGTTCAAGTAGCTTTTCCTACCAGAAACACTCTTTCTGCTGCCTCTGGAACATCACAATTTTTAAAAAACAAGTTTAGTTGATTTACGTGATACTCTTATATACAGGGGGTCCCCGGGTTACAAACAAGATCGAGACTGTAGGTTTGTTCTTAAGTTGAATCTGTTTGTAAGTCGGAACAGGCACATTTTTTAAGTGTAGCTCCAGCCAAAAAAATCTATTTTTACGTTTTTTAGATAACATAGAAAAGGGTTATCACCCCTGTAACATTTGTTTTGCTGTCTGTGCCCCTGTTCAGAAGATTTCACCTCACCCTCTGTCCCAATGACAATTGGATTTTGAAAATTTTGGGTTGATAGGGAAACATGGACTGGTGATAAAGCATCAGTGGAGACACCTTTTTCCCATATTAACTCTTAGGCCGGCTTCACACTGGGGCGGTGCGGGCGGCGACGGTAAAGCAGCGCTATATTTAGCGCTGCTTTACCATCGTTTTACCCGCGGTATGCGGCCGCTAGCGGGGTGGTTTTAACCCCCGCTAGCGGCCGAAAAAGGGTTAAAAACCTCCGCAAAGCACCCCTGCAGCGGCGCTTTGCCGCGGTATCCCCGCGGTCTCCCATTGATTTCAATGGGTAGGAGCGGTATAGGAGCTCCTTCACCGCTCCAAAGATGCAGCTAGCGGGACTTTTTTTACCGTGCTGCTAGCGCACCGCTCCAGTGTGAAAGCCCTCAGGGCTTTCACACTGGAGACACAGCAACAGCTGTTTCGGGTCGGTTTGCAGGCACTATTTTTAGCGCAATAGCGCCTGCAAACCGCCCCAGTGTGAAAGCAGCCTTTCAGGAGTGAATTTCCCTTCCTAGGGGTAGATTTCCTCTCACTTCCTGTTGTCTCCCTCCGTTTGTAAGTAGGAGTCGTTTGTAAGTCGGTTGTTTGTAAGTAGGGGACCCCCTGTACACTGCATTTCACATTCCCTGGGCAACAAAATGACTCAATTTGTAAAACTACTCCACACTCAGTTTTTGTTTAAAGGCTAAGTTCACCTTTTTTTTTTTTTCCTATGTTCCAATATAGCATTAATGTACTCTTGCAAAAATAAAACAGCTTTCCATTTATTCTACACACGCTTACCTCACTTAATGTAATTCATTTAGAGAGGTAAAGGAGAGGATCCCCCCCCCCCCCCGCTGTCACAATGGGGGATTGGATCAGGGTGGCAGCAGGTGATAGAGTAGACATGTTATATGTTACACCCTAAATATGGGTGTAACATGTTACTAAAGGTGAACCTATCCTTTACAAAAAAATCATTTAGAATAATTTTAAGTAATTTGTAAATTTAACAGAGGTTATATATTTCCTTTCTTAGAGATCACACTCCTGCTTTTCGCTCCATGACAGTGCCATCTTTGTTTGGGCATCATCCAGGGTGTGCATTTACATTTTGGACTGTTATGCTGGCTCAGAGAGAACCCATCCCTTGTACCTTTATGGTTTTTGGCTGTATTCACAAATGTATGACACAGATTAGCCCCCTGTTGCAACCTCTCACCTTTTTACACAATATCAATATTGCTGTCTGATCACTGGAGCAGAAGATTGAGGAAATGCTTCCTCCGGCCTGCAGTACTGTTATAATGTAATACATGCAAAGCTATTGGACTAGAGCTTAAAGAGGAAGAAAACCCTGATGGGTTTTCTTCCTCTTTGTATCCCTGCAAAGGTAAAGCATAATGGGCTACTATGCATCGCATAGTAGCCCATTATGTGTCACTTACCTGACACAGGAGCCTGCGATGTCACCGCTGTCCCCTTGTGTACGGAGCCTCCATCTTCTCTGTGGGTATCGCGACTCCGGCGCTATGATTTGCCGGAGCCGCGATGATGTTACTCCCGCGCATGGGCACGGGAGCCGCCACTCGCGGCATATAGCCGTTAGCAGCTGCATGCTCAGTGCGCCTACGCGCCGCGGTCTACCGCGCATGCACCGTAGACAGCGGTGCCTGTCTTTTTGCAAATATCTCCTAAACCATGTAGGTTTAGGAGATATTTCTTGGACCTACAGATAAGCCTTGATCTAGGCTTACCTGTAGGTCAAAGTGGTTTATAAGGGTTTACAACCACTTTAAAGTAATACTAAAGAAAAATGTTTTTTTTTTTAAATTAATCAGGTTATACTTGCCTGCTTTGTGCAATGATTTTGCACACAGCAGCCCCCATCCTCCTCTTTTGGGGTCCCCCACCGGCACTCTTGGCTCCCCCATTGCTGAGTGCCCCCTAAGCAACCCGCTTGCTATGGGAGCACTCGTATGTGTGTGACCGCTGCCAAGCCCTGCTGTGTGTGTCTTTTAACACACAGAATGGGGCTCAGCACCGCCCCTGCTCCCATCCCACTGGCTGTGATTGACAGCAGCGGGAGCCAATTAGAAGGGAGAGAGCACATCTCCTGCACATCGCTGGATTGAGATCGGGCTCAGATAAGTATTAGGGAGGGTGCTGCACACAGAAGATTTTTACCTTACTGCATAGAATGCATCACAGTAAAAAATATTTAGCCTTTGGAACCACTTTAATGACTGAATTATTTCTGAAAACGTAATTTAATATTACTTTCATGTTCTCCTAATGTTGCCCCAAACCCAATAATGTCATCAAGATACACAAGACACTTGCTGGGGACTAAGTCACCTAGAACTTTTTCCATCAGTCTCTGAAAGGTTGCAGGCGCACCTCTTATTCCCTGTGGCATGCGTGTAAACTGGTAGAAACCCAAGGGACATATGAATGCAGTCTTCTCCTAGTCCTCGAATGCCATCGGGACTTGATAGTACCCAGACTGCAGGTCTAGTACAGGGAACCAACGATTCCCATTGAGAGATTCCAAATCTTCCTCTATCCTGGGTAGTGTGTACTGTCCTCCGATTGAGGGTTTGGTAATCTACACACAGCCCCGATGAACCCACACTTTTTCCTTACTACTACAATCTGGGAGGCATAAGGTATTTTACTGTCCACGATAATCCCTTGGCCCTTCATCTGGTTAAGGGTCTGTCACAGCTCATCAACATCTTTGTGTGCTATTCTTTGAGGTCTCTCTTGGAAAGGAGTAGAGTTGATTAGTTGAAAAGTGTGCTGGGCACTTCTAGCACAGCCCACATCCATGTCATTCATTGAGAACACGTCCGGTAAATCCAACAATTGCTTTGTCAGCTTCTGGCTCCTAGCCTCTGGTAGGGTTGGATCACTCAAATCAAATTCGAGGTTAGGAGCTGCATTCCTGACCTGAACTCTACACATTTTAGCATAGGGGTTCATGCTGAACACTGAGTAACAGTGGGCAACATCTTGACGAGGATCAATTACAATGGAATGAGGGGAGCAGTTTCTCACAGTTACAACTGTAGACCATGCCACTCTAGTTCTCCAATCCTTTCTCTCTGGGATCACCATTTACCCTCCTTGATCAATCATTTCTTTGGGAGTTTCCATCAGGACATAACTCCCATCTCCAAGCAGTTCTGGGGAAATACTAGAGGCTTCCCTTAGCACGCTTCCCCTGGTGGAATTTCCACTGGGTGTTCTCCAATGTGAGATATACCACTCCATTGCAGTGACCAATGGTAAGGGCCGCACAGAACTCTTTAATATCAGATGGTAGGTTATCAGATTCAGATGAAATAGCCCAATTTCCTTCAATAAATTTCTGGAAAGCACTATGTACTGCTCTGCAATTAGTACCTGCGCGGGCATCACCTGTGTCAGCAAACAGACAGGGGATAACACCACTCCAGGTGATGGTAATACCTTCCTTAATGATCAGGTGCAGGTCCAGTCCCTGATCTGGGTAACTGATGCAGGAGACAAAACGATTGACCACACTCTAAGGATAAGGAAAATTGCTTTATTGGTATAAAAACATCCAACATGAAAAACCATCAAGGTTAAAGCATCATGACAGCACAGAGGGGAGCATGCTTACCTGTGTCAGGGCAGACCAGGGTTGTGATCTCCATAGGGGGAATAACCTTGTTCTCTAACTCAGGTACAGTCACAATCACTTGTAAACTTCCATCAACAGGGTATGAATCAGAGTTTAGCCTCCATAACTCCATCTGTCCAGTAGATTGAAGAGGTATACTGCTTAGATACTTCTGGTAGAATGAACGATAGATAAGAGTAACCGGGGACCCCGTGTCAAATAAAGCTTGAGTAGCATGTACCATTGACAGTAACTTTAAAGTGTTACTAAACCCAGTTATCTGAAAATTGTTCATCAGCTTATCATATCTTTGATGGAATAAACATTGTTGGATCATCATTCCATGGTTACAAGTGCCTGTTTTTATGACTACTACAGTTTGGATCTTATAGAGTGCTGCTTATAGTTCTTTTTGTTTGTTCCACATTATTCCAGTGTTGTGCCAGCTGCATTGAGTTTGATCATTATCAATCACGGATTGTTTACATCACAGCTGCATCCAATCATACATGACCCTACAGTCCTTTGTAGCGCTTCAGCATATTTTTTGTTTCTTGCTTTAAATAATGAAGTAGCAGGAATACACTTAAACACAAACCAGTCACTTGATATAATTAAATGAGCTTTGCTCTCATACACTTGAGAATAGCCCAAGTATATTGCAGGATGCAAATAGAAAGTTTCAGTGAATGTGAGAAGCCTCTGACCGCTATCTCTGATTCCCACACAGGAGTGACAGTAACATAACAAACAGTGAGCTACGCAGTGCAGTAATACTTGCCTATTGTCCCTTTTTAGCTTGGATGGATGGACAATGCACAAAATCAGCCTCCAGCACCTCCTGGCTTGAACAGCATGTGGCTAATCCTGACCCTTAAAGAGGAACTGCAGTCTGTTCACATAATTTGTAATAAAAACATCTTTGCCATTCTGAAGCTTCCCTCCAACCACTTTGCATATTATTTTATATATACTGTGATTCTGTACTTGCTAAATATGCTGCAGAAATCTCCCTCTTCAGAGTCTGGCTGCAACCATTTTAACTGTGGACAGCTAAAGCTGCTGCCTGTTCACTTTTCAGGCGCTACAGCGCTAAAATAGCACCGCTTTACCGCCGACACCGGCCACGGCTTGGTGTGAAACCTGTCTGAAGGTCCGCTTTAAGCAGGGGCAGGAAACAACTTCTTAACAGGAAGAATCTGTTTGTAATGAGAGCTCTATGATATTTACCAGGCATGAATGTAAACAACCTCACAGACAGTGTGCAAAAGAACACTTCCCTACACATACATGGATCAAAATTCAGCCTGTTCAGCAGCACAAGTCTTCCGATTAACTTATGTACAATCAGCCTGTCAGGTTTTTCCTGAATGATCAGTACTGCCGGCTATAGCCGGCAACACTGATCATTTTATTCTGATGGTAGGGAAGACTTCTCATTGTCAGAATACAATACCAAAGCAGGAGGGATTTCCCCATCGAATGCGTGTATGGGGGCACTGAGATGTTTTCTTTCGTTCAATGCGCTGGTTGAGCGAAACAAAATTTAGGATGTATGGGCTGCTTTAGGCAACATGGTTCTGTTCCCAGTATTACAAGAAGCAAGATATAGATTGTTTCTGTGTCTGAGAATGGAGTTTCACTTTTCAAGATAGAGCACTTATATAAGCTGTAGGCTACTTGTGAGAACAATTGACTGGCAACAGAAAGAACACAATAACAGCTAATGTATTACCATCATGTTTTTATTTTTTGGCAGCTGCTGAAATACTACTTGAATTAGACCTCTTTCTAGTTCAAGGAAAACGTGTGTTAAAAAATATGACAGTAGAACATTGCCAACCATTCATCACTGTTGCATAGAGTAGAAACCTGACTTTTGTAAATGAGTTCCATAGTATTGAGGATATCTACAGTTGTAGTCATGTAACATCTGACATTTTTTTTTACATTTTCTACTGTAAAGAAAAGAACGTCAGTAGGGTGTCCGTTTATTAGCAGCGGTAAAGCACCGCTGATAAGATCGCAGCATTCTCAGAGTAAACCGTTCTCAGAGTGCCACTTTATGTATCAGTGTAGATTGCTTCTCTTGAATCCATCTACAAATGCTTAGAACTGAGAATGCCGGCTGAAATCTCATAAGAGATCGCAAGATTACAATTACATGAATGAAAAAAGGGAAAGTAAGACATTCACTTTATGAAAAACTTTCAAGTAAAAGTAAAATATTAAAGTTAAAGCCCCCCATTCACAATCAATATACACCCCATAACTAAACAACATTAGAATTATTAATATTTAAACAATAATCGGGCATGTGCTTTTTCATTGTTAATGGTTTATAGTAAAATGGTTGAATCTGCATCTGTCATGCTGCTATACACCATTAATAAAATGTAAAATTAAATAGAAATCATTCATATAAAAGTATAAACATAAGAATATAAATAATAATAAAAAAAAAAAAAAAAAAATCATTAAGTATTATTATTATGTAATGTGAAATATAAGGCACGTTCACCACAATTCTGCCTGCAATTCCAAATCACGACAAAATGTGCAATGTGCGTTTTAAGTGCCATTCATTCTTAATGGCACCCCAAACACTGAGATTCTGCCACCATTGTGGTGTAGCAATAGCACCCATTTGCACATTTAAAAATCGTGCTAAGCTTGTCATCTGAGCAGGAGCTTATTTTGGATGACAGATGCCCATAGGGCAGCCCTCTGAAGTGAATGGGCTTGGCAACAATGAGGACCGTAGATGCAGTGGTTGGACAAGGAAACTTAATGCAGAAGATGAAAGACGACACATGCTTTCTTCCCTTCAACATCGGAAGATGTCCAGCAGTGCCATCAGCACAGATACCGGTGAGACCTAGGTATACCCATCTACTGTCCGGAGAAGTCTGGCCAATCCTCCTAGAAGCTAATCCTCCAAGATGGAAACTAGGCTAAGTGACTCAATTATGCATGAAAACATAGGAACTGGGATGCAGAAAAATGTCAGCAGGTGCCAGGACTGAGAGTCAGAATTTGCCTCAAATTTATTCTGCAGCAGGATAATGTCTCCAAGCGTACAGCCAATGTCATTAACCGCTTGACTGCCCGCTGTCGATTGACGGAGGCAGAATAGCATTCCTCGCAAAAATACCAACCGCTGAGGTGATAAATACCACCAAACAAAAGCTCTATTTGTGGGGAAAAAAAAAGGACGTAAATTTTGTTTGGGTACAGCATTGCTATTTTTTTTTACACACAAATATGTAGAAGAATACGCAAAAATTGTCAGTTAAAGCGACGCTGTGCCGTATCGCAAAAAAATGGCCTGGTCACGAAAGGGGTAAATTCTTCCAGGGCTGAAGTGATTAAAAACTATCTTTAACATAAAGAAGAACAAGGAGTCTTAAAAGTGATGGTGTGTCCCCCACAGAGCCCTGATCTCAACATCATGGAGTCTGTGATTACATGACAGAAGGGTTTGAGGCAGCCTACATCCACAGAAGATCTGTAGTTAGGTTGTTCCAAACATCTTGGAGAACTATCTGCCGTGTTCTTTAAAAAACTTTGTGCAAGTGTACCTAGAGGAGTTGATGCAGTTTTGAAGGGTGGTCACACAAAATATTGGTTTGATTTGGTTTTCCCTTCTGTTCATATACTTTACATTTTGTTAACCACTTGCCTACTGGGCACTTTTACCCCCTTCCTGCCCAGGCCAATTTTTAGCTTTCAGTGCTGTCACAACTTGAATGACAATTGCACGGTAATGCAACACTGTACCCAAGCAAAATTGTTATCATTTTTATTTACACAAATAGAGCTTTCTTTTGGTGGTATTTAAGCACCACTGGGTTTTTTATTCTTTGCTAAATAAAGACCGAAAATCTTGAAAAAAAACTTGTTCATAGTTTTTCCAAATTTTGCAAACAGGTAGAGCCTGATGGGCACCTAGGTGACACTGATGAGGCACTGTTGGGACTACACTGATAATCAGTGCCCTAATTATCACTGTACGTGTTCCTTTTACATATGGCAGTTATCGGCACTCTTCTGCCTCGTGGGAACTATTTAACAAAAAGGAGGGGGAGGGACTAGCTTCAGGGGAATAGCATTGCTCTATCTCGGCGGGAGGGGTGGGGAGGAGATCAGCTCTCACACAGACTACGGAAGAGACAGAGGGGTTGATGCAGGGAGGCTGAGGAGATAGCTGTCTGAAAGAGGCACATAAACTGACCACGCTATCAGAGATCAGCAGCCATGATAAACATGATCAGTTTACAGAGGGGAAGGCAGGATCAGCCAGGTATTGTACAGAATAGATGTATAGTATAGAAAGGGACAATTGAATAGATGTATTGTATAGAAAGGGACAATTGACAAAAGCACTGGGCTATCTCTTAAAGGGACAGGAGCATGTTTTTTTTTTTTTTTTTAAGTTTACAACCACTTTTAGCAAGAGTGCTTCTGAGTAACCAGGAATATCCTCTATAATGAGATCCTCAATCTATTTAATGCCATATTGACCCCAGCCAGACAAAAAGGGGATAAAGCACTCTAAGATTACCAAAGGAAGTCTTATGCCCCGTACACACGGTCGGATTTTCCGACGGACAAAGTTTTATCTCCTGCTCTCAAATTTTCCGACAACAAAGTCCTATCGGACTTTTTCCGATCGTGTGTAGTGAATTCCGACGGACAAAGTGCCACGCATGCTCAGATCACATTACAAGACCAAAGCTATTGGCTACTAGCCTCTACGTAGTTCCGTCGTAGGCAACAAACGTCACCACGTTCAGAATGATCGGATTTTCTGACAACTTTGTCCGACCGTGTGTATGCAACACCAGTGTCTGACAAAATCCGTCGGAAAAAATCTGATGGATTTTGTGGTCGGATTTTCCGACCGTGTGTACGGGGCATAACTGTGAGATTATGTGAGAAGCATACTGTAGGGTGGCATATTGTGGTGACTGGTAAGGAGGCAATATCTAGTTTTTCCACAGGTCAGCCAGCGGAAGGTGACTCAAGGCTGGGATTTTTTTTAACTACTCCGAGTCAGGGTATGCCCCAGGGCTCTGTTTTGTAAACCTACCTTTTCAAACCTAATAAAAAAAATCTTAAAATGTCTCAATGTCATCCCACAAAGGGTGTAGTAGGAGCAGGAAACAAGTATTTCAACTGATTTAATAATACCACTGAGTAATACACTCTTATGTCAATGATAACCATTCCTCCAACTTTTTTATGTTTAATTGGGCATGAAAGCAACAAGCTCTCCCTTGCCAAATATTTTTAAGATGAATGGAGGGGGAGTTCAAGTATGAATGTTTAATAGGGATAGGTAGGGTGTGAAACAAGTAATGGGATATGAGGGAGAATAAGCATCTTAAAGGTGGCTAGTCCGCCCACCCACGATAACTCAACATGGGCAAGATAATTAAGTTCCCTTTCCAATTTAGCAAATAGTAGTTTATAGTTGGCTTCTTCTGGGGATGCACAAGTAGGCGTAACAGTGATGCCTAGGCAGGAAATGGCTTTCTCCGCCCAAATATACAGTATAATTGGTATATCAATGAGGATGGCATGTGTTGAGGTATACCAAGGTTGAAAATCAAAGTTCACTTTAACCACCTCAATACAGGGCACTTACACCCCCTTCCTGCCCAGACCAATTTTCAGCACTCTCACACTTTGACAATTACTCAGTAATCCAACACTGTACCCATATGCAATTTGCGTCCTTTTTTTCACACAAATAGAGCTTTCTTTTGGTGGTATTTAATCACTAGTGTTTTTTTATTTATTGTGCTATAAATAAAAAAAGCCCGTAAATTTTGTGAAAAAAATGCCCTTTTCTTTGTTTCTGTCATAAAATTTAGAAAATTAGTATTTTTTCTTCATACATTTTGGCCAAAATTTATACTGCTACATATCTTTGGTAAAAATAACCCAAATTAGTGTATATTATTTGATCTTTGTGAAAGTTATACAGTCTACAACTATGGTGACAATCACTGAAAATTGATCACATCTGATCACACCTGATTTACTGAAGGCCTATCTCATTTCTTGAGACACTAACTAGTCAGGAAAGTACAAATACCCCCCAAATTACCCCTTTTTCGAAAGTAGACATTCCAAGGTATTAAGTAGCATGGTGAGTTTTTTAAGTTGCAATTTTTTTCCATAATTCTTTGCAAAATTAAGATATATTTTTTTACAAAATTGTCATATTAACAGGTTATTTCTCTCACAGAGCATATGCATACAAATAATTAGACCACAACATTCTGCTACTCTTCCTCATGTGTGAGACTTTTACACAGCCTGGCCACATACAAAGGCCCAACATTGAAGTAGCACCTTCAGGCGTTCTACAAGCATAAATTACAAATCTCATTTCATTCCTACCTATCACACCTTTGAAGGTTCTTAAGCACCAGGACAGTGGAATTACCCACAAAATGACCCCATTTTGGAAAGCAAACACCCCAAAGTATATTCTATGAGGCATGGGCTGCAGATAGTTACTCGGGTACTCTGATGGGCTGAAGACAGGTACTTGGTTACTCTGGGCTGATGACAGGTACTCAGGTACTCTGCTGGGCAGGTGACAGATACTCGGGTACTCTGATGGGCAGGCGGCAGGTACTCAGGTACTCTGGTCTTGTGACAGGTACTCAGGTACTCAGTTCATCTGATGTAGTACAAGGCTAAAATGGCAGACATAATCATGCCACAGAAGCAAAATTTGTACTTGGTCAAATGCCTTTTCGGTATCTGTGGAAAGGAGCAAAGAAGGTGTTCAACTCTGTTCTGCATGGTGAACAATATTAAGTATACGCCTGGTGGATTCTGAGGTTGGCTTTCCCTTGGTGAACCCTATTTGGTCAGGCTGTACTAGTCTATGCATAATATCTATCAAACGATATGCTGATATTTTTGCAAATAGCTTGACACCTAAATTCAACTGAAAAATAGACCTAAAATTAGCAGGTGTATTGGGATCCTTCCCCGTTTTTGGGAGGGATAACAATCAGCACTCTCAACACCTGCGGCGGAAGAGGAGGCATTATCAGTCCCAGCGTTAAAACCACTCATTTAGGGCTAGGATGTGCCTGAATGCCTCGTAATATTCGTAATGAACCCATCTGGACATGCTAAATTGCCCTTCGCCATAGGTTTAATTGCGCAGATGATCTCCAGGTTAGGGAAGGGCTGGTTTAGTTGGGCAATGTCAGGTGCAGATAAAGAGGGGGTGTTAAGAATGATGGAATCGCTGCTCCTGAAGGTTCAGGTGTATTATATAGGGAGTTGTAATCTACAAATGCGCCTATATACAGTGGTGTGAAAAAGTGTTTGCCCCCTTCCTCATTTCCTGTTCCTTTGCATGTTTGTCACACTTAAGTGTTTCGGAACATCAAACCAATTTAAACAATAGTCAAGGACAACACAAGTAAACACAAAATGCAATTTGTAAATGAAGGTGTTTATTATTAAAGGTGAAAAAAAATCCAAACCATCATGGCCCTGTGTGAAAAAGTGATTGCCCCCCTTGTTAAAACATACTATAACTGTGGTTGTCCACACCTGAGTTCAATTTCTCTAGCCACACCCAGGCCTGATTATTGCCACACCTGTTCACAATCAAGGCATCACTTAAATAGGAGCTGCTTGACACAGTAAGGTCCACCAGAAGATCCTTAAAAGCTACACATCATGCCGAGACCCAAAGAAGTTCAGGAACAATTGAGAAAGAAAGTAATTGAGATCTATCAGTCTGGAAAGGGTTATAAAGCCATTTCCAAAGCTTTGGGAATCCAGCGAACCACAGTGAGAGCCATTATCCACAAATGGCGAAGACATGGAACAGTGGTGAACCTTCCCAGGAGTGGCCGGCCGCCCAAAATTACCCCAAGAGCGCAGCGACGACTCATCCAAGAGGTCACAAAAGACCCCACAACAACGTCCAAGGAACTGCAGGCCTCACTTGCCTCAGTTAAGGTCAGCGTTCATGCCTCCACCATCAGGAAAAGACTGGGCAAAAATGGCCTGCATGGCAGAGTTCCAAGGAGAAAACCACTGCTGAGCAAAAAGAACATCAAAGCTCATCTCAATTTCTCCACAACACATCTTGATGATCCCCAAGACTTTTGGGACAACATTCTGTGGACCGATGAGACAAAAGTGGAACTCTTTGGAAGGTGTGTGTCCAAGTATATCTGGCGTAGAAGGAACACCGCATTTCAGAAAAAGAACATTATACCAACAGTAAAATATGGTGGTGGTAGTGTGATGGTCTAGGGCTGTTTTGCTGCCTCAGGACCTGGAAGACTTGCCGTGATAAAAGGAACTATGAATTCTGCTGTCTACCAAGAGATCCTGAAGGAGAATGTCCCACCATCTGTTCGTTTTGGAGTGGCCTAGCCAAAGTCCTGACCTGAATCCTATTGAGATGTTGTGGTATTTGATTAAACAGAGTGGATAAGATAGGCAATTTTTCACACCACTGTAGCAATCACTTTTTCACACAGGGCCAGATGGTTTGGATTTTTTTTCACCTTTAATAATAAACACCTTTTTTTGCAATTTTACATGGGAAGCTAAGAACTTTCCAGCTCTATTGCGGTGGGTGTAATAGTGTTGTTTATGCTGGCGGAATATCAAATCGTGTTGGTCATAAAAATATCTCTCAATTCTAATTAGACCTTCTAAAGTTTAGACGCTATGGCTGGATCTGGGGAAAATTTATTCTGGAGTTCCACAGTGTGAATGGAGTTGAGCAGTACCTGAAGCTTAGCCAATTTTTGTTTTTTAGCTTGTGTGTCTAATCTGATGAGAATGCCACACATATATGCCTTATGGGGGTTCCAAATCGCAAAGGCTTCCGTATCCGGTAAAACATTGTGGCAGAAATAGTCGCAGATATGTTGAGAAAGCACATTGCTAGTAACCGGTTCTTTCAAGAGATTGTCATTACACCTCCAAATATGGATAGGACGACAATTGTCCTGCGCGTAATGGTGATAGCTGTATGGTAAGACCATGTTATATCAGCGATATTGAGGAAGACCTTCTGGAGTAACCATTTGTCAACTAAAAACATATCGATCTGTGAATATAAATTATGCCTGGGGGAATAGTATGTGTAGTCTCGTTTGGAGGGATGTTGGCAACACCACACATCATAATCTTCAGGTTGAAGTAATGATTGCAGGGAGTATGAGCGATCTCACTGTGTGGAAGTTGCATCAATGTGAGGGTCAACCACTGAGTTGAGGTCCCCACATACTATTAGGTTGCCTCTTCTAACCTCAGCCATGCGTTTGAAAAGCTTGCGATAAAACCTCCCCTGATGGGAATTAGGGCCATATACAGTTGTGCTCATAAGTTTTCATACACTGGCAGAATTTATGATTTCTTGGCCATTTTTCAGAGGATATGAATGATAACACGAAACACGTTTTTTTCACTCATGGTTAGTGTTTGGCTGAAGCCATTTATTACCAAACAACTGTTTACTCTTTTAAAATCATAATGACAACAGAATCCACCCAAATGACCCTGATCAAAAGTTTACATACCCTAGTTCTTAATACCGTGTATTGCCCCCTTTCCCCCTTTAACATCAATGACAGCTTGAAGTCTTTTATGGTATTTGTGGATGAGGCTCTTTATCTTCTCAGATAGTAAAGCTGCCCATTCCTCTTGACAAAAAGCCTCCAGTTCCTGTAAATTCTTGGGCTGTCATGCAGGAACTGCACGTTTCAGATCTTTCCAGAGTGGCTCAATGATATTGAGGTCAGGAGACTGAGATGGCCACTCCAGAACCTTCACTTTATTCTGCTGTAGCCAATGACAGGTTGACTTGGCCTTGTGTTTTGGTTTATTGTCATGTTGGAATGTCCTTGTCCGTTCCATGCACAGCTTCCTGGCTGATGAATGCAAATGTTGCTCTAGAATCTTTTGATAACATACTGCATTCATCATTTTCTGTGCCTTTATAGCTCACACATCCCCAAAACATCAGCGATCCACCTCCGTACCTTTCATCATGGCCTTGTTGACCCCTCTCCAAATGTAGTGTTTATGGTTGTGGCCAAAAAGCTTGATTTTGGTCTCATCACTCCAAATGACTTTGTGCCAGAAGGTTTGAGGCTTATCTCTGTACTGTTTGGTGTATTGTAAGCGGAATACTTTTTTTTTTTTTTTTATAAATCTTTATTTTATACACATTTTTCACATTTAGTTACATCATCATTCTCTTAAGATGTACATTTATATTATTACAGACTTTTTATACATATCCTTCTTTACATTTCTAAATCCTTATTTATTCCAATGCTGTCCTTTGTATTCATTCACTCCTTTCCTTCTTCCTTCTCACTTCCTATCATATATTGACGCTCCCTCATTCATTCCTCATCCATACTATATTAAAAAGAAATAACAAAGAAAAAAGAAGAGAGAAAAAAAAAAGAAAAAAATAAAAGAAAAAAAAGGAAGGTTGCCTCTCCTAACCCCTCCCCCCTTCTCCCCTACCCACACCCCAGACACTCCCCCTGTATTCCTCATGATAAAAACAGTGAAGTCTTATAGTCTTCCCATTGTTGCCATACCTTTCTTATCTGGTTCTCTAGGTTTTTTTCCATGGTAATCCTTTCCTCCAGGGAACGCATCTCGCCTATCTCCACTATCCATTCTTCTATTGAGGGTATTACGTTTTTTCTCCAGTTTCTCGCAATAACTGTTCTAGCTGCTGTTAAGCAATATTTTTGTATCCCTTTTTTTATATTTTTTATCGATCCCGGTATCATTGATAGTATAGATATCAATATATCTGGTTGTATGCTTATACCTGTCATCTCCTGGTATATTTTATATATTTTTTTCCCAAAATATATGAACTTTTGGGCAAAAGTACCATATATGAGACATTGTGCCAGTTGCCCCCTGACATCTCCAACAGGTGTCATCATTCTCTGGATTTATTTTGTGCAATGTCGCTCGGGCATTTACAGTGGTGTGAAAAAGTGTTTGTCCCCTTCCTCATTTCCTGTTCCTTTGCATGTTTGTCACACTTAAGTGTTTCGGAACATCAAACCAATTTAAACAATAGTCAAGGACAACACAAGTAAACACAAAATGCAATTTGTAAATGAAGGTGTTTATTATTAAAGGTGAAAAAAAATCCAAACCATCATGGCCCTGTGTGAAAAAGTGATTGCCCCCCTTGTTAAAACATACTATAACTGTGGTTGTCCACACCTGAGTTCAATTTCTCTAGCCACACCCAGGCCTGATTATTGCCACACCTGTTCACAATCAAGGCATCACTTAAATAGGAGCTGCTTGACACAGTAAGGTCCACCAGAAGATCCTTAAAAGCTACACATCATGCCGAGACCCAAAGAAATTCAGGAACAATTGAGAAAGAAAGTAAT
Source organism: Lithobates sylvaticus (assembly GCA_028564925.1). Lineage (NCBI taxonomy): Eukaryota > Metazoa > Chordata > Amphibia > Anura > Ranidae > Lithobates > Lithobates sylvaticus. The sequence goes on along the minus strand of CM053030.1, from coordinate 137,488,332 downwards.
TGAGATCTATCAGTCTGGAAAGGGTTATAAAGCCATTTCCAAAGCTTTGGGAATCCAGCGAACCACAGTGAGAGCCATTATCCACAAATGGCGAAGACATGGAACAGTGGTGAACCTTCCCAGGAGTGGCCGGCCGCCCAAAATTACCCCAAGAGCGCAGCGACGACTCATCCAAGAGGTCACAAAAGACCCCACAACAACGTCCAAGGGACTGCAGGCCTAACTTGCCTCAGTTAAGGTCAGCGTTCATGCCTCCACCATCAGGAAAAGACTGGGCAAAAATGGCCTGCATGGCAGAGTTCCAAGGAGAAAACCACTGCTGAGCAAAAAGAACATCAAAGCTCGTCTCAATTTCTCCACAACACATCTTGATGATCCCCAAGACTTTTGGGACAACATTCTGTGGACCGATGAGACAAAAGTGGAACTCTTTGGAAGGTGTGTGTCCAAGTATATCTGGCGTAGAAGGAACACTGCATTTCAGAAAAAGAACATTATACCAACAGTAAAATATGGTGGTGGTAGTGTGATGGTCTGGGGCTGTTTTGCTGCTTCAGGACCTGGAAGACTTGCCGTGATAAAAGGAACTATGAATTCTGCTGTCTACCAAGAGATCCTGAAGGAGAATGTCCGACCATCTGTTCGTGTACTCAAGCTGAAACGAACTTGGGTTCTGCAGCAGGACAATGATCCTAAACACACCAGCAAGTCCACCACCGAATGGCTGAAGAAAAACAAAATGAAGACTTTGGAGTGGCCTAGCCAAAGTCCTGACCTGAATCCTATTGAGATGTTGTGGTATGACCTTAAAAAGGCCGTTCATGCTCGAAAACCCTCTAATGTAACTGAATTAGGACAATTCTGCAAAGATGAGTGGGCCAAAATTCCTCCAGGACGCTGTAAAAGCCTCATTGCACATTATCGCAAACGCTTGGTTGCAGTTGTTGCTGCTAAGGGTGGCCCAACCAGTTATTAGGTTTAGGGGGCAATCACTTTTTCACACAGGGCCATGATGGTTTGGATTTTTTTTCACCTTTAATAATAAACACCTTAATTTACAAATTGCATTTTGTGTTTACTTGTGTTGTCCTTGACTATTGTTTAAATTGGTTTGCTGTTCTGAAACACTTAAGTGTGACAAACATGCAAAGGAACAGGAAATGAGGAAGGGGGCAAACACTTTTTCACACCACTGTATACCATCTAACTAGTAAGCGGAATACTTTGTGGCATTTGCGTAGTAATGGCTTTCTTATGGCAACTCGACCATGCAGCCATCTTTCTTCAAGTGCTTCCTTATTGTGCATCTTGAAACAGCCACACCACATGTTTTCATAGAGTCCTGTATTTCACCTGACATTATTTGTGGGATTTTCTTTGCATCACGAACAATTTTCCTGGCAGTTGTGGCTGAAATTTTACCTACCTGACCGTGGTGTGGTTTCAACAGAATCCCTCATTTTCCTCTTCTTGATTAGAGTTTGAACACTGCTGATTGACATTCTCAATTCCTTTGATATCTTTTTATATCCCTTTCCTGTTTTATACAGTTCAACTACCTTTTCCCGCAGATACTTTGACAATTCTTTTGCTTTCCCCATGACTCAGAATCGTCAGTGCAGCACTGGATGAAAGATGCAAGGGTCTGTCAGGTGTCCAGAAACTCATTGACCTTTTATACACACACACTAATTACAAGCAAACAGATCACAGGTGAGGATAGTTACCTTTAATAGCCATTCAAACCCCTTTGTGTCAACTTGTGTGCATATAATCAGGCCAAGATCACCAGCGTATGTAAACTTTTGATCGGGGTAATTTGAGTAGTTTCTGTTCTCATTATGATTTAAAAAGAGGAAACACAGTTGATTAATAATAAATGGCTTTAGCCAAACACTAACCATGAGTGAAAAATGTTTTTGTGTTATCATTCATATTCTCTGAAAAATGGCCACAAAATCATAAATTCTGCCAGGGTATGTAAACTTATGAGCACAACTGTACTCCTACAATAGTGAGTACATGACCATTAATCTCATAAATTAAAATGATATATTGTCCGCCTTTATCCATAATGGAGGAGCGGAGCTTGAAGGATACTAAGTTCCGAATGGTGACGAGTAAAAAAAAGTAATGCGGGTAGTCCTTGTGTTGACATTTTGGAGCGGCTGAGGCCTGGAAGTGCATTTTCTGGACCACTTGGATGTCAGCCTAGGCCAAAATAGCCATTTTTCACATAGAGAATCTCTTGGCCGGGTGGTTCAGGCCAAGGGCATTTAGTTATAAGAGATTTAGGAGTCATAAGAACAGCAGATTAATAAGAGCTGTGATGGACTCAACAGACACCTCAATGGCGAGGCAGTAAGCGAAGTGATCCAAACCGAATGCATTGAAGATGCTGAAGTACGCTTGAGATTGAGAGTTGAGGGGCCCATAAAATGCATCTTAAGGAGGAGATGTGCTTGGTACCTTGAAGAAGCTTTGGTTGAAGGTAAGCGAAAACACATTTCCTGGTTCAGATGGTAGATGCACCCACTAGAAATAAAGCGTTACTAGATCTACTGATTACCAACAATACAGACCTGATCACGGATGTGGAAATATGCGGCAATTTAGAAAACAGCGATCACAGCTCAATTGGCTTCAGTATAAATCACACAAATAGGAAACATAAAGGGGATACAAAGACACTGCATTTCAAAAGTGAATTGGGATAAAATCTTTGGAACAAAGAACACAGAGGAGAGATGAGTTTGCTTTAAGAGCATATTAAATAAGGGCATTAGCCAATGCATCCCATTGGGTAATACATTTAAAAGAGTGAACAAAAGTCCTGGATGGCTTAACTCCAATGTAAGAAAGCATATAAAAGCAAAGGAGAAAGCCTTCAAAAAAGACTAGGTTGAGGGATCATCAGCATTCAGACTTTATAAAGAAATGTAAGGGTGCAATTAGGGTGGCTAAGATAGAACACGAAAGACACATAGCGGAGGAAAGCAAAACGAATCCCAAGAAATTCTTTAAGTATATATACAGTAAAAAAGGGAGGACAAAACATATTGGCCCCATAAAGAATGAGGAAGGACATCTGGTTACAAAGAATGGGGAGATGGCAAAGGTATTTAATTTATTCTTCTCCTCAGTCTTCACAAGGGAGCCGGGGGGGGGGGGGCTTTAGTGACACATCACAGGAAGCACCTCCATGGTTAACAGAGGGCAGTATTAAAATTAGACTAGGGAAACTTAAGATTAATAAATCACCGGGACCAGATGGCTTGCATCTAAGGGTACTTGGGGAACTCAGTCAAGTAATTGCCAGACTATTGTTCCTAATTTTTACTGACAGTCTACTGACTGGAATGGTATCAGGTGATTGGAGAAAAGCCAATGTAGCACCAATAATTAAAAAGGGCCCAAAATACATCCCTGGGAATTATAGACCAGTTAGCCTAACATCAATAGTATGCAAGCTCTTGGAGGGGATGATAAGGGACTATATACAAGATTTTAGTAACAAGAATGATATCATTAGAAGTAATCGGCATGGATTCATGAAGAATCGTTCTTGCCAAACCTTTCTAACCTTCTATGAGGAGGTGAGTTGCCATCTAGATAAAGGAAGGCCGGTAGATGTGGTGTATCTGGATTTTGCAAAAGCATTTGACACAGTTCCCCATAAACGTTTACTGTACAAAATAAGATCTGTTGGCATGGACCATAGGGTGAGTACATGGATTGAAAACTGGCTACAAGGGCAAGTTCAGAGGGTGGTGATAAATGGGGAGTACTCGGAATGGTCAGAGGTGGGTAGTAGGGTCCCCCAGGGTTCTGTGCTGGGACCAATCCTATTTATTTTGGTCATAAACAACCTGAAGGATGGGGTGAACAGTTTGATCTTTGTATTTGCGGACAATACTAAGATAAGCAGGGCAATAACTTTTTCCACAGGATGTGGAAACCTTGCAAATTGATCTGAACAAATGAATGGGGTGGGCAACTACATGGCAAATGAGGTTTAATGTAGAAAAATGTAAAATAATGCGTTTGGGTGACAAAAAATATGAATGCAATCTATACACTGGGGGGAGAACCTCTGGGGGAATCTACGATGGAAAGGGACCTGGGGGTCCTAGTAGATGTTAGGCTCAGCAATGGCATGCAATGCCAAGCTGCTGCCAACAAAGCAAACAGAATATTGGCATGCATTAAAAGGAGTTCAATTCCAGAGATAAAATTATAATTATCCCGCTCTACAAGACTCAAAAAACAATGTAGGCCTAGTGTGCATATACACAGCCAATACCCCTAGGGGATGCTTATCAAAATAGACACAGGGAGGTGTATGCGATTCAAAATATGGTGTATTTTATTTGTTGAGGCTGAACACCAAAGTGCAAAGATATACAGGTACAGATACTCTGTCAGAGAGGACATACAATCAGCATATACAATTTGACCATATCAAAACATGGAAATGAAAATGTAAAGATATATTTTTAACGAATTTTTTTGAAAAACTTGCGTTATGTAATATAATCTAGGAAAACGCCGATATGTTTCGGACTTTGGTCCTTTTTCAAAGGCAGTTTAATATCCTGTTCTTTCACATCTAAAGTATTGTGAATAAGTAAATATTAGTACAAGATATATTAAGACAAGAAATAAAACACATATACATATTTTGCTGCCAAATTGATCGACATACTAGTATATTTGTGGGTGTGGTACTCACATGTAACGAAGAGGGTCTCCCCCAAATAAAGTAGGCTGAGAAGCCAAATGTTGGCCTCATGAGGTAGATATATACATTGGTGTAATGCCTGTGCTGATAAAAGCAAGAAACATTGCCGTGTGGATGGGCGGTGGGCTAGAGAGGACTTAGGTGGCTGCAAGGTCTCAGACAAGAGATAGGCTGATAGCCCGTGACTTGTAAGCATATAGCCAATAGGTGCTGAAAGCTGGAATAGATTTAAAAATAAGGGGTATAAGTCAGAGGTAGGTCATATCGTAAAGACCATACAAGGTTGGCAAAATAGTAGATAAAGTGTAAAGATATTACCTGACTGTAAGATAGTCTGAGATGTGTTATCGCCACCGGTCGCCAGCAAGTGAACGGCATGTCTGTAGCCGCCATTGCTGGTCAGTTATAGTCGGTGTCAGGATTGCTCCCAGCTGTGTGTGGGCGCCAAAAAATGATGCACCGATGATGCTGGATAGGGATTGGCTAGAAGAGCAAGGGGAAGCAGCCTATCTGGCTGCGTGTTGTCCCCTATGAGACCTCTGACAGACAGGCGCTGGGCGCGGGCACGTCCGATGGGCGTGGCCGCGTCCAGCGTCATGACGTCACCGACACGGGCGGAAGTTCTCTTCCTATTCGCGCTCCAGAGTGGAGCGCAAACAGGAAGGCGCCTAGGGAAAGGGCGCCCGTGGAGAACAAGGCATGCGCCCGAAAAGATCGAGCGCATGCGCAATGTCTTACCCGCGCCGGGCAGCACGATTGAGTGATCAAAGCTTGTGCCCATATATGTAGAAAGATATGTATAAGGTACAGAATACAAAATGCTGCCATAACGCTTGCATCAATGTACAATAATTGGTATTGGATAGATCGTGCATGTGAGTCCAGGTCCACAATGTTGTTGCAGCCATCTGTGGAAACAGTACAGGGAAAGAGATGCAACATAATTATGCTTCGGTATATATGCAGAGCAAGAATGGGAACAGTATTGCATGACATATTACTATTACAGACATAGTTATGTAATCACAAACAGTAAAGTACATATTTCTAAAATATGCTGGTTGTTTATGTGTAGAAGACTATAAATCCAATTCACAGACCCCAGATTGGAATCCTTCAAGGTATGGATTGAAATTAAAGGCCTCATTGAGGCCGGGGGGTGAGGTGGCATTGAGGTGAAAAATTCATCTTAATTCGCTCTGTAATAGAGCTTTATTATAATCACCACCACGGTTAGGCGGTGGGATATGGCCTAGAGCTTTAAACAAGATTTTTGGAGTAGAGTCTTGGTGCAAAAGCTCACAGTGTCGCCCTAAAGGGAGATCAGGGTCTTTTTGATTTATACTGAGAATATGGCGATATATAAGTTTCCAAAAGTGTAATTTAGTCTTTCCTACATAAAAACATCCGCATTCACAATCGAGTAAATAAACTATGCCGATTGAGCGGCGATTGACATAGTGTTGAGGAAAAAATTGTTGGCCGTTAGGCAGAAGACTGTTAGTATTGGATTTATGAAGATATCTGCAGTACCTGCAGTTACCGCAGGGAAATGTACCCTTAAGTTGGTTTTGAGGTTTAACAGTAGTGGTGTATTCACTTCTAATGAGTTTGTCTCGAAGGGATGGGGCTCGTCTATATGTAAGTAAGGGACGTGTAGAGACAAAGGGGGAGAGAGAATTGTCAGTGGCAAGTATATGCCAGTGTCGAGAAAGTATTTGAGTAATTTGACTGTGTTGTTGACAGTAATTGGTTATGATTCTGAGGGGGGGTATTAGTCTCCCTGGGAGTAGGGGGAGACAGCAATGTAAGACGTGATTTGGATTTTGCTTTTTTATATGCATCTTTAAGAACACGGTTGTTGTAGCCCCGTGCTCGGAGTCTATTGCGTAGGACGGAGGCCTACAAGACTCTGGTCTGGCCGCACCTAGAGTATGCTGTCCAGTTCTGGGCACCAGTTCTCAGGAAGGATGCACTGGAAATAGAGCGAGTACAAAGAAGGGTAACTGAGCTAATAAAGGATCTGGAGGTTATTGGTTATGAGGAAAGGTTGCGAGCACTGAACTTATTCCCTCTGGAGAAGAGACGCTTGAGAAGGGATATCATTTCAATTTATAAATACCATACTGGTGACCCCACAATAGGGATCACACTTTTTTGCAGAAGGGAGTTTAACAAGACACTTGGCCACTCATTAAAATTAAAAGAAAAGAGGTTTAACCTTAAACTATGTACAGAGTACTTTAAGAGCTGCAAGGATGTGGAATTCCCTTCCACAGGCGATGGTCTCAGTGGGGAGCATCAATAGTTTAAAAAAAAAGCTATTAGATGAGCACCTGAACGACCGAAACATACAGGGATATACAATGTAATACTGACATATAATCACACAAATAGGTTGGACTAGTGTCTTTTTTTTTTCAACCTACTATGTAACATAAATCAAATAAATGGGTGAGCGAGCAGAACTCCTACTTAACCAGTTCAATACCGGGCCATAGTCATATGACGCCCACAAGGTGGATCTACCATCCTGGGTGGGCGTCATATGACGTCCTCGGATTCCCGGCCGCCTGGGGGGCGCGGTGCGGCGCGCGCCCGCGGCATCGCTCGGGACCCGGTGCGAGTGCCCGGCGGCCGCGATGTCCGCCGGGCACCCGCGATTGCCCGTTAAAACAACGGGACCGGGCGGGACCGTGGAGCTGTGTGTGTAAACACACAGCTCCACGTCCTGTCAGCGGGGAGGAGACCGATCATGTGATCCCAGTACAGAGGATCACATGATCGGTCTCCTCCCCTTAAGTCCCCTCCCCCTACAGTTAGAATCACTCCTATTAGGGACACACATTAACCCCTCCAGCGCCCTCTAGTGTTAACCCCTTCCCTGACAGTCACATTTACACAGTAATCATTGCAATTTTATAGCAACGATCGCTGTGTAAATGTGAATGGTTCCAAAAATGTGTCAAAAGTGTCCGAAGTGTCCGCCGCAATGTCGCAGTCACGAAAAAAAAATCGCAAATCGCCGCCGTTACTAGTAAAAAAAAAAAATTCAATAAATCTATCCCCTATTTTGTAGACGCTATAACTTTTGCGCAAACCGATCAATATACGCTTATTGCGATTTTTTTTTACCAAAAATATGTAGAAGAATACGTATCGGCCTAAACTGAGGAAAAAAATTGTTTTTTTTTTTTAAAAAAATGGGATATTTATTATAGCAAAAAGTAAAAAATATTGTGTTTTTTTTCAAAATTGTCGCTCTTCTTTTGTTTATAGCGCAAAAAATAAAAACCGCAGGGGCGATCAAATACCACCAAAAGAAAGCTCTATTTGTGGGAAAAAAAGGACGTCAATTTTGTTTGGGTGTAACGTCGCACGACTGCGCAATTGTTAGTTAAAGCGACGCAGTGCCGAATCGCAAAAAGTGCTCTGGTAAGGAAGGGTGTTTAAAAGCCCTGTATTGAAGTGGTTAAGGAGTAACGGTAAGCCCAGGATTGAGCAAAAAGAGTTCCAAATAGAACTAGTAGCAGAAAGACCGGTATTCCAGGCGGGGTAAGACAGCAAGTGTCGGGTAAGGCACAATCATTCCCCTTTGGGGAGTTTAGTCTGACAGAGTCAAGCTGTTTAAGTGTTAGAGCCCCTGGATGGCTGCTTCTTGTTGGAGTGAGAATGATTAGCCCTCTACCACTTTGGAGTGGCTGAACAGGAGGGGCGTGGTGGCTCAGATGGTGGTGGATCTACATGAATTATTCTCCTGGTTTGCAGGAGATGTAGATGCTCCAATAGGTTGCAGACCGTATGGGTAGCACAGTCCTTGATGATGTTCAATTCGGCTGGATATTTTTCATGTGTAAGCTGTTAGATGGCTGCGTAAGGCTTTCGTGATGGAGATCATATTCTTAAGTAGTTTCAAAATGTGAGCAGATAGGTCGGGAAGCACCTGTAGCCTAGCTGCTTGTTCTGGCAGGTGGTCTTTCTGTTAAATGCCGACAAAAAACGCTCTTTAACCTGGTAGAAATGCACTCTCAGTAACATATCTCTGGGTCCTTCTGGAGAAGGGAAAGAGGGCTTGGGCACACAATGCTGTTGGTCAATGGTGAGATCCGCAGAGGTGAGCAAGGGCAGGACATTCTGAAAAAGATCATTGAATTAGTGAGGTGATTGTGAAGCCTGCACCAATTCGGGAATACTGCAAATCTTGATATTATTGTATCACGATCTGTCAGCCACCTTAGATTTCAGCCAAGCAGTCTCCCCACTATGAACATTGTGTGCGTCCACAATAGTGTTATAGGATGTTATACAGGCGCTTAAGCTACAGTCATGGCCGAAATTGTTGGCACCCCACAAATCTTTCCAGAAAATCAAGTATTTCTCACAGAAAAATATTGCAGTAACACATGTTTTGATATACACACGTTTATTCCCTTTGTGTGTATTGGAACAAAACAAAAAAAGGGAGGAAAAAAAGCAAATTGGACATAATGTCACACACAATTCCAAAAATGGGGTGGTCAAAATTCTTGGAACCCTTTCAAAATTGTGGATAAATAAGATTGTTTCAAGCATGCGATGCTCCTTTAAACTCACCTGGGGCAAGTAACAGGTGTGGGCAATATAAAAATCACACCTGAAAGCAGATAAAGAGGAGAGAAGTTCACTTGGTCTTTGCATTGTGTGTCTGTGTTTGCCACACTAAGCATGGACAACAGAAAGAGAATAAGAGAACTGTCTGAGGACTTGAGAACCAAAATTGTTGAAAAATATCAACAATATCAAGGTTACAAGTCCATCTCCAGAGATCTAGATTTGCCTTTGTCCACAGTGTGCAACATTATCAAGAAGTTTGCAACCCATGGCACTGTAGCCAATCTCTTTGAGCGTGGACGAAAGAGAAAAATTTATGAAAGGTTGCGACGTAGGATAGTCCGGATGGTGGATAAGCAGCCCCAAACAAGTTTCAAAGAAATTCAAGCTGTCCTGCAGGCTCAGGGAGCATCAGTGTCAGTGCAAACTATCCGTCGACATTTAAATGAAATGAAAGGCTATGGCAGATAGGGGTGCAACGGATCAAAAAACTCACGGATCGGATCGATCCTCGGATCAGGAGTCACGGATCGGATCATTTTTCAGATCAGCAAATAATAATTGAATTTGCAAAAACCTGTGAAAATTACGCCACCATATAGTCCCCACTGTAATATCCACGTCATCTCCCCCACTGTAATATCCACGTCATCTCCCCCACTGTAATATCCACGTCATCTCCCCCACTGTAATATCCACGTCATCTCCCCACTGTAATATTGGCTGGGTATCGCAGAGTATTGGCTGGGTATCGCAGAGTATTGGCTGGGTATCGCAGAGTATTGGCTGGGTATCGCAGAGTATTGGCTGGGTATCGCAGAGTATCGCAGAGTATTGGCTGGGTATCGCAGAGTATCGCAGAGTATTGGCTGGGTAATGCAGAGTATCGCAGAGTATTGGCTGGGTAATGCAGCGTATATGCAGGGTAATGCAGAGTATATGCAGGGTAATGCAGGATATTGGCTGGGTAATGCAGGGTATGTTTACAAGTGATCGCTCCGTCATTTGACGGAGCGATCACATTGTAAACAGTGGCTGGGTGCACCAAGATGGCCGCCGCTCCGGAGCTAGGCCGAAGCCGCGGCCTTTCCTAAGGCCACCGGGTGTACAAAGATGGCCGCCACCGCTCCGGAGCTAGGCCGAAGCCGCGGCCTTTCCTAAGGCCGAGGCCGAGGCCGCGGATCGCGGGGTGTGCCGATCCGAACGGGGTGGCCCGTTAGGATCACGGATCGGCGACGATCCGTTGCACCCCCTAATGGCAGAAGACCCAGGAGGACCCCACTGCTGACACAGAGACATAAAAAAGCAAGACTACAGTTTGCCAAAATGTACTTGCGTAAGCCAAAATTCTTCTGGGAAAACATCTTGTGGACAGATGACACCAAGATAGAGCTTTTTGGCAAAGCACATGATTCTGTTTACCGAAAACGGAATGAGGCCTACAAAAAAAAAAGAACACAGTACCTACAGTGAACCTCCACCATATTTCAATGATGTATTGGGGTTCTTTTGCTGCCTCTGGAACTGGGTGCCTTGAATGTGTGCAAGGCATCATGAAATCTTACCAAAGGATTTTGGGTCGCACTGTAGAGCCCAGTGTCAGAAAGCTGGGTTTGTGTCCGAGATCTTGGGTCTTCCAGCAGGACAATGACCCCAAACATACGTCAAAAAGCACCCAGAAATGGATGGCAACAAAGCGCTGGAGAGTGTTAAAGTGGCCAGCAATGAGTCCAGATCTAAATCCTATTGAACACCTGTGGAGAGATCTTAAAATTGCTGTTGGGAAAAGGCACCCTTCCAATAAGAGAGACTTGGAGCAGTTTGCAAAGGAAGAGTGGTCCAAAATTCCGGGTGAGAGGTGTAAGAAGCTTATTGATGGTTATAAGAAGCGCCTGATTTCAGTTATTTTTTCCATAGGGTGTGCAACCAAATATTAAGTTAAGGGTGCCAATAATTTTGACCAGCCCATTTTTGGAGTTGTGTGACATGTCCAATTAGCTTTTTTTCCTCCCTTTTTTTTGTTTTGTTCCAATACACACAAAGGGAATAAACCATTGTATAGCAAAACATGTGTTACTGCAATACTTTTCTGTGAGAAATACTTGATTTTCTGGAAAAAATTCTGGGGGGCCAACAGTTTCGGCCATGACTGGATCTTCTACATGTGTCAGCCGCTCTCCTAGCTCTTGAGCTTCAGAAGCATATTTATGAAAGCAAGAGAGCATATCTGCTTGTAAGGAGGAGCAGAGGGATAGTAGCATTTCTTTTACCATGGTGTCAAAGACAGGCTGCCCAGCATAGGGAAAGAGGCAATAGGATCACCACGCTGTGTGTCTGAGGGAGACTGGTTTATCAAGGCCACATACCTCCATACGTCCTGAGCAGTGTCCCGCGTTGCCTCCCAACTAGGTCATGACTTCACCCGACTATGAGTGCTAGGGGTAGAATATGCAGATCCTCCATCGGTGTCCAGGCGATTCTGCATGGAGACAGCAGCCATAGGATGTTGCAAGGAAGCCACAACTAGGAGCCCTGCAGCGGCCACTGAAGGTGGACTCCCTCCGCCATTTTGTTGTGGTCCACGCTCATCTGTCAGGAATAAACCCAACAGTTTCTTAAGCTTCAATGGTTCTCTCTGGCGCCGGGGCATGGCAGAAATGGTGGCAGAACCGTAGGGCTGCAAGTGGAAGGTTTGCAGCAGCAGAGGGCGGACGTATATGTAGAAATTCCTGGAGAACTGGTGGAGCCAACAGCTCATGCAGCCATCTTGCACAGCCCATCAGGTGTTGGACTTCTATTTTGCCTTTTATTTAATAAATCTGGGCTACTAAGCCCTTAAAAATAGTTTGGACTGACGTGAACTCACTTCAAACGCGCATCTACCATGAGAGCTAAACATTTCCCATATTCTCTCCTCTCTCCCTGATTCTACACCTCTGGAGAAGCTGAGAGGGATCATTTTCACAGAGATGGCCAGTGAGGTGCTGAGATCGTACCTTCATAAACTGCCCATTTCTGTTACTGTGAATGACAACTGCTAATGATTTGATGATCTGTGATCATCAGGATTGCAGCTCATTTCAGTTTTTTTAAAAGGACACCTACATTCATACATAGAAAATACGTTAAAGGCAGCATCATGATTGGGTGAATATTACTGTAGTCTTGCAACTCTGTATAATAACATAGATAACTACCTTTTATATACTGTATTTCTAGATAGAGATGTAAAATTGTCAAAATACACAAATCCATAAAAGTCATTCCTTTGAGAATGAAAACAACTGACACTTATTTTGTGTTAAGTGCGCTGCAGGAATGTCAAGCTGATCCAGCTTGTTTGCTATAGATTTTCACATGAAATTACTGTTTATCCGATGTTATACATTTTATTTTGATGAGTGTGGTACATTGAGTTCTAGGTTGTAAATTATACTAAAGTATAAATACATAGCTGACATCTGATCTGTCTGTGTCTTTGGGGATTATGCAGACATATGTCTACAATGTCACCTGGGGAGCTGCAGACGCTGGATGAAGAAATCATGCAGTTATATAACTACTTAAGATGTCTGTCATACAAAATTAACTGCAATTTTATACAGCCTCCCTTTATTCAGTCACTTCTAATCATGTAAATATTTGGAAAGTGAATCTGAAAAATCCTACTTTCTGCAATGTGTTATGATAAGCTTATGAAAAGAAAAAGCTTTGCAGATACTTTTATTTTTCAACAATGAACTATTGGGTGGCCATTCTTGGCATAATATGACCACTTAGCTTACCTCACACCCTCACCTAATTTGGTTGATAAGAATGTAGAGTGTTCCTTGTCAAGATTTTTGGAAGCTGCAGCCCTATTCTCAAAAAAATGCTAGTTCTACCTTTTTGAAATTTTGACTAAGCAGGTGATTTGTCCCCCCCCCCCCCCCCCCCCCCTTAATTGCTTACTTTGTCAGTAAGCCTTATTCAGAGCCTACAGTGTTGCTCATGCAGACAGTGCAGACAAATGTACTTGCCACATTCGTTCAACATACATAGAGTATGATTAGTTTGGGTGGAAGCTCCTCAACCAGCAAGGGTTGAGAGAGAAAGTCAGAGCAACTGGAGGAAACGGGAGACTTCAAACTCCTCTTTCATTCCCAGATCTAATCACTGTTCAAATGTTGCCACCTTTACCTCTGAAACATTTGACAATGACACCACCAAGCTACTAATTCACTCTCTTGTTATCTCTTGCCCTGAATAGTGGGTGGAGACTAGCTAAAGAAAGTGGACTTTATAGGCACAAAAGTACATATACTACAAAGTGTCAAAAAAAGGGTATTTTATTAAAAAAAATATATATATATATATATTGAATTGCGATAAATCAGCGATTGCATATGCTCAAAATATATTTTTTAGTAAAGTAGTAGACAGCATTAGACCTTCTTATCAGCAAAATAACACCCAGACATTAAGATGTATTAATCTTAGTAATATCATAAGTTGACACATATGCAAAGTATACAAAACCAGATATTCTAAAATAATCACTGGTATAAATGATGTATATAGAAAATAGAGTTATGTCCTGTAGATCTGGGGTGATGCTGATGCGGAGGTCCGTTTTTCTTGTCCGAGGATTTGGCTCGACATGTTCCGCGCTTTTAAAGTTAGCGCTTCCTCAGGAGCGATTGATTCTATGGTAATATATATCACAATGAGTTTTTACAGATTTAACAACATAAAATAACTAGCACATTTTTACATATAAAAAGAAAAAGGAGAAAAACATATATTATTTTATTGTAATATAGAGTGTCTGGACTCATGCCCAAAAAAGGAACTGTGGACACTGCGGGGAGGGGGGAGCAGCTTTGTTCCCTGCTGCTTCTTTGGCCTGCTGTGCGCCCTATTCTCCGCACGCTGCTCCCCCCTCCCCGCAGTGTCCACAGTTCCTTTTTTGGGCATGAGTCCAGACACTCTATATTACAATACAATAATATATGTTTTTCTCCTTTTTCTTTTTATATGTAAAAATGTGCTAGTTATTTTATGTTGTTAAATCTGTAAAAACTCATTGTGATATATATTACCATAGAATCAATCGCTCCTGAGGAAGCGCTAACTTTAAAAGCGCGGAACATGTCGAGCCAAATCCTCTGACAAGAAAAAACGGACCTCCGCATCAGCATCACCCCAGATCTACAGGACCTAACTCTATTTTCTATGTACACCATTTATGCCAGTGATTATTTTAGAATACCTGGTTTTGTATGCTTTGCATATGTGTCAACTTATGATATTACTAAGATTAATACATCTTAATGTCTGGGTGTTATTTTGCTGATAATGTCTGATGCTGTCTACTACTTTACTAAAAAATATATTTTGAGCATATGTAATTGCTGATGTATCGCAATTCAATATATATATATATATATATATATATATATATATATATTTTATATATAAATAAAATACCCTTTTTTTGACACTTTGTAGTATATGTACTTTTGTGCCTATAAAGTCCACTTTCTTTAGCTAGTCTCCACCCACAATTACCTGCGGGACGTTGGCACAATTTTATGGGGTATGGTCATATGGTCATATGACCTTACCTGTTTGAATGCACAGTGAAAAGTAAATCTTGCCCTGAATACTGCAACTTCCTCCTCATTGGCCTACCTCTACACAGGTTAACCGTCCCTCAGTATATCATGCTACCAGACTCAACCACCTTGCCAAGTGTCTGCCACTCCTCTCTGCAAATTCCCCCACTGGCGTCCAATTGCTGAATAAATATAATGAAAAAATATTAAACACATAAAAAGCCATCCACAAATCTGCCCCAGCTACATTACCAACCTAATCTCAAAATATCAACCAAACCATCCACTTTGCTCCTCCCAAGACTTCCTACCCTTTAGCTCCCTTGTCACCTCCTCCCATGCTTGCCTCCATGACTTTTCCCAAGCCACTCCCATCCACTGGAACTCCCAAACCCAAGGCTGTTGACTACTGTCTGCCTATGTGATCCATGAAAACTCATCTTTTTAGGCTACTCTATCCAGTATCTCGCTAGCAACTGAATTTTACTTTCTTGAACAATTCGCTCCTACACAGTTACTACCTTATTTATCACTTCCCCTTTTCTTTTAGATTGTAAGCTCTCATGAACAGGGCCCCCATAACATATGTATCTTGAATTGTATTGTAATTGTTTTGTATCTGTTTTTACTGTATTTTGTAAAGCAGTTTTGCAAATCGTTAAAAATCCTGTATAAAAAGTAATAACTTGTAAACACAAGGAAAAAAATAACACGTATAAAAATTAACCAGGCCTTGCATTTATAGGTCAGAGTCCTAACCACTTTGCCACAGTGCTGCTCTAGTGTATGTGTAGCTTTGGATATTGAACATTTTAACCATTTATATCTCTTCGTTCATCAGTAGAGTTTATATTCCTGTTTTCCTTCCTCTGTAAGACAGTCTTTGCATCTAGTACTTCTTTTTATAGGTAACCCAAATCTCACCATGTAAGTTCATGCTCCACTTTCAAAATACTTTTGTAATGAAGCTGTGGCTTTACAAGATTTCTATGTTTTTCTAGACTGAGACAATGTCTCTTTTAGATGTTGTTGAAAACGGCTATAACTCAAGGAATCCAGCTGTTCCCATCTCACGAAAAGGTTCACTAGAGGATCTATAAAGCTTGCAGCAGCCATTTCTGCTGCCGTTTTAGTCATGTAAGATACAGTAACTAGCTAATCTTTAACAAAGTATAAAGGCAGACATAATAGAGAAAAATAGTACAAAAGATTTATTTATTTTTTTTAGTTATCAAAGTTTATTAAAAAAATTGGAGCATATACTACTGAAGAGATTGACAGTACAATTTGGAATTCAAGTGGGATCAACAACAGACAATGAAGCTTAATCATGCATAGTAGTATATGAAGCAGTAGTAACCAGTGTTTATGGGCCATCCCTTGACCATACAAAAACAGGTGGAAACAAAAAGTACGGCAATAACACATTGATCGCTGAGACTTCGAGAAAGGTAGAAAGGCTCTGGTAAAAAAGGGAGAGGAGAGTGGTGGTAGAGGGCAAGAAGGCGAGAAGAAGAGAAGGGGAAGGGGATCAGAGAGAGTGGGCAGGGGCAAGAACTAAAGGAGGAGATACCAAAGAAGTACACCGTTTGTATTCACACCCCTTGAGTCAAGTCAAGAGACCAATTACGACTTTCATATGTTAATTTGTAAAATAAACACATTGTTGATGGCAGATTACCAAGAGGATACCGTGGGAAGTAGAGTCCATTTTGTATTCATTTATTTACAAGCATAAAAAGAAGCGTAAAAAAAAAAAACGTAAGTAATGGCTTAGTTCTGCATCATCCAGGACACCCAAGAGAAACCCCTTAGAATCCAAACTTAGGACTAGATCACTGGTAGCATTAATAACCTTGAGTATAGCTTCCCAGAAGGGACGGATCTTGGGACAGGCCAAACTGTGCATTCGGTGAGCTTACATCTAGCACATAGGGGACTAACTGTAGGGTATATGGGTGCGTATAGTACACCCTACTCAGGATTTTATTTGTATGAACCTATCTTTAGCAGAAACCATATTAGCTGTGTAATGATGTAATACATTAGTTCCATTCATCCTTTGATCCAGTAACGCATCCTGCCACTTCTGAAAAAGTCTGAGCAATTTGACTAAGTGTGCTGTGGAGAGTCTAAGATAAATAGAGGATAAGTGTTTTGCCATCAATCTTTGAGGACCTCTCCAGAGGGTCGGATTCAAGAGTGATAGGGACAGGGAATGGTGATTGCACTGCATTGAGTTGCAGATATCTAAACATTCATTTTGGGAGATTGTGTGTTCTCTGAAGCTCAGCAAAACTGTTCAACCTGTGCCCTCGCCTGATTCCATACTATGATAATAGTTCTGCCTCCAAAGTAACTGCTGGGTTATCCCTTGGCAGAGGCGGAGACTGCTGCCCAATAGTATAGTACAAAGTCTGGAAGGGAAAAACCTCACTGGGTGCGAGGGAGATGTAGTGTCTTTTTTGCCAGGTAAGGAGTCGTTCCTATCTTCCAATTTGGTGAAAAGGACTTGGGTGTAGTTATCGGTTTGTTTCAGAAGAAATATAAGAGTTTTGGTAAAAAGACCATTTTTGCAGGTTAATTCTGCCTACTGGGGATAAGGCAAGGGTTTTTCATGATGTTACATTTCTGGGAGAAGGATCGTAGAGGTGCCAACTTAAGATCAACATAGGACTGGATATTTCTGCCAATTTTTATCCTCAAATACTTAAACTTGTCAACCCGCTTGGATTGCCATTGACCAAGGGAGAAAAGGATAGATTTGTCCCAGTTTATCCTAATTCCAGAGCATGTACCAAATTCATTAACTAGATGAAGTGCAGCTTGCAGGGAGGAGAAGGGATAAACTAAGAATAGCAGGGTGTTATCTGCCTACAGGGCTAATTTATCTACAGTTTCTAATACCCCGGACCTCCTACGCTGCAGGAATTCTTGCTTCAAGAGTAGGGGTCAACCGTTTATCAGAGCAGCTGATTATCGGGGACTGATATTCACATTTTTTCAAAGTATCAGTATCGGCCAGAAACGCACCGATAATGCTTCAAGTTGTTGTTTTGAATAATTTCAAGTGCAGAGGAGGGGTTTGCTGACTTTTAATAAACAAAAATATGACTAACTCCGCTTTAAGTCGTCATCTACATATGCCACTTTAGAGCTACATAGGGCTTGGTAATATGGAGAGAAACGCTCACTGATCATTACAGGGTTCACCCATTGGCGATTCATTCCTAGAGAATGTGAGAGGGTTAGACTGTTCCCTAACCAGCCTCGCCAACAGTTTGCCATTTTTTCCCCTGTTGAAAGAGTCTCTGGGTTTGATGTAGTACCCCCGTTTGGTGATAGAGATGCGAAGGGGGAGTACCTTACTCAGCGCCTCTTGCCAAGAATTGTAGGCCAGTAAATAAGGGGAGTGGGTGTACACCCTTTCCAAGAGTGTAGCCTTACTCTCAGCCTTGTTCAAGCCTACCCTCAGCGTCTGTCTTACCTGCTTTATCATAACTTGATAACTGACCTTAGTAAAGACCTTGAATGCAACCCAGGTGACATCTGAAGTTGCAGAATCAGCATTAGTGATTCAGTACACATCAAGTACTCATCAATTTCAAGATGGTAAGGGCATCTACGTTGGGGTCAGAGGCCCAGAACTTGTAGAGTCTTCACAAACCTTCAGAGTGGTTGTGGAGTTAGTAAGCTGCAGTGGGAGCAGGACATGGTCCGAAATACCACGTGGAAGAATGGAGACATTGTGGATACTGAGAAGGACGGGTGCCTCCGCCAATATTAAATCTATACGTGAGAAGGATTTGTAAGTAGCTGAATGACAGGCAAATGCACATACAGATGGATTTCTCCCTTGCCAGACATCTGTGAGGTTACAAGTGTCAGCCCAAGACCAAAGCTCTCTAACAGCAGAGCTGTCTAAGGTTAAAGTGGTTGTATGCCCTGAAAAAAAAACAACAACCTGTAAGGCAAAGGCATAATGAGCTAGTATGCACCACATACTAGCTTATTATGAAATACTTACCTTATTATAAAGCGCCCACACCACCTCCCAGTCACCGGTCACCTTTCCTTAGTATCAATGTGATAACATTGAACCAGGGAAGACCAATGTTGATTAGTCTGTCCCACAGCTGTTGCCATTCGCCCTGTATGGTACCTGCAGGATTATAAATCTGAGTTGTTTCTTGGCATTTTCTGATTATATTTAGGCGATGCCTGTAGAGAATTCTCCGATCTTCGGCATTAATTTTTTTTTTTTCTGGGAATTGGTAATGTTTACTGACTTTTAAAGAAAAATTGCACACACAGAGAGAAACCTGATTCATGGCTGTCTATTGCTTCTGTACTTTGAGTCTCTCACCTGGAAAGCAAAAATGTATTAAAGCCAATCACAGTGTACATGTTCTTTGAGTACACATTTCTTTTAATTGCTTTTTGTCTACAGTCTATATAGTCAAGTTCCTCTGCACAATGCTACAATATGTTGGAGAAATGAGTTTAAGTGTTTTGGGCTTAAAGAAACACAATCAGTGTGAACACCCCGCAACAACGATCGCCGCGATGTGCGCCCCCGGGGGCGCACAGCAGCTCAATATCCATATGACGCCCGGTCAGGATTTTGAAACCACTTTGCTGCCGTGATTCTGCTATATGGCCGGCGGCAAGTGGTTAAATGGGCTTTCACCAAAAGTAGTGCATACACTACTTCATAAAATATACAGCAACCAGAATTGTTGCAAGCAAACTATTGCAATTGTGACCTGCATTTTTAACACTAACACCTGCTGCAGATTGCAAGTGCAGTGCGTTTTGAATACGGTGTAGGAAGCACACACGGAATGCAGGTTTCCCGCTCTGCGTTCTGGTGTGAACGGGTCCTAATTCTTATTTTTTTTATTCCCAATGGGGTTTATTTACTAAAGGCAAATCCACTTTGCACTACTTGGAAGTGCACTCGCTGTAGATCTGAGGGGGACATGCAAGGAAAATAAAAAACAGCATTTTAGCTTGCACATGATTGGATGATAAAATCAGCAGTGCTTCCCCTCATTTCAAATCTTCCCCTCAGATCTACAGCGACTGCACTTCCAAGTGCACTTGTAGTGCAAAGTGGATTTGCCTTTAGTAAATAACCCCCTAAGTCTCTTACCAGTTATCAAGCATAGTTTGAGCCCCTGGTATACTCATTTTGTTTATCTCATGATCTGTCTAGCTGATCATGATCGAAGTTTATTTAAAAAAAAAATGTGGGAAAAGTTCATCTGAATATCTGTCAGTAGTTAAGATTAATGTTCACATCTTCGTAAAGAATGGTTTCTCCACAAATTTCATTTCTGTTTTCTGCTTCCCTCTAAAAATGCTCAACCAAATCCAAAATTAACATTTAACATTACCACCAAATGACTTCTAGGATATGCAAACGCTTCTGCTTTGTGAATTACATCCAAGACCAATCCTAGTGACGATATTTTAAACCCATTAATACACATAGAATTGGCCTGTATAGTGTAGAAGGAGCTTTGTTTTGGCAGTCTTTTTATGCACATCTGCAATAGCAATTTAGCAAATCGAAATGTCACAAATAACACTTCAGTACATGCACAGGCAGACAGTTAATGCTGTTGTTGAAAACTTCTGTGGAGACCACCTCGGGGGTAATCTTGGAGAAAGTAGTTCAGTAGAAAGGATTAGATTTAATAGTTACAGGAGCCGTGTTGACATGACAGCATACTTTTAGCAGTTTTCCCCCAGTATGGGGTACTCTTTCATGTATCCTACAACCCCTTATACAATTATAGGTGTATACCCTTCAAAGAACTGTATTTGAACACCAGTATTCTAACCTTACTTTGTAACACACGGTTTACATTTTCTAATAAAATTATTTACGTCAGTTCACGTAATCTTTTTTTTTTTCTTCAACTCTGTTTTTGATTGCATTTATGTTTTCCTCAAATTTTGAAGCAACAATGTTAAAGGAAACATTTGTGAATGAATGAACTCTTTAACATAAATGTTAAAAGCTGTCACTAACACTAATAATAATTACTGAATACAAATTCTCCCTTAACTCACTGAATTGGTGGGTACCTGGTATTGGTATAGCTTGTGATACTAATGTTCATGTTTTATATCAAAGCCAACCTACCACCACCATCTGCTTTCCAGCCTGATGACCACACACACCTATTCCCTTTCTGCAAACTTTTGCCCAGCAACCCAGATTTCCTAACCTGTTACCCCAATGCACTTCTAAGACTGAGAATTTCAAATCACACCTCTGTTTTACCAAAAACGTTGACTTGGTATCTGTGCTGGTGACATACTGTATATGTTTTTGCAATTAGCAAACATCCAGCTAAGTTTATGTACAGTATATCCCTGTCAGTGAGCTTGGATTTGCAAACACTGCTTCAGTTTTGCTTTGGTTGCCACATGTCTTTATTTTTGAGACTGTTGCCTGAAATCATCTTGCAGTTTTTGACCAATGCACTGGAAATTGATCTACCATTTGATTGCTTTAAATGTTTAGGGGTAAGCAGTCAGAAAGTGATGTGATATACACAATAAGCAAATTAGAAGTGACTGCTCTATGATAATTCTGGACTTTTTAACAGCTTTGGTGTAAATAATGTAAATTATGATTTGTCAATTTAAAAGTGAATACTGAGGTACAGACTTTTATAAATCCTGGTACTGCAAGATACACAACAGTGATGACTAAGCGTCATGAGCTGGTTATTCTAAGTGTTTGATGTAATTTGCACAGATGAGAATTCCACATGACGTAAATTGGTCTGCCTGTTATTGTACTATATTCCTTGACAACCTTTTTTTCTTGACTTCCCTTTTTATGCAATCCGTATAATGTGCATGTTTCATTTAATTTGTCTTTCACTTGTTTTTAATTCTTTATGGTAAATACTGCACTGCTAAAACACAAATTGATGTAATATGCATTAATGCATGCATTGTGCTGTAAACAAGACTTTAATGCTAAACTCTGGGCTACTCTCCAAGTAATAATTACCCACCCCCCTAGCTAATCCCCAATTAAATTTGTTTAAAAAAAGCCCCAAATTACCTGAATCTGTGGTCTTGTAATGTACCGAGACCTAAGTCATCTTTTTTTCTGAATTGTAAAAGCCCCAATTACTTACCTGAATCAGCAGTTATGTGATGTACAGAGACCCAATTTATCTTTTTTTCTGGCCTGCAATGTAGGAGGGTCATTCTTTGTGTGCCCAGGTTGCTGGGGAACTGTAGGTGCAGGGAGTGTGGTGGGGATTGGATACTTAAGATTTTGAATGGGCAAAATAGGCTTTGAAAAACACCATTTGATTCAAATGTTTGATATGAGATAAATGTTCAATATTGAAGATTCAAATGTACCGACCTGTCACCAGAGTAGTCTCAATAAACTGTGATAACAACTAATATCACCTAATGACTAGTTAGTGTTGCTTAAAGTGAAGCTCTGCACTAGGGACACCCTGATACTTATCCTGTATATCAAAACAGAGTATAATTTTCCCTGGGAGAAGCTCTATATCTAACTGTGGAGACCCTAATCTATTCATCTTGCCATGTGGACGCCTACATGTAACTTTGAAGTGGTTGTTTAGCTGGATGAGTTCTGCTGTGTGAAAAAGATGGCGATGCAATGCTGGGGACCCAGAAGCCACACAGGCAGACTTCACCCCAGCGGAAACTGTAAAGGTACTTGATGTTATCTTGATATGCCAGCATACTCTCACTACCAAAACAGAGATAATAAAGATAGATATTTCACTTATTAGACAGGGCTTGCAAAAGTTGCAGGACATAGTTACAGAGAGGGATTAGCAATATAGAGGGTCTCCTAGCTCCCCTACAAATGTTTCTCTGAACAACGCTAACTTTAACTCTAATGTATGCTGCAAAAGTAGGAGAACGTACAAAGAATATCTGCCCACAGGCTACCTGGATTTAGCAGAGAGCTTTGACAAGTTTTCCTGAATCCCTGCTCCTTACTGCATATGGTAGGGAGAAATCCTCACTCACCTTTGCGGTGGAAAGGGCCTATTGCTTTACATCAAGAGCTCCCCAGCCAACAACTCCTCAGACTTATTGCTACATTGCTAAACTTCATGACTTAATTCTTCACCTTACTAGGGACTTGAGACAATAAACAGCATAAAGAAAAGATTTACACACCCATGTAAAAATGCCAGGTTTTTGAGATGTAAACAAATCAGACCAAGATAAATCACAAATGTTTTCACTTTTAAAATGATTGAAAAGGCACAAGGTTTTTTACCTTCATGCATTCTATGGGGGGGTTTTAACCCTTTTTCGGCCACTAGCGGGGGTTAAAACTGCACCGCTAGTGGCCGAATACCGCGGCTAAAACGACGGTAAAGCAGCACTAAATATAGCGCTGCTTTACCGCCGACGCCGCTCCCGCCCCAGTGTGATAGGGGCCTTAGAGTTTCTTCTGGGTTTCTCCTGACCTGTCGAGAGTGGAAGCACAGCTGATGTGGTGGTTTGATTAGTGAAGACCCACATTGTCAACCGCACGGTAATCCAGGAGTCCAGGAGTGTTCATTTTTCTTTTATGTTGCTATATCCTAACCCTGGGGCCAAGGTGTGTGCAAATGGGTGGACATCTGCAGCATTGTCCAGATGTACCAGGCAAGGTGTCCTCTTTCTTCCCTATTGTATGCCATAGCAGTGGATTAGCAGCCTGCTTAGGGTACAGCTATACGTAAAGGAGGTAGCGGTAGGTGGTCATATAGAAAAGGTGGGATTAAATGCAGATGACATGGAGCTGTACCTAGACAACCCAGGTCCCTCCTTATCCATGGCTCTCTTGGTCATTAAAGAGGAACCGTCATTCCCATGTAAAAAAAAATCTGCTCCCCCCCATATCTTCCTGGGTTATCTTTAATCAACATACTTGCATGGCCAGAAAATCCAAAACTGTCCCACTGTAATCTGCCACACACTGGATCTGTTTTGCCTATATCATTGGGAGCCAGCTGTCTCTTTTGAGTTTTGGAGCCCATCCCCTGAAGACGTGACACGGGTATACACAGTATGTTGCAGATTGCCCTCCAGCTTTCTGGGATGCGTGACATGAATATCCTGGAGGCTGTGGGCAACTGGTGTTACATAATTCATCCACATTGAACCACTGAAAGGCAGAGATCAACAAAACTTGCCAAATAAAAAATAAAAAAAACAATGAGGTTGTTCAATCACATTTTTAAAGATCTGGGATGCTATGTAAGTAGGACAGGCTGGTGTTATGAGCTCTACTTAAAGTGGTAGTAAAGCCAGCTGTGTGACTGTTACCTACAGGTAAGCCTATAATAAGGCTTACTTGTAGGTAAAATTAATATCTCTTAAAGAGGAAGTAAACCCTGATGGGTTTACTTCCTCTTTGTTTCCCTGCAAAGGTAAAGCATAATGGACTACTATGCATCGCATAGTAGCCCATTATGTGTCACTTACCTGACACAGGAGCCAGCGATGTCACCGCTGTCCCCTGTAGCACGAAGCGTCCATCTTCCTTTCGGGTATCACTACTCCGGCGCTGTGAGTTGACGGAGCAGCGATGATGTCACTCCAGTTCATGCACGCGGGAGCCCTATTTTTTATAGCGGTGCCCTATTTTTGTAAAATATCTCCTTAATCATGTAGGTTAAGGAGATATTTCTTGGGCCTACAGGTAAGCCATAATCTAGGCTTACCTGTAGGTCAAAGTGGTCTGTAAGGGTTTACAACCACTTTAAACATGTACTGTTTACGAGAAGTTCACCCTGGATACAGCCGGGGACATCACCGGTGCATGCTCTCTGAAGCTCCGGCAAACCTGCTGGAATTTCAGAGCTTCATGCCGAACTGAGGGCTCCTGCACGCATGCGTGGGAGTTATGTCATTGTGGCTCCGGACGATTAAACTGTTAGGAATCAACGGCAAGGAGATCAGACACGCAGCTAAACAAGGGAACTGAGACCAAACCAACAACGTATATATCATTAAAGTGATATTTATTTACAGTGAAATACAGCAAACAGTGACCATGGACAATCCCAACAGACCAAAGCAAACCCCACTTACAAGAACTGTTGAATCTAACAACTATCTATATACAAAACTCATCTAAGGGACAAGGGTACAGGGAATGCAAGGTTGCAAGGAAGGAGGGATCTCAACAGGGTACTCGAACAGAAGCAAGGCAGAGGGAGGCAGGAGCAAAGGCAGAGGGGATCAGGCTAGGCAGCAAGGAAGGGACTGGAATTGTGACGCACCAGGCAAAGGGAGGAGCAACCTAAAGTAGCCCGGCAGCTAAACACTAATATTTAATTGCCACAGCCTGCTGACTTCTGGGAGACACCTGCTGGTGTACACTGGAGCTGCAGCAAACAGTCCAGAACAGGATAGTGCCACCAGCAGGTGAACTTAATCCTAACACAAAAAGACAGAGCAGGCAAACCCACAAGAAAGACAGGGGAAGATGTCAACCGTCTCATCGGTGACAGTGCGCCACAGGAGGGCTTCGTTCTAAGGTAAGTATTTCATAATGTGCTAGTATGCGATGCATACTAGCACATTATGCAATTGCCTTTCAGTGTTTTTTTTTTTTTTTTTTTTACCAGCCACGGTTTACAACCACTTTAATATATGTATCTCTATGCATTATTTTCGTACCTCCCCTATAGGGTCTCACTCCAAGGTATTCTCATAATGATGGAATAAACAACAAGAACAAGAACCATTGGGGGTTAATTACTAAAGGAAAATCCACTTTGCACTGCAAGTGCACTGAAAGTGCACTGAAAGTAAAGTCGCTGTAGATCCGAGGGGGACATGCAAGGAAAATAAAAAACAGCATTTTAGCTTGCACATGATTGGATGATAAAATCAGAAGAGCTTCCACTCATTTCAGATCTACCCCTTAGATTTAGAGCGACTGCACTTCCAAGTGCACTTGCAGTGCACTTGCAGTGCAAAGTGGATTTGACTTTCGTGTTGAAAAAAGCTTATAATTAAGCAACATTTTACATAATAAGAGATAAAATCTATCTCGTTAGTATACATTTTCCAACCTAAATTTTATACAGCTGTTCACTTCATAAAAAAGATCATAGGTCCTTTTCAAAACCTGTGATTAAAAAAATTGATTATTTGGAATGTTGTGTTTATTCCAAATCCATAGAAAAATGCATATATCTATATATATAACTGTTGGTCAGCAAGTCTAGCACGCCCATGCTTGAATCCCATGAATAAGTCTTGATGACAAAACATGTCAGGACTTGGCTGTACAGGAACCATCTGTGACGCATGACGTTTACCGGATGTGACATATCGATACTGACGAACGAGCGAGTGAGGGTGAGACTTGGAGGTTACACCGTGGGTCCGCCGTCACCAGAATACGCCGCTACAGTTTGCCAACAGGAGTTTGACTTTTTATGCTGATTGTGATTGGATTGAATGGTTGAAGATTTTGTTTTTACAATAAATTGCTTTTACGTTATTACGCTATTGGAAGCACTTATTCTCATTTACATGTGGAACGATCCTCTTCTGTTGTGCACGGTTGGATATTGAAAGTACTATTAACCCTGGTGGGTTTAAAGTGTTAATGTCAAGCATGAGAGTGCAAGGCATTTCAATTTGGCGAGTATGTTTTCTTAAGGGGAGCAGAATCCCTGTCACTAACGGTTGTGGAAGAAAATTTCTTTAATTCATAGAAGAATTATCACTGAGTCAACCACTTTTATGGACTTTCATTTTATTGAATTTGTTTCATTTATTTATTTTTTGCTATCTTTATTTTTAATTACGGCTCTCACTATTCACATGGTGTTATTGTATATTAGTACACTGTTTAGTATTTAATTCACTATCACATTGTGATATCAGAGCCACAATTTTTTCATGTAAAATCCCTCTCTCTCTCTCTCTCTCTCTCTATATATATATATATATATATATATATATATATATATATATATATATATACACATGTGTCCCCTGTGCATAATTTATGCTAACATTTCAAGAGGTCATATATAAGCTATTAAGATTAAAAGAGACAAGAACAAAAAGCAAATGATGATGGGAATGAAGACACGAATCAGCCGATGCGTGTGATCATCCCACCATCATATGGATGCGAGGAGATTGGCAAGTCTATTGATCGATTTCAGAGCCTGCGCCAGAAGTGTTCCAACAGGGCATATGCCTTAAGAGGATTTGGGTTTGGAGCGGTAACTTTTTCCCAGCAGTGTTAAGTTGGGCAAAATTACCACACAATGTTTCTGGTTTGTTTTAAGATTTTAATGGTAATTAGTTGATATGCATTGACCATTTCTTACACGATACACAGGATGCAGTCTGAGTAAATACCACTGTTCTATACAGAACTTTAGTACACAGTAAATACTACACTAACAATTTGTATAATGTACCACCTTTATAACACATGCTTTATAATTTTGTCATACACCAAAGCTTTTGACCTCATTCTGTAATAACTGAAGTTTTATCATTTTCTTATTACTAATGCAATGTCTTATTGAATCTGTGTATTATTATAGCTTTTCAGTGTCTAGTTTTTGGGTAAATGCATCTGTGTTCCTTTAACATATTTTGAACGAATGGCCTGTGTAGTCTTCTGTGGAAGATGAGAGTTCTATGTTTCACATGGTGATTTATGTTCACAAAGCAATATAGAAGCCATCAATTTCCAGAAAAAAACTGTGTATACAGGTCAGCATGCTGTACTTGTCAGTTCTGCAAAAAGTTAAAACTATCAGTTGCAGACAAACTGTCCCCTTTAAAATGTTTTGATGAGCAGGAAATGGCACCTATTCTGAATAATTAAGCAATTAGTGGACTTGATTTGCCTGTCATCATCATTCATTTTTTTTTTTTCTTACGGTAAGTCAGCGGTTTCCTGATTTACAGGCTTTCCATTTCCTATTTGTTCTGTGCTAGGGTTGCGTTCAGTCTGTTAGGAATGTTGGCTACAGAGTCCAAGGCATCATGTGATTTCTTCTTCTCTCCCCCCCCTCCCCTGTCATGCTAACTCCCCCACCTCCAGTATGTGCCTCAGCACACACTGTTCAGTAAACAAACTTCAGAGAACCAGAGAGAGCTGGTTTTGATCAGCTAATTCATTCACACAGAGATTTAGCAAAAGGTAGTCCAGTGCGCAGCCTTGACGTAGAGGCTAGGGGGCAGTGAAGCCAGTATTTATGATTTCATTAGTGCTTTTTATAGCTGTGACAGCCAGCTGTAGCCAGTTAACATTCGTATGAAACATCTTTTAGCGTGCATCGTTCACCCACATCGTAGAAATTTGCTGATGGAAACAGACATGTTAGTCATGGTGTCATTAGATGCATTTATAAGAACATTCTTAAATCTTAGCTTTTCGGTAGCACATGGAAATGTGTGACGATGGAGGCTAAGTTCTCCTAAAGCTGTCAAATATTATATTTCACCACGTTTAGGTCAAGAGGCATAACCATTCTTTAAAAATCTGGGGGCATGCAGTACATCATGACCAATAATACACTTTTTGAACCAGGTAGGAGGGAGGTGGGGGGGAATTGAATAAAAAAAAGACAGGGCACAATTGAAAGATATTATAAAAAAAGGGAAAATATGCACATTTCACGAATTGAGCTTAAACACTGAGTTAATGGATATTGACATCTGGAGGTACACACAGCTAAAACATTTTGTGGGGAGCCTTCCCCAACCCATCCGCTGTGGAGATGATCTTAATCAGTTGGAGAGACTCTGCTTACGCGAGTCAACTAAGAATAATATATCTCGGATATATAAAATATTAATAAGTGAAAAAGCATCGGGTGTACCTCCATATGTCATGAAATGGGAGGAAGAGTTAAGTTCACATTGTAGTCAAAACAAGTTAGGTAAAATTTTTGAGATCACCCATAGCTCAGCGTTCTCGATGAAATCTGTTGAAACAAACTTTAAATGCCTCTCTAGGTGGTATCTCACCCCTGATAGGCTTAGCAGGATTCATGGGGGCTCCCCCTCGGATTGCTGGCGAGGATGTAAAATTAAGGGAACAATGGCACATATTTGGTGGGGGTGCCCTGTAATCGAAAAATTCTGTAAGGAAATAATAGAGTTAATCTGTATTATAACCAAGGAAGAAATTCCAGGAAATCCTTGGTCGGTACTTTTCCATGGGACTGAGACCCCAGGGAAACAATATAAAGCATCTTTAATCCCTATTCTCTGGAACGAAGCCAAAAATCTGATACCGAAGAGGTGGCGGGAACCTGGTAGCCCGGCGATTCGGGACTGAATTTTTGGAGTAAATGCGACTCAAAGGGTAGAAAGCATGGAAACAAATGATGGGGGGCGAGGGTAAAACTCAGATCAGAGAAACAAGTGGACAGATTGGAATGAATTCAAAAAGTCATGGAGATACTACGTTGAGATTACCAAATAGTGGGCCCCACACGTTGTATGCCAGGACTATCAGTCGAAAGCAGGTGCGTTGGACGTAGCCTCAACATATGTTACGCAAGGAGGGGGGGGGCATGGGAGGGTTATAAATTGGCCTTGACATGAAATATCAAATGGAAATCTTTTGTTCTTTGTTTTATTATTGTATTATGTTTATGTCATGAGAAAAATCAATCAAATAAAGATTAAAAAAAAAAAAAAAAAAACACTAAAAACGCTCCTAAACGTGGCATGTAAACGCGGCAAAACAAACGTTTTTAAACGTCATTTACTATCTGGGGAGATTTTAAAATGTCCCGTGTACATTAAGCCTTAAACAGGCAAACATTCGATTTTCATTCAAACAGTGCCTGCAGATAAAGATAATATACTTAAACAAAAACACAAGAAAAATATATCTTTTTAATGATTTATTCAGCAAAATTTCAATAGATGTAAGGGTTTACTGTGGAACAAGTTTAACCTTGGCATCAGAAGCTGGTATTGCCCCCTTAACCACTTGCCGACCGCCCACCACAGATGTACTACGGCAGGTCGGCTCTATTGCGCAAAATGTCTTACCTGTATGTCACTGTGTGCACTAGACACTGGGGGCGCGTGTGCGCCAATTGGACAGAGGGGGAGACAATCAGAAAGTCAGGCGGCCACCCGTTGGCCACCCACGATCATTCCTGAGCAAGGCAGAACATCAATCTGACAGGGAAGAAGATGGAGATCTTGTGTTCCTGCTAAGCAGGAACCCAGATCTCTGTCTTCAGCCAGTCAGACAATACCCCACACAGATAGCAATCACCCCATAGGGACACACTTAGATCACCCTTTGATCACCCCTGATGTTAACCCCTTCCCTGCCATTGTCATTAGTACAGTAATAGTGCATGTTTTTAGCACTTATCGCTGTAATAATGTCACTGGTTCCCAAAAAAGTGTCAAAAGTCAGTTAGATGCCTGATTTGTCCACTGCAGTGTCGCAGTCCCGCTAAAAATCACTGATTGCCTCCATTACTAGTAAAAAAAAATGTAAATGCCATAGAAATATCCCATAGTTTGTAGACACGATAACTTTTGCGCAAACCAATTAAAATATGATTGGGATTTTTTTTTATACCAAGAATATGTAGCAGAATAAATATTGGCCTTAATTGACAAAGTTTTTTTTTTTTTTCACATATTTTTTATTGGATGCGTTTTATTGCAGAAAGTAAAAAAAAAATCCTGTTCAACTTTCAGACAGAGTTTCACCTTCTCATCATGCACACTTTGATATAATGGAGGATTCATAGTTGACTCAATGACAAGATGTCTAGGCCCTAAAGCAACTTAGCAACCCTAAACCATCACATTTCCACCACCATGCTTCCCTTAGGGTTGCCACCTCATCCCTTTAAACCTGAACACATAATAATTCCAGTTTCTGAAGCAAATTTAATGCAGATAAGGCACCAAGTGAGTTTAATTTCCACCTTAATCAGCCACAGAACCTGTAATTAATATGTTCGGTTTTAAAGGGATGAGGTGGCAATCCTAGCTTCCCTTGGTATGAGATTGTCCTCCTGAAATGCTGTTTTATGTTTGTGCCAAACATGTCTACTGTTATTGTGGCCAAAACAACACTATCTTTGATTCATCTTTACACTGTACTTTGTCCTGTTCTTTGCCTATATGTTCAATGTGAAACTGTAATCTTGCTCTGATGTTGTTTTATGTTCTTTTATGCAAACAGCACAGTCTTTTCCTGACGCCAACATGGCAGCATACATGTGGAATAAAATTCTGCCTCTAGATCCACCCAGAAGACCTCTTTAAATCGATAAAAGGAAAGCCAGAGCAACCTTCCACTTTCTCCTTTTTGTCCTCAAGATCTACACCCGCAAGACCGAGATTTTGCGATAAGTCTCTATTGTCGACTGAGTCAGAGTCCATCTGGGTTCAGCCTCTCCCAGGCGCAGTCCCACATCATAAGTTAAGTGCACCAACAAGGTGGGGAGCCCCTTCTGGTGGTCTTTTGGGGCTAAGGAGTTCTCTAACTAGAGACGTCAGAACCTCATGTGATGCCCCTGAGCTGGTATTTTGTTGCTGGAGTCCACGCTGCATGTGTTTCTCTGCACACCTGACCTGATGTTTGGTTGCTGGAGTCTATGCTGCATGTGTTTCTCTGCACACCTGAGCTGGTGTTTGGCTTCAGGAGTCTATTCTCTGCACACCTGAGCTGAATCCTGGTGCTGGAGTTAGTGGTTCCTTTTCTTTTCTCCCACAGGTTTGTGCTATCAATTTTTGTTTTTCCTCCCTTGCCTTTACTTTCATTAGTCTTGGTCATTTTATCCTTTGTGGGAGCAATTTTTTCTTTTTTTTTCTTTCTTATGTCTGCAGTTTATTCCTTTCATCTATGGCTTTTCCTGTGATCAGTGTGTGTGCACGATCTGGTCCAGGTTTTGTGACTGTTTCTGGTCTTAGGGCTGGTTATGGCGTCCACGCATGCCCTGTGCGTGGCTATCTTTGTTTGGGTATGTCCAGGCTCTCTCACGCGTATGCGTGAGGTGGGTTTTGTACTGGAAACATCTTCTGTTTTCCCTTGCTTATGCTGCAGGTGAATGGGGGAGGAAGAGGGCAATTTTGGCAGGTCTATGATCTCTTTGCTTTTTTCTCTCTCATGAGTCTCTCATTTTATTATCTACGCAGTGCTGACAGTTTTGCGCTAATAAGAACTTTCTGCCACATAGACAAGACCTCCATGTACTCAGGGGCCCGTACGTCAATGGACTTTGACAGAATGACAGTCCAGGCTTCCGTGTCCATTGTAATAAAGTTTGAATATACATTTTAGCCCTCCCTGATTAGCTCATTATTTATCACATGTATGCTGCCATGTTGGCATCAGGAAAACCGTAAATTGTATCAAATACTTACAGTAATTTTCCTTTCCTGATGCCAACCCGTGGCAGCATTCAAACCCTCCCTTTTTGATCTTATTTTTATGGAGAATGAGAGAGGTTGTTCTGGCTTTCCTTTTATATATTTAAACAGGTCCTGTGGGTGGATATAGGGGCAGAGCTATATCACAAGTATGCTGCCATGGATTGGCATCAGGAAAGGAAAATTACCATAAGTACCGTATTTATCGGCGTATAACACGCACATTCATTTTAAGAGGGACGTTTCAGGAAAAAAACGTACATTTTAAATAAGGAACTTTGAAGCAAAATAAGTGTCAGGGCCCATCTGCAGCCTCACCATTGCCATCAATGCCCATCTGCAGCCTTACAAGTGCCATCAATGCAGCCTCACCATTGCCATCAATGCAGCAGCCTCACAATTGACTTCAATGCAGCAGCATTATACGCCAATAAATACAGTATTTGATACAATTTTCTAGCACGTCTCCCATGCAGACTAAATTGGTGCAATGTGTTTGTGATAGTGGATGCATTTACTTTGACACCAACTTTAACAAGTGTTACCTGCAGATCCCATAATAAACTTTTGGGGTTCTTGGAGACTTCCTTTAACATCTATGGTAAGCTTTTGAGCTGAATTTGCTGGGCTGGCCAGTCCTGGGAAATTTTTAATTAAATAGTTTTCACTTATTTTCCTTACAGTGAAAGTTAAAGTTGGTCAAGTTAAAATGATTTGGCAATCTTTTTAAAT
The DNA here is from genome assembly GCA_028564925.1 of Lithobates sylvaticus. Classification (NCBI taxonomy): domain Eukaryota; kingdom Metazoa; phylum Chordata; class Amphibia; order Anura; family Ranidae; genus Lithobates; species Lithobates sylvaticus. The sequence continues at coordinate 137,455,248 of CM053030.1, read as the reverse complement.
CCCTTGTCAGACTCAGGGATTTGCAACCTTTTTTTCTGAGGGCCTCAGAGAGCTCTTTTGACCTTGGCTTGATGACATTACAATCATCAATGGCAATATTTTTAGACTCGAGGGAGAAGATTTACTAAAACTGGTGCACACAGAATCTAGTGCAGTTGTGCTTGGTAGTCAGCTTCTAACTTCAGCTTGTTCAATTAAGCGTTCACAATACAACCTGAAAGCTAATTGGTAACTATGCAGAGTTGTACCAGATTTTGTGTGTACCAGTTTTAATAAATCAACCTCAAGATGTCCATGGTGGTAGTAATTAATGAGGTGTACTTTGTCCACATAACAAATCTGCATTTTTGTTCATTTAGATTATGTGAATGAGTTTGCCATTTGTTCAGGTATATTACCTTTATCTTCCTGTATTGTTTGAATGAAGATCTAAGGTTTGTCTGTTCAAATATTTGGAAAAAGTAAACAAATCCAGCATACAAAACAATTTGAGGGTCCAGAAGGGGAATTGTTTTTAAAGTGATCCTGTAGTAAAATACAGTACAATAAATTGGCAACAGAATGTTAATACATGTAGCCAAAAGTTTCACTGAGGAAGTCCCACCCACAGGGATGATACGCATGTGGGAGGACTCTGTGACGTCATTGCAGCCACCTTCTCTGTCTCGATGAGACATTTGATACATGCTCTGCATTCTAGCACTGGGAATACAGTGCTCTGTTCCTGAGTAACCTTTTTAATACTAATAAAAGATGCTTTTAGTCAATCAGAGAGCACTATGTACTTTTCATTGATTTTACATGGTTACAACATTCCTATCTACTGGTTATGAGAGTGTCCTGCTGCTGCTGTGAAGGGGCTGGATTTTGATCCTTGGATCCCTTAGAGTCATTCTTTCACCCTTGATTACCCTTGTGGGAAATGCTTGATTGACCTATCTGTTAGTTCAGAGGTCTACAGTTTGAGGTGAGAGGCCTGTATATACGATGGTGGAGGCAGTAATAAGGACACACGTAAATCACAATGTTTTCCAAGCACCCTGATCACTACTGAGGAGAATACTTTTACCTTTGGTGTCATCTGTCTATGTCATTCTATATGAGCTGGGACTTTATATATGGCTCTCTTTTGCCAGATATTATCCTAATGTATTTTTTGTGTTATGATTTTTTTTGTTTATAGCGCTGCACTGTTTTTTCTTTTATGTAGCCAAAAGTGCCTGTACTTGCCTTCTAGACTGCAGTCACTGGAGTTGGTTCTATATTTGTTTTAGTCATTTTATTTATGTTTTTAAAAAGAGAATATCATATTTTTACTGTAATTGTTTTAATGCTGACTGCTGTTGTTATCTGAGCTTATTTAGGAAAACAATTGCTTTTATACACATACATTACTGTTGTTTTCAGAAGCAAGATTAGACTCAAAATAGTCACAAACGTAATTTGAAAAACACAAGTAAAGGCACAAAACTTTAAACTATGAATTTACTGTCTAATAATGTAAAGAACACAGTCTATATTATTCCATGTAAAGATTTAGCTGTGGATGGGGGGTAAAAAGTCCAAAGCACTCAGGGCTGCCATCATATGGGAACAAAAACCAAACAGACTGAAAAAGACAAGGTGAGAGGCGCCTCTGGGTGTAGACCAGAGATATGCAATTAGCGGACCTCCAGCTGTTGCAGAACTTCAAGTCCCATGAGGTATAGCAAGACTCTGACAGCCACAAGCATGACACCCAGAGGCAGAAGCATGATGGGACTTGTAGTTTTGCAACAGCTGGAGGTCCACTAATTGCATATGCTGCATAAATTACAATATAGTTCCAGCCACCCCCATGGGACAGGGACCTAAAGAAAAATAAATGATTAAAAATATTTAGAAAAATTGAATGGGACAAGATTAAAAACAATTCTAAAAGATGAATATATACAATATAGTATTAAATGGGGCAGTCTAAAGAATAGTTGCTATTTTGATACCTTCATTAATACCACCTGGCGAAAAGACATCAAGGTTGTATATCCAGAATGTTTCTCTGGCACATTACTTCAGCTACGGAGAGGGAGCTGGGTATCTGCTCAATGGCCCATACTTGTAGGCCATTGATAGATTTTTGGTGGACCTCAGCAAAATGTTGCGGGACACTATGCAGATCTGTCCCTCCCTCAATGAGTCTCCTATGTTCACTAAATCTTGTTCTTAACCTCTTCGCGCCCAGGATATAGCCGAAAGACGGCTGCACCGCGGGCGCTCCCTGCCAGGAGGACGTCCCTGGACGTCCTCCTGTTTACTTACGCAATGCGCGCTCTTGAGAGCACGCATCGGGGTAGTTTTATGCTGGCCGTGTCCCTCTGACACAGCCAGTCACAGATCGCTGTAAACGGCCAATCACAGCGGCCGTTTACAGCTCGATCGGCGTGACCAATGAGAGATGATCTCATATGTAAAAAATGAAAAAAAAGTTCCACCTGTCCCCGCTGCCACCTGTCCCCACTGCCATCTGTCAGTGCCACCTGTCCCCAGTGCCATCTGTTAGTGCCATTTGTCCCCAGTGCCATGTATAAGTTCCATATGTCATCAGTGCCATCTGTCATTGGTGCCACATTAGTGCCATCTGTCATCAGTGCCACCTGTCAGTGTCACGTGCCATCTGTTATCAGTGTCACGTGTCATCAATGCCACGTATCAGTGCATCTGTCATCAATGCCACATATCAGTGCCATCTGTCATCAGTGTCACGTGTCATCAGTGCCACGTATTGGTGCCATTTCTCATCAGTGCCACGTATAAGTGCCATCTGTCATCAGTGCCACATATTAGTGCCATCTGTCATGAGTGTCACGTGTCATCAGTGCCCCATATTAGTACCATCTGTCATCAGTGCCACATCAGTGTGAAAAGGTGTTTGATGGTACCGCCCTCCTAAAATCAACACCGCTCTGCGCTACAAAGATGCAATATACGGGATAGTGTGTGATTAAAATCCCAAAGTGCTAGTAGTGTGAGATAAATATATAAATAAATAGATATATATGTGTAAAAAAATATATAAATAAATATATATGTGTAAAAATATAGTTATGAAAATGTGGATATTAAAATATTTTTGTAGTGTACAAGAATATTTTTTTCTAATGTGAATGTATAAAAGATCCTATACATACATTATTACAGCAGCCGCTTAAGTTAATACAATGATGGGAGCGTACAAATAAATGGCAAGACAGAATGTGTGCTCTAGGGCATTGTCTACCAGAAATTTGTAGCAGCGCTGTTAATTGAATTTCTCAAATTAATGTGAAAAATAAATATAATATTGTGAAATCTCACTTAGAATGAGAATCTATAGTGAACATATAAATATATGAACCAATAAATAAAGTGAGCGTGAATAAAATGAATAAATATGAATAAATAAATAAATAATTAATTCATTAATGAATTGCACTCCGTGTCTTAGAATTAACTAAAAGTCCACGTATATAGAAATGCACTCCAATACGATGAATCAGCAATATTCCAGTAGTGACAGTTCTTTATTGATGTGAAATACAGTTCTATGCCGATATTTAGTGAGTAATTCGAACCATCCACCACAGACTTCACCGTGTGAGAGGATCGTCCCCTTTTGGGGGTGCACTCACCAGAAATATAATTTATGCAAGCCTGTAGTTAATACCAATATGAGCCTTCTCCTCCAACATCACCAGATAAAATATCCACCAGCGCGGTCATTAACCAGTATGTCAGCCTTCTCCTCCAGCATCACCCGATCAAAACTCCACCAGCGCGGTCATTAATCATGTGTAAAAACAAATGTTGGGCCACATAGCGTAATACTGCATAAAATTTGTTTATTGAAAAAATTCCCTTTATAATACAAATATTCCCCTTAGTAAGTTCAGCGTACCGAAATCAGTAATTATAAAAACATTGGATAAATGTATGGTTGGTACTGTGCCTGCACTGCTGCACTGAGCCGGATATGGTGCCTGTGGTTCCGCTGTATGGAACAGCGGCGTCCTTCCTGTCCGGAATCAATGGAGCACACACAGTGGAACGCATACGTCGTGACATCACTTCCTGTTGACCTACGCACTGATGCGTTTCGTCATTTCCGACTTCTTCTCGAGGGCGTAGGTCATCAGGCAGGAAGTGATGTATAAATACACTGAGGGATAGAGCGGCCATCCAATGGGAGAAATGGCAATTCTCCCAATAGGCGGTAACGCCGCAGACCGATCCTTTGGACACTAGAGGTCTATTGCACACACTGTTAAGGAGGCACAGCGCTACCCCTCAGCATATTGAAGCAGCCATACAAAACGCCATATATGCAATTGTGTCATGCATTTAAAATACCGAAATGTCATAACAAACGGCTATGCGGACTATGGAATAATACATATAAACATTATAAAACAATTATGACATGTTTCTTCATTTATGTGGATGACTTCAAGATGTCATTCGCTGCAAGGCATAAGTGCAAAAATATAAAAATATATATCAAAATTAAGGCATTATATGGGTATAAATGCCGAAGTGTACTAGTTGGGCCGATGAAGTTGTACCAATTATTAATCTATCAAATTTATATAATTATTTCCATATAGTAACGTGGATGTTATAATTATTTGATAATTATCTTGAGTGATGTCCGCAATGCATTTGATTGTCACCCGCACTTCCACATTGTATATAATTAATTAAATATTCAAGGAACATGAATATAAAAAAAATATATATATATACAATGTGGTGTAGGATAGATTTCTTATTATCTGCAGTATATTGTGAGTGTATAAATTTAGTAAAAACTATTTAAAATTGGGTCACTAGCAGACAATAATAAGAAAATATTCGAATATTAAAATATTATATTATGTTAAAATATTGTTAAAAGTGGACAAGGATGATTAAAATTAATAAATCATGTGAACTGTTGTCTAATATGGATGTTAAATATACCTCAGTATAGGTGTAAAATTATATATATATATATATATATATATATATATATAAAAATTATAAATATAGTGCTAGAAGAAATAAAATTAGCAATAACTATATATATGTATCTGTATATTCAAACATTAATAAATGTATGGTAAAAAAATGGTAAAAAATTGAGAGAGAAAATCGATCAATAAATAAATAATTTTGGAAGGTAAGTGGGCAGTCATGACTGTGAACTACCTCGTGCTTTTTTATCCATACTATCTTATATTAATGTTCCTTAAACATATATGCAAATCGCAAGAGAAACCACAATGACATAAAATAAGCTGACATGAATGTAGAATAATATACCAGATCTTGTCAGTGTAGGGGCTGGATGGTGACACTATATAAGATACTGTTCGTAGGAGACTAAGTGTCGCTTATGAAGCAATTTATGTCAAGCTCAATATTTAATCCTTTTGGAGCAAGTACATCCACCAAGTATATCCATTGGGTTTCTCGTTTCGAAAGCTCGCGGACCATATGCATACCTCTCCAATGGGGCTGTACTTGCTCTATGCCCCAGAACTGTAATCCTTTAGGGTCCATGTTATGTTTAAACTTAAAATGCAAAGAAACGTTGTGATCTTTAAAACCTATTTTTATATTATGTACATGTTCAGCTATGCGGACTCGTAGTAGTCTTTTCGTGCGGCCTATATACATTAGCCCGCACGGACATTTTAGAGCATAAACCACATGCATACTATTGCAGGTAATAAATTGTTTAATTGCAAAGGTATTATTATTAACTGTGGACGTGAAGTTTTCTAATGGGTCTCGACACCTCCCGACAAGCCTTACATTTCCTGCATGCAAAAAAACATTTTGCTCCCAAAATGTGGGTGTTTTTTTTTTTGGGGGGTCGATCACTTTTTTCACCACTTTGTCACCGAAATTGGGCGCTTTTCTGTAAATAAACTGGGGTGCGGGAGGTAGAGATGTCGTCAGTTTTTTGTCTAAAAGCAGAATATGCCAGTGTTTTTTGAAAATCTGCTCGACTTCTTGATACTGGGCATGAAAACCTGATATAAATGACCATTCTAAATTGCGTTTGTTTGTAGGAGTGGACTCATTATTCTTTTCTTCCAGAATGTTCCTTAACCAGAGTGGGTGGTGTCCGCTGGATGTCGGTAAGTAACTATTCCAATCGATTTTCTTGAAAAACACTTTGGTTTAATAACCAGCAACCAGAACTGGTATTTTACAAACGTTTTATCGATGATCTGTTTTTTATATGGGCAGGGTCCTGTCTCAGCTTGGAAGGGTTTTTAAATGGTCTTAATAACAACAACAATAATATCAAATTAACGTCTTCTTGGGATTTTAATGAAATTAACTTTTTAGATGTCACAGTCTATCGTAAACATAACAAATTGGAAACCAAAGTGTTTTTCAAGAAAACCGATCGGAATAGTTACTTACCGACATCCAGCGGACACCATTCCGAAGGGTCAGATAATGCGGGTGAGAAGAAACAAACTACATTGAACAATCGAAAATCCTAACTGAGAGGTTTGAAGCAAGAGGGTACAATCCAGAGAAATTACAGAAAATTGTAGAGGAAGTAAATCTGATACCAAGACCTTCAATTCTGGAAGAAAAGAATAATGAGTCCACTCCTACAAACAAACGGAATTTAGAATGGTCATTTATATCAGGTTTTCATGCCCAGTATCAAGAAGTCAAGCAGATTTTCAAAAAACACTGGCATATTCTGCTTTTAGACAAAAAACTGATGACATCTCTACCTCCCGCACCCCAGTTTATTTACAGAAAAGCGCCCAATTTCGGTGACAAAGTGGTGAAAAAAGTGACCGACCCCCCCAAAAAAACACCCACATTTTGGGAGCAAAATGTTTTTTTTGCATGCAGGAAATGTAAGGCTTGTCGGGAGGTGTCGAGACCCATGAGAAAATTAGAAAACTTCACGTCCACAGTTAATAATAATACCTTTGCAATTAAACAATTTATTACCTGCAACAGTATGCATGTGGTTTATGCTCTAAAATGTCCGTGCGGGCTAATGTATATAGGCCGCACGAAAAGACTACTACGAGTCCGCATAGCTGAACATGTACATAATATAAAAATAGGTTTTAAAGATCACAACGTTTCTTTGCATTTTAAGTTTAAACATAACATGGACCCTAAAGGATTACAGTTCTGGGGCATAGAGCAAGTACAGCCCCATTGGAGAGGTATGCATATGGTCCGCGAGCTTTCGAAACGAGAAACCCAATGGATATACTTGGTGGATGTACTTGCTCCAAAAGGATTAAATATTGAGCTTGACATAAATTGCTTCATAAGCGACACTTAGTCTCCTACGAACAGTATCTTATATAGTGTCACCATCCAGCCCCTACACTGACAAGATCTGGTATATTATTCTACATTCATGTCAGCTTATTTTATGTCATTGTGGTTTCTCTTGCGATTTGCATATATGTTTAACCACTTCAATACAGGGCTTTTAAACACCCTTCCTTACCAGAGCACTTTTTGCGATTCGGCACTGCGTCGCTTTAACTAACAATTGCGCGGTCGTGCGACGTTACACCCAAACAAAATTGACGTCCTTTTTTTCCCACAAATAGAGCTTTCTTTTGGTGGTATTTGATCACCTCTGCGGTTTTAATTTTTTGCGCTATAAACAAAAGAAGAGCGACAATTTTGAAAAAAAACACAATATTTTTTACTTTTTGCTATAATAAATATCCCATTTTTTTTTTTTAAAAACTATTTTTTTCCTCAGTTTAGGCCGATACGGATTCTTCTACATATTTTTGGTAAAAAAAATCGCAATAAGCGTATATTGATCGGTTTGCGCAAAAGTTATAGCATCTACAAAATAGGGGCTAGATTTATTGAATTTTTTTTTTTTTTTTTACTAATAATGGCGGCGATCTGCGATTCGACTTTTGACACATTTTTGGAACCATTCACATTTACACAGCGATCGTTGCTATAAAATTGCAATGATTACTGTGTAAATGTGACTGGCAGGGAAGGGGTTAACACTAGGGGGCGCTGTAGGGGTTAATGTGTGTCCCTAATAGAAGTGATTCTAACTGTAGGGGGAGGGGACTTAAGGGGAGGAGACCGATCATGTGTTCCTCCGTACTGGGATCACATGATCGGTCTCCTCCCGCTGACAGGACGTGGAGCTGTGTGTTTACACACACAGCTCCACGGTCCCGCCGGTCCCGTTGTTTTAACGGGCAATCGCGGGTGCCCGGCGGACATCGCGGCCGCCAGGCACTCGCACCGGGTCCCGAGCGGTGCCGGCGGCGCACGGGCGCCCCCCAGGCGGCCGGGAATCCGAGGACGTCATATGACGCCCACCCAGGATGGTAGATCCACCTTGTGGGCGTCATATGAACATGAAGCGGTATTGAAGTGGTTAAGGAACATTAATATAAGATAGTATGGATAAAAAAGCGCAAGGTAGTTCACAGTCATGACTGCCCACTTACCTTCCAAAATTATTTATTTATTGATCAATTTTCTCTCTCAATTTTTACCATTTTTTTTACCATACATTTATTAATGTTTGAATATACAGATACATATATATATTTATTGCTAATTTTATTTCTTCTAGCACTATATTTATAATTTTTTTATATATATATAATTTTACACCTATACTGAGGTATATTTAACATCCATATTAGACAACAGTTCACATGATTTATTAATTGTAATCATCCTTGTCCACTTTTAACAATATTTTAATATAATATAGTATTTTAATATTCGAATATTTTCTTATTATTGTCTGCTAGTGACCCAATTTTAAATAGTTTTTACAAAATTATTTATACACTCACAATATAATGCAGATAATAAGAAATCTATCCTACACCACATTGTATATATATATATATTTTTTTATATTCATGTTCCTTGAATATTTAATTAATTATATACAATGTGGAAGTGCGGGTGACAATCAAATGCATTGCGGACATCACTCAAGATAATTATCATATAATTATAACATCCACCTTACTATATGGAAATAATTATATAAATTTGATAGATTAATAATTGGTACAACTTCATCGGCCCAACTAGTACACTTCGGCATTTATACCCATATAATGCGTTAATTTTGATATATATTTTTATATTTTTGCACTTATGCCTTGCAGCGAATGACATCTTGAAGTCATCCACATAAATGAAGAAACATGTCATAATTGTTTTATAATGTTTATATGTATTATTCCATAGTCCGCATAGCCGTTTGTTATGACATTTCGGTATTTTAAATGCATGACACAATTGCATATATGGCGTTTTGTATGGCTGCTTCAATATGCTGAGGGGTAGCGCTGTGCCTCCTTAACAGTGTGTGCAATAGACCTCTAGTGTCCAAAGGATCGGTCTGCGGCGTTACCGCCTATTGGGAGAATTGCTATTTCTCCCATTGGATGGCCGCTCTATCCCTCAGTGTATTTATACATCACTTCTTGCCTGATGACCTACGCCCTCGAGAAGAAGTCGGAAATGACGAAACGCATCAGTGTGTAGGTCAACAGGAAGTGATGTCACGACGTATGCGTTCCACTGTGTGTGCTCCATTGATTCCGGACAGGAAGGACGCCGCTGTTCCATACAGCGGAACCACAGGCACCATATCCGGCTCAGTGCAGCAGTGCAGGCACAGTACCAACCATACATTTATCCAATGTTTTTATAATTACTGATTTCGGTACGCTGAACTTACTAAGGGGAATATTTGTATTATAAAGGGAATTTTTTCAATAAACAAATTTTATGCAGTATTACGCTATGTGGCCCAACATTTGTTTTTACACATGATTAATGACCGCGCTGGTGGAGTTTTGATCGGGTGATGCTGGAGGAGAAGGCTGACATACTGGTTAATGACCGCGCTGGTGGATATTTTATCTGGTGATGTTGGAGGAGAAGGCTCATATTGGTATTAACTACAGGCTTGCATAAATTATATTTCTGGTGAGTGCACCCCCAAAAGGGGACGATCCTCTCACACGGTGAAGTCTGTGGTGGATGGTTCGAATTACTCACTAAATATCGGCATAGAACTGTATTTCACATCAATATAGAACTGTCACTACTGGAATATTGCTGATTCATCGTATTGGAGTGCATTTCTATATACGTGGACTTTTAGTTAATTCTAAGACATGGAGTGCAATTCATTAATGAATTAATTATTTATTTATTTATTCATATTTATTCACACTCACTTTATTCATTGGTTCATATATTTATATGTTCACTATAGATTCTCATTCTAAGTGAGATTTCACAATATTATATTTATTTTTCACATTAATTTGAGAAATTCAATTAACAGCGCTGCTACAAATTTCTGGTAGACAATGCCCTAGAGCACACATTCTGTCTTGCCATTTATTTGTACGCTCCCATCAGTGCCACATCAGTGTCACGTGTCATCAGTGCCACGTATCAGTGCCATCTGTCATCAGTGCCACGTCAGTGTCATGTGTCATCAGTGCCACGTCAGTGTCACGTGTCATTGTTATGGTGCTCCAGGGCCTTCAAAAGTGTAATAGGTAGTCAACAAGTTAGATGTGTAATTTATGCTCCTAGAACACGTGATGGTGCTCCCTGCATGTTGGCCCTCTAAGTGGCCAAGCTGTGGAAAAGTCCCACACATGTGGTATCGTAATACTCAGGAGGAGTAGCAGCATTTATTTTGGGGTGTCATTTGTAGTATACACATGCCATGTGAGATAAATTACCTATTACAAAGACAATTTTGTGGGGAAAAAAGAAAAAAAAAAAAAATATTTTTCAAAGAATTGTGGGAAAAAAATACAACATCAAAAAGCTCAACATGCCTCTTACTAAATACCTTGGAATGTCTACTTTCAAAAAAGGGGTAATTTGGGGGGTATTTGTACTTTCCTGGCTTGTTCGGGTCGCAAGAAATGAGATAGGCCACCAGTACATCAGATGTGATCAATTTTGTATAATTCGCACCACAGCTTGTAGACTCTTTAACTTTCACAAAGACCAAATAATATCCACTAATTTGGGTTATTTTTCCCAAAGATATGTAGCAGTATAAATTGTGGCCAAAATTTATGAAGAAAAATTAATAATTTGCTAAATTTTATCACAAAAACAAAGAAAATTTGCTTTTTTTCATTTATAGCGCAAAAAATAAAAAACCCAGAGGTGATCAAATACCACCAAAAGAAAGCTCTATTTGTGGGAAAAAAAAGGACAAAAAACTAATTTGCGTACAGTGTTGCATGACTGAGTAATTGTCATTCAAAGCGTGAGAGCACCGAAAGCTGAAAATTGGTCTGGGCAGGAATGGTGTTTAAGTGCCCAGTAAGCAAGTGGTTAAAGCTCTTATAGTGCAGCCTACATCAAGTAGACCACAAGGACAAGTGAGCCCATATACTATGAAATCTTAAGAGCAGTTAAACTCCTTCAGCTGGTAGATTTTACTTTTTGTGCTGAAGGATTTTTTCCGTGATACTGTGTTTTATAGCTACTCTGATTGGTTTTTATTATGCCCCACCACAATTTATGTGTACCATCATTTCTAAAGCATATGTTTTTCGATTGCTGCTTATACATTAATTATGCACCCTCATGCATCTTGATAGAAATACAAATTAACCACTCCCCTTTCCTGTGTGTACTCTATCTAACGGTCCCCTATGGTCCATGAATGTATTCAGCTTGAGAAAGGAGCGCGGCTTGCCGTAATACTCGCAGCACGTATGCTCACGAAACGCGACACATAGCGGGTGACGTCATCCTTTCTCGACATCCTTCCTACTGCGCCTCACGCCTCGATTTGAGTCTTCCCACCGCAGCCGGCTTCCTTACACCAGCGGTGGCTTCAGTGAAGACAGCATTTTTGTGTGATGGACAAAATCATATCCCCTCTCAAGCGTCTCTTCTCCAGAGAGAATAATTTCAATGCTCGCAACCTTTCCTCATAACTAATATCCTCCGACCCTTTATTAGCTTTGTTGCCCTTCTTTGTATTTGATCCATTTCCAGTACACCCTTGAGGACTGCCCAGAACTGGACAGCATACTCTAGGTGTGGCCGGACCATAGTCTTGTAGATCAGGAGAATTATCGTTTTATCTCTGGAATTAATCCCCTTTTTAATGCATGCCAATATTCTGTTTGCTTTGTTAGCAGCAGCTTGGTATTGCATACCATTGCTGAGCCTATCATCTACTAGGACCCCCTGGTCCTTTTCCATCTTAGATTCCCCCAGAGGTTCTCCCCCCAGTGTATAGATTGCATTCATGTTTTTGCCACCCAAATGCATTATTTTACATTTTTCTACATTGAACCTCATTTGCCATGTAGTTGCCCACCTCATTAATTTGTTCAGATCTTTTTGCAAAGTTTCCGCATCCTGCAAAGAAGTTATTGCCCTGCTTAGCTTAATATCGTCCACAAATACAGAGATTGAACTGTTTACCCCATCCTCCAGGTCGTTTATAATAGGATTGGTCCCAGCACAGAACCCTGGGGGACCCCACTACCCACCCCTGATCATTCCGAGTACTCCCCATTTATCACCACCCTCTGAACTCGCCCTTGTAGCCAGTTTCCAATCCATGTACTCACCCTATGGTCCATGCCAACGGACCTTATTTTGTACAGTAAACGTTTATGGGGAACTTTGACAAATGCTTTTGCAAAATACAGATACACCACATCTACGGGCCTTCCTTTACCTAGATGGCAACTCGCCTCCTCATAGAAGGTTAATAGATTGGTTTGGCAGGAACTATTCATGAATCCATGCTGATTACTGCTAATGATACTGTTCTCATTACTAAAATCTTGTATATAGTCCCTTCTCATCCCCTCCAAGAGTTTACATACTATTAATGTTAGGCTAACTGGTCTGTAATTCCCAGGGATGCATTTTAGGCCCTTTTTAAATATTGGTACTACATTGGCTTTTCTATTAGGAACAATGGTCTGGCAATTACTTGACTGAATTCCCTAAGTACCCTCGGGTGCAAGCCCTCATGAATTTTGAGGAGAAGAATAAATTCAATACCTTCGCCATCTCCCCATTCTTTGTAACCAGATGTCCTTCCTCATTCTTTATGGGGCCAATATGGTCTGTCCTCCCTTTTTTACTCTTCACATACTTAAAGAATTTCTTGAGATTTTTTTTGCTCTCCTCCGCTATGTGTCTTTCATGGTTTATCTTAGCTGTCCTAATTGCACCCTTACATTTCTTGTTGCATTCTTTATAAAGTCTGAATAGTGTTGATGATCCCTCAACCTTTTTTTGAAGGCCTTCTCCTTTGCTTTTATATGCATTTTTACATTGGAGTTGAGCCATCCAGGACTTTTGTTCGCTCTTTTAAATTTATTACCCAATGGGATGCATTGGCTAAGGTCTTTGTTACAGATTGGCCTCTCTGTTCTTCTGAGAATTAAGTCCCCTACTACCAGGATCTGTCTTTCCTTTCCCTTTGCTTCCCCCCTACTCTCACTGGAGGAGTTCTTCCCCCAAGACTAGGAAAGTCCCTCAGCTCCAGCAGTGCTGGTCCCTGACTGGTTTCACCAATGTCACTCAATGGAGCGTACTTATTGGGATTCTCCAGCCCTGGATCGGCCTCCCTGGCACTTCCCCCCTCTACCTTTCCTGACTGTCACTCATCTACTTTTTGCTAGTGCCTTCACCTCTTTGTCTCCACCCACCTCTGTGCTGGCCCCTGCCAGCACCTGCCATGTACGTTACTGGCCCTCTTTTATTATGGAGGGACTTCTCAGTGCTGAGAGTTGCTTCCCCAGATTTAGAACCTGGGCTTCCAGGGAAACAATGCGCTTACATTTTGCACAGCAGAATTCACCCTCGATTGGATGATCAATGAACACATACATGCCGCAAGATGTACAACGAGTCGCCTCTCCACACCCGCCGGGCATCATACCTATTAAATTTAATGAGGATTGGGATTATACCCTGTCCAAATTACCTAACAACTAGCATTCTGACACTAATACACGGGTACTCAACAAGACAATACACAGGTACTCACAGACCCACATGCACTCGCAGACCACTCGGAAACCTACGTGCAATCGCAGAACGACATGCACTCGCAGAACTACATGCACTTGCAGACCACTTGCAGACCTGCGTGCACTCGCAGACCGGCGTGCACTCGCAGACCGGCGTGCACTCGCAGACCAGCGTGCACTCGCAGACCTACGTGCACTCACAGAACTAAGTGCACTTTCAGACCACTCGCAGACCTACGTGCACTCGCAGACCTACGTGCACTCGCAGACCACTCGCAGACTTATGTGCACTTGCAGACCACTCGCAGACGTATGTGCACTCGCAGACCTATGTGCTTTTGCAGACCACTTGCAGACCTATGATACGTGACACAATGCATGAGGGACTTTGTCAGCGCTGACGAAGTGCCATTGGACATAACGTGTACGGCAGGTGGAGTTGTTCACGTGACATCGCCTTGCGCTATCCTGAACCTGCACTAGAGCAGCGTATCTGTACCACTACAGGCTTGCATACCAGTTGATTACATGTGAGTGTTCTTATTTGGTTTTAATAAAGTGATTTTTACAGAGAGCAATATCAATCTGCTTTCAGTCTTTTGTATATCACTTTAGGGGATTCGCCTATATGGGAAGCATACAAGTCGGACACCTCGGGTGTTTCAACCCTTATTGGGTAAAGCACATTTGACCATCCTGTATATACAGGGGTAAACAATTTGAGGTGAGCGGCCTGTGTGACTATTGGTGGTGGAGATTTCACCTGAGGTGGCTGACATTTCCTTACATTTTCCTTACCTTTTCACTTCCTATCAGGAATCCTTACAATTGATGGACTCTTGAGTTTGGGACCTTGTTTCTCTTCCCTGGACTATACATCATTTAGATTTGGTTGCGCTGAACCTTTTGATTATATATGCTCAAACGCCTGGCAGTCTTTCAATCAGACCTTCTGTCCCAGGGGCCAGTCCATTTATTTCTTGCTAGCTTTAATGGCATGGCTGTTGAAGCCCAAGTTCTAAGAGACAGAGGCCTATTGGAATCAGTCATTCCTACGTTCCTAAAGGCTAGGAAGTTAGTTTCTCGTAAAATGGAGTATTAAGTCTGGAAGGCCTATTTGCTTTGTGTGAGGGTAGGAAATTCCATCTTAGAAATTATTTGCCACATCTAAGCCCTGGCTGTTTTTTTTTCTGAGACCATTGGCTAATTATTCTTAAGGTCTTCAGAGGCTACCTTTTTTAACACATTCTGAATATTTTCTTGTCTGGACCTCCCTTACAAGGTGTCCCTTTTCTTATCACCACTGTGTGGGGAGCCTCTGAGTTAAAAGACTTATGCTTTAACAACCATTTTTAGTGCTACACAAGGATAGGGTTGTGTTGTGGCCTGATTTATTCCTAAAGTAGTTTCCACCTTTCATTTTACAGGACATTGTTCTCTCTTCCTTATTTCCTGCTCCAAAACATCCCAAGAACACTTGTCTTGATATAGTACATACTGTGTGAGTTTACCTCTAGACTACGGCTTTTTTTTGTCCCTCTTTGCAAATTTTGAAGTAGGGGCCTCAGGTTTCTCATTCCACCATTGCTAGGCGGGTTAAACAAGTAATATCTGATGAGCAGAAAAAGTCAACCAGATCACAAAACCATCACTGATATAGATAATATACCTGAGTAGTAAAACGTATTTATTTTTTAATCATAAAAGTAAAAGGGGACAACATGTTTGACACTGTTTTTCATAAAAGAACACATCAGTATCTGGTTCGATGGCTATAGTAGCAATTCTCATTGAATTCTCAAGGTGCTCATCAGATATTTTTTTTTAATTTTGCCCTTCATGTGCTTCATCCTTGAAAATACAGTAGTTGCTCACAAATATACAGTGGATTGAAAAAAAAATATTCATACCCCTTTAAATTTTGCAAATTTTTGTCATGTTACAACCAAACACATAAATTAATTTTATTTGATTGACCAACACAAAGTGGCACATAATTGTGAAGTGGACGGAAAATGATAAATGGTTTTCAAAATCTTTTACAAATATCTGAAAAGTGTGGCATGCATTTGTATTCAGCCCCCCTCAGGGCTGTAGAACCACCTTTCGCTGTCATTACAGCTGCAAGTGTTTTTGGGTATGTCTCTACCAGCTTTGCTGAAATTTTTGCTCATTCTTCTTTGCAAAATAGCTCAAGCTCTGTCAGATTGGATGGAGAGCATCTGTGAACAGCAATTTTAAAGTCTTGCCACAGATTATCAATTGGGTTTAGGTCTGGACTTTGACTGGGCCATTCTAACACATTAATATGCTTTTATCTAAACCATTCCATTGTAGCTCTAGCTGTATGTTTAGGGTTGTTGTCCTGCTGGAAGGTGAACCTCTGCCCCAGTCTCAAGTCTTTTGCAGACTCTAACAGGTTTTCTTCTAAGATTTCCCTGTATTTGGCTTCAACCATCTTCCCATCAACTCTGACCAGCTTCCCTGACCTTGCTGAAGTAAAGCATCCCCACAACATGATGCTGCCACCACCATGTTTCCCCGTGAGGATGATGGGTTCAGGGTGATGTGCAGTGTTAGTTTTCTGCCACATTTTGCTTTTAGGCAAAAAAGTAAAATTTTGGTCTCATCTGACCAGAACACCTTCTTCCACATGTTTGCTGTGTCCCCCACAAGGCTTCACGCAAACTGCAAACAAGACTTTTTATGGCTTTCTTTCAACAATGGCTTTCTCCTTGCCACTTTTCCATAAAGGCCAGATTTGTGGAGTGCACGACTAATGTCGCGTACACACGATCGGACTTTCCGCCAACAAAACCGTGGATTTTGTTAGCTCAAACTTGTCTTGCATACACAAGGTCACACAAATGTTGGCCAACAATTCCGAACGTGGTAACGTAGGGACGTACAACGAGCCAATAAAAAGGAAGTTCAATAGCCAGTGTGCCACCCTTTGGGCTGCTTCTGCTATTCTCGTGTTAGTAGAAGTTTGGTGAGAGACGTTTGGTGCTTTTCAGCCTCGTGCTTTTTAGTTCGTTTCTGCGCTTCAATTTGTGCTTGTTGGTTCGTATCTGTTCTTCAGTGCGTGTTGTCAGTTCGTTCCTGTCTTTCAGTGCATTCTATTTATAGTTCACTTCTGTTTTTTAATGCGTTCTTGTCCACTTGTTTCTTATTTTCAGCTCGTTCTGCTCAGGTCCTTTCTGATTTGCAGTGCGTTCTGTCAGTTCGTTCTTAGCAGCCAACCGTTTTCTAGCGATGTTGCGGTTACGTACTCGTCGTAGAGTTTGTGCTGTTGTTGGGCTTGGTGTTGGAGTTCTTGCTTTAACCCAAGTCCAGTCCATTAACAGGGGGAGGAGGAGTTCATAAACCAAGAATTGGTTACTTAATCGTGATCAATTCTCTCATATGCCTTTGTTGTGGGAGCTCCAGGAGAATAATTCTGACAATTTCAGGAACTATCTGCGGATGACGGACCCCTTCTTTCACCGACTGTTGGCGTTGCTATCCCCCTATATTACCAAGCAGGACACCTGCATGCGGCAAGCCATCACTCCTGAGCAAAGGCTTGTCGCCACCTTGCGGTACTTGGCGACAGGGAGAATTCTCCAGGATATCAAATTCATGACTGGGATCTCCCCCCACGCTCTTGGAATAATTATTCCAGAGACCTGTTCTACTATCATTCAGGTCCTGCAGAAGGACTATATTAAGGTAAGTTTTATCTATTAACATCACATTCTATGTATTTATGTATGCCAAAAATGTTGTATTAGTGGTCGAACGAACAATGTTTAATACAAACAATTACTGTGCCCACGAACCTCAAACTTGGCATTTGCAACTGTACATCATTAAGAAAAGCACATGCACCAGCACAAAAGTACTAATAATAATAATAGGAACACACAAGAAATACTTTTTTGCAGCACTTTCTTGATCCTTCTATACTGATCCTGCTCCCTCAATTTTAGATCTGACAAGCGTTTTCTCAATTGCTCCTTGGATCGTCGTACATCAAAAGTCCTGTGCAGACTTCTCACGACTTAAGTCATGATCTTGGCCTTTATCACATTTGGGTTTCTGTACTGTCCATGAATCCCATCATAGTCGGTCCTCTTCAAGATGTCCACCATCTCTTCAAAGGACATATTTGAGGCCTTATATCTCCTGGATGTGGAACTGCCTTGCTCCGGCCTTTTTTCATCATTGCTGCTCTCTGCAGGCACCTGCTGTGTCTCCGTCATGTGCTCTTCCTCTGCCCTGAAAGAGAAGAGGCAGAGAATACACTAGAAAGAAGGACAGGCATGGAGATTGACGCATGTGCAGTGTATATAAAGCAAAACACGCTTGCAAAGTACGTAGTGAAGGACGGAGGGTCGTAAGCGTTGATCGTTCAAACAAAGGTACAATTGTAACTTGGGGCATCAGTGGTTAGTGGCCTATACTTCTTAGAGATTGAGGCCTATATTGGGACCAAATTAGGAGAGTTTAGCCTGACATTGGGGTTTGTCTTGTGTTGTGTCTTGCAGATAAAATGGTGGATAAATTCACAAACCCTGCCGGCAGCGTTGGATAAACTGTTGGAATTGGTGAAGCCTGTGTATCCCATGGCAGACATCAGCTATTTGAAGGCCAAAATTGGTAGCCTGAGGAGCACATATAATAGGGAGCGCAAGAAGGTCCAGGATTCCCAGAGGTCCGGAGCAGCAGCAGATGACGTATATGTCCCCAGGCTGTGGTACTACGACAGACTGCATTTTTTTGTCCGACCAGACGGAACCCAGGCCATCACTATCAACACTTCCTTCAACATCAGCTGAGGCTCCTGAAGTCCAACCTGGGCCTTCCACCCAGGAAGAAGATGTGGAGGAGCCCAGCTTGACCAAGGTATAGCATTGTTGAACATATTTCTTGTCAAAAATTTAATGATGTTAACTAGATGTTATTGATCACTAATTTCTGATTTAACAAAGTGGTTTACATATCAATAGACAGTAGTAGCCAAAAATGATTGGGACAAGAATAGAAAATGCTGGGGTCAGAATGATAGTCTTTTCTATTTGTTAACATTCAATTTGTAGGCAGGAGGAGGCCGTTGCAAGCAGCCTGACAGAATCCCAAGTTTGTCTCCTCCACCCTCCAACCAAAAGGACCAGGAAGGCAAGGAATCTTCAGTCCACGGCTGTTTTCGTCAAACATGCTAATGCGGCACTTAACACGACCCCTGGTGTACACGAGGCATTTGGACTTGTCACTGCAAGCAAACTAGAAAACATAGAGGCGGGCCAACACAAAATCTATGAATAACTAATTTTGAAGGCCCTAAACAAGGGGACGAGGGGCGAACTAACAACTCAAACCCACCTGTGTGAGTTGGACCATACTCCTGCAACACCTTCAACACCACAGCCACCCAACCCACCACAGCAGCCTGGAAGGAAGTGTTGAGAGTGATGGCCTGGGTTTGGTGTGGTCTGGCAAAAGACGCAGGCTGTTGTAAGACCACAGCCTCAGGACATATATGTTATCTGATGCTGCTCCCGATCTCTCGGAGTCCTTGACCGTATTGTGCTCCCTATTATTATATGGACTCCTCAGGTTACCAATTTTGACAGTCAAATAATTAATGTCTGCCTACAAAGTCTTCACCAATTCCAACTGTTTCTCCAGCATTGCCTTCCCCTTTACCTCATTCTGACCTTGTGCTCCCTATTAAATTAAGATCAAGAGAAAAAAAAAACAACAAAAACTCAGGAGATCACTATAAAGAATAAAAAAAAAATTTTTTTTCAGAACTCTTTGAATAACAGCAGCAAAGCAACTTCATTATTATAGCATTATAAAGAAGAAGAGAATGCGCTGCATTTTTAGATTTCATAATTTGCCGTGTGACGCATGTGATATCTCCATTACGAATGCTAGTTTTGCAAGACCAAGCGCTTCCGGCTCGTACTTGATTCCGAGCATGCGTGAACTTTTGTGCGCGGACTTGTGTACACACGATCGGACTTCCCGACAACAAAGTTTTGTTGGCGTAAAATTTGAGAACCTGCTAGCCAATATTTGTTGGCGGAAAGTCTGACAGCAAATGTTCGATGGAGCATACACATGGTCCGTCTTTCAGCCAACAAGCTCACATCCAATATTTTCCATCGGAAAATCCGATCGTGCGTACGCAGCATAATAGTTGTCATGGGGACAATTTCTCCCACCTGAGCTGTGGATCTCTGCAGCTCCTCCAGAGTTACCGTGGGCCTCTTGGCTGCTTCTCTGATAAATGCTCTCCTTGCACAGCCTGTCAGTTTAGGTGGTTGCCATGTCTTGGTAGGTTTTCAGTTGTGCCATACTTTTTTTCAATTTTTACACACAGGTGGACTTTATTTACTAATTGGGTGACTTCTGAAGGCAATTGGTTCCACTAGATTTTAGTTAGAGGTATCCGAGCAAAGGGGGCTGAATACAAATGCATGCCACACTTTTCAGATATTTTATTTGTAAAAAAAATTAAAAAACATTTTTCATTTTCCTTCCACTTCACAAATATGTGGCACTTTGTGTTGGTCTGTCACATAAAATCTCAATAAAATACATTTACATTTTTGGTTGTAACATGACAAAATGTGGAAAATTTCAAGGGGTATGCATACTTTTTCAAGGCACTGTAGGTGCTGCTGAAAACTGATGGCATGAATAAGGCGTGATTGTGAGACATGGAACTTTTTTCTTTGGGAAGATAAAACTTCTATGTCCAGTAAACAGACACTGTCAAATTCTTTTTAAAGCTGCATTCCAAAAATATATTTTTTTTAAAGTAAGTTTATTATCTTGCGTTGAGCCACATTCATAGCCATCTTGGGCTGCAGGTTGGATACCCCTATCCTAAAGGATAAGGTTGCACCCTTTCCTGTTAAGGCACTCTCTACCAGATCTGTTAGTGCTTTGTTAGCTTTTCTGCATTAGGCATCTGTTTCTCAGATTTGCAGGGCTTCCCCCTGGTCTTCTGTTCACATGTTTGTTCAGTTTTACCAAGTGGGTGTTCAGGTCTCATCTGGTTTTGAGCATAAGGTGCTTCAAGCTGCACTGAGTTTTGTGGAGCACTTCCTTGACCTGTTGTTATATGGGTGCATTAGCATTTGTTTGCTATTTTTCTTGCCCATCAGCTGGACTGCTTTTAGATGCTTATGGTTAAGTTTAAATAGCTTGTGTATTGTAATGTATAATTAGGAAAATTAGGATTTTGTTTACTTGTAAAATACTCCTGTTCTGTAAAATCCATGTATTCAAGCACAGAACACAGGCCCCTCCATTCTGTACTTTATGATCTCCTATTGCTTGCTTCAAAACTGATATATGTTGGGTTAAATAGGGGCTATACTCTACCTGCAGATTTTTTGACAGTGTCTAATCACCTGATGGTAGCTGTAATTGACCCATGGTTAAGTCTAAAGATCCTATGTCATGTACTCTACTCCAAGAAAATAATTTTACAGGTAAGTCCAAAATCCTATTGGTATTGGTGCTGTCAAAAAATGCAACCAGCACTACCAACAATGAAAGCAGACCTGTGATCACAACATTGCCACACTGCCATGTTCACACTGCTGTCTTTAACCACATGCCGACCAGCCACCGCAGATGTACTGCAGCAGAATGGCACTTCTGGGCAAAACAACATTATGTAACATCGCTTTGCCCTGTGGCCACTAGGGGGCACTCGCCCCCCAAGCTGATGCGAGTGCCCGGCCGTCACAATCACCGCCGGGCTCCCGTGATCATCGCTGACACATGGAGAACCGGGATCTGTGTGTGTAAACACACAGTTTCCGGTTCTCTGAGGGGAGAACAGACAGATCGTCTTCAGTTAGAACACATTAACCCCTTGATCGCCCCCCTAGTGTTAACCCCTTCCCTGCCAGTGGCATTTTTACAGTAATCAATGCATTTTTATAGCATTGATTAATTAATTCCAATGGCCCCATAAATGTGTCAAAATTGTCCGATGTGTCCACCATAATGTCGCAGTCCCGATAAAGATCGCAGATCGCTGCCATTACTAGTAAAACAAAAATTAATAATAAAAATGCCATAAAACTATCCCCTAATTTGTAGACGCTATAACTTTTGTGCAAACCAATCAATATACGCTTATTGCAATTTTTTTTTACAAACAATATGTAGAAGAACACATATCGGCCTAAACTGAGGAAAAATAATTTTTCTATATATTTTTAGGGAATATTTATTATAGCAAAAAGCTAAAAAATAATGCATTTTTTTGTTCAAAATTGTCACTCTTTTTTTGTTTATATCGCTAAAAATAAAAACTGCAGAGGTGATCAAATACCATCAAAAGAAAGCTCTATTTGTGGGAAAAAAAGGATGTAAATTTTGTTTGGGTACAACGTTGCACGACCACGCAATTGTCAGTTAAAGCGACGCAGTGCCGAATCACAAAAAGTGCTCTGGTCAGGAAGGGGGTAAAATCTTCCGGGTGTGAAGCGGTTAAATCACAAATGTCACGGGATATAAATTTATTTGGCTGCTAAAATTTTCACTTTTTGGAAGCCATTTTGACTGTGATGTGACCACATTTGTAAGCATCAACTGTTCAAACTGATTAGTCTGATCGCCCCTGTTCAGCAGAGATGGCATTTACTCGCATTTCATTTATTTTATGCTGCTATTGTCTTTTTTATCTGGCTTGGTTTCCTTTAATCTATGGCCTTCTGTCTGTCCTGTGTGTATCCCATATGTGGATTGATCAGAGAAAAGTCTCTTCCTGGCAGGCCTTGTGATTGTTTTGCTAAATCCAGATAACAATTCCTAGGAAGTCTGAACAGGCTTCTGCAAAAAAAGACATAGAAACAAATAGTGTGATTCCATATAAATGGTATGTTCACTATGTGCAGTGTCTCGTGTTTGTGATCCTTCAGTGTTGTTGTGATGTGTCAATTTGTTTATAGTCCCAGACAGATTTTGGAAATTGTGTTCTCATGGCTACATAGTCATCGGCTCAATCATGTGAATTTGTGCACTTTTTGGCAGTCTGATCAAATGTAATATTTAGAACTATAGAAGCAGAACCATGTCAAACCTATTAGGGCTCTTTCACACGGACGGACCGTATGTCCGTTTTTCATCCTTCCGTTTTTGGATGAAAAACTGACATACATGTATCCCTATGGGATAGCGGGTGTCAGCGGATGAGCATCCGCTGACACCCGATCTCGTCCGTGCCCGCTATGCTCCGTTTCTGCAGACAGAGGAAAACCCTATTTTTTCATCCGTCTGCAGAGCGGATCGGATGACGACGGACTCTACGGTCCGTCGTTACCCGATCCCCCATATGGGAGAGCGGCGCTCTGACAGGTCCGTCCCTGCACGGAGTGCAGAGACGGACCTGTCATCTTCCTGCTCAGCGGAGATCGCTCCGGCGATCCCCGCTGAGCAAGCGGCTATCCACGGGGCGGATCTGCACTGATCCGCCCTGTGTGAAAGAGCCCTTAATGGAAATGTATAAGCTTTTAATTATTTTTATTAAATAATACTAAAATGTAAGAAACCTACATTTGATGTAAATAGTCCTAAAGCAGATTTAAACCCAAGAAGTAAAGTTATTCACCCTCAATATTAGAATATTTTTTTCCCCACCTGCCTTTGACACTTTTTTATGCGTTAATAATATACTTAAAGCCCATTGAACACAATGTTGTCATGTTATCTTGCACATCTCTCCTCCTACGGGTCCTTTCCCATGGCACCACTATCTTCCATGTTAATGTCATGGGGAACCTGCTGTCTCTTCCTGATTCCTGCAACCAGTCTCCCAATGACACTGTCAAACCTTGCACAGACAGAGATCTGGTGCTGTGTCTCTTTAAATGTTTCTCTGAGTGGAGGATAGTAATGCCTCCTGGGATACCGCTGTCACACATTAGAGAATGCATTACTATTCTCAATTTATTGAGTACGATGTAAATAGATACAGCTGTAGATCTTTGTACAGGATCTGCTGTTGCCTCTGTTTATATGAATGGAAAGTAATTCCTCCTAGGCTATGCCTAGTGTTCATCATTGTAGTGCATGCGTATGGACAGGATATGTGGGTAAAAAAATCCCCCCCCCCCCCCAGTCTTGCATGGAAAGAATGCCCTAAAACTAGTGTACAGATGGTACCTAATTCCCAGAAGCCTGTCGTTGATGTACCCCCAAGCCTCCTCTGACTGCTGACAGGAATGTGGACAGAAAAGTAATTTGATCCACATACTGTGGCATTGCAAATCCATAGCTAGCTTTTGGAAGTCAGTATTTGTTCTAATATCTTCCATTACGGGGTGCAATATATCCCCTGATCCTTCTTTAGCCCTTTTAGGCCTATCAATTGATCAACCCTATAAACAATTCCGAACAGTAGTTTTACACATCATCATAGCATACCACCTTACTATTATGAATAGATGGAAGCAAGATGAAGCTCCTACTACCTCGGAAGTTATTCAACAAGTGCATTCACAATGCTCTTATGAATACTCTTTCACTTTAGCCAATGGTAGGGGGGAAAGATTGGGAACTTTTGTCTGACAAGGTAGAATATCAAAAATATTCTTTGATAGTATTGCCTTATGTTTACTTATAATGAAAAGGTTGGCTGAGCTTAAAACATTTACTTTTTGTTAGACCTTTGAGGATACTTTGATCTGTTCTCTTTTGGTTTATATATTTTGATTTACCTTTTGAGTGTGGACTAATCCTCTATGGCTGCAGCAGGGTTGTGGGTATGTGGTTTGTACCCATTTTGAAAATAATGATTAGCAATGCATATACAGTGATGTCTTTTTTTGGAGATGCATTTCTCTATTTCATTTACTGAGACATTGTACTATGTCAGTCATTTGTCCCTGCTTGAAACAATGTATTGTTAAATAAAAAAAATAAAAACAAAATCACCCCCCTTTAAAATAATCACTTTTTGTTTCTATGTAGCCTAAAATTAAGACGGACACAGTTTTTGTTTTATCCAGCTAGATTTACTCAGCGCAACTTATAACATCCAAGATATAACTCCAACATGTCAGTAAAAAAGAAAAACAGAATCACTGAGTTGGAAAGAGGATCGCCCCCCTTGTGCCAGTATTTTGTTGGACCACCTGTTGCTTTAATTGCAGCCTTTAGTCTGTTGGGATATGTCTCTACTAACTTTGCACATCTAGACTTTGCAATATTTGCCCACTCTTCTTTGCAGAACTGCTAAAGTTCAGTTAAATTTGGTGGTGACAGTTTGTGGACTGCAGTCTTCAAGTCATTCCACTGATTTTCAATGGGATTTAAGTCTGGGCTTGCGTGGACATTTACCTTTTTTCTCCTTCAACCACTGTGTGGTCATTTTTTCTATGTGCTTTGGGTCATTTTCATGTTGGAAGGTGAACCTTTTTTTCCCATTGACAATTTTCTGGCAGAGGGCAGCAGATTTTCCTCAAGAATTTGATGTTATAGTGCTCCATCCATTTTTTCCTTCTAACCTGACAAGTGCTTCAGTCCCTGCTGCAGAGAAACACCCCCATAACAGGATATTACTACGGCCATGCTTTACTGTAGTAATGGTGTTATTTGGATGGTGAGCTCTATTGGATTTCCGCCAGACATATAATTTGGTGTTGAGGCCAAATAATTCAATGTTAGTCTCATCTGACCATAACACCTTTTTCCATGCGGCCTCAGAATCTTAAAGGCATGTTTTGGCAAAGCTTAGTTGTGACTGCCTGTGGCTTTTTTTTTTTTTGCAACCCTTCCAAACAAGCCACATAAGTGGAGAATTAGTGCTATAGTTTTTGCAAACACACAATGACCACTTTTGTCAACAAAATCCTGCAACTGCTTCAGAGTTGCTGTAGGCCTCTTGGTAGCCTCTCTGACCAGTTTCCTCCAGACTCTTTCATCCACTTTGGATCCACGGAGGGTCTGTGTTGTACCAAATACCTTCCACTTTTAAATAATAGACTTGATTATGCTTCTATGCATTGATAAAACCTTTGTCATTTTTTGTATCCATCTTCTGACTTGTGCCTGTCCACAAATTTATCTTAAAGATCATTTGACAGTGCCTTGCCACCCATAGTTGATTGTTGCTTGATTGTTGTTCTTTTCATGCTGAGATAGCCAAAATGACCACAGTTTAAAGTCAAATGGCTTTATGTGCCATTGAAAAGGTGATTAGCTACACCTAATTGAGTGTACAAGTCATTCTTAAGCCTCATACACACGATCGGACCTTGGACCAACTTTCCCGTGGGTTTTTGTACAAAGGGCGTTGGCCCCAACTTGGTATTGCATACACACAATCGGACTTTTTAGGCAACAAACATGAACGTAGTGACGTTTCAACGTACTGATGACACTTCAAAAGAGGACGTTCGAATACACCAGCGCCACCTTTGGTCAACTTCTATATTGTTGTCTGATCTTTTGCATTGGTTCTGAGCATGCGTGTTTGTACTTTGTACAAAAGTCTGATGGTTTTGTGTACACACGGTCGGACTTTGCTCCATCGGACTTTTGTTGGCAGAAAGTTGGTCCATTCGCACAGCCAACAAAAGTCTGATGAAAACTGAAAAAGTTGGTCCGATGGAGCGTACACACGGTCGGATGTTGGTCCAAAACAGCTAATTTGCATGTGTGTTGTCAAAAAGTCCGATCGTTATGAAGTCTGTAAAAATACACTACTTTATTTGGACCACACTCATAGTTGTAAGCCTTGTGATTTTATTAAAACTTAAAAAGTGTTGCCAATAAAACTTTAAAACTGTTACCCATGGGCTCTAGTGTAGAGTCCCATAATTCATTAGCGATATAAAAGACATTGGTTAAACAGAAATGTGTTTAATATTAGTGCCCTTCCGACGTATTGGTTAATGTGCTACTGTTGCATATAACAAAAATAAGTGTATTGTTGCACAATTTAGGGTTTTCAAAATTACAAAGGGAGACTAATATACAGTATTTTACTAACGGAAGCCCCTATTATATAAGGCTAGGGAGTTCCTCCATTTCCTCAATGGATTAATGTTTATTTTTTTTCAGCAAGCAGTTGAAGGAGTATAGTGCTGTTTCTACCATTTATGCTCTTTCAGCACGAATCGAAAAATGAGGAAAGAAGATTTTCAGAATAAATCTTCAGGACATTAGGTATCAACAGAGTGCCCTGGTGATATTTATGTCTGTGAATTTAGTCATTACAGATGACCAGTATGCTCTTATTCTGAAAATACTACAGAACATGTCTGCAAAATGTTGGCTTTGGTGTTACATGCCCAGTATTTTTTTCTCTTGAACTTTAAGTGTTTGGGGGTTTAATACTGACATTATGATCTTTTTTTAATATAAATTGTTTATTTATAAAGTTTTTCAAAAATTATACACTGCAGTATAAAGAAAAAGCATTTTAACTTTTGATAGTACAAAGCAATGTATATATAAACTCGTGAAACTGAGCGTAGATACAGGTCTGTTCATAAAATAGGCATCTTCCAACTATGGATCAGTCAAGAATAATTATCATACCATATCCTATGATAAACAAAGCGAGAAAAGGGTATATAGTTTTGAATAACAACAATACAAAAGAAAAAAGAAAGCAGGATACAACATAATGGGGAAATGGCACCAGGAGATTCAGGAGGTTTGAGGGTTATCGGACTCAAGGGGGTACTAAGTCGTCCCATGTCTTCCATATTTTATAAAAGGAGGGTAGTGTGTCCTCAATTTTAGCAGTCAAGTGTTCCATCCTACGTATATCTGCCATTATGCAAATAAAGTGATGGAATGTGGGGGGAGTGGTGGAGAGCCAATGTCTAGGGATTGCTCTTTTAGCGGCCAGAAGGATAAAGGGCAAAGGTATGGCTGTAGTTATTAACGTTTGTAGAAGATCCTGAATTTTAGTCCAATAAGTGCTAATGAGAGGGCAATTCCAAAATATATGGAAATGAGAACCTATGGACTCGCTGCATCTCCAGCAAATATTAAAGGTGGCTGGATTATGGGCATGCAGCAAGTCCGGGGTCCTGTACCAAAACAGCAAGACATTTTGGATGTAGACTCCCAATTTTTTTCCCAGTCTAATAGAGAGATTGGTTGTGGCAGTATGCAAGACCATTTTTTCATGTAGTTATTTGTGAGTTCCGTTAAAGGTGGGGTTTCATGTAAAATTTTGTATATAGAAGAAATCTGTTTGGGTTTGTAGGGGCCATTGGCACACAAGGCCTTAAAATCAGTAGGTTTCTCCAATGAGAGTGAGGGGGGAGGGTTGGAGTGGAGGAAATGTTTAAATTGTATGTATGAGTATAGAAGGGAGGCAGGGAGTTCATATTTTGTTTGCAGGTCCGAAAAAGACATACGTTTACATGTAACCGGGTGTACGAGATGTTGCAACTGAAAGATTCCCGCCTGAGTCCAAGGAAGCATCCTTGTATAGGTCAGACCATCCGGTATGTCCGGATTGAAGAGTGCATTTAGAAATGGAGGGCATTTGGAGAATAGGGAAAACTACTCCGCACATCTCTTCCAAATAGCAAGGGTAAAAAGCATCGGTGCCAAGCAGAGGGATCCCAATTGAGGCATACATTTAGCTGAGGAGGGCCATAGCATGTAGCACGGATGTACCGGAACAGTAATCCCCATTTCAATCTCGGCCCACCTACTTGGAGCTTTTCTAGAGATCCAAGAAGATAATACCCGAAGGTGAGAGGCATAATGATATTTGATGATATCTAGCACCGCCAATCCTCCTCTATATAGTAGTGCAAACTACTGAACGTGCAATCCTATGGGATGCATTATTCTATATGAACTTGAGGCATTTTCTTTGGAGAAGTTTCAATTGCGTCATTGGGACTGGGATTAGAGGTGTTTCAAATAGATACAGTAAATTAGGAAGTATCAACATCTTAAGGACATTAATTCTACAGAGGAGAGAAATAGGAAGGGGAGTCCAAAGATTTAAGAGACGGGTTATTTCTGTAAACATAGGGGGAAAGTTAGCTTGATAGAGGGAAGAGTATAAGGATGTGAGATGAACGCCCAAGTACTTCAATGAAGAAGGGCACCAGCGATAATCAAAGGTGTGTTGGAGAGTGTTAAGCAGGGCTGGTGGAATGTTAATGGGTAGGGCTATGATGATCTTCTACCCAAGCTTTTTGAATAAGACCAGTCTGAAAGAAGAGTGGGAGAACATAGAGGAACTTTGAGAGCAGTCTGTAGGTGGAAAACTATTTCCTGCTTGTGCAGTATTATCAGCCTGCTAGTTGTTTGTCAGCTGGAGGCAATAATAGACAGGGTTATTGTTAGACAAATGCTGGTTTTCTATATCCGGACAGTGCTTAAACTGTGCTGTTTATTAGAGAATGAAGAGGTTTCATGCATTGGAAATTAGGTAAACCATGCTAATACTTGGATAGGTCCAGGAGAAGGTGATTGCCCAGTAGTCTCACAGTCGGGAGCCGTAATTCATCTTGCAATGTAGGTCCACTGTGGAAAGAGCTGGGGCATTTGTGATATCCCAGCTGGGAATGTTTTCAAAGTGCTTATGATCCCATTTGGGATCTATTGGTCTGGTAAGCGGCTCATTTGTCTATACTAGCATGGTGGGAATACGGAAGCACATTTCTTAGGATTATTTGAGCACAAAAGCACTTTCTCCTATTTGGACTTTGAACTTTGCTGATGAAAAAATAATAAAAAATACTTTTTTCTTTGCATGAATTTTTTGATTACAATTTTTTTGCACTTTTGAATTAAGTTGGATTCTAATGTGAATTACACTGTTTATATTTGAATTAATTATCTTTAATGTTGGTGGCACTTTGCACTTTAAAAATAAGCACAGGACAATTTGGATATGTTTTTGAATATTTTAGATAATATGCACTTGGAAAGAGTAGGGGGATCATTTTAAGGTCATAGATATTTATGTCTATATTGTGATCTGTGTGATCATATCTCTCGGAACAGCACACTACTTGCACTCCACATATTATTTGTATAGTCCTAGTATTTAGAATTCACATTGGTGCAGCAGTCTAAAGCCTTGTACACACTGTACATTTGTTGGCCAACCGAGCGCCTGATTTTTGTCAAAAGGGGAAGCGTGCCAGGATCTTGTCTTGCATACTAATGGTACACAATTGTCGAGCCACAAACACGAACATAGTCACGTACCACAAGGGCTCAGCTCTTGAGCACCACCCTTTGGGTCTCTTCTGCTAATTTTGTGTTTGGTGAGCATTGATTCCGAGCATGTGTGTTTGTACTTTCGACTTGTGTGTGATGGATTTGTGTACTGACCATATGAAAATCTGACGTCAAACCGTTGTCCGCCAAAAGTTTACTAGCCTGTCATCCAACACTTGTTGGCCGAAAGTTAGACAACAATTGTCAAAAGGAGCATACTAACGGTAATATTTTAGGACAACAGTCTGTCAACAGACAATCCCCCAATCGCCCCGTGCTAAGCTCAAACCTCATTTATCATATGGTGTATTATAATTCAGATTGATCTGTGTCCCTGTGCAAGCATCCTAGGCCCTAGCTTCTTGCCAAGTCAAGATCAAGCCCCAGCCCTCATATTATACTGCTGGGAAGCAAAGGACCAACTCTTACTCAGAAACAAAAGGAAACCTGTGTTCAGTGTGAGAAAAATTGAGCAGTTGTTTTGTGACAATACCGATCATTCTTTTTCTACAGTGGCCCAAGGTGCCAGTATATACCATTGGCATAGTTTCACTGAAGCCCATCCATGTGTAGTATGAACATTTTGAATTTGCTCCAAGTTGAAGTAAGTCCCCTGCTCCCACACTGTTAAAAGTTCCTGTTGGACCCAGAGTGGATTAATGGCAAGTATGTGCAGACATTGGGGTTGAGTTACTAAAACTGAAGAGTGCAAAATCTGGTGGAGCTCTGCATAGAAGCCGATCAGCTTCCAGGTTTCTTTGTCAAAACTTAATTGGACAAGTTGAAGTTAAAAACGAATTGGCTACCATGCACAGCTGCACCAGATTTTGCACTCTCCAGTTTTAGTAAATCAACCCCACTGTGTCATCTTCCATTTAAGAGTCATGCCAATTTGTAACCTAGTTGTAGTGAGAAGTGCACTTACTTTTAATGAAATAACAAGGACACTGACTTCAGGTAAAGCATCTCCTTTTGATTTGCAGATTGGCTCTTCTTTGGATACTTGTGTTATTTATTTGCAGCCATGAACCACTTGTCGACCCACCACAGTACATATACTGCAGCAAAGGGCAGCAAGTGCTGCCACCATAATGTACATCATGTTCCTGCTCCGGGATTAGGAGCACGCCATTCATAACGGCTGTGTTTCCTATGCGGACTGGCCCACAGCTATCACATGCTACCTTGGCAATTCACAGTACCCTGTACCATGTAATTATCTGTAGCCAATCACAGATCACTAGTGATCACAGCTGTCATGAATGGTTAACCTATTCAAGGGCAACCAAACTGATAAACTGGTACATCGAGCCACACCAGAAATGCAGAGGGAGATTAGGGAAGTAAACAAGTGGCTGAAGAGCTGGTGTAGTAAGGAGGGGTTTGGGTTCCTGGAGGACTGGGACGACTTCTCAGTCGATAACCGGTACTATAGAAGGGACGGACTGCACCTAAATGAGGAGGGTGCAGATCAGCTGGGAATAAGGATGGCCAAAAAGTCAGAGGGGTTTTTAAACTAGGAGATGGGGGGGGGGGGGGTCCAGAGATAGAAATAGTCAGCGTGGAACATATTCCAGAGGGTAATATTAGGGGCATTAGTGGTAGGGTAACCAAAGCACATAAACCCAAGGTAAGTATAGTAGCAAGTCCTAGTTGCAATCTCGGAACACCCAAGAGGATAGTATGTGACCAGTCAAAATATAGTAATGCATTAAAGTGTTTGTTCACCAATGCCAGAAGTCTGCCAAGCAAAATAGGTGAGTTGGAAGCTCTGGTGCATCAGGAGAGCTATGATGTAATCGGTATTGCTGAAACTTGGCTTCATTCCTCACATGACTGGGCTATTAATATTCCTGGCTATGCACTCTTTCGGAAAGACAGAGTTAAAAGGAAAGGTGGAGGGGTCTGTCTGTATGTGAGAAGTGATCTCAAAGCGAGTTTGAAAGAGGACCTGGGGGATGGAGAGTGTGATAAGTCTGAAGCATTATGGGTGGAACTGCATACAGATGTGCGTCGTTCAAAGTTAATTGTTGGAGTTTGTTATAGACCACCCAATGTTAATGAGGAGGTGGAGACTCAGCTCCTTGCACAGATGGAAAGGGCTGCAAGGGCTGGGACAGTGATAATAATGGGGGATTTTAACTACCCAGAAATTAACTGGACTAATGGCACTGCTGGGACAGTTAAAGGGCAGACATTTATAAACCTATTTCAGGACAATTTTATGGTCCAGTTTATTGAGACCCCAACTAGGAATGATGCTCTGCTGATTCTGGTATTCTCAAACCATGTAGAGCGTATTACTAATGTTCAGATAAAGGAACATCTGGGTAGCAGTGACCATAACATGATTTCATTTGATGTTAGCTGTAAGCAAAAATCACATACGGGAAAGATAAAAACACTTAATTTCAAGAGCGCAAATTTTCCAAGGATGAGGGCTGCTCTCCAGGACTTAGACTGGGAGAGAATTTTGGCATCAATGGGCACAGAACAGAAATGGGAATTCTTCAAAAAAACTGTTTGTGAACTCACTGCAAAGTATATTCCCATGGGCAATAAGTTTAAAAGGCTAAAAATAAAACCTATGTGGCTCACGGCCAAAGTTAAAAAAAGCTATAAACTATAAGAAAAGAGCCTTTAAAAAATATATAAATGAAGGATCACTAGTGTCATTTAAATGTTTCAAAGAATATAACAGAATATGTAAAAAGGAAATCAAGGATGCAAAAATTCAAAACAAAAGCCAGATTGCAAAATATAGTAGGACAAACCCCAAAAAATTCTTCAAATATATTAATAGTAAAAAGGTCAAGTCTGAGCATGTAGGCCCTTTACAAAATAATCTAGAGTGGGTGACTGGGGACAAAGAAAAGGCTAATTTATTAAATACTTTCTTCAGCTCTGTGTATACAAAGGAGCATGGGGGAGCTCATGTCCATAATGGGGGTGGTAGTGACACAGCCCCAAATCCACAATGGCTCAAAAGTGATATGGTCCAGAAATATGTAGACAGAATAAAGGTGGATAAAGCACCTGGACCTGATGGCATCCACCCACGGATCCTAAAAGAATTGAGCTCTGTAATTTCAAAGCCATTGTATCTAATTTTTTAATGACAGGAATAGTACCACTGGATTGGCGCAGGGCGAACGTGGTGCCTATATTTAAAAAGGGAACAAAGTCTTTACCAAGTAACTATAGACCTGTTAGTTTAACTTCTATAGTTGGGAAGATACTGGAGAGATTAATAAAAGACCACATAGACGAGTTCTTGCAGGAAAAAAATATTTTAAGCAACAGACAGCATGGATTCATGAAAGACAGAAGTTGTCAGACAAACCTGATTTATTTTTATGAGGAGGTAAGTAAAACCTTGGACAGAGGGGTGGCGGTGGACTTGGATTTTGCAAAAGCGTTTGATACAGTTCCGCACACACGGCTCATGTGTAAGGTAAAGTCTACAGGTTTGGAAATATCGGTTTGTAAATGGATAGAAAACTGGCTAAAAGACAGAATTCGGAGAGTAGTGGTTTATGATTCTTACTCTGAATGGCCTAAGGTTATCAGTGGTGTACCCCAAGGTTTAGTCTTGGGACCGTTACTTTTTAATATCTTTATAAATGATATTGGGTCTGGGATCAAAAGTAACATTTCCGTCTTTGCAGATGACACCAAGCTATGCAGTGGAATAACGTCCTTACAGGATGTCTCCAATTTACTAGCCGACCTCAATGCTCTGTCTAATTGGGCGACTATGTGACAGATGAGGTTTAATGTTGATAAATGTAAAGTTATGCACTTTGGGGGCTAAGAATATGCATGCATCATACATGCTAGGGGGAGTACAACTGGGGGGATCCATAGTGGAGTAGGATCTGGGGGTTTTGGTAGATCATAAGCTCAATAATAGCATGCAATGCCAAGCTGCGGTTTCCAAAGCGAGCAAAGTCCTTTCTTGTATTAAGAGAGTTATGGACTCCAGAGACCGAGATATAATTGTGTCCCTGTTCAAATCATTAGTAAGACCTCATCTGGAATATGCAGTTCAGTTTTGGGCGCCAGTTCTCAAAAAGGATATCGGGGAACTGGAGAAAGTGCAGAGAAGGGCAACCAAACTGATAAGAGGCATGGAGGAGCTCAGCTATGAGGAAAGATTAGAGTAACTGAATTTATTCACCCTTGATAAGAGGAGATTAAGGGGGGATATGATCAACATGTACAAATATATAAGGGTCCATATAGTGAACTTGGTGTTGAGTTATTCAATTTACAGTCAACAAAGAGGACAAGGGGGCACTCTTTACGTCTAGAGGAAAAGAGATTTCATCTCCAAATACAGAAAGGTTTCTTCGCAGTAAGAGCTGTGAACATGTGGAATAGACTCCCTGCAGAGGTGGTTCTGGCCAGTTCAGTAGATTGCTTTAGGAAAGGACTGGATACTTTCCTAAATGTACATAATATAACTGGGTACCAACATTTATAAGTAAAGTTGATCCAGGGAAAATCCGATTGCCTCTCAGGGGATCAGGAAGGAATTTGTTCCCCGGCTTTAGCAAATTGGAGCATGCGGTGCTGGTTTTTTTTTTTGCCTTCCTCTGGATCAACTGTGGGTAGAATGGGGTATATGGGATTGTATGATATTATTATTTTTTTTTTTATTTGTGGTTGAACTGGATGGACTTGTGTCTTTTTTCAACCTAGCTAACCATGTAACTATGTAACATCAGAATGAATACATTTTCAAATATATATACCACAGTTTGTAGATGCTATAACTTTCATGTAAACCAATTACTATACATTATTGGGATACTTATTGGGATTTTTTTTATGAAAGACCTGTAAGCAGAATACATTTTTGCCTAAATTTATAATGAAATTTGATTTTATTGGATATGTTTTATAACAGCACTTCTTCCTAGCAGCACTGGGGTTGTTAGTCCGAGTCCCAACCATGGCACTACATAACTGGAGTTTGCATGTTTTCCCTGTGCCTACATGGGTTTCCTCTGGGTATTCCAATTTCCTCCCACACTCCAAAGACATGCTGGTAGGTTAATTAGCTTCTGTCTAAATTGGCCCTAATATGTGTATGAATGTGAGTTAGGGACCTTAGATTTGAATGTTCGTGGGGGCAGGGGCTAATGTGAATGTAAAATATATCGTTGTAAAGAGCTGCGTTAATTGACTGCGCTAATAAATAAAACAGTCAAAAAATATTGTGTGTTTTTTTTTTTTTAAATCTATCACAAAAAATAAAATAAAAACAGTGGTGATCAAATACTACCAAAATAAAGCTTTTTTTTTTTAATATGAAAAAAATATTAAAATTTCATTAGTGTACAGTATCACATGATTGCACAATTGCCAGTTAAAGTAATGCAGTGCTGAATAACAAAAAATGCCCTGGTCATAAAAGGGGTGTAACACCTTCCAGAGCTCAAGTGGTTAATCACAGCTGTGCACAGGTTCCAACGGTACAGGGAGAAATAAACTAATTAGAACTGTAGCAGCAGTTCTTCAAGCTTAAAGATTTTAGACATACATAAAGTTCTATAGTGCTAATATGAGACTAATTTGCTTAATTTGCTTTTAGTAAGACGTTAAATTAACATTCACATAATAGTCATATTGTAACATTTGCAGGACGGTGTGTGCTGCCAACCAGGGTACTGTTAATCATGTCCATACGAAGAAAAACCAGATTACATCAACACAATTATACATGCTGTCTTCCTGTACGTGCTGCCGTAGACTACTGCAGCCCTTCACCTGTTGAGGAACTACTATCCTATTGTACCCTACTTTACTGTGTCTTTAATGACATTCTGGAACTGGTATATCCTATACAACTTTACGGCCACAGATTGCTTCATGTCTTGAAGCTGAAGTTTGAACATCATTATATTTTGCCTTCCCTAGTCCCCCCCTCATCAACATGCTAATGTAATTATTAAATGAAAACTTTCTGTCCCTTACATATACTCAGTGAAGTGACTAGCTTCAGGTGATACACAGAGATGAAACAAATCATCCTACATAAGTTGTACCTGTTTATCTTTAGCCCTCTTTCCTCTACATTTGTTCAAAGTACAGAATTCATACAGCTTATCTGGGCTTTTAGAAAGCAGGGGGCGGGAGCTGAAGTTGCACTTTGCAGATCTCCGTAAGAGCTGATTGGAGGGAAGGGACACACACTTCTTCACTCAGCACACAGGAACAGAGCTGAGGCTGTCAATCAGACTGTGTGCTGGAGCTTCCTTCTCTGTCACTTTGTTTTTACCTCTTGGTGTCAGGAAAACTTGTCAGAAGTGACTCATGCTGATGGCAAAGGAACGAGGCAGTAGACAGAAATTACACTAAGTGCTCCGGATTGTGGCAAGTACATAGTATAGAGCAGTGGTACTGAATTAAAATTCAGAGGTCCGGTCCGTAACATTTTCTTTCTCCAGAGGTCTGAATCTAGTTTTTGTTCTATGATTCAGGTTCTTCAAATCACAACCCCCCTTCACATCAGAGCCCTCTCTCTTCACATCACAGCCCTCCCTTGCATCAATCAGAGCCCCCCCCCTTGCATCAAAGCCCCCCAACATCACAATCCCCTTTGCAATCACAACCCTCCACATCACAGCTCCCCCCTCCTCACATCACTACTCCCCCCCCCTTTCACATCAATGCCCCCCTACCTCACATCTCCCCCTCTCACATTACAGCCTTGCCCCCCTTTACACCACAGCCCCCTCTTTCAAATCACAGACCCCCTTTCACATCAGAGCCCCCTATCCTTACATCACAGCCCGCCCCATATCTCTACTCCCCCTTTCAGATCAGCTCCCCTTCTTATATCACAGCCCCCCATATCAGTACTCTCACCAAAGACAGTGCTACCCGACAATCGCAGCCCTTCCCAATCCACTGTCCTACCTTAACACAACATGGGAGAGGGCGGAAGGCACAGCAGGCTGGATTCCCCTTCTGTATATGTATTTGCCGGACTGCCTCCACCACTGCTGTTAAGCTCACAGCGGGGAAGAGGGTGGGAAATAGAGAAGGTCTTTCGTAACAACTGAAAGGCTGGGCAGTGTAACGAATCCCCGTCACACTCCACTTGAGTGCTTCAGTATACTGCTTCCTCCAATCTGGACCTTCAGATATCAGATTTTACAGCTAAATATTGTTCGCAAGAACCAGATGAGACTAGCTTAGTTACAAAGCTGGAACATGGAACGTTTATTGGAACAAACTCACACAAATATATACACCAGGAGGACATTTCTTCCACCCCCTTTTTATCATATTACCCTAGTAATACAAACTGTAACCAGAAACAGAATTAACATTGCTAATTAACTAGTTACTTAAAGCAGCCAAGGTGACTCCATGCCCACCTGGCCATTGTTATGATTAATCAGGATTTCACTACAGATGAGACTTGTTGTCACCGAGCTTCACACAGTAGATCATACATTATCAAAAGTATAGACACAGGACACCTTATTAAATGGACAATAGCAGGAGTTCCCAGTATCAGACTGTCCGGCTCCAGAGGCGAAGGTGACCAGCTCTTTCAATTAACATGTATAGTTCAGAATCAAACAAACCAGAAATAGACTTTGTATATTTCCTGGGAGATTTTGTGGATACATATTACTGTTCCATTTTAAGTAATCCAAGTCACATTCTTAATGTCCATTATTTTCTTGGTCACCATGTGCCCCTAATAGACACAGGGTATCTTAGACATATGAGGTGCATGGGGAGCTGAGGTAAGGGTTTCCCAACTGCTCCAAGGGATTCTGGGTTCCACCAGCCCCCCGCCCAAAGTGACTCCCGTCACAGGCAGCTCCTGCTTCTCGTGTAGACCTGCCATATCTCCCGACCTCCTACACGGTGTGAGTTTAACAGCAGCAGCAGCAGCAACGGCGGGCAAGTACATATACAGAAGAGGAATCCAGCCTGCTATGTCTCCAGCCCTCTGCCATGCTGGGAGCTTTAACAACAGCAGCGGCAGGAGAGGAGTCTGCTATGTGGTGCGGCCGTGGCTTTGATAGGACTGTCACTCGGGCCGTGTCCGGGCCGCGGTCTGCCATTTAGTGACACCTGGTATAGAGGGATATGGTTTGTTCATATTTCATGTCAGAGGTTTACAACCACTTTAACTAGATCCCGCCCAATGATGTCATGTGACATCATTGAGTTTGAGTGGGGATATCTGAATGATGCCTGCAGCTACAGGCATCATTCAGATATATTCTTTTTGAGCCGGTGATTCCCTGCACCATAAGAACAGTCATAGTGGCTGTTCAGCTGCTTGATCGTTCTTATAGTTAGCCCTCCGATGCTTCTCCCAGCTCGCCTGTACAATCGCGAGAGGCAGAAGGAATCGGTCCATGCCGGAAGTTTACCATAGAGAATCCAGTAAACCAGATGGCCCCCTGACATCTCTATGAACTTTTGGAGGATGGGCACATGTCATGTTATGACATCACGCCCAGCCTCTGCATTTAAAAAAAATGCTGCTGCCTCGGCTGGGATGCCAGGATCCTTTTTTTTTTTTAGTTCAGGCTTTTCAGCCTAGAGGCGAGATCTGGGGACTTATTGACCCCATATCTAGTTGTAAAGGGGGCGTGTCACACACTATTCCTATTACAAGGGGTGTTTACATTCCTTGTAATAGGAATAAAAAAAAACAACTAAAAGTAAAATAAATAATAAAAAAATAAAGCGCCGCGTGTTCTCACGCAGAAGCGAACACATACGTAAGTCGTGCCCACATATGTAAACGTTAGAGCAAGAACAATAATTTTAGAGCTAGACCTCCTCTATAACTCTAAACAGGTAACCATAGTGTCCCCTATGCGCCATTCCATGAGTGTGCGCAATTTCAAAACGTGACATGTTGGGCATCTATTTACCAGGCGTAACATCATCTTTCACATTATGCAAAAGAAAAATTGGGCTAACTTTACTATTTAGTTTTTTTTAAATGCATGTTTTTTTTTTTGCGTAAATACAATGCAAGATACACCCTTTTATTCCCTAGGGCCTCTACTAAAAAAAAATATAATTTTTGGGGGCTTTGAGTAATTTTCTAGCAAATAAATATATGATTTTTACATGTAGGAGCAAAGTGTCAGAATTGGCCTGGGTAGCATGTGGTTAATCCAGACCCAGTAACATCACTAGGTGTCTTCGCTTCTTTATGGAATGCAGACAGACTATGGCTGATGGAAGGAGCTGGCAGGGTGCTATCCATAGCTTGCTGAAAATAGAAAGCTCTGGTGATGCTGAGCCTCCATTATTGAAAGGGCTGAAATCCAGTAAATGAAAGGGGTGGGCTACGGACAGTAAAGTTAGGGAAGGAACAGCTAGATGATGCTGAATAATGTCCACCAGCCAGGAAATGAGATGGCCTCTGTTTGACTTGCTGCAGCTTCTAAGGGTCCTTTCACACGGGACGGAACCGTGATGATCCGCCCCGTAAACATCCGCTTGCTCATCGGGGATCGCTCTGTTGATCCCCACTGAGCCGGCGGATGACAGGGCGGTCCCTGCATACTTATGGAGGGATCGGATGAACACGGACCGTCTGTCCATGTTCATCCGATCTGCTCTGCAGATGGATAGAAAAATAGGATTTTCCTCCGTCTGCGAATTGGACCATAGCGGGGACGGATAATATCGGGTGTTAGCGGATATTCATCCCATAGGAATGCATGTATGTCCGTATTTTATCTGAAAACGGATGGATGAAATACTTGCATACTGTCCGCACGTGTGAAAGGGGCCTTATGCACACTAAGAAGCTCACAGTGTGCAGTGAACTCAGTGTAAGCAATCAGGAGAGGTGCCAGTAAAACTGTGCAAGATGGAAGGTAAGGTTGGAGTGTAGCTTTAAGATGTTTTGTGTTGTGCCTGTATTGTTTCATAGTTTGACTAGTTTGTGAAATAGTTAGGGAATTCCTTTGACAAAGTCACGTGGGCGTGACGTAACGCGTAAGGAGAATTCGAGCCTGGTGACGTTGAGTGTGTGTGGTCTCGGCCGGGATCGCACACTGTTTTACCTTACCGCTGCATGTACTCTGCTTTAATTGTAAGTTTTCTGCTTGTTATCAAATAAACATTTTTAATACTACACTATGGAGCGCTTCCTGTCTCTTGGTCACATGTCCGCCTGGTACCTGGAGAGGAGCCTATAAGGACGCAACCAGAGAGGATTGAAAACGAGGAGGTGGAAATCTGTGTGTTGGCTTAGTAAGGTTGTTTTTCCTTACCTTCAAGGTAAGGGGCTGGGGGAAATAACTTGGATACCTGCATGGAAGGGAGCACCTTTTTATAATCCTTTTAAAGACTATACAACTGCATTTGCAAAATTCACTGCACAAAAGAATCCTACTCACCTGGAGATTGTATAGAGATTGCACTGTGTATGGGAACCATTTTCTGGATTGCACAGGACTTGTCTTCTAGAGCACTTTAGTTTGGACTGTCACTTTTTTACATTTAGTAGTATCATATTGTTCATTGTTTTGCTGTTTTGCACAATTTTTGCTTCTTTTGCACAGGCTTAGTCGCAATTAATTTGTGCACTGGTTTGCTTATTTGCACACGTTTGCTGCTTATTTATTGTTTGCACGGATCAACATTTATTATTGCACGGACTATCATTTATTTATTTATTGCTGCTTATTTATTATATCTTGTGCTGCACTGATTATTATTTACTTATTGATATTTTTCACACGCATTGCACATTTTTTTGGAATGAATTTACACTTCTAGATTTGCATACATTGGTTTTATGTCATTTGTATAGCACTGCTCAGTACCTGCTGCTATACGTTTATTATTTGTTCATTAACCCTTAGACGCTGTGTTTTGAGCCATCCTTGTTGGACCATCCCCTTGGAGTGGCGTCCTTGATTATTTGCAAGCGCCACATATATTTTTTATCATTCAATATTAATTTTGAGTACCTTATTACACTTTTTACTCTTATTTTAATATTTTTTACTTACAATCCGTTACTTATTTTTAATGCTAGCGCCCCATTTTTTATATAATTATTTTTATATAAGCTATTTACACTGATCACTGGTGTGTGAACACCTTGATGGTGGCTGCGGCAGTCGTTTTAATTTTGTATATTGATTTGTGAATTTCATCCCCTATTGGTTCGCGCAGTTGGTCACCCCCTCTTTTACATACTTATTTCTTGTTTTATTTTAAAGAGCTATGCACCATGGCATGCAAATGCCTCTGGGACAGTGTCAGTGCCAATTCTGCTGCATACTCTTGGGTCTCCATGCACTTTAGTACATTTTTCTAGTATACTTCATCTTGACTGTTGACTGGAGTGCATGGATAATATGCATTGAAAAGAAGTCTTTTCTCCCAGTGTTACAATTTTTATTTTTAAAGTGTTTGTATAGCTAACATGTTTTTTTATTGTTGGGTAGAGTAGTGCAGGGTAAAACCCCTCACTGTTTTTTATTGTTGGGTCGATTCATCTTTTATGTCCTGCTGAACTTTTTTTATTTTCAGCAAGACCGAGGATTTAGAAATCAAGGTGAAGGTAAATCGTCAAATAGAGACACCTGGTGCTAA
Source organism: Lithobates sylvaticus (assembly GCA_028564925.1). NCBI lineage: Eukaryota > Metazoa > Chordata > Amphibia > Anura > Ranidae > Lithobates > Lithobates sylvaticus. The sequence goes on along the minus strand of CM053030.1, from coordinate 137,413,363 downwards.
AAAGGGAATTCCTTTCACTTTTTATAGAGCTTTCGCTCACTTTCTATGGGAAAGGAAGGGAAGAGGAAACCATCACACACAAGACAGCAAAAATACAATGTCATGGATTTTAACTCTTCTTTACTCTATCCAAGTCCAAAAATTTTTTTAAAACACACACACAAAGTTGTCTAAACCGGGAACCTGATCAGTCATCATTATGTAGCATATACTTAATGGTGAAATAAGGAGGCATCCTAGAAAATAAATGCCTAAAATACAAATCTATATATTACACATACTGTGTATTATTGAAATTGGAGGGCTTTCCTAATTAAAATTACAATTATCTATGCTTCTTGTGTGTTTGACTGAGAGGACAAGCTTCTTAGGATCCAGCTCAAACAGCTGTGGTCTTGGGATGCCAGATTTGTTGCTGAGAGCTGGCACGGATGACCAGAGAAAAGAGCAGTGTGTTGCTGCTTTCCCTATGTGAGCTCCACACACACGAGCGCTCACAAAGAGTCTGGAAGAGAACACAGCTGTGATCACAGACCTATAAATACCTTTGCACCGGAACAGTCACGTGGGGCTTCCAACTTTCTTTAATGTTGGCGCCAACTCACATTAGCACATGCCTAGCTCAATTTTCATATTGGTGCCGGCGACCATAACATCTAGATCTGTTTATACAGTGAGAGCTGTTAATATGATTCACTAAGTCTGCTTTATATTTTAGATGTATGTAAATTTATAAGCTCTTTATTCTGCAATGAAAGCCATGTGTATAAATCCTAAAATCCATAGAAAAATCATGCATGTTAAAGAGGGTATACAGTGGTGTGAAAAAGTGTTTGCCCCCTTCCTCATTTCCTGTTTCTTTGCATGTTTGTCACACTTAAGTGTTTCGGAACATCAAACCAATTTAAACAATAGTCAAGGACAACACAAGTAAACACAAAATGCAATTTGTAAATGAAGGTGTTTATTATTAAAGGTGAAAAAAAATCCAAACCATCATGGCCCTGTGTGAAAAAGTGATTGCCCCCCTTGTTAAAACATACTATAACTGTGGTTGTCCACACCTGAGTTCAATTTCTCTAGCCACACCCAGGCCTGATTATTGCCACACCTGTTCACAATCAAGGCATCACTTAAATAGGAGCTGCTTGACCCAGTAAGGTCCACCAGAAGATCCTTAAAAGCTACACATCATGCCGAGACCCAAAGAAATTCAGGAACAATTGAGAAAGAAAGTAATTGAGATCTATCAGTCTGGAAAGGGTTATAAAGCCATTTCCAAAGCTTTGGGAATCCAGCGAACCACAGTGAGAGCCATTATCCACAAATGGCGAAGACATGGAACAGTGGTGAACCTTCCCAGGAGTGGCCGGCCGCCCAAAATTACCCCAAGAGCGCAGCGACGACTCATCCAAGAGGTCACAAAAGACCCCACAACAACGTCCAAGGAACTGCAGGCCTCACTTGCCTCAGTTAAGGTCATCGTTCATGCCTCCACCATCAGGAAAAGACTGGGCAAAAATGGCCTGCATGGCAGAGTTCCAAGGAGAAAACCACTGCTGAGCAAAAAGAACATCAAAGCTCGTCTCAATTTCTCCACAACACATCTTGATGATCCCCAAGACTTTTGGGACAACATTCTGTGGACCGATGAGACAAAAGTGGAACTCTTTGGAAGGTGTGTGTCCAAGTATATCTGGCGTAGAAGGAACACTGCATTTCAGAAAAAGAACATTATACCAACAGTAAAATATGGTGGTGGTAGTGTGATGGTCTGGGGCTGTTTTGCTGCTTCAGGACCTGGAAGACTTGCCGTGATAAAAGGAACTATGAATTCTGCTGTCTACCAAGAGATCCTGAAGGAGAATGTCCGACCATCTGTTCGTGTACTCAAGCTGAAACGAACTTGGGTTCTGCAGCAGGACAATGATCCTAAACACACCAGCAAGTCCACCACCGAATGGCTGAAGAAAAACAAAATGAAGACTTTGGAGTGGCCTAGCCAAAATCCTGACCTGAATCCTATTGAGATGTTGTGGTATGACCTTAAAAAGGCCGTTCATGCTCGAAAACCCTCTAATGTAACTGAATTAGGACAATTCTGCAAAGATGAGTGGGCCAAAATTCCTCCAGGACGCTGTAAAAGCCTCATTGCACGTTATCGCAAACGCTTGGTTGCAGTTGTTGCTGCTAAGGGTGGCCCAACCAGTTATTAGGTTTAGGGGGCAATCACTTTTTCACACAGGGCCATGATGGTTTGGATTTTTTTTCACCTTTAATAATAAACACCTTAATTTACAAATTGCATTTTGTGTTTACTTGTGTTGTCCTTGACTATTGTTTAAATTGGTTTGATGTTCCGAAACACTTAAGTGTGACAAACATGCAAAGGAACAGGAAATGAGGAAGGGGGCAAACACTTTTTCACACCACTGTATGTGCTAGCTGTCAGTGCTTCCTTGGGTTTAAAGGTACTGGCTTCACTATCTAGTGAGTCTGTGACCTAGAACAGGAATACAAAAGAAGATCCAGAAGATCTCCAGTCTCCTTGGCTTCAGTGTGATGTAACAACAATGGATATCGAAATGCCTCTCCACTGCCAAGAGGTCTAGATACACCTTTATTCCACATAAAGTCAGGGAGACAATCCAAAATGTATTCATTTTGGGGGTCCAAGAGAACCAGGGCTAGTTTGACAACAATGTCAATAGACTAGAAGTGAACTGAACTTTTAGCCTGGGTTCACTCATATGCGATGCGGGAACCCCTGTGCGGGCTCCCGCATGGCATATTTCTTACACTGCCCTATGCCAACCGCTGCGGGAGTCAATACAAAGTTAATGACACTCCCAGATCGATTTGCAGATTGCAGTGCGAATTGTGAAATGGTGCAGCAATCGGATCGCATGGGTGTGAACACCAGTGTGGACCTGCACCATTTTGGTTCGAAAGCAGTGCAAATTCAGCCATACAATCTGTCTGAATTCGCATAGCACAGACATTGCATATGATCTGCACAGAAATGCGGTGCAAATCACATGCGATGTCTGACATTGCAATAGTGTGAACCCAGCCTTAATGTTCTTTTTTCCAGTGTGATTGCAAGCACAAGTCTTGTCAACAACTGCCAAAAACCAAGCATGATTCTGTGATGGACATCACTGCATGGGCTCAGGAATACTTCCAAACATCCCCTTCTGTGCACATAGTTTGCTGTGCCATCTTAAAATGCAAGTTAAAGCCATATTACCGTATTTATCGGCGTATAACACGCACCCCAAGTTTAGGAGGGAATTTTAAGGAAAAAAAACTTTTAGGATGGAAGTTTAAGGAAAAAAAAAAAACTTACATTTAAGTGTCCAGTGCAGCCTTGTCCCCAGTGCAGCCTTGTCCCCAGTGCAGCCTTGTCCCCATTGCAGCCTTGTCCCCATTGCAGCCTTGTCCCCATTGCAACCATGTCCCCATTGCAGCCTTGTCCCCATTGCAGCCTTGTCCCCATTGCAGCCTTGTCCCCATTGCAGCCTTGTCCCCATTGCAGCCTTGTCCCCATTGCAGCCTTGTCCCCATTGCAGCCATGTCCCCATTGCAGCCATGCCCCCATTGCAGCCTTGCCCCCATTGCAGCCTTCCCCAGTGTCCATCGCCATTTAAAATTGGCGCCGACAGGACACCGGAGCGGAGTGAACGCCGCCGAGATACACATGTACTCGGCTCTTGTCGGCTCTTCTCGCCTCCGCTCTATAACACGCACCCAAAATTTTCCCCTGATTTTGAGGGGAAAAAGGTGCGTGTTATACGCCGATAAATACGGTATGTAAAATCTAGAAGGACCGTCATCTTCTCAGGGTGAAACTTCATTTAAAATGGTCTGTTGCAAAGTGTAAAACTGTTTTGTGGTCAAATCAAAATTTGACATTCTTTTTGTCAACCATGGGTGCCGCGTCCAATGGACTAAAGAGAAGGGGCTACTGTATCTGCTTATTACCAATGCTCAGTTCAAAAATCTGCATCTCTGATGGTATGGGGGTGCGTTAATGTGTATGGAATGGGCAGCTTGCATATGCATATCTGGAAAGGCACCATCGATGCTGAAAGATACATCCAGGTTTTAGAGCAGCATACTGTATACTCAGGCAAGAATAGGACAACATTCCTCTCCCAAAACTCCAGCAACACTCAGTTCCAAAACATGTACAGAGTGTTGTTAAGAGGGAGTTCCACACCGTGGTAAAGATTTTTTTTTTTTTTTTTTTTTTTTTTTTTTAAAGGTACTTATATAGCGCCATCAATTTATGCAGTGCTTTACATATACATTGTCAATTCACATCAGTCCCTGCCCTCAAGGAGCTTACAATCTAAGGTCCCTAACTCACATTCATATACTAGGGCCAATTTAGACAGAAGCCAATTAACCTACCAGCATGTCTTTGGAGTGTGGGAGGAAACTGGAGTACCCGGAGGAAACCCACACAGGCACAGGGGGAAACATGCAAACTCCAGGCAGGTAGTGTCGTGGTTGGGATTCAAACCAGCGACCCTTTTTACTGCTAGGCAAGAGTGCTACCCACTACACCACTGTGCCACCCATGACCCTGTCCCAATTTTGTTGGAACTAGGGTTGTACTTTGCTAGATTTTTGTTGCCCTGTCCCAACTTTTTTGAGATCTGTTGCTGCCATCCATTTCAAAATGATCTTATTTTTTTCTTAAAATAGAACATTTTCTCAGTTTAAATGTTTGATGTATTTTCTATTGTGAATAAAATCTGGGTTTATGGGATTTGCAAAACATCAAAAATTTTTTCAGTTTTTTTATATAGATTTTACATAGCATCCCAACTTTTTTGGAATGGGGGTTGTACATCACTTGGCTAGTAAATCCAGGATCGAAATTATGCCCCCGGGTCTTTAAAAATAAACAGTAGAGGCAGCTTTTATGCTTCTATTTTCACAGCTGTATTTTATAGTGATCCTCAAGTGCCTCCAGGTTGCCTATTGCCTAAAAAGGGTATTAAGAGCAGCAACATTTTTAAAATAATCTAGTCACAAAAAAAGTATGTGATGAGGATTTATGACTTTTTTCCCCACATGCCTGATCAGCATGTGCGTACTGGTGTCAGTAACTTAAATTAGTGAAGCCACTGGAACAGCACAACAACCAGGCACATTGCATTTTCAGAGAAAGATCAGCAATGACAGCTCCTGCATTTTTTTCACGACTAAAAGTTTACTTTAACTTCTCCATAGCATTCTTTCTCCAGGTCACTCCAGGCTTGATAAGTTTTACTTTTCACTATATCCAAGGGCAGGTTTTATAAGAGGCAAAGGTATTTTGATATGTTGCTGATGCAGCACACAGAGCCCAACCTTGGTACCCCCCAAAAGAGCCGATTTATAGATAAGTATTTTATTGACCTTTTTACCATCTTTTCAGATAGTAGGCAGCAGGTGGACTAGGCAGACGTAAGGTTTACTTTGTCTGCTTTAAAGAAATTAACCTGTACAGGGGGTCCCCTACTTACAAACATCCTACTTACAAACGACTCCTACTTACAAACGGAGGGAGACAACAGGAAGTGAGAGGGAATCCACCCCTAGGAAGGGAAATTCACTCCTGTAAGAGTTAATAGGGGAAAAAGGTGTCTCCACTGATGCTTTATCACCAGTCCATGTTTCCCCAACAACCCAAAATTTTCATTGGGACAGAAGGTGAGGTGAAATCTTCTGCACAGGGGCACAGACAGCAAAACAAATGATACAGGGGTGATAACCCTTCTCTATGTTCTCTAAAAAACGTAGATTTTGTGGCTAGAGCTACACTTAAAAAATGTACCTGTTCCGACTTACAAACAGATTCAACTTAAGAACAAACCTACAGTCCCTGTCTTGTTTGTAACCCAGGGACCCCCTGTATATACCCCCCCCCCCCCAGTTAAAATAAGCCATGATTCCCAAACCACATTTGTCATTTATTTATACATACATTTGGGTAATTACCACAGAACCAGTGCCACAGAAATTACAATTAGTAATGTGAGTAGTTTGGAAGAAAGACATAGGCAGATTCATCACCTGACAGTAATTTATGGTTCAATCCAGCCAGATGTGCTGATGTATTTCGCTGCATTTCCCGGTTCAGGCAAATTGTGTGGACATGACATGACACAATTTGTTAATTTCAGCAGGATCTGTTCCACCATGCACTACTAAATAATCTATACATGCAGCATTATCCTATTCAGGTCAAAAGTATTTCTCCTTTGTTCATTGACGGACACAGCACTTTCAGTCTTGACCTTATGGTTATATCGCCACCTTCAGGAGTAGGACTAGGCAGAAAAAAAAAGCACAGCACCGCCCAGGGGCAGTCCTTACTGGCAGCCACTCTGCTACAGGCAGCTTGTTTTTTTTCTGCCTAGTCTAGAAGGACCTGGCTCCCGGCTGGGACCTGTGGTTCTTTATATTTTGTTTTATTTCTTTTATTTTTGTTTTCCTGGTGATGCATCTGCAATCAACTGCTGTGGAGTGTGACCAGCAATCCCTGCAGGAGGGGTAAGTATGGGCTCCACCGGTCCAGGAATGGTGGAGCGATTTCAGTGAATAGAGTCAGAAGATCAGCATGGCACCTAGACAGCTTACTAGCATTTTCAGAAGGAGTGCTCGGCAGTGGCACCCTCCATCTTTATCTTATGGTAGGTTTACTTTCAGTTGCAGTTTAAAACTGAATATATTTGCATACCTCTGCTACTTTGCAAATCAAATCAAGGATGGGTTTTGTCTCTCATTTGTATAATTGCAGTAGAACATTAAAGCCCATGTTTAGTTTTGCAAGAAAAAACAACCCTCCCCAAATCCCCAGCAGATGCAGAGTTTTATTGAACCTGGAATACCAGTGGCATCAAGAGCACAGTGTGGAGCTTCTGCGGGGGGCACCAGAGTGGAGGTTAGTATTGGAATGTAGGTTTGGCGATTTTATAATTAAAACTTTTTTTTTTTTAACTGGGGCTAGGCATTAAGGCATGCCACACAATTTGAAAATTTCTTTCCGTCAACCATATGTTGAAAGAAAGAAAATTGCTCGCCTATTAGCACAGTCAGTGTTGATGGGGGAATCCCTCCCGCTGAGCTATTGTATACTGACAGTGGGAGGTTTCCCTGCTGTCAGAATACAATCACTGCTGAAGGCTATAGCTGCCGGCAGTGATCGAATAAAAAAACTGACAGGTTTATTGTACTGAAGTTGATCAATAGATTAACTTCAGTAAAACCTGCCTGTCCATAGACAGATCAAAATGTGTCCAATTCCTGCTGAAACAGCTGAATTTTGATCCCTCTGTCCGGTGTTCTGTCACAAAGTGTCCAGCTGTCACCAGGTGTCCGAAGTGTACTGCGCATGCGCAGTACGGAGCGTGAAGATTTTCGGAAATTGTCGGAAGATGAACGGCGCCTGCGCCGTGAGTCGAGGTGAAGCCCCCACCATCCAAGCGGACATAGGGTTAGTCAAACTTAGAGGGCCCCTCGCGGGCTCGCTTCGCTCGCCTCGCTTCGGGCACGGCCTCGCTGCGCTCTGCTCTTTTATATTCTAACTCTATGTCCACTGGGATGGTGGGGCTTGAAAGTGGACTCACGGTTCAGGCGCCGTTCATCCTCTGCAATTTTCGGAATTTGGGTGTACTGCGCATGCGCACTACACAGCGGACACTTCGTGATGGGGGACGGCTAATGATAGTACACCGGCTTTAACTGTCTTATGACTGACTTTATGGCCACTTTTATCCACTGATTTTAAGCACACAAACTTCCAAGTAACATGCAGCTGTTTTGAGTGTATACTTTTATCAGTGCAAGATATGGAACAATGGGCCAATGGTCTGAAATAAGTAAGAATTTACTGTATAACCCTATGATTACCAGCTGAATTCAAACATGCTCTTAAACATTTTGACTTTGCGACAATATTTTGATATTGATCTTGTTTGCTGGCATAAGTTCTTAATTGTTGGCATAAAATTCAGATTAGGTGAAAAGATCTACAGAATATAATTTTATTGGCAATCTGTAAAGATCTTTTTTTATGCAAACAACAAATGAGTTTAGGTAAAAAGGTACAAGTGGTATCACTGAGATCATTGGAACAAATGTAAAAGAATAAAAACTGGGTCAGTGTCCCCACAAATCGCAGTGACATTTTGTTTCTGACCGCAATAAACCTCTCCCTTTAATGTGAAGAGGAAGACTACATCTAAACTGCTAAGGCTGCCAAGGCACTTTCTGCTGATGAGAAAATAAAAGATTATTTAGTGGAAAAAGAAAATGTGAGTTGAGCCACAACAGCTCACAGGATATAGCAGTGAAGTCTGCACCATTAATAGGTGTCAAGTAAAAGAAATACCAGATAGGTGACACATTTCCAGCTGTATTCTAGATGTCTCATGTGCAAATGCAGCATCATGAAGCTGAACTCCAGCCTTACATTCAGTATCACACAGTTGCACAGGCTCCTCTCCTGTACTGAAAATGGTAGATGGTTTACCTGCACACTGAGCAGTGTGTAATAGAAGCTGCAGCATGCCAGATAGGGCACATCTTATTTCCTGACTAGAGGACATCCAGCATAATTTAGCCCTTGCTCCCCAGCCTTACTACCCCCTTCCCCATACATACTTTGGATTTCAGTCTTTTCAAGCATAGAACCTCAGCTTAACATGTGAGGGAAATATGTCTCAGAATGCTCACTATGCCTATGAAAGTCCACTCCTCCAGACTGAAGTCCAAACAGCAAGGCAAACAAATAATAAAAAAAATTCTATCCAAAAGAAGTCTGAGTGACTCTTGTAAAAGTACGGGCCAGGGTGCTGTGATGATTACCCTGCCAGCACCAGCCATATTCTTCCTGCATTTCATTGAGCAGTGTTTTTCAACTCCAGTCTTCAAGGCGCCCCAACAGGTCATGTTTTCAGGGTTTCCATTATTTTGCACAGGTGACTTGATCAGTTTCACTGCCTTAATAATTACCACAGCCATTTCATCTGGGGGAAATTCTGAAAACATGACCTGTTGGGGCGCCTTGAGGACTAGAGTTGAGAAACACTGGCATAGAGTATCATGTGAAAAAATAAGGTATGCAAAACTTAATCTTGCCATCCTGATGAGGGAAGAAGGGCATCACTAGGGAAAGCAAAATTTAAACCGACTCAATTACAGTTCTTTTTTTTTAATCAAAATAAGTTTTTATTATGCCAATTGTAATACATCACAGGTTACATAAAAAATATCAGCAAGTATGTAAAATGCAAATGAAAGGACCAAAATAATGAGACCATAGCACAACATGAAATTCAACAACATGCCTTATTAAAAGGAAGAAAATGTTCCGGTATTAAAATCATACTGCCATAAAACCATGACCTAAAACTTAGTAGGTCTTAGGATTATACATTCACAAAAGGCATTGGATGGCAAATTAGAATCAGAGAACACACAGAAAACTATAAAGACAATATCAAACATCCATGTTAGGTAGGCAGGGTTTAGCCCGCCAACCCAACACAGAGTAACATATGGCCAACAGGCCAAAGAATGACCATGGTCGCCCTTATCCTACCCTCTCTTGAAGAAACTTTCTCCTTGAGGACAGAGAATGCATATAGAAGTTGCAATTGAATAATTAGATATCAACAACAATAAGACTTGTCCTATCTCCCGCCCTAGGAATCAGTGTTATCCTTTTCCACCAACGTTTATGCTCTTTACGCTTGCAACAGCCGATGCAAGACCAGCTGCAGGGGCGCTACACCGGAGTTTCCAACCAGGTTTGCCATATGGAATAAAATTAAGGATTTGCATTTCTATGCTGATGTCAGCTGCTCCCTGACAAGGAGGTAATTGACCTATTCCACCCATTATTTCCTAGTGGGTACACATGGGGAAAGCCAGAACCTGGCCACTAACTTGCGAGCTATATATAGTAGTCTGAGCACTGCTATATTGATGGGATGTGTATATATTTCTTCATCAGCAGCTCCTAAGATGCAGATTGATGGGTCCAATGGAACCCTAACCTGGTAAACTATAGAGATGGCTTTGGTTGTTTCTCCCCAATAGCGGTGCAATTTGGGACAGTGCCAGATTAAGTGAATTAGAGAACCTTCCTCTGCATTACATTCGAGACACAGAGAGGAATCCCTCCTTTCCCAACGATGCAGTTGGATGGGTGTTCGGTAAGCTCTGTGTAATAAAAATAAATGAGATAGCCTGTGTGACTGTGAGGCCGATATATAATCAGCACAGATTGTAAGCACATCTCCCAGGTTTCATCATTTATCTCCCCTAGGTCCTGTGTCCATCCCCTCCTACATGGTAAGGTCACCGGGTCTTGTATGGATGACAGTAGGATTGAGTAAATATGAGATATCAGGCCCTTCTTTTCTTGTCCATAAAATATATCCCTCAGTAAGAAATGACTTGATAGCGATAGTGTAGATATACGACCCTGGGCCTGGAGAGCATGGCTCAATTGGATGTACTTATAAAATCAATGTCTGGGTAGGTTAAATTCTGCCTAAAGGCCCATAAATGATTTTAGTATATCCTGGCTATATAATTGGTAGATGTTGCAACTGCCAGCTAGTTGCCATGTCTGGAAACTTTCCAGTTTGTGTACTTCTGCCATATTTGGATTATGCCATAATGTTCTGTCGTTAAGAAATCCTGAAATTCCCAAACTGTTTTTAACTGTAGCCTAGAGTTCTTTTAAGAGAATTATGGTGGGTGCCGATTGTTTCAAATTGGGTAAACCCACTAAAACGGAAGAAGTTAGCGTTCCAGTCTGCAATAGGCTATTAATCGGGTCAGATTCACTCGGTAACCCAAAATCACTCAAGTGTTGTAGCTGGGAGGCGTAAAAATAAAGCTTAGGATTAGGCACCGCTTGTTATACCCATTGTTATATAAAATGTACAGGATTTTTCCCCTCCATCTTTTCAGGGATGCCTATGGCTCTGACATTATTCCTGCAAACCCTGTTTTCTAAATCGTTGAGCCGTGCAGAATATTTAGCCATCAACAATTGTTGAGCATGCAATTCTCAATGTGCCCTTCAATGGCTGAAGTGTGGTCTCTCAGTTTTTGCATGTCTTGGCAGAGGAATGACGTTTGAGCTTTTACCCCCTTAACCTCTGAGGCCAGGACTGTAATGAATAGGTTGCATGATGTGACTGCAGAGAAGATGTCTCGCAGCGTAGGAACAGTGCTCCCATGGAAGCAATGGCACTGTCGGATCCTCAAGTAATCATCAGCGTCATACTGCGAGCCACTGTGATCATCCTGCATGTCCCCAGACAGCAGGGAGGAGTCCTGTGCATCAGGCACGTAGAACAGCTTTTGAGCTGCCACCTTGTACTTCTCCTTGGCAGATTTCTGTGACGAGCCGTCATCTTGAGCCGCATGGTCCGGTATTAGGCAAGTAGCAGAGCCGCGTCTAGACATCTCTCTGGCAGCAGTGGACCAGAATTTCAGCAATCACCACAGGGCTAAATATCTCAGAAAATGGGTGATGTTATTCAGTCAGCAGGATAAAAGAGCAGAGATTCGGAGGAGCGTCTGGCTACATGCTCTGTCAAGCCACGCCCCCCAATTACAGTTCTAAGTTCACACTAAATCTATCTACTTGTTTTATTTATTTATTTTTTCCACTTTAGCGAAATTTTCCGAGAGACTTATTTCAACTTTTCAGTTCAATTTTGTCCCTTCTCGTTTTTACATCATAGTGGTTTATTCTGCAATATCTTTATTTAATTATTAAAATAAGTACATTTTAATTTACTTTAATTTACATCCAAAAAAAGAAAAGACTTCCATATATTATTTTTCCTGTTTCTTACCACTCCTTCCCACATCCCCTCCCTCCCCCCTTTTTTTTTTTTTTCTTTTTTTTTTTCCCCTTCCCTCTTTTTGTTTGTTTCATTTTTGATCCCCTTCGTTCCTAGCTCACAGTCCTTTATGTTCCATCATCTTCTCCAGGTATTTATCTGAGGATTTACATTTTTTTGGGGATCAACCCCGTCACAAAATTCAGGAGTTTTGGGATAATTGTTTTCATATATTGTTTCTTTGGAATTTTGGAATCATGGAATAAGCACACCTGTATATTATTTTCTATTTTCTCATCAGTTATCTCCTTTATTATGCTCACTATTTCTTGCCAATACTCCTGTATTTTTGGGCATTTCCACCATATGTGTGCCATTGTCGCCCTTTTGTTTGCAATTTCTCCAGCATAGTGGTGATCTCTCCAATTGATATTTATGGGTCATCTCTGGGGTCACATACCATCTTGCTAAAAGTTTGTAATTAATTTTGATGGTATTCATATCCCAGGCATTATTATATCCAGCTCCTATTATCTTCTCCACTTCATAATCATCTCATTTTAAATCCAATTTTTCCTATTGTTCTATGTAGGCAGGTCTTCATTGTCCTTCTAGGTCTGTCAGTATTCCATAAATTTTTGATATTCCATTTGTTAATGGCATTTGTGTAAAGCAGAGTTTTTCCAAGAAGTTCAAATCCCCAGCTACCCTATTAAAGTCCCTCCTCTCTTCTTGTTCCATCAAGGTCTTTAATTGTTCTATGTTTATGATTAGAGTCTGATACGTTTCCTTTTCCACTTGCTTTTTATGTCTTTGTTCCAGTTCATGTATTTCTTGTATAATTCTCGTCATATTTTTTTTTTTTCTTTCCTGCTTTTTTCCTGCCCCAATAGATATCAATTTGCCTCTGATGACGGTCTTATGAGCCTCCCAGATGGTTGCTTTTGAAAGTTCTGGGGTATCATTTTCTCGGAAATATTTTTCAATCTCTTCCTTTATAATTTTTTCAATTTCATTATCTTCCAGTAGATCTTCATTTATTCTGGATGTACCTTTTCCCAAGGGTTCCCCATATAGTTTCATCCTCAACATCACTGGGGCATGGTCTGAGGCTGCTGTTGTTCCTATTTTTGTTTCTATTATTTCCTCCAAGGTTCTATGTTCCACCATGATGTAATCCAGCCGAGAGTATGTTCCATGTACTGATGAATAAAATGTGTAGTCTTTTGTACTCGGGTGTTGTATTCGCCACGCATCTACTAATTGATGTTCGTATAGTTTTTTTTCTTCTAAGTTGCCTTATTTCTTTATCTATTGCATCTGAGGTGCTATCTAGTTTATGGTCCATGGACAAATTGAAATCCCCTGCTAGTATTAGTTTACCTTGCTTGAATTCCATTAGGTCTTTCAGTATTCCCACCAGATATTTTTGGGGGTTTTTATTGGGGCAGTATACATTAGCAAGCGTGTACTTTATATTATGTAAAGACCCTGAAAGGAAGAGGAAGCATCCTTCTGGATCAACTTTTCTTTTTTCTATTACAAAGCAAATGTTTTTCCCAAAACCTATAGCCACTCCTTTTGTCCTTCTAATTGTCAAATCTCCATAAAACCATGTTGGTATGTTTCTTGAATATATTTTCACATTTGAGTCTTGGGTGATATGTGTCTCCTGGAGAAATACAATTTCAGCCGTTCTCCTTTCTAATTCTCGTAAAATGATATGTCTCTTCCCAAGTGAGTTTAGTCCTCGAACGTTATAGGTCAAGATTTTTATAGTACTCCTATCCTCCATTCCTTTTTTTTTTTTTTTTTTTGTATTAAATCTTTTTATTAAGTTTGTTTAAACAAGACATACAACAGTGGATATGTCCATCCAGGACAGTATCCAAACCTAGGCCAAGTGGCCTACCTATCTAACAATAATCTGCTATCTAATCCCCCCTCCCACCCCTACCAGTCACATCTCGATATTCTGAAGGAACCATTGTTTCCTGTTACTAGTGTATGTGTGGTGCTGTTCTGAACAGTCTACGTTACCATCCCTAACAGGAATTACCCCTTTGCGTACCATATGTTAAGTATTATGTTGCATTGTGGTGAATCCATCTGGCCCAGTGCCTGTCAGCCTCCCGCCCCCCCCCCCCCCTCACCCTACGGTGGTGCTGGAGTTAAACCATGAGTGCCATATTTTTTCGAATTTGTTTCTACAGCCCCTGGCTTCATATGCTGCTTTATAGTAAGGTAACATAGAGTTTACCAGACCTTTCCAAGCGGAGGTGCTCGGAGCCTCTGATTTTTTCCAGGCCAGCAAAATAGCTTTTCTTCCTTAGAAAAAGAGGACATTCAACATTGTGCGCATGGCCCGTGTGGGCACTACATCATCTACTAGACCCAGGAGACAGACCTTGATGGTCTTCGGTATAGGAACTGAAATTAATTCCGAAACACATAACACAATATCATTCCAGAATCTTTGGATATGAGGGCAGTGCCAAAAAATGTGATCAGCGTCGGCAGGTGTGTGGAGACATCTCCAACACTCTGTTGAGGCCGTGGGGAAGATTTTACCCAATCTGGCAGGAGTGTAATAGCTCCTGTGCAAAAATTTGAACTGAATCAACCTATCCCTGGCGGACACTAAGTGCTTGAACGGTTGGGTCCACAGGTCATCCCAGTCCTCGCCTAGTACATCCGGGACTTCACTCACCCATCTTTCCCTACATCTAGTGACTGCCTTTGGGGTCACCTTGAATAATTCTTTATACGTTTCTGAAAGAGGTTTTGTTAGTTCGTCGTTTGTCAGCATTGTTTCAAGAGCCGAGGGTAAGGATTCCACTCTCCGCTCATGAAACTGCACCTGAAAGGCGTGCCGAACCTGTAAAAATCGAAATAGATAAGAGTTGGGAAGGTCATGTCTTGATTGTAATTGGGGGAAAGATTGTAACTCGCCATAGGATGTTATATCTTTCAGTGTCTTGATTCCCTTTACTGCCCATATCATGGGATCTGGTAAATTGTACAACTGTGCTAATGTTGGGTTCATCCAAATGGGGGTTGAGGGCGACATTCCCCCATAGCTGGGGCATGCCACCTTCACCGCCATCACCCATGCCTTAATGGTGGCCTTCATTGTTAATGTCAGTGGCAGTTCAGATCTAAGTCCTCTAAACAATGCAAATCGGAGACTGTCATATGACCCCAGATGGGCGGCCTCCAAAACCGTAGCGGCGTCTCCGTCACCATTTGTCCGGCCAAGTAGTATTTTTACCAATCCGGCAACACTAAGCCCCCCCTGATCCCTTGGTTCCTGTAGTACCTTGAGTCCTATCCTTGGAGGTTTGGGCGCCCATAGAAAAGTGGAGACCACGCTATCCAGTTTCCGAAAGAAGGATTTTGGAATCCAGACAGGCGCGTGTCGCAGGAAATATAGTACAACAGGGAGGAACTTAATTTTCAATAGACTGATTCTACCTATTAAGGACAGTGGGAGTTTAGACCACGTCTGTGCTTTTTGCTTCAGCAGTGTAATTAAGGGGAGTAAGTTAAGGGATACGTAATCTTGCACGTTTGCTGTTACTTGGACACCCAGGTATTTAAAGGATGTGACCCATAGGAGTGGTAAATTTGAATCAGCCTTCGACTGAGCTTTGGGATCTATCGGCATAATGGAGGACTTGCCCCAGTTTACCTTTAAACCGGAAAAGGTGGCAAAGTGGTCAATGATCCCTAGGGCCCTTTTCAGGGACTCCCCCGGATCATCAAGGAACAGCAGCATATCGTCTGCAGACAGTGCCAGAGTTTCATCTATTGTACCCACCCGGCTGGATTTTATATCCTTGTCCGACCTAAGGGCAACCGCTAGAGGTTCCAGGGCAAGAGAGAACAAAAAGGGGGATAGCGGGCACCCCTGACGAGTCCCTCTACCCACCTCAAAAAAATTTGATGTGGATGTCCCCAACCGGATTGCTGCTCTTGGACTCTTATAAAGCAGAGACACCCATTTCCTAAACTGCGGCCCGAAACCCATTACCTCCAGAACCATTACCATGTACTGCCAGTCGACCGAATCAAAGGCCTTTTCAAAGTCTATAGATACTACAATTCTGGTACTGTCGGTTCCCTGTCTGATTTGCAAGTGCGTGAATAATCTCCTTAGATTGGTATCAGTCGATTTCCCTGGCATGAAGCTCGTCTGGTCAATGTTGACGATAGAGGGGAGTACAGTAGCAAGTCTGAGAGCTAGGATCTTCGTCAAAATTTTCAGGTCCATATTTAGTAAGGCTATAGGCCGGTATGATGCACAGTCCTTGGGGTCTTTTCCCGGTTTTAATAGTAGAACCATGTAGGCTTCCAACATAGAATCAGGCAGGGTGTCATGTTCGTGACAATGTTCTAGGAGTAAATTTAACCTAGGGGCCAATATTTCCACGTTAGCCTTATAGAAGTCGGCTGGAAGGCCATCAGGACCCGGGGCTTTGTTGGGAGGAAAGGTAAATATTGCCTTTTCTATTTCTTTTTTAGTAATTTTGGCATCTAAAGCAGACATGTCAGTTTCAGAAAGTCTTGGTATAGGTAGGTTATTCAGAAGTGACTCCAGGGCTGAGCGGTCATAAGGGGGGATAGGGGAGTATATGGATGTGTAGTATTGGACAAATGCATGCATAATTCGTCCTGGTTCGTCAACTAAGTCCCCCCCCCCCCCCCCCCCGGTCCCTAATTACTGGTATACAGGTGGGTGAGTGGTAATCAGCCACCAACATGGCCAGGAGTTTCCCGTTTTTGTCCCCTTCAGCAAAGGTCGTTTGTGCCCTTTTTACCATCTCTGCGTGGGTCTGTTCTGTAAAGTAATAGGACAAGGTGCGCCTCGCCTCTAGCAGAGTCTCATACGAGGCCCCTGTAGGGGCATCTGCATGAGCCCTGGCACTCTCCCTTTCCTTTTGTTGCAAAAACTCTGTTTCCTCCTTATCCTGCGTCTTCACCGTTTTGATGGCAGAGATAAACTCTCCCCGTGTCACAGCCTTAAAGGCGTCCCATACAATTTGAGGGTCTGCAGTATTGTCATTAGAGGACCAGTATGATTGCATGTCCTCCGTCAGTCTGGTCGAAATTTGTTTGTTTTGTAACCAACCTGGTTGGAGCCGCCAACTTCCCCCCCTTGCTCCTGACTCAAATGACAGGGTGACTGCAAGTGGGTTATGGTCAGTCAGGCCCCCAGCCAGATACGTGACGTCCTTTACATAAGGTAGCTTTAGGTTATTTCCAAAGGCTAGGTCAATTCTGGCTGAGGATTTGTGTGCCATCGAGACATGTGAATAACATCTCTCCGTCGGATGTTTCCAGCGCCACAATTCCGAGAGATCTGCCACCAATCCCCAGCTATTCAGCTCCATGGAGCTCCCTCTGTTCGGATTGGAGGTGTCCAACGCCGCGTCCAAGACCGCGTTGAAATCCCCCATCAGAACCATTGGAAGGTGAGCATGTGGTGCAAGTTTAACCAATAAATCAAACAGCAGCTTAGCCTGAAAAGGGGGGGGGGGGCACATAAATATTTACCATCACAATACTCCTTTGATATATATCAGCAACTACCGCCACATATCTACCTCCTGGATCAGAAAACACCTGTTGGATCGAGCAGGGTATGGTTCTACTTATTAGGATATAAACTCCTCTAGCAAAAGTGGAGTACGTGGAGTGGAAGGCTTTTTGTATCCAAGGTTTGCGTAATGAAAGGACTCTGCTGCCGTCCAAGTGTGTTTCCTGTAGGAAGATGACATGAGGACGGGTCTGTTTAAGATATTGGAAAGTAGAGGCTCTTTTAAATTTATGATTTAGGCCTCTGACATTCCAAGATACAAACCTAACATCATTCGCCATCATTTTTGATACACATATACTTTGTAAGGAATTGGAGTAATGAGGGCCATGTTGCCGACCGATTCAGGACCCCATTACTCTCAACCACACATCCTATATTATTTATCAAAAGTGCTCCAGGGCACCGTTTGCCCGGCAGCTTGCCCACAGACCAAACATAGATCACGTTTGCAAGGAAATTCAAGAAATAACATGCCCATGAAACCCTATATCGAGATGTGACTGAAGAGAAACCCACCCATGCTTTTATACCAGAAACAAACAAACCCAGTCCGGCATATAGCTTTATCCCTGAACCAACAACCAAAAACCAAAAAATTGCAGTGAAATCCCGCCGCAGCAATCGAAAGTTCGGCAGCATCGTTTATTCCAGTTCACCTCCGTCAGCTCCCACCAGGAGTGATGGAGTAGCATGTAAAAATAAAGGTTGCACATATGATGACCTCAGGGGAGGTGCAATCAATAGCTAATTAGAAACAACAAAAAAAAATAAAACCAAAATGACAAAATGGGGGGCAATAAAAGCAAGAAAAAATAAAAATTTTTTTTGGGGGAATATCATATTCCAAGACTCGCATCACAAGAGCCGGGGATCATCCCCGCATAAATCAGTGACCCTCCTCAACCAGGTATATGCTCCCGGGAATCATCCATGCGGTAAGGCAAACTCTCCGTCCGCTGTTCAGGAGAACCAGTCCCACTAGCTGGCACTCTCCAGTAAAGATTGACAGGAGGGGGGTGAGAACTGCAACTTAGAGAGCAGGGCCATGCTAAGCAAGCCACGTGTGGGAGATAATCAGGAAAAACAAAAGAAAACATACCAGCTTCAGTTGTGAGTCTGTAAGTCGGATGCAGTGTGTGAGAATTCTTTGTCCATCCATTCACAGGCGTCTTCTGGGTGCTCGAAAAATTTCACCGACCCTTTATGCTGAACTCTGAGCTTGCTAGGGTAGAGCATGCTGTACTTGACTTCCTTCTCCCTCAGGCGTCTGCGGACCTCATTGAATGACCGTCGTTTCTGCTGTGTCGCCGCCGAGAAGTCAGGGAATAGCATTACCCGCGTGTTGTCATGGCGTAGCTCTTGAAGTTTCCTGGCCTGGGTCAGAATCGTGTCTCGGTCGCGGTAATTCAAGAAGCGAACCAGGAAGGGCCTCAGGAAAGCACCCGGGGGTCTTCTGCCAGTAGGTACCCTGTGCGCTCTTTCAACTACGTACTTGGGGGGCACATCTTTCATGGCGAGTAGTTGTATGAAGAATTGCTCAGCAAATTGAGCAGGCCTGTCTCCTTCAGCCCCCTCTGGGAGCCCCACCCGAATGTTATTCCGTCTTTGGCGGTCCTCCGCGTCAATGGCTCTAGTTTGTAAAGCTTGCACTTGATCTCGGAGTACAGCTAATTGGGCACCATGATCATGAGACACATCCTCCACCTCTGAAACCTGCGTCTCCACCGTGGTCAGGCGGCCCCGGATCTTATCAAGATCATGCCTTATCAGATTGCATTCAGATGAGAGCTGATCAATGCGTCCTACCAATTCAGCTCTACTTGCACTGATTGCCTCCAGAATCGGGCGGGTAATTGCCTCTGTGTCCACTGTAGGAGCCAGCTCTATCACAGGGTCTGATCCCTCTATCTCTCTCACCTGTGCCATCTTTGTGTCAGCAGCCTTGGCGCGCTGTTCCTTCGGTGAGGAGGACAAGATGGCGGGGGCGGAGCCATGCGCCGTGTCTTGGACGGACCGAGAGTTCCGCTATTCCTTGAGCCCCTTAGCGGGCTTCTTTGTTGCCGAGGAAGGCATTGTTTTGCCCAGCGCACACTCCCCTGTGCAGCGGTGAGGGGCTGGATGACTGTAACTACTCCGGTTTTGCGGAGGGTGTACAGGAGTAACGGAGCTATGGAGGGAGGTGTGCTGCCTCGATCACATCCGGCCGGAAGTCTTCCCTCCATCCCTTTCTAATCCCTGCGCGTCCCACCAAGCGCCGTCCCCCAATAGGGGGTACGAGCGGGGGTGTCCCAAGGCGACAGGCGGGGACATCTTAAATTTAAACAGGACAGAAAGGTCAGTGGATCTTTTTAAAACAAAACTCATCCCTCCCTTTCCCTTACCTCCTCCCTTCCCTCTTCTCCCCTCACCCCCATCCCCCCGTTGTTGTTTGTTGTTTTGACCTCGTGGACTTTAGAGCACGTTAATACTTTATTTTTGGGGGCACCTCCTTGTCCCCCCTGCTCTTCCTTACCAGAGGTGGAAATCTATTTGGCGCACTGAGCCCGCCCTGCTAATACTAAGATGGACGGCCCCTGTGCACGCCGTAAATCCCCATCCCCCCTCCCTGCCTGTACCAAATTTCTACCCCCCTTTCCACCCCATCTCCCCATCCACCCCCTTCCTCCCCACTCCGCGTTTTAGCTTTTAAGTTATTTTATTATATTTAGCCTATTGCTCTATTTTCTTGAGCTCAGTTGCCATTGTGCTTCTTCTTGTGTCGTTGCTAATTCTTGTCTGGAAATTGAATCCCTGGGGTTTTCTGGTATTGGGATTTCTAATCTTTTACAAAAGTCAGGTATTTCTTCTATAAATCTTAGTCTGGCGCTTCGTCCATTTTTCCTGCCTATCAAGCTTGCGGGGAAACCCCAGTTGTATTGAATTTCCTGTTCTTGTAAAATTTTCAATAGAGGTTTTAGCATCCTTCTTCTCAGGGTTTCTTGCGATAGATCCTGGAAGAGTTGTATCATTTTTTCTCCATACTTGATTGGTGGCTTTTTCTTCATATTTCTCCAAATTAGATTTTTTTTCTTCCCAGTTTTTATCTCTTGGATTTTCCATTGGGAGCCCTTGTGGTCTTCTTAGTCTACGTACTCTTTCAATTTTTATTATATTTGTTTCTTCCTTTTCCAAGATAGGGTTAAAAATCTTCTTTATTATTTCTGGTAAATTGTCTTCCTGAGTAGATTCGGAGAGACCTCGGATTCTCAGATTTTTCCTTCGGCCCCTATTTTCTCTATCTTCCATTCTATAAGCTTGTTCCTGTTGTTCCTTTTTAAATATATTTATTTCTCCCCTCAGCACTTTTATTATTCTCACGTGGGACTCCACTTTTATCTCTACCTCTTCAACTTTTGAGAGCATATGACCCAAATCTTTATGAATTGTTGCCATTTCTGCCTTTAAAGAGTTTTCCAGTGCCGCAAACATTTTTTCCATATCGGGTTTTGATGGTAAATTGACTACTTGTTGTTCCTCCGGCCTTCTAATACCTCCATCTACTTCTACTTCCATGTCCTGCTCTATTCTTGGTTCTGAAAGTAGACTGGTTTCCACTGTTGTCTTATTCTGACCCTTTTTCTCCTTAGTTTCTATTTGTCGCCCTTTTACACTCTGTTGTCTTTCTCCCTCGTCGTCTCTTTGTGTTAAATACTTATTCAAGGGGCCAGGGCTAGAGCTTAAGCTAGGCTGCAGTGATTTAGCGACCGCTCCGCCACCTCTTGCCGTTTTAGCCCGCATTAATAATAATAATAAAAAAAAGTCAGGAAGAGAATCAAGGGGTCGAGAAACCGTCCTTGCACTTATGTATTTTAGCTCTCAAAAAAAGAAGATACCAGCAGAGCAATCAGCTGTGATCTGCGACTTTAACAATGAACCGGAATGGGACAACAGCTTCATAGGTTATCACATAAGATATATTATTCAGATATGTGTATTTTCCCTTGTATCTGTATGTTTCCTTATGTACACATTTTTTTTTTGGTTCCCAAGATATATAGTCAGATTTAGTAAATCCACGTTCTAATAATCCAACTAATCATTTATCAGTCGTTCCTCCAGCAATGTTTTCTTTCATTATCATACTTAATTGCAAAGATTTATCATATATACTCCTTTATGAATTCTAATTTTTCAACTTGAGCCCTGTAAACTTGTTCTCACTTTCTTCTGCAAGCTTATTCCACTAGTATATATTACCGTCACTTTTAGTCTTTCTCAGCACATTGCAGTCACTTTTACTCTTATTTTATAGAAACGTTATAGAGAGGTTTGGTAGAAGTTTTACTTATCTGTAGAACCGGGGGGGGGGGACGTCTCTCAGCTTCTCACCCAAGCGCTAGTATTCGTTCCCGTCCGTCAGTCCATTCGGCTCCGTTCGGGACTGCTCGTTCCCCTTCCTGCAATCTCGGTCTGCTTTCCGACAGCCACCCTCAGCTTCCTCCTAGTGGCCTCACACTGAGTGCCGCTCCAGCAGTAAGCCACCCGGTGCTCCGCCAAGCTGATACGGGTGAAGAGACTCCACTGACCCCCTCTCGTCGACCACAGGCACACAGACCGACACGTCCACGCCAGCAGCAGCCCTTCACACTCCTCCGTCCCGAGAGAAGGGGGGGATCATAGACTAGAGAGTGGCAGGACAGCGGAGTTGAGGAAATGGTGAGACAGGGGGGCATCATTAATAGGTTTCCATCTCCTTACATCTCCTTACAGGCAGGGAGAGAGATCATGGGCTCTTCACGGCGTGCAGCCTGGCTGCACCATTGTTAGACTCCTCCCTTGACAGCCTCCTACAGCTTTTGAGCTGCCACCTTGTACTTCTCCTTGGCAGATTTCTGTGACGAGCCACCATCTTGAGCTGCATGGTCCGTTATTAGGCAAGTAGCAGAGCCGCGTCTAGACATCTCTCCGGCGAGCAGGGGACACAGCGGCCAGTGGACCAGAAATTCAGCAATCACCGCAGGGCTAAATAGCTCAGAAAAGGGGTGATGTTATTCAGTCAGCAGGATAAAAGAGCGGAGATTCGGAGGAGCATCATGCGTCTGGCTACATGCGCTGCCAAGCCACGCCCCCCAATTACAGTTCTAATTTCCCACTAAATCTATATACTTGTGAGCCAGCTTTATTTTTAGCTTGACTAGCAGGCCTTTTGCCCATTTAAGAATGCAGTACATATTTGTGAGGTTGGGAAGATAAACAATGGTGCCTGTTGGATAAGACCTTTGCAAGATATCTTCTAGCGCTTGCATAGCTCAAAATAAAACGATAAATGCTTTTTACGCAAAGGTAGTCTTGAGCCGGCCATAGATGGAGCGATTTTCTTTCCTGCAACTATGAGTTGCAGATAAAAAAAAATAAAAAATTGTTAGATTCTCCCATCAACACAGTGATTACCCACAGAGCCAATAAAGTGATTACTGCTAGCCGCTAGCAATAATCACATGTAAAATCTGACAGACTGGATACATTCATCCTGTCTTTACGTGGTTCGAATCTCGATCGGTCCCTACTGAACCGACCGTCTATGGTTGTCTTTAGTCAATTTCTTCCTTAGAAAAGGGAAAGAGACTTTTTTTTTTTTTATATCCTTTTGGAAGTGCTTGTTATTATTTAACAAGTACTTGTCTCAAACAATGAATTGTGCTCTGTATTGTCATTAACATGACTGTCAATTAGTCCTAATCATTATTAGTTTATGTAAGCTTTGTTTTCAGTGATTATAATGCTGTGGAGTAGGTTGACACAGACACTTGCATATTTCAGAAAAAAATTTACATTCCTTATGTCATTTTGACCATGATCTGATAATTGCATATTTCAAGCACCAAGTATTTTGGAGCTACACCCCTCTAGGCTCTTTTCCAGCACCCCTTTTTGCCTGTGTGTGAAGGTTCTTCCTGACACCCTTCTTTGGCATGACATTTTGTCTATGCCTTTTCCATACAACAATCAATTTTCTCCTGCATTCTGGATGTCTTTTGGACATTTGTGATATTATCCATTACTCCTTGGATTGCTTGTTCCACTATCTGGAGCTTCTGCTACTCAGCTCTGCCATGGAATGTTTCTACCTGACCTTCAATCTTGAGAATCTGTTTCTGCTGCAACCTTTTTACCATTCCACAGTTATGGATATCCAAGTCACCCATTTACCACCTAAATCTGATTATTCTGCCTTACCCCTCCAAGGCCTTGATCTTACTACAGGGCACCATATTTACCAACTCTTAATGGGAAAGGTTATTGTGACGGGAGTCACTTTGGACAGGGGGCCCGTGGAACCCAGCTTACCTTCGAGATATCTGGAAACCCATTTTCTAGCTCCCCTGGGCCCTCTTAAGTGTAAGTTACCCTGTGTCTATTAGGGGCACAGGGTGACCGAGAACCCCAGTCGGGTCTGCACTAACCAGACTCCCAGTACAACCACACTGGACTCAGCATTTCGTTTTACCCCTGTTAACCAGGGTTCTATATGTGTGTGGTTTGTGCTGAAATAATGAAGGGACTCCTTCATTAATATTTATGAACACCCCCCCCCCCACTTAAGAAATATATGAAGATAAATAATTCCAACTTTCAGACTGGTAGAATTTTGTAGGAGTGTCTCAGACCATTCCTAGATAGTCTGAGGTGAGTTGGGGGTTGTTATGTGTTTAATAAGTGGCTCTATCCCATTGTTCTATTATTTCTGTCTGCCTTGGGAGCAACCAATTATGGGATGTATATGTGGATTAGCTGCCAAAAAGAAGGCGGGATTGGCTCCTGGGTGTATATCTTTGTGGCTGTGCTTGAATAAACAGTCTTATGTTTTTTTTACCACCCTGCACTGATGTCTCGACAAGTTACTAGGTGGGCTAAGTGATCTTGGATTGTGCTGGTACCGGGCAAGGGAAGCTTATACATCGGACATACTCTTGAGTACAGGGTCCGTCACATTGGGTGGCAAGCAGTGGGATAGTGCTTCCTAGCTGTGATCACGACCAAATCACCACCAGGATTTGGACCTGGCATCAGAGTTACAGGGGCTGCTGCTTATCGCCCTTTCAGCAATCCCCAGGACTGTGGCTACAGATCAATACCTGGAGATCAGGCAGCAGATTCAGGTGGAGGTCTGGATTGGCACCCTCCGAGTCGCTGTTACACACCAGGGCAAGTGCTTTCCAACTCCAGGGCAACGGGCCAGTGACCAATGGGATTTGCAGATTCAATTCCTTGGAGAGTGGCCCCAGGAGCAATGGGTGTCCAAGTTGGACTGGCTGGTCCAGCAGGAGATAGAGCTGGACAATCGATATCAGGCTCTGCAATGGCATGCAGAGCAGGGATATTTAGTGGAGACAACAGAATTCTCTCCAGAGGGATATGACTTTGGCAGCCCTGGATTGCTGTGTGAGAGCCTTACAGATGATTTTGTGTTTGGCGATGAAGGGGAACCTACCCTTGAGGACCTGTGAGAATACAGAGAGGCTATGCTCGGTTTCACAGGGGTCTCGGAGCTTAAACCTGATCTTGAATACTTACTAAGGAAAGAACCGCATCTGGAAAGGACATACAGGGAACTGCTAGAACGCATTCAGCAGCATGCCCCAGAATCGGCAGTGGAAACTCTGGAAATTGCCCTTCCCAAAGCTGAAGTGCTGACAACAGGGCAGAGCTCTGCTAACCTCTGCCCAGCATCAGTAACATCTTCTGGATTCTACGGACAGGAGATGGTGAACCTCTATCCCCAGATACCAGTTCCAGAGACTGGGGATTTAATAGACTTTTCTGCTGAGGAAGAACAACTTGGTGAGCTTCCAGCAGAAGAGCTGGCATCAGAGCCGAACATCACTGAGCTATGCCCAGTACCAACAGTTGCTTGGGCCTTTCTGAGAGAAGAGGCAGTCGGCCTTTCTCCCACAACACTGACAGGGACATGGGATTTCCTGCCAGCAGCATCTGTGGAGTTACAAGAAACGTCTCCAGCTGAAGCACTGACAACCAGACAGAGGGTCCAAGACCTCTGCCTCACACCTGCATCAGTTCCAAAGGCCCAGGGTGAGAAGGTGAATATCAGTTCCCAGCAGCAGATCAGGATCCAGGGGTAGAAGGGAAAGGGGGTTGTCTTCCTCCCTCACCAACAGTCAGCCAGAGCAGAGGAAATGGTCTTCCCTCCCCAGCGGCAGATCCACAGTCCGGGAGTGTAGGAAGGCTGCCTCCCTCCTCAACAGTTAGCCAGAGTGGATGATGTGGGGTCCCTAGCTGAAGTTCTAACAGGGCAGAACACTGCTGGCCTCTACTCTGAACTAACAAAAGATGGATTACCTGTAGTAGTGGATGGGACTTCGGTTTCCACTGACACAACCCCAGAAAAAGGTCTGACATTGGGACAGGAGGATATCAGCCTTGTTCTGCAAACACTGGGGGGGTTTCCATCTAGTAAAAGTGGATGGGACTACAGTCTCCACCTGTATACCCCAAGAAAGCTGGGCAATCAGCCGGGATCCCCAACATCTTGACTGAGTGAACACAGCCACCCTGTCTTCTCTTCAGTAGCTGAAAGGACTCCAGGGGGAAGGACTAGCCCGCACTTCTCCCCAGCAGCCAGTATGTTTTACGAGAGAGACAGGTTGGCTGGGTGAGTAACGCTCTGTTCGAGACAATTTGTGGTACTGTGTGGATCCAGGCATTGGGGGACTGGAACTACGGACTAACTCCGAAGTCAACCCCTTTGGGGTCTCCCTCTTTGTAAGTTCTCTGCCCAAAGGGGAGTTACTTTGGGCGGATGAAGGGGCACTTTCACTCGAGACATTATTATTTATGAACAATCTCCCTCAAGAAATATGTGAAGATAAATAATTCCACCTTTCAGACTGGTAGAATATATTGGAGTGTCTCGGACCATTGCTAGATAGTCTGAGGTGGGGTGGGGGTTGTTATGTGTTTATTGTTAAGTGGCTGTATCCCATTGTTCTATTGTTTCTGTCTGCCTTGGGAGCAACCTATTATGGGATGTGTATGTGTATGAGCTGCTAGAGGAGGGGAGGGGGGATTTCTCCTGCAGCCCTTCCTAAAGGCTGTCTCTGTGTCTCTTGTTACTGAATGTAGTTTACCCCACCCTGTGTCATTAGGCAAAGAAGGGGGATTGGCCCCTGAGTGTATATCTTTGTGCCTGTGCTTGAATAAACAGTCTTATGTTTTTTACCAACTGACATTGATGTCTCGACAAGTGACTGGGTGGGCTAAGGGATCTTGGATCATGCTGGTACCGAGCAAGGGAAGCTTATACAGCAGACATGCTCCTCTTGAGTACGCGGTCCGTCACAGTTGTTATCCCCCTGTTCCCTAGGTCTTTTTAGGAAATTGATTCCCTCGTCCCCCACACACCCAATTTTACCCATGCAGATCAATTTCTCTTGTGATCGTTAATTGGGTCCCTCTTATGGGGTTGTCTTTGTTCCCATTGACAACATCTCCCTAGAGGTTGTGTTCTTGTGCCTATTTATCAGCTAGCATTTTCCTGCTCTCTTGTACAGAGCCACCACCTGTACTTGGTTATGTTTAACCAACACCAGTTGTTGCTGAGTGGTTGTTAAACCTCTATTGACGTTTTCTCCGGGGGCAAGGTGCTTCTACTGTTGACAGGGTCAGTTGGCCCTTTTGTTGTTCCATCTGGGCCTGTTGCTTTTTGCTCATTTGCTGTCCACACCTTCAATTATTTCTTGGGGACATTCAACATTCTCTGAATTGATTCCTGTGTCCTGTACTGTAGGATAAAGATGAGAGGAAATGTTGGCGTACCTGTTAACTCTGTATTTTGAATTCCAGTACAGGACACACTTCTCTGTGATCACTCTATTGCTAGCTAACAATACTGGAGCCTCACAAAGTGGGGCTGTGGTATGTGGGTATACTAGGGGCCAGCAAATGTGGTGACCCAGCATAGACTTTTGCCTGTGTCCAGTCACCTGAAGGTAGCAGTATATAATCTACAGTCCATAAATTGAATCCAGTGTCTGCTGCACTTCAGAATACAGCATTCACAGGTACATCACAATTACTCTTGCTTTAAAGTGATTGTAAAGAAAAAAAATGTATTTAAAAAAAAAAAAAAATAACAAACATGCCATACTTACCTGCTCTGTGCAGTGGTTTTGCACAGGGCAGCCTAGTGTGAATTAGATGAGGGTTTCCCCGCATCCAATTCGCATGACAGGAGATTATGTACGACTCTCAATGGAACCGGTTCACACATATACAGAGCGGCTGCGGCGCAAATTGCACAGAGGTCCTGTGCGTCTTTGGCTCCATTTCAGGTCCGGATTCAGGGAAAAATTTGGGCCTGATTTGTCCCTGAAACAGAGAACAGGGATGCACCAGACCCTTGCTGTCAGCCCCGTCCATCTGCAGTGTGAACCCAGCCTTAGCGTTTGAACATTTTTGGCTTTAAGAATGCTAAAAACATTGCACTTGCATTCCTCTGTTCCTCCCAGCTGGTGGACTGCATTCCAGAAACTGTTTTCAATCTAGTCCATTTGCCTCCATTTTGCTTTCCGTGTTAAGTAACAATTCTGGACAGTCATATGTTACATGGGCACTGTTGTTAATTGCTCTGTGTACAAGAGGATGCCCATTGGACACCTGCATTATTTTTTTATTTTTAAGGGACTGTTGGAACAATTAGTCCATGAGACTGTAAATTGTGACATCGCAAGCAGGAGTTGTTTTCCTGGTCCTAATAGACTCATACAGATTGACATTTTTTCCAGTACTGCATCATGTGACCTAAACTTAAAAAAGGTAATTAATCCACTAAATTGCAGTTTAATTTACATTTTCTATTACTGCGCAGTGCCCTTAAGTTGGGCATTTTAAAAGTAGACCGGGGCTCTTGGTTCCAAAAGATTAAAAACTTGAGTTTCACGTTGTGTGATGTTGGAAGCTGCTCCTATATTTTCATGCTGTACACATTTGATCTATATCCCTTCTTTGTGAGATAGTTTAGCAGTGGACTGCTTTTCTCCTGTGCTCCTCAATGTATATAACAGTTTTAGTCCATCTGTATTGGTGCAGACTCTATTGCTTGCAAATATTTTCCACTGCTATACCCTACAGACCTTTTAATCAGAGCCTTAATGATTGTGGAGAACTGAACCCACCAGTGCTATGCATGAACAAGTTATTGTAATGTGCTGTATCTTTATATAGATCTCTGTACAGTACCCAAACATGTACTGTTTTAGATAAACACTGTAAAAGAGTATTTCGCAAGCCTATATCCAGGGGAATGTACACAGGAGATGTATGGAGGGAAGGATGATATGGTCGTGTCCTCAAAGACAGAGTGTTCCTGTTGATGGAAAGAGTTTTCGGCATGATGACATTTCAATTAAAATAACATTGTTGATCCCAAAGGGTAGGGTTAGAGAAGGAGATCTCTGTGCTGCATACATTCTTGGTTTTATAGCTTATATTACAGTATGTGTCAGTAATGTATGTGCGTGCAGACGTTTGCCTGCTGACTTTCACTTCTCCTCAAATAGCCTCATGTACTGTCCTAAACTGATGTCTAAGGGAGTTTATTTGCTTGATTGCTCGAGCTTCCTGTCCTTTATGTTTGTGCTGACTGGCTTACCCTGTGTGAACTGTAATTACCAGCCTGTCACAAGATATGGCTGATGTATGTATATTAGATACAGTAACATTTATTGTATAGCACATGTTTTTCAGACAGAAATCACTGGGAAGAAATACAGCCTTGACATAAACCTGATGTTTGCACAGAAATCTACCATAGCTGTAAAGTAAAAAGCTGCAAATATTATTTTTGGGCTTGAAAGTTTTGTACACACTTTAAGTGCTGAGTAGTCATTTTTCAATATTCACCCTTCACTACTTTCCTCTATTGAGACAGGGTAACCACTTACACCTATTCTTTCTTAAAATATTTTGATGTTTCCAGGCTTGTTCCTTGTTGGTTTCCTTTTTTTGTGTGTGCACTATTGTATTGCTTTCCTGAGGTTTTATTGTTTTGGTCTCATGTGCAACTTGTCTACATTTGATCTTACTTGCACATACATCGGCACAACTGCACTCTTTTTTTGGGGAGGTTGTAAGGTTTGTATTTCCTAGATCACATTTTCTTTGAGCTGTGCAGTTTTTCCTAGGTCCCATCCATGCTCCATTTTCTTCTGTTTATTATTGTTCACTTTTCTTGGATATTTCACTACTTACATTTGTAGGGTCTGCATGTTCCCTTTGTGACACTTACTCCTGATCCCTCCTAGCAAAGTCTACAACTCTGTTTTTTCCTTTTCTTGTTCACTCCTTATTGGCAACTTTACTTCTCAAGTCATAACATAACCTACATTTATTTTTACCAGCCGTGTGTGCCTGTTCTGCAGCAGTGATAAAGTAGATATTTGCCAGCACACCATGGATCGACACAAAGCAGCGTCCAAACGGATAGTTTATTGCATGATCACAACACAAGGAGAGTGCAACATTTCAGAGTCACGCAGGACCCCTTCGCCAGGCATGTGCTGGCAAATATCTACTTTGTGACTTGAACCAGTATCCAGCTGGTTGTTGCTGCAGCACCCAAATTTTGAGAGCTTATCCAGGAACGTGTGCAATGGGAATGTGATGTATTATTGTTCTGCAACAGTGTACACTTGCCTTGTTTCTAGGGTTGCACCGATACTGGTATCAGTGCCGATACCTTAACCCAAAACCTTTGCAGTGCGATTGAGCCCATACAAAATGAATGAGCTATAATTACACTGCAAAGAAGCACGTGTGATTTGAACAGGAATGCGTGCGATTCCTGTCCAAATCACATGCAGTTTCCCGCACCACTCCTGTGTGAACCCAGGCTTGTCATAGTGATTTCAGCCTGAGTTGACACAGGAGCAGTGCAGGAAAACACATGTGATTCGGACAGGAACCATGCCGCATTCCTGTTCAAATCACATGGGATTCTTTGCAGTGCGATTTGAGCCCATTCATTCTGTATGGGCTCAAATCGCATCACTTCACATGCTATCAGTGAGTACTTAAGCACAAGTATTGGTACTCATACTTGCTCTCAAAAAACAGGTATCAGTGCATCTTTACTTGCTTCCTAAAATTTTAGTTAACACCACTGCATTGCAGTACTTTTTTTCAGCACAGTGGGTGGAACCGTCACATCCCAACACTGTTGTGTGATAAGAACTTTAAAGTGGTTGTAAACCTCAGACATGGAATATGAACAAAGCTTATCCCTCTATAGTGTGTACTGTCTGCTGCTTTGTTCCTTTGCTATCAGCGTGAATCACTTCTGACAAGTTTTCCTGACACCAAGAGAAAAAAAAAAAGGTGACAGGAGGGCGCTCCATTACACAACTGATTGACAGCCTCAGCTCTGTTCCTGTTTGCTGTGTGAAGGGGGTATGTCTTCCCTCCAATCGGCTCTTCTTACTGAGCTCTGCAGTGTGTAACATCCCCGTTTTCTGAAAGCTGTGACAAGCGTTCTAAAGGATAGGCTTCAAACGGCTGTAGAGAAGAGAAGTCTACAGATAAAACAGGTGCAACTTATGTAGGAGGATTTGTTAAATCTGTGTATCACCTAAGGCCAGTCACTTCACTGGATATATATATAAGGGTTTACAACCACTTTAAAGTGGTTCTAAAGCCTAAAAGTTTTTCACCTTAATGCATTACTTGCATTAAAGTAAAAAAACATTTTATATCTCACTGTCCTCCCCCACCTCCCTAAATATCTGAATCCTGTGCTGTGCACAGCTGCAGACTTCTCTTCCCCTCTCTTTCTCTTGACACAGGGACTCAAGAGGCAGCAGAGGCCATTGGCTCCTGCAGCTGTCAATCAAATGCTGTGAGGAGGAAGTGGGGGCAGGGCCAACCCCCACTTTGTGTGCCTATGGAGCGTGGCTCCATAGACACGCACAGCTCAAGAGCGAGCATTCACTGTGTGACGCTTGCTATGGGGACACAGAGAAGAGGAGAAGCCAAGATCGCGGGCACAGGACCCCAGTAGAAGAGGTTCAGTGCCGCTGTGTGCAAAACCATTACACAGAAGAGGTGTGTATAACCTTTTTTTGTTGTTTTAATAAATGCCTTTAGTATTTAAGAAATGTCACTTATGAGTTCTAACAAAAAAATAAAATGTGTGATGCATCAAGATCAGTGCATCAGTATTTTGTCCCAGCCCACACGGGCAAATGTGCATTTATTATTATTTTCTATCTTTTTGTTCATTTCATCATACAATACATAAACTTTTCACTATCCTTCTCCTTTACATTTGAATGCAACTCCAGTTAAAATCCATCTGCAGCTTTAGCTTCTTGCTTTCATTCAGTATACCTTTTAAAGCTCATTGCATCACATACCCTTTTTTTTTTTTTTTAGTTATTGAGAGTGGTTGTGGGGCAGACCTATCATGTTTCCATTGTTGTCTGCATCTTCATCAGGGATATTTCTTGAATTATTCTCTTGAACAAGAAATGAGGGGGGCTGTTCATGTCAGAGACAGAAAGCAATAATAACCTGGCAGAGGTTTTAGCCTTTTTCTTTTCTTTTAAAAAGGGCTTCAGTTGTGGTCTCTTAGAGAGCAATCTCATCAGGTCCTACTTTTTTTGCCACTTGTTACCTGTACAGGAAGTGAGAGTAAATCTAAACAATGACATAGACAGCAATTAAAGTGGTATGGACGTTCTAACGTTTACTCTTTGCAAAACAAAACTTTTTACTGGAGTTACGTTTTTACACTAAGGTTCAGTTTACAATGTGTCTAGCTCAGTTTCCTGGGTCAGTCTTATTTGTTGAAACAGCAATTTTTGTTTAATTTCTGAAGCCTGTGGGTTATCTGTTATTCAGTCTGCAGTTCCTCATTTTCTTTTCTAGGGCAAGAAATTTGTTGATTCTCTTTTCTAGATCTGTAGCCATTATTTTAGCAGACAGGTGCACCAATTTTAGTCACTAATTTCTGTAGAATATCCATTCCTTAACCACTTCAGCCCCGGACCAATTGGCAGCCAAAGGACCAGGACTCTTTTTGCGATTCGGCACTGCGTCGCTTTAACTGACAATTGCGCGGTCGTACGACGTGGCTCCAAAACAAAATTGGCGTCCTTTTTTTCCCACAAATAGAGCTTTCTTTTGGTGGTATTTGATTGCCCCTGCGGTTTTTATTTTTTGCGCTATAAACAAAAATAGAGCGACAATTTTGAAAACAATGCAATATTTTTTTCTTTTTGCTATAATAAATATCCCCAAAAATATATAAAAAAAAAACATTTTTTTTCCTCAGTTTAGGCCGATACGTATTCTTCTACATATTTTTGGTAAAAAAAAATCGCAATTAGCGATTATTGATTGGTTTGCGCAAAAGTTATAGCGTTTACAAAATAGGGGATAGTTTTATAGCATTTTTATTAATATTTTTTTTTTACTAGTAATGGCGGCGATCAGCGATTTTTATTGTGACTGCGACATTATGGCGGACACATCGGACATTTTTGACACATTTTTGGGACCATTGTCATTTATACAGCAATCAATGCTATTTAAATGCATTGATTCCTGTATAAATGACAGTTGTAGTGAAGGGGTTAACCACTAGGGGGAGGGGAGGGGTTATGGGCTGTGACGTGTGTGTGTTTTTTTTTTACATTAGGGGGCGGGGCTGACGTCTGACGTCATTGATCGGCTTTCCCGATGACAGGGAACAGCCGATCAATGACAGGCAGAGTAGGAAGCGCGGGGAGTAGGAAGCCGGGGTCACGGAGCTGCCGACCGGGTCGCGCGCGCGCGACCCACAGGCAGGCAAATGCACGATCACGTACAGGTACGTGATTTTGCCTGCCCGTGCCATTTTGCCGCAGTATATCTGCGTTAGGCGGCCGGGAAGCGGTTAAGCTAGCCATATACCAGAATTTTGTTTGAAATTTCATCCAGACCTGCTACTTGAATGGAATCCTTGATGTATTAAACAGGCTTTTTTTCTGCCTAGACCATACACATTACAATATGTACAATGTTTCAGGAACGAAAGCCACATTCACAATTAAAATGTAGTTTTACCCCTTGCACTTAAGGGTAAAACAAATCTAAATTTTAATTTAAATCAGGAGTTTTAGTGGCATGGGAGGGGCTAGTTTACCAAGAATATCATAAAGCACTTGGGTATGAAAAAAGGGTGGAATATGTACATTGACAAGGGCCACTAATTGAGAACCAGTCTTTGCAGCAACAGTCACGTACCTATCTTGAAGTTCAGAAAAAACTTTTTGCTTAGAACATAAAAACAGATTTTTATGATGTAACATAGTCACTCCTAGCATACAACAGGAGGAATATGTGGCATGCACTGCTCTCTGGATCCAATTCCTTTGTTTCCACAAAGGTATGTTTCCTGAAGGAAGACTATTTGTGGATACAAGGAAACAATTTCTGGACCGATACACTTCCAAAAATCCTTTTATTGAAGCTTCATATGACAAGTGGTTGACAGATGGAGCAGGGGACAAAGAGGTAGACGCATTTCACGCAGATGTTAGTGCTTAGTTATTACCTTTAAGGTAATGACTAAGCGCTAACATTTGTGCGACATGCGTCTACCTCTTTGTCCCCTGCTCCATCTGTCAACCACTTGTCATATGAAGCTTCAATACAAGGATTTTTGGAAGTGCAGCAGTCCGGAATCATTTCCTTATGTTTCACAGCATGCAAGCTGAGCTAGCACCTGACTAGTGTGTGTGGGGATTAACCAGAGACTCACTCACCTGGAGCGGCTTTTCTTGTTTCATTGAAGATTGTCACTATTTGTGGATAGTGGGATTGCAAATACTAGAGAACTAGGCCAGAAACACCTGGTGCATGAAGCACGGTAAAACCCCTCATGAATTTTTGACAGGCAGACCAAAGTGTTGATAAAAAGTATATATTTTATTATAACAACATGATCAAATAGTACAAATCAACAATGAACATCATATAGTATTACTGTAAATGTGAATATAAGATCATGATACATAATACCCATGATAACACATTCTGAGTGTCTGGCACATACTGTCCATAGATACTAGTGGGCTAGCTGTCGTACATACTGGCGTGGATACCTTACATGTTTCAGACTAATTAAGCTTTGCTCCAATACCTGGGGTCCTTGCATGTGCAGCATGTTTTGATCAACACTTTGGTCTGCCTGTCAACAATCCATGAGGGGTTTTACTGTGCTTCATGCGCCAGGTGTTTCTTTTCTATGCTTCCATTTGGATTTAACAGACCAACTTTTGTCATATATATACTGATTCCTACAATCCTATTTTCTCTTATCTTGGGGTTTACCACCCCCTAAAACTTTTTGTCCCCTTGCCTGGAGATATTGGTTGTGTATCTACGTTTAAAGACATTTATCTAAGTTTGCATATATAGAGCTTTTCTGTGTTTTCTATTTGTATCTGCTATGACTTTTAATGTCGTATATATTATTTCACTTTTTTGATATCTATTCATATTTTGTTTTTGCATTATTGGTGACCCCTAGGTGTTTTTCATCCTCACCACTGATATGGCGGGATTTTTGGGTGAAGATTGGAACCCACTGATGTCTAAGTCCCTAAAGGAATTTGATACCAATGAATCGATAGAGTCAAAGATTACTTTTGTTTTCTCCAATCTTACTTAACCGGTGGAGAAAAAAGACTCCCTCTTTTGGCATATCAAGTCCTTTAAGGATTACAACAGGGAAGGGCATAATTCCCTGTGGACTACGGGTTCAGATCTTTCCTTCATTTGAAAAGATCAAACCAGATTTCAAAATGGCAAGTGAAAAAACTTTAAAGAAATGTTCCACTAATCTAATGATACTACTGATACAGGAATATTGTAAAATAAATTCTGATCTTGATATTAAGATCAATATCCTTAAAAACCAACTGATTAAATTAAAATAGCACACACCCTATATGGGGATTTAGAAAGGAAGCTCAATAGTCTTGAGAAATTCAATAAAGACATGCTAATTAAAAAAAGACAAAGAACATTTTGTGTGATAAAAAAGCCTTCCAAGAGGAAAGAGCATACAAATGGCATGATGGCCAAAAACCAACTATAATAAGACATAATTATCCTGGAGCACAAAACTACACAGCAAACAGCAAACAACTCTGTTATGTCCAAATATCCATACATGTACTCCTCCCAATCAGTGGCTTATCCCTTCCAAGAGCTTGCATACTATTGATGTTAGGCTAACTGGTCTGTAGTTCCCAGGGATATATCTTGGTCATTTTTAAAGATTGGTGCTACACTGGCTTTTATCCAATAAGCTGGTACCATACCAGTCAGTAGACTGTACGTTAAAATTAGGAACAATGGTCTGGCAATTACTTGACTGAGTTCCTTAAGGACCCTCGGGTGCAAGCCATCTGGTCCCAGTGACTTATTTATGTTAAGTCTGCTTCTAATTTTATCTTCTGTTAACCATGAGGGTGCTTCCTGTGTCGTGTCATAAGGATAAACTTTGCCGTTTTGGTTACTGAAGTCCCCCCGTTTCCCTTGTGAAGAAGAATACATTCAAAACCTTTGCCATCTCACCATTCTTTGTAACCAGATTCCCTTCATCATTCTTTATGGGGCCAATATGATCTGTCCTTCCTTTTTTTACTATTTATGTACTTAAATAATTTCTTGGGATTTTTTTTTACTCTCCTCCGCTATGTGCCTTTCGTGTTCTATCTTAGCCACCCTGATTACACCCTTACATTTCTTATTGCATTCTTTGTACAGTTGGAATGCTGATGGTGACCCCCTCAGCCTTGTATTTTTTTTGAAGGCCTTCACCTTTGCTTTTATATGAATATTTACGTTGGCGCTAAGCCACCCAGGGCTTTTATTATCACTTTTAAATTTATCACTCTTTTTGATGCACTGGCTAATACCCTAATTTATTATGCTCCTAAAGCACACCCATTTTTCCTCCGTAATTTTTGTTCCTAGGATTTTATCCCATTTACTATCTTCTAGCAAGGAGCGTAGTTTCTGGAAGTGGGCTCTTTTGAAATTCAGTGTCTTTGTATTCCTCTTATGTGTCCTATTTGTGTGATTTATGCTGAAACTAATTGACCTGTGATCGCTGTTTCCTACGTTGCCACATATTTCTACATCTGCAATCAAGTCTGTATTGTTAGTAAACCGTAGGTCTAGTAACGCATTGTTTCTTGTTGGTGCATTTACCATCTGACCCATGGAATTGTCCTTTTTTTTTTTTGACATTTTGGACATTATCCACCTTTTGCAGATTTTGAAAGGCATCCACGTCGATGACTGCACTACCCTTGTGGCCATTGACGTGGAGGCCCTATATAGTTCTATACCTCACAACAGAGGCCTGGCTGCCATCCAACACCTACTGTTCCGGAGGATCCATTATGAACATCACCACAGTTAGTTCATCATGGCATCTTTGGCGTTAATTTTAAAACTTAACCATTTCACCTTTTCCAGCACCCACTACATCCAGGTACAGTGGGTGGCCAAGGGAACATGTTGTGCCCACTCTTATGCCAACCTGTACCTGGGGGAGTGGGAGCGGGGATTTGTTTTTTGATGACACAGCGTCTATGTACACAGACCATGCGATTTGCATGGTACCGATATAGATGATAATCTAATATGTGATGACCCTATAACACTTCTCAATCAATTTCTTGATTATATCAGAACAACACCTTCAATCTCAAATTCACCCTTACTTGCAGCCCATCTACCATTACATTTCTGGATGTAACTATACATAAACACCCTAATGGCCATTTGTCTAGCAAACTATTCAGAAAACCCACGGCAGGAAATACCATACTTGAGGCCTCTAGTTTCCATCCGGAACTTTTGATAGCCTGTATCCCATATGGACAATGCGTTCGGGCCAAATGCAACTGCTCGAACGATGCCCTATTTAAGAAGGGGGCTCAGACACTAAGAGTCAGATTATGCAAAAGAGGGTATTCTAATATGATCCTTAAAAAAGCAAAAACACAGATCATGGCATGAGTTACTCTTAAAAGGTGCAGGAAGCTAATCCCACTAGAATTATACATATATTGTAGGCAACAAGCAAATTAGTGGTGTTTTTAGGAAATACTGGCATCTTTTAAGTATGGAT
This sequence comes from Lithobates sylvaticus, assembly GCA_028564925.1. NCBI lineage: Eukaryota > Metazoa > Chordata > Amphibia > Anura > Ranidae > Lithobates > Lithobates sylvaticus. The sequence continues at coordinate 137,375,709 of CM053030.1, read as the reverse complement.
TCCACTTTAGCCCCTTTTGTCTCTGACTATACTTTGATCACTTACAAAAGGGCCTTATCTTTACGGGACAGACTTAGTGAGTACCAAGCAGAGAGAGACAAAACAAATACAAAATTATGGGTACCTTCCCTTTTGGTAACTGCGGCTGCTGCCAATTTATGGATACCCATAAATGTATCATCTTACCAAATGGGGAGGGATTTAAACCTAAACATTATGTCAACTGCCGCAATCCTGGAATAGTTTACCTATTATCATGTGAGTGCGGCTGTTACTATGTTGGAATTCTGGCGCAGGATTTATCGACGTATAACTAGCATAAATAAAAAGGATTCAGAATTACCACTTGGAAGACATAGCTCCCTGGTTCACAGGGAAACGACTCCAAAAATTACATTTTTGGCATTAGATCATATCAATGCGAACCTCGGGGGGGCTTCAACAAATTGCTGTTACAGAGTGAATGAGGATGAATTTACTATCTTAAAGCCACTATGGCACCAGGCCTTAATGAGGCATTTAATTTCAAACCATATCCATCAGGCTTTCAATTGGGTGTATGTGAACTAAATCTATAGTTCTGTATCACTATCTGCACAATTTATTCATACACCCAATCTTGTTTTTTTTTTTTTTCATGTTTTTTGGCTAACATTTTTTCATTCATTATTCCCTGTTTGGTGTTGTATTTTGGACGTACTGGTCAGATTTAACTGCCTTATGGGGAAAAACAGTCTGTTGTCCTATGTTTGTTGCCGATCTGGCATTGTGTACAATAAATTTAGTATGTACAAATGTTGTATTTTTTACCACCACTAGGGGTCAACCCAATGCATATGCTGTGGAGTATTTATGTGTGTTGGATAGTTCCATGTCCCTGGATTGGGCATGAGCGGTCATTTTTTCGTTCCCTGGATGGCGCCAATGGATTTGGAGGGTCGTCCATCTCACGCCCCCCCTTTTGTGGCGTGGATGGACTTCTTTTCTGGCCTTTAGAAATCACTGGGTCCACCGCTATTTCCCTTCCTGCTTACTCGCAGTAGGGCGACCAAACGAGTGTCGATGGCATGATGACGTGGCTCCACCCGGCTGCTCCCCTGGAGGCGCATTGCCACACTGTGTGCCCTGACACCGAGGGTTCCATGATGGACACTGGATGCTTATACCTAAGCACCAGTGTTTCCATCTTGCCTCATCAGCTTTCTCCATATACTTAATTGGGGATTGAATCAACAAGCCCTCTAGCTGGTGTGGCGGTAGGACCCTGTGCTACCTGGAGGATTGCTGGTTTACACCAGATTTTGGAGAGAAAGGCATGCTGATTGCACAGCTGTGTGCTGGGCTATTTAGTTTTTGACCTGGCTATGGCTCAGGGTTCCACCCGACAGGAAGTCTGTGCATGGGAGTCAGGTGGACTCCCATTCCTCTGAGAGAAGTCAGAGGCTGCAGGGGGCAGCCAGAGTATGCATGTCTGCAGGAGGCAGATGTACTTGGTGACAGAGCAGCAAGATGCTGATCAGGAGTGAGCTAGGAGAGAGCTTCACTCTAGGAAACTCTTTTGGGTCTAAGGAGCAGACCTAAGGCCTAGGCTAAAGGCCTGAATCATCCGTATGGGAAGAATGTAAGCCAGGAGACTAAAGTATTGAGTGTGGAAGATACAGTAATGGTGGAACCCCCCTGCGTGGGTACTGATGTTTTTGTGAACTTTTTCACAGGCCCTTAAGAATACAGTTTTGTACTGGCGCACTCACTGAAAAACGCACCTACCGTTTGAGTCTGATAACCTCAATCATACATATGGTGGAGATATTGATATTGCTTTGGGCAGATTTGGAAGAGTTCCAGATTCTCGCATACCAAAAACAGTGAGTAGCAAGGAACTGTTTTACAGCAATGCTGTGAGGAACAGCTAATGTGAACCAGTGGAGTCTGCATGTGAAACTGTGCTGTTTGCAAGTCTTAAAGAAGACGGTACGCAAAATTTTCCTGTGTTAAAAGGAACTGTATTAAAACAAACAAAGCAGAAATCCGTACAGCTGACTTCATATGGCCTATGCTGCCTTCTGAACATGTTGAAGACTTTTTGGATGATTTTGCGATGATTGCTTCCTACAGAGGATGGCCCAAATGTCACTGGGTTGAGTTGGTGCAACCTTTTCTGATGGAGGAGTACCAAGAGGTGTACCGTGGGATGTATCATAACCGAGATGACTATGACAATTTCCTAGGAGCAATCCAATCTAGAGAGCGCTGGAAAAGACCCGAGGGGAGAATGTGGTCTCCCATAGCAACCGGAGAAATCCTGTTTGCAGAAAGGAGGAGCTACAGCAGAGATGTGGCTCAAATTCTGAGTGAAGAGGTTTGTGGGAAGATGATATAGGAGTAATAACAAATGACCAGTGGAGAAGAATATTAGAGATGGCCCCAGCAGTATCAGTTTCCCCTCCGCAGAGGATATCTCACCTGATGTTGGTGAATAGGGCTTATTACACAGCCAAACGACTATTCAAGTTTGGTAGGAGACCTGATGACAAATGTCCCAGATGTCAAGAGGTGGGGGACCTCTTGCACATGATGTGGAAGTGCCCTAAACTGTTCCGGTACTGGGAGGGAGTGACCAACATCATGAGAGATACATTTGCAATTAAACTAGAAAATGAAGCCTTGGTGTGTGTACTGGGATATAGAAGGGAAAGGGGAGAGAGTAAAAGCACTACAGTAGCAATCCTAAGAGGCCTGTTTCAGAAGAGGAAGGATAAGGAGCATAGATCACTGAAAACACTTGCAAACCCTAGGGGGAAAAAAAAAAAAAAAAAAACAGGTGAATAGGCGCACGTGGACACACATACATCTATATACTAGGATGGGGAAGGGATGGGGGGGAGAGTAATAAAGGGTAATAGTAATACTAAAGGAAACACTGGCTGAATATATAATAGACAGGTGGTAGGAAACTGGTTATATGATTCTTTCTTGTTGTAATCTCCAGGTATAATATGATCTTGTGTTTGCGTAAATTGTCTTTAATTGGTGATAAGAGATTGTTTTTGTACATGTTTTTCTACTGCAATGTTAAACAATTTTGGAAATGAGAAAATAAATAAAGATTTAGTTTAAAAAAAAAAAGGAAGAGTTTTGTGCAAAGTGTCTGTTGTCACCCCTGGCAACCGTGAAAGCAATTTTGTTCAGCCTGCAGGGGGTGATGGAGAGCACAAGAAACCAGTGGTTTCAAGTTATGGCTGCTTGTGTGAAGTGGAAAGCCTAGAGAAGAAGGCACAATATCCAGCATCCTGCAAGGGGTATGACCATGTGTGTGGGTCTGCTGTTACCCCTGGCAATAGGAAATCTGTTTGGCCTGCAGGGTATGTTGGAAAATCCAAGAAGGATGCAATGTTGCCACGTGTCCATGTGGGGGCATTAGCTTGTGAGAGCACAGCAAAGAAGGGACAACACCCTAAATTGAAGCTTTCAACACCTGCCAAATGGAATGGTAAGACTGTTGCAGTTACAAATGTGAGAGAGCCTGGTTATATGACTATTCCCTGTGACGTGGGAAAAAAGTCCAGTGGAAAAAAAATGCTTTCAGAGACTTGCTGCAAGTGAATACCTTGTGTAGTAGCAAAGCCCAGTTTGAAGCTGAACCTGCAGCAAGCTTGAGGACTGGTAAGGACTTGTCTTCAGGCAGTGTACCGTGTAGCAGGAAGACAAGTGGTAAAAATGAATATAATATGTTGCTCGCTAATGCGATTAAAAATTTGATATTGCATCCAGAAATGTCAGGGGTGACCACTGAGAAATGTGTGCCGTTGCCCCTGGCAACCATGGCAGGTGTAGCAGAGGTGTCCCTGGAGACTGCCCAGGAGCTCATGGTGTCTGAGCTCAGGGTTTCCCAGGACAACTGTGTCGCCACCCCGACTGGCAAGTGCGTTTCACATGAGGTGAAAAGCAATGTAATAAATATCCCACAGGCTTAAGCTGGTAATGAGCTGGGACAGCCTATGGGAGTCAGGAATGATAATGAGGAATGTATTTCTGAAAATGTTGATGATGAAGGTTTTCCCATGGCAACCACAGGCAGTGCCACAGAGTTGTCCCTGGAAATCTCACTAGGACTAGCAATGTTGGAGCCGGCGGGTGTCCAGGACAGCTCTGATACTGCTCGGGTGGAACACAATGGGAAAACAGCTGAAATGGTGGAGCACATATTCTCACAATCTGATGTGGTTGACAGTGACTGGTGCAGGATGCCTGCTGCTAAACCACTCTGTCCACCTGTGTCTCCATGGACAGACGGAGCAGTACTGCGGAGTGCTGGTGACTGGAGCACAGGCACGATAGACTGGGATAGTTTCGCCATAAAAGTGTTAGTGGGGTGGAAAGAAATTTCTGAAGGTAATAGTAAGCTGGACACTATTGCTGCTGTGACAAATGGAGAGGCTGCAAAGCCAGTAGACACTGGTGCATTGGCTGTTGGAGAACTTAACCCCCTCCAGGCGGAAGCATCGGAAAAGGGTGCATACATAGCAGAAGTTTTGTCCACAGCAAAAGAGATGAGTAATGTTGGGTGTCAGGAAGGTTAGATAATGGATAGGGACTTGGAAGGCCTCAGTATTGCTGAAAATTAAAGGATGAGTGTGACACATGCGATTTGCAGTGCTCATGGAGAGCCACAAGTTTTGTCAGTTGCATCTGAGGTGGAGGTCTCTTTGAGTGTCTCTGCCTCTCAAGCCTTAGCAAATGAGCCCCTCCACGTCGTTGGTAAAGGAAAAGTCCCTAGAGTTCTGTTTTTAGATGTGGCATGTCTAGAAATAACTGAGATGTTGTTGGAATTGGTGAAAATCTTTCCTCTTTACACTTGCATGTATCCACCGCAGATGGGCGAACTGGTACTGCGTAGTACCAATCAGTGGAAACCACGTGGTACAGGCGATGTTAAGCAATGTTGATAAAAATTGGTTGCTGCACTGTTGGTTACTTTTGTGGAAAGTTGTCTCACAGTTCTCTGCGAGAGTGCTTCCAGCGGCAGTTAGGTGCGGAAGGCGCTAAGGGGGACTGCTAGAGGAAATAATAGACATAGTGGAAGTCTCTCCGTATGCTGGTGTGGTGGGGTGCATTCCTGCTGGTGTGGTCCAAGGTGCGGCTGAGCAGTGGTTGGTACATGGCGCGTGTACTGCCTCACCCGCTAGTCCTCATGTAAAGGAGGGACCTGGAAAAGACGATAGTAGTGGGAATTCAGTCCATCACTCGCAGGGAGGTGCAGTTTGGGGTACCCGGAGACACTTTGACAGGAAATAACAGTGTTGGTAACTGTAATGGAAATGTGTACGAGAAGCACTGTAGAGCACTGTTGGATAGCTCAGAGGTATTGGTTAAGGTATCAATGGGCACAGAAATGGTTAAAGAGATTGGTGTGGAAAAATGTGCGTTGGTAGGACAGTCGCTACTGGAGTGTTGGACAACAGGGGGCGATGTGAAATTGCGGGAATGTCCCATAGGGAGTAACTGCTTGCCTGTAGATGGTCCCTCCATAGACACTGTCCTAGCAAACAAGGTGACAAGAGGTTCTGATGATAATGATGATATTGAGTTGAATAACCACTTGTGGAACATTGCTATTGAGGTTAAACAGAAGCATGTGGTGTTGATCTCAGATGATTTGGTTGCCAAGGGTAACCACACAGGGGTTAGTGAACCTGAGAAACGGATGTTGTTGGTTAGTGTTGCATAAAGTAGTGAGAGGGGTCAGTCCATGACAGGTTTCATGGAAGTGGGTCCCCAACAGTCCCGGGAGAGTAGATCTATGGGAGAAAAGAAAGGGAGGATCCCGTGGCCAGAAGGTAGAAGGGATAGAGAGGTTAGTGGGAGCCCACGGTTTAGGAAGAAGTGCTGGTGGAAGCACACCTGGAAGAAGATGTGGGTGGAGTGCCCCTTTAGAAGAAAGGTTGGGCAGATTAGGACTCCTGCTGCTGATAGTTGGCACAGAGGTGCTAAGGTGAAGTTCTGGTGGAAACATACTTGGAAAAATAAATGGGCCTACGCAGCTAATGGCTGGCACAGAGGTGTCCCATCCATGGTGACGGGTTTATGTGTTCCTCCCTCCGGTTCAAAACAAGGGGGGAGGATATGTGGTGGTAGGACCCTGTGCTACCTGGAGGATTGCTGGTTTATGCCAGATTTTGCAAAGAAAGGCACGCTGATTGCACAGCTGTGTGCTGGGCTATTTAGTTTTGACATGGCTATGTCTCAGGGTTCCACTCAACAGACAGGAAGTCTGTGCATGGGAGTCAGGTGGACTCCCATTCCTCTGAGAGGAGTCAGAGGCTGCAGGGGGCAGCCAGAGTATGCATGTCTGCAGGAGGCAGACGTACTTGGTGACAGAGCAGCAAGATGCTGATCAGGAGTGAGCTAGGAGAGAGCTCCACTCTTGGAAACTGTTTTAGGTCTAAGGAGCAGACCTAAGGCCTAGGCTAAAGGCCTCAATCAGCCGTATGGGAAGAATGTAAGCCAGGAGGCTAAAGAAATGGAAAGTAAATGAACAGAAGAGAAATCCAAATCAAATCAATATTTGGTGTGCTCATTCTTTGCCTTCAAAACACACTCAATTCTTCTAGGTACACTCACACACAGTTTTTGAAGGAACTCAGCAAGTAGGCTGTTCCAAACACCTTTGAGAACTACCCACAGATCTTCTGTGGATGTAGACTGCCTCAAATATTTCTGTCTCTTCATATAATCCCAGACAGACTCCATGATGTTGGGATAAGGGCTCAGTGGGGGCAAACCATCACTTCTAGGATGACTTGTTCTTCTAGATTCTGAAGATAGTTCTTAATGACATTCGCTGTTTTTTTGGGGTCATTGTCCAGCTTGAACAGTACATCTTGAAACCCCAGTCTGCTTTGAATTTTTTTATAATCAAAGAAATAATGTTGTGCTTCTCCTCACATCTAAAAATAATACATATAATTGAATCTATTAATACAATGTGATAAATAAATCAGAGAGAGCCGCAACCCAGTGGCTCTGAATACAAGACTAGAAACAAAAATAAAAATACCAGTGCGCTTCTCTAGGTGATCACAAAAAATGAATCAAGATATGTTATAACAACCTTCAGTAAACCAATTTCACATTTGAAGTGACAGTTCATAAAGCTTAGGTAAAAAAGTGCAATAGTTAGGTGACTCTCCCAGTGCTTAGGAAGTGTTTTATATCTGAAAAAAACTCAGCGTGATATGTGCTCAAAATTTACTCTCCCCACATAAATTCAGGCTTCTTAGCAGATGGTTAGGATCTCAAATTATAGAGCTCTATCTCACTTTATAAACCATCCACAAAGCCCAGCAGATAGGACAAAATCATCCTGATCGAAAAAACCCTACAGCACTGTCATCCAAGGCAGTCAATGGATACATCGAGGGGCATGTGTTCACAGACTCGCTGCCACTCTCATGCAAAGGTGGTAAGAGGGGAACTCTTCATAGTGCAGTATATTTAAAACCATATGTTTATTAAGGGTAAAAATGCACTTACACTTAGAAGGTAAAAACAAAGCGGTTTCAATACGAATACAGACTGCGGTCCTCACCCGCCTGCTCGTGCGCAATGACTTCACAGATGTGGCTCCAGCTGATGCGTTTCTCTGTAATAGACGTCATCTGGGAAAGATGCCGTGTCACCCCAAAGGGAGATTCATATGCTAAAATACTCAAAAAAAAAAAAAAAGCCTACAAGTTGTGGAAAAAACGCCTAAAGTAGGCTATATCTGTGTTTTATTATCATGCCCCGAGTGGATATTAAAAAGATAAAAAAAAATATATATATGCTATAAAATAATATAAAAAAAAAAACTTTGAAAAAAATAAATATATTCTCCCGTTTAGGATTAAAGGGAATATTAAGAGTTTTCACATTACAAATACTGAAAACAAAACTAATATGTATACATATGTATGTATTAAACTTTTACAAAGTAAAAATAAATATATGCACTTAAAAATAAGGGCATATATTGAAGGCACTGCCAACACCAGGAATGAATGACCTAATATTACCTACACAGATGTGATAGATCAAATTAATAATTGTTAAAGAATAGTTTTCATCTACCTACCTACCATTTCTGTACTGTAATTATTATCAACACAATGGGAGAGGGTCAGTCAACCAATTTAAACTTTTAATATCCCATTCTACGTTGAGACCCCTTGGAGTATAATGCCCCGTACACACGGTCGGAAATTCCGACGGAAAATGTCCGATCAGACCATGTTGTCGGAAAATCCGCCCGTGTGGGCTCCATCGGACTTTTCTGCTCTCAAATTTTCAGACAACAAAATCCGATCAGACATTTTCCGTGTGTAGAGAATTCCGACGGACAATGTGCCACGCATGCTCAGATCAAATTACGAGACCAAAGCTATTGGCTAATAGCCTCTACGTAGTTACGTCGTACGCAACAAAACGTTTAGAATGATCAGATTTTCCAACAACTTTGTTCGATCGTGTGTATGCAACACCAGTGTCGGACAAAATCCGTCGGAAAAAATCAGACGGATTTTGTGGTCGGAATTTCCGACCGTGTGTACGGGGCATTAGACTGAAGGTTGTATATCTAGCGGGTCTCACGGCGTAATATGTCTTTTAACGTTACTTCCCCTCCAGTGCGGAACATACTTCATAACTTGTAAATGGGATGGATCTCTGTTATGACACCTTTCCGATATTAGCCAGATGTTCCATACGAGCACCCCAGGAGGTGAATGACCACCTTGGTTCCACAAGTGATGAAATATTTTATACAGTATGAGCGTGATGTTCAGTTGGAAGTAAAAGAGGACGTTCTGGCAGCATTAGAATGTTTACACACATTACAGCATTTACAGGGGAAAAAAAAATTAAGGTTACCAAACATGTTAATTTTAGGTGGTGCTTCAATCAAACTGGGTGCTGAACGATTTTTCTTTACATATTGGCTCTCCTAAATATAATGCTAGGTTTTTTCTGGGAGTGAAGGACCCAGTACTGTATCTTCCTTCAATATCCGCCAATGTTTTTTAAAAAATTCTGATTTAACCATCAGTATTGAGTTGAAAACCTAGTAATTAAGGCCCGCTCTTGTTTATTTGTATAAGTGCACCTTTTTTTTTTTTTGGGGGGGACAAGGAGTTGATTTCTGCCCATAGTAGAGTTATTTAGATAGTCTAATTTGAGATTCCTCATGTTATCCTTTTTCTTCAAAGCAGCTTTTTAGGACCATTACCTGTGATACAAAGGCAGCTTCCTTCTAATGTGCTGGAACTGTCCTTTTGGGACAGCATTTAGCCAGCTGGGGTGGTGACAACTTTCAATAGGAATAAAACCATTCCTGTCAGTAGGTTCGAGGATGCTGGGACTGTGACATCATATGGGGGGGGGGTCACCATGAGACATGACATGAGCATGTGACCCCGCCTCCTTGTCCCTATATAAGTCACAACACAGCGCGTCTATGCCATTCCGGCCAGAGACAGCGACGTGTCAACATCGGAAGAAGAAGAAGACGACGGCGCAGAAAGCGGCGACAGCGGCAAGAACAGAAGAGACCCCGGAAGACCCCCGAAGGCAGAACGAGACCCCCAGACGACGGCGGCGACCACGAAGAAGAAAGCCGGGCTCCTCGGCTCGTGAAAGAGCTAGGTAAAAGAGCAGAAGAGAGCGGAGGAGTCCGGCGAGAAGACCCCCCCAAGACGGAAGAAGACCCCCGGAGCAGTGCAATAAAATATTTAAAAAAATGGTGTGTTTTTTTTATTTACACTTTTACACCTTAGGTGAATGGGTAGGGGTACATCGTACCACATACTCATTCACATAGGATGGGGGGCCGGGATCTGGGGGCCCCCTTATTAAAGGGGGCTCCCGGATTCCGATAAGCCCCCCGCCCGCAGACCCCGACAACCAACGGCCAAGGTTGTTGGGAAGAGGCCCTTGTCCTCATCAACATGGGGACAAGGTGTGTTGGGGTGGGGGGCCGCAGGTTGCCCTTAAAAGCCATACCAGACCTAAGGGCCTGGTATGCTCCTGGAGGGGGAATCCATGCCATTTTTTTGGGTAAAATTTGGCGTGGAGTTCTCCCTCCAGAGCTGATTATTCTCTGATTGGCCGCAGCCAAAGTCGCCTGGCCTGGGGCAACTTAAAGTTGTGTTGTAAGTCGTCCCAAGTCGCGTTGAAGTAACTCCTCAAGTCATGTCCAAGTTGCCTCCAAAAGTCGCGCTGGAAGTCGTGTCGCCCCTGTGTGAACCGGCACTAAGAATTGATGCTGGTTTGAAGTCAAAGGGTAGTCATACCAGATATTGATTTGATTTAGATTTTTCTTCCCTTCACTCACTTTGCATTTTGTAAATTGATAAAAAATAAACAAAATATGTTTTTGAAAGCAGTATTACTTTACAACATTTCTTCGCACCCACTGACAACTTTGCACAGTGCTGCATAGGCTGCTTCCTTACAGTGCTGCTCCTTATTCTCAATGGAAGTCTGTGGGTAAGGCCTGACCAGTTTGAACACAGTAGACTACATTTAACCACTTCAGCCCCGAAACATTTGGCTGCTCAATAACCAGGCCATTTTTTGCTATACGTCATTGTGTCACTTTAACTGACAATTGCGTGGTCATGCGACGTTGTACCCAAACAAAATTGATGTCCTTTTTTTCCCACAAATAGAGCTTTATTTTGGTGGCATTTGATCATATCTGTGTTTTTTAATTTTTGCGCTATAAACAAAAAAAGAGCGACAGTTTTGAAAAAAAAAAAACACAATATTTTGTACTTTTTGCTATAATAAACATCCCCAAATTAAAAATGAAAATCACAATAAGCTGTATTGAATACAATATTGTAATATTGATTGGTTTGCGCAAAAGTTATATTGTCTACAAAATAGGGGGTACATTTATGGCATTTTTATTATTATTATTTTTTTTTTACTAGTAATGGCGGTGATCAGTGATTTTTATCTGGACTGCAACATTATCATGGACAGATCGGACACTTTTAACACATGGGACCATTGGCATTTATACAGTGATCAGTGCTATAAAAATGTACTAATTACTGTGTAAATGTCACTAGCAGGGAAGGGGTTAACCCTAGGGGGCAATCAAGGGGGCTAACTGTGTTCCCTAGGTAGTGATGCTAACTGTGGGGGGATGGGACTGCCTGGGTGAGGAGACTGATCGTTGTTCATACTTAGAATGAACAACAGATCGCTCTGCTCACCCCTGACAGCACGGAGATCTGTCTGTTTACATTGACAGATCTCCGTTCTGATTCTGTGTGGAGCGATCGCGGGTGCCCAGCAGTCATTCCGACCGCCGGGCAAGCGCATCGGCCCCTAGTGGTCAAAAGGCGAGCTGACGTACAGCTACAACGTTTCGCCCAGGGGAGCCAACCTGCCGCAGTATAACGGCGGCGGCTGGTCGGGAAGGTGTTAAGGAAGGCCACAGATGGGGCAGGCATCTTGCTGAGAATGATGAGCATTGGGTATTATTGTCCCTTCACATTAAAAAGTGTGATGTGTTTCCCTCTGTCCTCGCTTAGCCTGCATATGCAGAAATCATTGCTCCTCTGGGTCAGTCAATCGAGCTGTGACGGGTTACTACCTGTCAATGTCTCATTGAGTGTGCTTTTTGTTTAGCGTTTATGCTCGCTGTAGAATTTGCTTGCATTATTTTTGCAGTTCCCTGTCAAATTTGCCGCTTTTCTTTCCTGATTGGCTACCAGGTATACCCACTATACTGTGATTGGTTAGGGATCCATTATCACCTTTTATATTTGTTTGAGAGTGTATGGTCTTTATATTTGGGTTTCATGTATCAGGAAATTGAACACTCAGGGATTTGTCGCTTCAGAACATCCATTTAAAAGTAGGTATTCTACCCTTTTTGCAAGCTACAGCTTGTGAAGTTTTGACAACTGACAAAACTATCCCATATTCTGACTTATTGTGTCTGTTTGTATAAGCTGGCATTTTGATAAAGCTCACATTGTCAATTTTGACGTACTCATGGGGGTAAGAGGATGGAAATATTTGTGGGGAGGGCAAGGCTGAGAGTTAGTCATCTCATGACATGTAGCCTTGATGTCTCCATACATAAACCATAGTCTGATTTATTTCACATGACAGCTAAAGAAGGTTACGGTGTTTTTCAGCATGCAGAATCTGATAAGATTTTTAAAACTTTCTATGCTGAATAATAAATAAAAGTTTGCGTGACAGTGAAATAATATTTGCTCATATTGTAAGCATTTTTTAATTTCAATGACCAATAATTTTAAACTGCAAGCTGTCTAAATTTATAATAAAAAAATAAAAAATACTTGCGTATTTAATTTAATTACTTACGTATGTTTTACATGTCAAAAGCTCTCCATAGATTAAAAAAAAAAAAAAAAAAAAGTGAGCAACATTGACTTCCTGTCCTAGAATCCCACTAAAGGACAGCACAGCTAATCTCTCCCTAGCATCCTAAATGTAGATCCCATCAAAATTTCAGTCTTTTCTGGTTGTCCCGGGAAGTACTGAAATCAGAAACATGCAGGCAAATAGCAATTGCAGAAGAGATTAGCAACATATGTAAAGCTCATTGCACACTTTACAATCTGACTGTTCAATTCCCTTTAGATTTACCAACATCTATGTAGTGCAATGACCTGCCTGATTGGATAAAAATTGAATGGATAGTTTAGGTAGGTTCATTTTTTATAGTTTTGCTAAATTTATTTTAGAGATTGTACAAAGATTTTAAAGTCAGGTTGTAAAATGGGTTTCCTGTAAGTTTTATGTATAATATGTTGTGGTGCAATATTGATAGATTCAGTTCTTTTCTCTCAGATACCCTGTACTCTGCCTTCTCCCAGCTTCTGTTATGTCCTTGCTTTAAGATACGAGGAGGGCAGTGACAGCATCAAACCAGGAGATATCGTGTCAGATCTATACCTGCCTCCTGTCATCCACAGTCTTGATGAAATTCTGCAGGTAACCATCTACATATCCATGATATTCCATATAGTGTTTGGGTTTTGAAAACATTAAAGGGGTTCTAAAGCTTTGTGTTTTTTCACCTTAATGCATTCTATACACCTTCCCAGGGGCAGGTTAGCTATTGCGGGGAGGAGCCGAGACAGCTGCCGAGGGACCCCAGAACAGGAGGATCGGGGCCACTCTGTGCAAAACGAACTGCACAGTGGAGGTAAGTATAACATGTTTGTTTAAAAAAAAAAAAAGAAAAAAACGAACCAATACAACCCCTTTAAAGTGATACTTCTCCCAAAAGGGGAAGTTCTGACGTCCCTCCTCTTCAACTTTTGGCGTAGTTTTGACACGTACCCGCTCCCACTTCTGTTCGGATCCCCTAGTCAATCCGAGTGGAAGGTTCCCTCTCCCCCTTTCTGCCCAAAGCCCTCTGGGATAGGTTACATGTCCCAGAAGGCTGCGGGACCATTCACAAAGCTCAGCACAACAGGCAGCTGGCTGTGAAGCCACAAGGAGTCACAGCCGACTCCCCACAGTTAACATACCAGTGCCAGGGACTCAAAGACCAGTAAAGAACTGGACTGGATGGTAAAGGTGCTGGATCCTTGGATAAGAGAGTGTCTGTCTGTTTAATAAAAGTCCGCAGCTACAGTTTTTGTAGCTGCTGATTTAAATTTTCTTGCAGATCTGACTGAAGAACCACTTTAAGGTATGTGGCATATAGTCAAGTAAATATTTCCTAATTGTACAGTACAGGACACAGGTTAGTCATAAACTATTGAGCTGTATGCAGCCATCTTCAGGTTTTTGGGCACTGGCAAAAAAAGTTGTTAGGACAGTCCCATATATACTTTCTCCCACCCCCAGCACTTTTCTTGCTATTGCCCTTAGGTGATAGGTGTCTTCTCTCTAATAAGAGAATGCAATGACTTCTCTACCTGTGGAAATGTTTTCACTGAATTGTCTGTCAAGATTTTGGCTGCACTGTTACATGCCACATGGCTGAGACTCTGAGAGCGTACATGGACCCTACTGGATCCTGCATTAGGCTCTTGCCCTGGCACATTGTACAAGGGGTTGAGTCAGCTGCAGGGCACTACAAATGTCTAGGGCTGAGGTCCATCAGCTAGTGAAGCCCTGTTTCTGAAGACCTCCCCGGGGGTATGTCTGCCTGAAAAGGGTGAATACTAAAGGGTGTCCTCCTTTTTTCTCTGATGCCCTTGACCTGTGATGCCCTTACAATACTGAGCCAATCAAGGGGAGCGCATAGTGTATAATTTTTATTGTAAAACATAGATAATCCAGCAGAATGACAGCATGTGAAAGTTTATTCAGATCAGAAAGATTGTACACTAAAAGAAGCAGGTTAAAATATGATGCCATGTGGTTGAAGCTTAATAAACAGCCCTGCAAGGCAGCCATATTCCTATAGCCATATTATTGAAATGGGCAAAGCTTCTAGTACTAATATTGCTGAAACCTCATATGCAAACGGACATCTTCCTATAGCCCGAAGCAGTAAAAAATATGGCCCTGAAATCCAGACTTCTAAATAAAAAAAAATATATATGTAAACATATGTTTAATATATGGCTGAAAAACATGATCACTGTAAATACATAAGGCACATATACAGTATATCTATGCATGATGCTGCATAACAGACATTACCTTTTTACTTCTATCTTTTGCTGCTGAATCCTCTGTTGGAATCTCCTTAAATCCCAATGTTTGTTTTAAAGTGGATGTAAACCCACGTTGCTGTGAGTGATAGGTGATTTACATATCTCATGCACTAGCCTGAGACAGGCACATCCTGTGTAAAAAGTTCACAATTCACATCCCCTCCCCTCCAGCTCTCCCAGCTTTACTGTGTTTTGACTGGATGTTTCTCATCATGGGATGCAGTGAACAGTCAGCAGACTATAGACAGACAAGTGATTTAGGGGACATGTATGTAGTCAGAGCTGGGCAGAGTAGAACATCCAGTGATCTGATGATAACCTGTCTCAGGCTAGTGCATGAGATATGTAAACCACCTGTCACTCACAGCAAGGGGGCATTTTGGACAAAGTTTTCAAGACTTTGTCAAGATTTCTCTAACTGAACAATAAAAGAGGATTGCTCAGGCCTTGAGTAAATCTGTGTGGCAAGACTGGGAAAATCAAATGAAAGGAAATCTTATTCTCTACATTATGACATAAAAAAAAAAAAAAAATGGTGTTTACATCCACTTTAAGGAAATTTTAACTTTGTAAGAATGGTTAAACTTATTCAGGGCTAAGTAAGATGGCCAAGTGTTCAGGCTTGGCTGTACAGGTCCCTACAACTGCAGCACAAGCTGTTCACACCACTCAGTGGCACTTGTTGTTTTGGGGGCTATGACAGTGGATCCTGGCAGTTGGGTGCAAGGTAATAGTAGGAGCAGGCACTTTAAAGCAGAACTCCAACCAAAAAAGATAAAAATGAATAGCCTATCAAATTTGCTGTAGCTTCAGGCCAGAGATGCCCTCCAGTACATTTCTGCCTTAGATCTTCTCAGTTTGATAGCCAGCATCATTAAGGGCCAGTTCACACTAGTGCAATGCCACACATTGCATGCGATTTGCACTGAATTGCTGTGCACATCACATGTGCGGTCTGTGCAATGCAAATTCAGCCATAATTCAGTGTACGTCGTATTGTCCGACGGACAAAGTCCTATCTCCTGCTGGATAGATTTTCCGACAACACGGTCCGATCACACCAAATCCGATCGTGTGTATGGTAGTCCGACCGGACAAAGTGCTACGCATGCTCAGATCACATTACAAGACCAAAGCTATTGGCTACTAGCCTCTACGTAGTCCCGTCGTAGGCAACAAACGTCACCACGTTCAGAATGATCGGATTTTCCGACAACTTTGTCCGACCGTGTGTACGCAAAACCAACATCAGACAAAGTATGACGGACATGGTCTGACGGACCTGGTCCTCGGATAATCCGCGCGTGTGTATGGGGCTTTAGTTTGTTTGATTTTAGCATTTGAGAGGTAATGTCACAATACATCATGTCTTAGATGTGATACAAATTGCAATAAAAAGATAAAACTAATATAGAAATGTTGCCATCTATTTGCATATTGTGAAATATATGGTGAATTTTAGCTTTCTAGTTTACCTAGCTGACTGTTCTTTCTCTGTGGTTTTTCATTGTAGGTGGTTGTTCTCAGTCAGCGATGCAGCTTTTGGGCAACAGTGATATATGTGAGGCCTGAGGTAAAGTTTTACATTTGTGCTCCAGAGAGTTGATGGTTTAGATTTCAGCGTCGGCTATTGCTGAGCGCATATAGAAATGAGCCACGAATGACACTGCAGCTACTCGCAAAGCTAGCTTTGGGAAATGTCTTACATTTACTATTAATTGTCTGCACCTTGATTTAATTAACTCCAGCTAAAGCAGTATTGTAATTGCATGCAGTTAAAGTGATCATTTAGGAAATAACTTGCATGTACAAATCAAAGGGGTGTATGTTTTTAAGTTGAAGTGATTTGTTTTGAATATGGGGATTTAAATATTTAATGTAGTTGATATTTCTTTATAGTGTTGCATAACAATTTATTTTTAGGTTGCATAGAAAAGAGAAGGAACCATGGTCAATCATACGAGCAGGGCCCAGCTAAGATAATAATTTTTGTTTTATTATTATTTCATTTGTGCCTGATTGTTAAGCGTAGCAATAATAATAAAATCTCCAAAATAGAATTCTGTTGCACTTTTTGGAGATTGGTGGCGGTAATAGAAAAGCCCCACCCAACAGACAGTTCAAAGAAAGCATTACCAACTGGACATTGGTCACCTGGGCAATTAGGCCTCATGCACACTGGATGTTATAAAAACGGCAGTAGCTTTGCAGTGAGTTTTTTAACGTTTTTGCAATATATTTTTTTTTTTTTTAGTGTTTTTTATTTTAAACAATTTTAATTTATTTTATTTTTTTCAATGGATCGAAAAATGTTACGTAATTGTGAGCCATGTTTTTGAGCGTTTATCAGCTTTTTTTTAAGTTTTATTTTTGAGAGTTTTTACAGCTGAAAACTCCTCTTAGTTTTTTTTTTTTTTTTTTTTTTTTAGCCAAAACGCCCCAGCCAAAAACAGTTGATAACAGCCTATGTGTGCATGGACACATAGGATAGCATGATGGGGAGTTTATTGACTGTAGAAAAAAAATGTCTGAAGCCAAAAACAGCAGCTGTAAAAACGTCCAAAAATGTCCAGTGTGCATGAGGCCTCGGAGTGAATCTCTCTAGTGGGTGTACAGGCAGCAATAAAAAGTTCCCAACTCCTCAACACCCACCGAAAAGTAGTGCTACAGATACCTTGCCCTTGTTCTACACGGTAGCACCCCCAGATCAGGTCACATTAACTGGCCAAATCCAGTCCCTGTAGCAGAGCATGATGAAATCCTTCACCCAGGAAACCTACAGTCCCCGCCACCTCAGCTTCATGGTGGCGCATATCAGTTAATTTGGAAAGGACAATGGTATATTGAGCACAGCCAGCCTGTCCATTGGCAGCCACTGCAGCTCTTTGGAGCAGAGGCTACATACAGTTTATACAGCACTCTCAGCTGTTAGTAATGGACTGTTTATTTAATTGTACATAGTGATCATGTTCCCTCTTAATAACTGCTTCTAAAGAGAAAATGTATTAATTTCAGCTAATCTTTAATCATAGCTAAGGTCCTCAATACCTCTCATCAGTTTATCTCTGCACTTTCTCCAGTTCCCCAACTTTTTTTTTTAACTTGTCCCCAAAACTGAACTGCATATTCCAAATAGGGTATTTTGCATATACTGTAAGAAAGTATTTTTTCTGGAGATGCTGAGAGGAGTAGCACTGGCATCCAGAGAGTAGGGACAGTTCACCAGCCAAAATGAAGAAAATAAGTGAGTGTGTGTGTGTGATGGGAGAGTAAGCAGCGCATTGTATGCCATAAGGGTTTAGAGGAGTGTGGTGGTGGAGGGAAGAGCATAATTAGAAAGGAGATAGTACAGTGACAGGGGGATGCAAGGTCAGAAGAAGAGCGTGCAAAGTAATATGGGAGATAGAAGTGCTAATAGAACTGGTGAATTAGGATAAAGGGTGACAGAAGGGAGAGCATATAGCAGAAGGTGTAGGTGTATACAGAGTAATAAGAGGGATGGTGGCACTTTTGACAGTTGATGGAGGAGCACAACTGAAAACACAGCCACTGTGTACCAAGGTGGCTAAGAGGGTCAGCATGACAGCGAAAGATATAGTATTTTGAGAATGAGAAATCAGCAATGGCAGCCTCTGTTTC
The DNA here is from genome assembly GCA_028564925.1 of Lithobates sylvaticus. Taxonomy (NCBI): domain Eukaryota; kingdom Metazoa; phylum Chordata; class Amphibia; order Anura; family Ranidae; genus Lithobates; species Lithobates sylvaticus. Next base: position 137,357,371 of record CM053030.1, on the reverse strand, counting down.
TCTCAAAAAAGGTTGTCTTTAAATTATTTGAAATGTCATATTTAACATAAAATACCCCCTTGTCCTGTATATTATGACAGCGTATTATTGCTGATTAGAACTGCTTAATAGGGGTTCTGCCAGTATATGTATTGTACACAATGGGTTCTTGTACATGTAAAGCATGCAATGTGAAAAAATATCTTTTTAACCCCAACAATCTGTCGGCTTTCTGCTGTTTTTTTTTTTTTGCAGCCTAGGTGTAGGTTAAGCATAAATTTATAGGTCAGTTTATGGCCATTATACAGTTGTGCTCATAAGTTTACATAACCTGGCAGCATTTATGATTTCTTGGCCATTTTTCAGAGAAAATTAATGATAAAACAAAAACATTTCTTTCACTCAGTATTTGGCTGAAGCCATTTATTATCAATCAACTGTGTTTACTCTTTTTAAATCATAATGGCAACATAAACTACCCAAATGACCCTGATCAAAAGTTTATATACCCTGGTGATTTTGGCCTAATAACATGCACATAAGTTGACACAAAGGGGTTTGAATGGCTATTAATGGCTATCACCTGTGATTGGTTTGCTTGTAATTAGTGTGTGTGTATAAAGGGTCAACAAGTTTCTGGACTCCTGACAGACCCCCTTACATCTTTCATCCAGTGCTGCACTGACATTTCTGGATTCTGAGTCACGGGGAAAGCAAAATAATTGTCTAAGGATCTGCAGGAAAAGGTAGTTGCAGGGTAAATTCTGCCAGGGTATGTAAACTTATGAGCACAACTGTACATAGTGAAGTTGGCATGCAGTCAGTCCACTTGGACTCAACTGACAATTTTTGTACAGAATTATCATTAAATAAAGCTTTGATGAAATACAAGAAAATAATGCAGTGCATTTCTAGGCTAAATTTTTTCATTGATGTGAATTTGTTTTTTGGTTAAATAATTAGATGTAAACTGCTCATCAGTCATGCTGTCAGATAGTCAATTAATCTGCACACTTTAGCCACCAGAAGTAATTTTATCTTTTTCTTATCTTGATGTGGTACAAGTTACCACTGCTGCTACTGTCCAGTGTCTGGAAGAGAAGACGCTGACATCTGATGTCCACATAGCAGCGTCCAGCTCTTATCTCTTGGTTAGGTCAGTCTACACCTACATCAGTCTTCCTGTCTGTGTAGCTGGAGCCATGAGGCATGCAGGCTGAATCTTGCTGATTAGTCCTAGCCAAGATCATCCTGGCATGTGGCAACACTGCCTGTTACTGATGAAAGGCTATTAGCATCCACTTGTTACTAGCTGATAGAGTCAAGTGCTAAAGGGATCCAAAAAGATGCAGCTGGGCAGCATTACTAACAAAAAACAGAGAAGCTCAACAGTGCTTGCAGATGAATATTGGTCTTCTCTGTCCCGTTGGCTCAGTCGAATGGAAGCTTTATAGCAGTCTTAAAGTGAAAATTCTTCAACAGTCTTTCTAGGGTCAGGCGGAAATTTCTCTTTGGGGTCTTTTTTCCACCCAACATTCTCACTTCTTTGTAATTTGATTCAGTTGGAAAAATGTGTGGATGTTTTGTGAATCTTGAGGTAAAAAACATTAATTAATGCACCATATCTATAAAGCAGAAAATCTGACATCACCACACATTTACTGCAAGAGAATATTCCCAGTGCATGTTTCAAATGACAGGGATTAAGTTGCCACAACAAAAATATGCCATGCTGTGTATTGAGAAAATAATAGTACTTGGAAGATGGTGTTCTTTTTTTTTTTTATAGGTAGCATGCATCATTCACAATATCATGCTATTTTGTGCAAGAGGAACATTTTATTACTGGAATATTGAATAATAAAAAATGGATACTGAATATTAATTGGTTGATGGCATTCAGAGGGAAGCCCTCAGCCATTCCTGCAGTTCTCTGTATTTATATGGCATCATGTCGGCCTCTGTTCTGCCTTATTTTTGTATTAGGCCTGGTACACACTAGTAGTATTTTTTTTTGTTTGTTTTAACCCAGCAAGGCTGAATGAAAAAAACCTGACAGCTCAGGAGGAACCGCTGTTCTAACTATTCAATGTTAGTACAGCTGTCTCCCCTGCTGTGCTATTGTGTTTTGACAGGGGGACAGCCCTCCACCAGAACACTACGGTCAGCGCTCTCAGCCATTGGCTGAGAGCTCCGATCAAGAGCCGATCGGCAAACCTTTTTCGGCCATGCCACTTTGACAGAAGCCGGCCCCACTCCATTACACAGGGGCCAAATGTCAGCTGGTTACTATTTAACTGGTCAATGCCGCCCCACATTCGGCCTATGTGTACTAAGCTTTAAAAAAAAAAAAAAAAAAAAACTCTTTTACAGGCGTTTGACACATTTTTTTTGTTTTTTTTAGACCGTGAAAGTACCTCAATATGTTCCTGTGTGTCCATAAATTAATATTCTGTCCAATGGCATGCATTACCATGCAAACACTTGACACACCTAAAAGCTTGTGTAATACATGCATTTTTTAAGCAGCATTTTCCCTGCCAAGAGTTCTGAAAGAGAAGCTACATGTGCATATGAGGCCTTATACAGAACATACCATATATACTCGAGTATAAGCCGAGTTTTTCAGCACATTATATTGTGCTGAAGGTACCCACCCCGGCTTATACTCGAGTTGAGCACTTTCTGCTGCAGAAAATGACATTTTCCGAACCGATTTTGGGGCCCCGTATCTCGGGGCCACTTGGTGCTAGGAACCCAAAATGTGGTGTGCAAACCCAGTGGACCATGCACCACAAATCGGAAAATGTCATTCTCTGCTGCAGAAAAGTGCTTGACATTTTCCGAACCGACTTTGGGGGCCTGTATCTCGGGGCCACTTAGTGCTAGGAACCCAAGCTGGATATGTTGTAGTGCTGGTTCCACTGGGTTTGCACACCAAATTTTGGGTTCCTAGCACCAATTGGCCCCAAGATACGGGCCCCAAAGTTGGTCAATTGTGTCCATCTGCAGCAATGTCATTTCGGGACCCTTAACTACAGAGTTTGAAGTTCAGGGAACTATGGCTGCAAATGGGCACAGTGAGGCTGCAAATGGGCATTGTTGACCCAGTTTTTGTGGTAAAATTAGGTGCCTCGGCTTATATTCGGGTCGGCTTATACTCGAGTATATACGGTAAGTGTGTCAATACCCTGACCGCAACTTCTTTATTCAAAATGTTAGGCTTCTCCTTTAGGGCCAATTCACACCAGGATTTCACATGGAAGCAGCACGCGTGTGGTGCATTTTGACAGCCCATTCATTTGAAAACACACAACACCATGGGAAAATGTAGTGCTTGAATTACTTTTAAAAACATAGTTCACCACACAGCCAGGTACTGCGGTACTATGCGATTTGGTGTCTGAACAACACATTACATTGGAATATGTATCGCTCTGATCCCCTGCAGTGTGGGAAATATGTACTGTACGTGCTTTTCCCATACCACATTCTGGTGTGAACAGGACCTAAAAAAAAAGTTTATTAATAATAATTGATATTCATCATTTGGCATGTAAGTGATATCTGTAGCCGTCTACAAAGCAAGGACATATAGCTAGAAACAACGTTTTTAAAAAGAAAAAAAGTGTTCCATTGATGTTTTTCATATTCACAGTAAGGCCTAATGTACATGGGACGATTTAAAACCTCTCCTGAACGATTTAACTTGACAGATAGTAACGGACGTTTAAAAACGTTCGTTTTGCCGCGTTTGCGTTTAGAAGTTTTTTTTTTAAATAGTCAAAAATGTATCACCATTAAAAATGCCTGTAAACAAAAAGTGGGTAAATGCAAGTTACGGCGTTTACACACATTTACAAGCTGTTACAGACATTTGGCATTTCAAATGCCTCTGAATATACGTCCTGAACGCATTTTTTTGCTTTCCAAAAAATGCTTCTGCCTAATGACGACTATAAACGACCCTGTGTGCATGCACTGATAAGATAACATAGAGCAGAGTTCAGGGGCAGCTGAAAAAACGCCCCAACTGCTCCTAAGCTTCCGTTTACCAGCAGCAGTGTACATGAAGCCTTAGGGTGTCCTCTGGGGTATTCTTTTATTCAAATATAACACTTTTGCTTATTTTTTTCTAAAAATAAAAATGACATGTCTCCTGCCATAGCTGTAAAATAGATTTTTATCTAGTATTTCTTATTTGTAAAGATGAAGAAAAGCGAAGGACTGAGTGGCACTGTTTGATCATAGATGGGACTGTGCAGAGGAAGAAGAAAATGCTAAAAAGCTGCATGCTCAGACTGAACTGATTTCATTCCTCCCCTCCCAATGTGCAGCCCAACACATGGCTCACATATTTCACTAGCACTGCTAAAGATGCAGTTCTATAGAAACAATTTCTCACTGTATTTTGCATTTTTTAAACCTAAAATAAACTATTTTGCCATTGTTTTTTGACTTCACAAACTGACAGTATTTATCTGGAAAGTAGTGAGTTTGTTCCTTGTGAAAAAGCATATATTAATGTTTAATAGTTGTCATGCATTTTCAGATGTGTTACATTACACACATCATGCGCTACATCATACCCATTTTTAAGAACCCCTTTGAACTGGCAGGAATAGAAGAGCATAGGCCACTGCACCAAACTGTAGCATGTAAGGCAAGCACAGTATATGACATTCTGATATGAATTAAATATTTAAGAACTCTCTTAAATCCAAGAACATTTCCTTGACAAAATGATATGAAAGTCACAGACTCTCAAACCTGACAGTGTTGGGATTATGTGTTTGGTAACAACATGCTGAAGGATCTCTTTGTAACCAAAAAGCTGATCATTCCTTTCTCTAAGGGGAAACAGGAAAGGGTCTTTTACCCAAATGTGCATCACATTCATACAATGGCTGAATCAGGAAAAATAGAGAGATTGCAACGAATGCTAATAGCACAGGAATAATTAGAAGATGGATAAGTGTGTCTGTGGTGGCATACCTAGGGAGATGTCTCCTGTCTATGATTTCAACAGTTGTCCGTGGGATGTTGCAGATGACAAAGGGAGACTTTGGGAGAAATCTGTAGAAAGGCCTTTCAGCTAGACTGGAAAATGTGGAGAAATAGGATATTTTTCCCCCAATGAATTTCCAACAAGTGAACCTCATCAGGACTATACAGTCAGCATATTAATACACATCTGTAAGATACAGTACAGGAATGCATGTACATACAAGGGATTGGTCAGACCAGATGCAAATTAAATTACACGAAGAATGTAATGAAAGTTAACACATATTACCATGTGTTTAGATTTCAGAAATTCAGGTACACACACGCATTACTGCAGCATACAGGGAAAATTTGCCCCAATCACATAATTAGATTTAGTACAATGCAGTTTGCTGCTTTACAAAATACACTGCAAATTGCATTTCACATGGGAAATTTATGGCATTTTTATTCAACTTTTGATGACAAATACAGCAAAAAAAGATTAGGACAATTTACCAACAATAGGTTCTGTCAACACCACAATAAGGAAACTGTTAGTAATATGCTACCTTGGTCTGCTCCATTGAATATTCAGTGAGGGGCTGGTTGAAAGGGGGGAGATTGTCTGAAAATTGCTGTGTGAGGTCTGTAAAGGGAAAAAGAGATTGTTGAATAGTTGAATCTGTCCCTAACAAAACAACCTAGCATGTGTATCGATGTGAAAAATATAAAAAAAATGTAGAAAAATGTAAGTTTATATTAATCTATATATTTTTTTACATTTATATAGTGCTTCTCCCCTGAAAAGAGTTATTTGCTCCTAGTGACATATAAGTGATATAGGGGGCGCTAGTATTGCAACACCAATTAAATAATCGTGATTACAATCTGTATACACAAAAAAAAAATAGATAATTAAATATGTAAATAATTAATAATCAACAGAAATAATAAATTAACAACATCTCAGATGTGATTATCCAAACATAATTAATCCTTCTGAAACACCCTTGTGACAAACATGTATGAATAAAAAAGAAAGTCCCAATAATTAGTAAAAGTCCCAATGTAATGAAGATATAGATATTCTTCAAAGATTCATGTGATTCCAACATAAATTTCCAACATAAACGCGATAATTCTTTCAAACGTGATAGTGATACCAGCAAATCCCTATGTAATCCTTCACCACAACCTAGGCGATCAACATCCAAACTGACTGGATATAAATTCTGTTTACCAGAAATTGACTACTTTAATGAAAAAAATAGTCAACCAGCGCTTATGCAGGATTGTGCCTGCTCACATTAATTGGACTGAAGATGAGTGTGAGCCTTCCTCCTCATCGATATAAGCGGGATATATAAAACAGATAGAGAGCCTCCATTGCGTAATATAGTTTATTTATAAAATTGTAAAAAAAATCTAGCTAAATGGCTCCTTAACTTTAAAATGAAGGGGCTGCTAGCTTATCAGAATCGAGCGGTGTGCTAGGTAATCCTTGCATCCACCTCCATGGGTAGCATGCGTTCCACGCACTGGAAGCGACAACCAGAGGAAGCCGGATGTTGTACGGAATGACGTGACCAGGACTATCTTTTTTATTAAAGTAGTCAATAATTTCTGGTAAGCAGAATTTATATCCAGTCACTTTGGGTGTCGATCGCCTTGGCTGTGGTGAATGATTAGATAGGAATTTGCTGGAATAACTATCATGTTTGAAAGAATTATCGTTTTTATGTTGGAATCACATGAATCTTTGAAGAATATCTATATCTTCACTGCATTGGGACTTTTACTAATTATTGGGACTTTCTTTTTTATTCATACATTTTTGTCACAAGGGTGTTTCAGAAGGATTAATTATGTTTGGATAATCACATCTGGGATGTTGTTCATTTATTATTTCAGTTGATTATTAATTATTTACATATTAAATTCTTATATCGTTCGTATATACACATTATAATCACAATTATTTAATTGTCATTGCAATACTAGTGCCCCCTATATCACTAATATGCATATAGATGGCCATATATTGCATCATTATTATCCAAATCAGTTCTAAAAGAAAAAGCTGTCAGATCACAGACATCTTGTTTTAATTTATGTAGCCATGTAACCAAATAGAATGGAAACTATCCCAATATATATACATAGAGTACATCCGCACAGCCTGTTCACCAACACACATACTAATAGTCTGTCAGATCTAAAGGCTGGCATGTCATCAGCACTGCACAGAAAAAGAGAGCCCTGTTCTCTGCAGGGGGGGATGATGCTTGAAGTACATTTTGACCTCCTCTGAAGTCTTTAGGGATCACAGCTTGAGACCGCCTGCTTTATATGACATTGTATCTTTACTGTATTATCTTACAAAACACATACAGCAACAGGTAAAAAAAAGAAAAGTCAGAGTGGGGAAAAAGCGTTACCCAAGCGGCCTGCTTCTGCTATCAATCTGAGGGAAAAAGTAGGGGGTCCAATATGATTGGGTCCCCTGACTGTGCGTTAATTTTAGATGAAAGCTTACAAAGTTTCCATCTCTCAGGGATACAGTCACAGTAATGACTTGCACTGCTGTGATTACTGTCCTCTTGTCTCTACACAGCCGTCTTTATAATCAGCTTGCTTGGTTTCTGTTCTTTTTTTTTTTTTTTTTTTTCCTTTCTTTTTTTTTGGGTTGAAAGAAAACATAGTGGGCTATTTTTATTTGGAAGGACTCGTATCCACCAATATTATCTACTATATTTCCAAGTAAAGAAGGCAATGCTGTGTCACTTGACAGGAATAATAGCTACATTGGCTTCATTATTTGTACATAAAAGAGCTATTGTTTTATGGGCTTGTTGGCACTTGTGTTTTGAAAGCTAAATAGGAAAATGGGAAACATTCTGTATTGGTCACAGCAGCCAGTTCCGGTTTAACTCCTATTTTGCTGTGTATCAGGTTTTTGTACACTTTTTTTTTTGGCCATTCCAAGTATACCAATTAATACATGTCAATTGGATATGTTATCGTTACAAGCATAATTACCAAAAACAAAATGTGTTTAGCTAACGACAAATCCAAGCAATAAGTCTGAAAACTGCAAATGCTCTACAGGAAATATTACAGCTGTGCTGTAAGCTGAAAAGAAAACTCAGTTTACCTTCATCTGTGTTTATGAAAGTCTCTTGCAAGGCTTCTGTACTGAATGCAGCCTCTTGAAACACAATCTACTACTGCATAGCCACCATTTTGTGTAGCAAAGCAAACGCACTGATTTGCATAAGACCAGGTTTAGGGCCATTCAGAATTTCAGAATATTAGCACATATAGGGATTAAGCTCTCAAGGCAGCTGGCAATACAACGGTGAAAAATATTTCATTTTGTAAAATTATTTTCCTTATTTTATATAGACCTACATTCAATGACTTACACCAGTCAGCTAAAGGAGCTTACAATCTAATGCCTCTACCACGCACATTACCACCTGTACAATTTTCCTTAGATCAGCACAGTGGCAAAGTGGTTAGCACTTCTGTCTGGCAGCACTAGGGTCATTAGCTTGAATCCCAACCACGGAACTACCTGCCTGGAGTTTGCATGTTCTCCCTGTGCCTGCATGGCTTTCCTCCAGGTACTGTGGTTTCCTCTCACACTCCAGAGACATGCTGGTAAGTTAATTGGCTCCTGTCTAAATTTCCCCTAGTATGTGTATGTATGCAAGTAAGTTAGGGACATGACTGTGAGCTCCTTGAGAGCAGGGACTGATGTTAATGTACAATACATATGTAAAGCACTGCATAAATTGTCGGCGCTATATAAGTACCTGAAATAAATAGATATATTAGGCCCTGTCTGATTGCATACAAATTGATTGAATTGTTAAGAAGGCTGGCTGAAAAAAAAAAAAAAAAAAAAAAAAAGGTCAAGCACCTGGAAAAGAGGTATTTTTTTGCATGAGGCCTAAAGCTTAGTACACGTGGGCCGGATGTCGAGCAGCATTGGCCGGTTCAATAGAAACCAGCCGACATTCAGCCCATGTGTACTGGAGTCTGTCTGAATAGCCAATGGCTGAGAGCGATGACCAGAGTGTTCTAGCGGGGGGTCCCCCTGTCAGAACACAATAGAACAGCAGGGGAGATCACTGTACTGACATTGAATAGTTAGTACAGCGACTTCTCTGAGCTACCAGTTTTATTTTCATTCAGCCCTGCTGGGTTGACCGAAAAAAAAAAAAAAATACTAGTATGTACTAGGCTTTACGTTACTTGGTTGTTTTACTGTTTTGGTAAGTCTAAATTATAATGTGTATGGCTAGGTAAATGTCACCACACTCTCACATATACAGTCTCAAAAAGTAAATTTGATGAGACATGAATTACAGTAAACCTGCTATAAAAGGAATACAGTGGCTGCCATTGAACCAATGCAATTCTAAAAATACTGGTTGACTGGTGTTTATACCGCCCCACTATATGTAATACTATCTGCTTCACAAGCCAAGTGTGTAGATCAAGAAAGTCAGACAATGTCTCTATCTGAAACCCACAGTTTTGAAGTAGGGTGGTCAAAGGTTCATGTCTTTATTTTGGACTTCTTGTTAGCTATAATGAAGTATTTTTTCGATTGTGGCTGAAACTTGAACTTACAGAGGAAACCTACATTGTCATAGTGATAACAATTCTAAAGCCCCATACACACGGTCGGACTTTTTCATCAATTTGGTCCGATCGGACAAGGTTGTTGAAAAATCAGACCGTGTGTATGCACCATCGGACAGTGTTCGTCGGTTTGTCCGTCGGACAAAGTCTTATCTCCTGCTGGAAAGATTTGCCGTCAACCCGGTCCGATCACACCAAATCCGAGCGTGTGTACGCTTGTCCGACGGACAAAGTGCTACGCATGCTCAGAAGAAATTCTGTGACGGAAGCGCTCGGTCAGGTAAAACTACCTTTCCTAATCGACACAGCACATTCGTCACGCTGCAATGTTAAAATGTCTTTAATGCAGCGCATTCTCTTTTTCTTTACAATGCAACAAGAATGACATCTTTTAGCTGCTCCTATTCACCCGCACTTCTCACAAACTTACTTCTTTATTACTTTGCACCATTTATACACTACATGTTTATTTTTACTCTGAACGGAAAAGAATCTTTGTTATTTTTTTACCATGATTTGTCTTTTTTTTTTTTTGGGGGGGAATACATATTTGAATGTTTTTTTTTTTTTTTTTTGGAGGGGGGTTGTGTGTCTCAAATTACCAAAAACACATTATTTACATTTGTATTTCTTGCTTAAATTTACTAGGAGGTTGTTTGTTGTTGTTGCCCCTTGTTAATTCTACTTTAGGATTAGTGAAATGTACCAGCCTACTCAAAGAAAAACTGTCATTGTAGCAAAGTAAAACACAATAGTCAATGATTATTTCAAATCCAAAAAAACCTTTATTTAGGTCACACCAACAAACCAAAGAGGAACGCAGCCATGGTGAAACTTGGGGAATTTGCAAAGCCTTGGCCCCCCACGGCAACCATCATTGTTCAAGCGTAGAAAATTGGGGGCCTGAGGAGTACGTATATTAAGGGGAGTGCAATCTGGTCGTGAAGTCCAAAGTATCCGGAACTGCAGCAGATGCCATCTAGGTCCCCAGGCTCTGGTACTACGAGAGGCTCCATCTTCTCTCAGACCAGACTGATTGCAGGTCGTCACTCTCAGGTCTTCCTTCCACGCTTCCTTGCACGCTGTGGCTGTCGTGCTGGTGGGGTGGCAGAAGGAGGAGGAGGAGGAGGAGGAGGTGGAGCATGGTAGCTATGGCAAACATGTGTGACTGGGGTCATCTCCCCAGCCCTACCCTTATTTAGGACATGGAGGATGAGCCCCTCACACATGTTGCGTTGCCTCACCTCCATACCCATCATTTTTGTGACAACCACCGAGCCAAAGGTCTCCTCATCGGCGGGTGTGGCATGTAGGGAGTCTGAAGCCTCTCTTATCATCCGGAGCGCTGACTGTGCCGCATAACCCCCCCTTCTCGCCCTTTTGTACGGAGGGCGGAGGGGAGGGGTTTGGGTGTCAGTCAGGCTCCGAGGCCTAGCCCCCTCTTGGCTGCCACTACCCAGCTGGTGGCTGCCACTAACCCCTGCCTCCTCCTGACTGCCACCTTCCACAGCCACCTCCTGGCTGAGGTCTTCCTGTGTAGGAAAAAGGGACATAGTTTCAGTTATTTGTTCATCAAACACACACAATTCTCATCTAGTGACTGTTGCAAAATGTTTACAAATAGAAAACCATACAATTCTCAGCCCAGCAGTTTAGATTCTGGCCCCAAATGTCTCCAACACCACTGTCTGTTGATATGTCAAACACGTTAGGAACTAAGCAATTGGCGATCCTGAATTAAGTGAACATCATTCATTATTCCCCTAAATGGTAGCAAAACTACTATACCTGGAACAAGCTGGGCTCCTCCACCTCTTCCAGACTGGAAGGCCCAGGTTGCTCCTCGGAAGCCTCATCAGGGGTGGGCTGTGCGCAAGGAAGCGTGGAAGGAGGAGTTGAGGTTGGCTCCGTGACATCAGCCTGGTCCTTCAGAAAATGGAGACTCTGATAGTACCAGAGCTTGGGGACATAGACCTCATCTGCTGAAGTTGCAGTTTCCTCAGACTTCACGACCTTCTTCCTCTCCCTGATATACGCACTCCTCAGGCTGCCAATTTTCTTTCTAATATCATCAACAGTTGCCGTGGGGAACCTTGGCTTGACAAATTCCACAAGTTCCTCCAGGGCTGCGTGCCTCTTTGGTTTGTTGGTGTAATGTGGGTGTATACCCTGCCACAATATGGGAAAATCCCTGTATTTGGCAATGAAGAGGGGGAGAAAACTCATGTCGTTGAATCCCTTCATATCAATCTCTGCAAGACACAACAACACACAAAACCCTCAAAATTATGTCAGGCTAAACTCTCCTAATCTTCTCCATAAAGAAGCCTCAAGTTCAAATCAGTCTAGGCTAGTTATGTACCAACGTTAAATTGTACCTTCGTTTGTAGCGATCGTCTCGTGTGAGTTTTCTCTCCCCTCGTCTCCCAGATCGTGGCTACGACACAGGCGTGTGACGTTTTATATACACTGCGCATGCTTCAAACTCCGCCCGCCCCTGACGATCTTTCTCGTCTATTCCCCACCCCTTCTCTTTACGGCGTAGTGGGGAGAGCACATGGCGGGGACACAGCAGGTGCGCCACAAATATCCCACCAACGAGGAGGAGGACGAGGAAAGTCCGGAGGCAGAAACGTCCCGATCCCGGAACCTGAAATTCAAGGCCTCCAATATGTCATTTGGAGAAATGTTGGAGATGGTGGACATATTAAAGAGGAGCGACTATGATGGGAAGTATGGGCCTTACCTCAACCCCAATGTCCGCAAGGCCAAGATCATGTCTAAAGTTGTGAGAAGGCTGTACAATAATTTTGGGGTACAACGATCCAAGGAGCAACTCAGGAAACGCTGGTCAGACCTGAAACTGAGGGAGGCCGATCAGTACAGAAAGATCAAGAGAATTCTTCAAAAAAGTAAGTAGTTGTGTTTTGTGTTTGATTTCTTGCTTGCATACTGCTCCATTGTGTTTTGATTTTTACCAAGTTGTACCTTCCAAAATGGCCACTTTCAGGTTCGTCTGTGCATTCGATCGTACTCAGCCTCGATCTTTCTGCCACTGTCATGGTCGTGTGTGTGTGCATTCGATCGTACGCAACCTCGATCGTTCGGCCACTTATAATACGATGTTTGGTGTTTTTTTGGGGAAAGGAAGTTTGTTCTCACTAGAAATGTCATCAAGAATGTAAAGCCAATTTATTCAATGTAAAGGAGAGGTCACTCAGTAGCTGTTTACCCATCTGGACTCTAGAGCACTAGTGCTGGGACACCCAAACCCCCTTTTTATTATGCTTTTCCACACATGTGCTCCAGTGGATACTAGAGGGGGGTCTCCATCACACAAACTTCTACCAAAAAGCTAGTCAGTTTAGCACCTTTACAAAGTGACTTCATTCATGTAGTTGACATTTGTAACTGGCCAAACTAAAATAGTGTCCGTCACTTTCAAGCAATGTTTGTCATTTCCTATTTCTGCCCTCAATAGCTTGTGTTGCTAAATCTTCCTTTTGGACATTCTCATAGGGGAGCGAAAACTTGGGCCGTCTGAGGAAACCCCCAAACCAACACCTACCAAAAAAGGGGAAAGAGCAGAAGCAGAGGAGGAGGAGGAGGAGGAAGGAGAGATCATCGAACTTGGAGAAATTGTCACCACAACAGGTGAGTGTGGGAGAACACAGCTACTGGTAAGCTAATCCATGTATGGCTGCCTCATTTCCAACACCCCATTTTTGTTTGTTTGTGGTTTTTAGGTGACGTGGATGTTGTGGAAGAAAAATCGCACTTTACCACAGAGAGTGCCCACGTACTCATCGGAGAGATAATGGTCTGCAATAGAGATCTAGATTACATAAAGCAAAACATCAATGATGTTCAACAAAAATTGAAGAACATCATTGATGTTTTAGGAAAAATATGAAAAAGCAACAAGTAATTTACACACATTTGTGCCAGCTTCTGAACACATTTGCAACTTAAAAACTGTCTGAAATTTGGAACATGCACACATTGTGTCCACATGTGCTAGCTCCCATCATGGTGGGTGAATGGCAACGTTTTTTTTGGGGGTGCAAACACTTTACGAACTACGAAAGTGGTTGTGGTGAAGGGGTTGCACCCCCAAAAAACGTCCATTCATCCCCATGATGGAAAATGGCACTTTTGAAGCTTCTAGGCATGTGTTTTACCATCTAATGACCATTTTCATAACCAAATTGTGTGCATGTTCCAAATTTCCACTTTTCGGGGGTGACCCCCCCATGTGATGAAGGCAAGATCAAACACACTTTGAACATATAGTCATGTCTGATCTTGTCTTCACTTTACAAAGTTGAACTTTCCTACTTCATAGGTTCTGCTTAGCTCCATGCCTGGTTTTACAAATTGCGTAATCTTTGTAAATAATGTTGTAAATAACCAAGATGTTGTCAGTTTTGGCGTGAAGATTGTAAACGCACTTGTGAATGTTTTCCAAGTAAACTTTTTTATTTTTCCAAATGTGTGGCTTCCTTATTTAAATAAAACAATGCATTATGTATGTAAAATGTAAAGGATATGGGGGGCAATGGGTGTTATTTACTAAAGGCAAATCCACTTTGCACTGCAATTTCCTTTCCCAGGGAACTTTTTCAATGCACTTGTAGAGCATAGCGGATTTGACTTATGTAAATGACACCCACAGTGCTTTGTACGAAAACACGGAGCACAGCATTTTGGAGAATACACACATGTCAGACCTGGTGCTGAAAAGGAGTATTTTGGGTGTCAGTTATGCAGGAGAAACCTTCTCTAGACCAAAGATTAGGTAGCAAACACACATGAGAATAATCTTTTTGGGAAGAAGAGACTGTTACCTCCTTTTGCCCAGAAAGTGCATTACCACTGTCGAAGGCAAAGGGAAAAAATGACAAAGTAAAATAAGCTAAAAAGAAGACTGAAATGACAAGAAATCAGAGGTTGGTTAAAATATCAGATTTATTAAAAAATGCCTCTCACACATCGTCAGGCAGAGCAATGGCCCCCCTACCCACAAAGTATTCCATATATTGGTCCCGGACCACGCGGGCATTGAGAGGGGGCAAGCCTGGACGTGCCACTCGAAGGGCTGTGAGGTCCGCATTTGGAGGGCCCTCCACATCTGGGCCAACGGGCACCACATAGTTCCTGTTATGTCTTTTGAGGAAGTTGTGCAATATGCAACAGGCAAGAACTATGTGGTTCAGTTTGTATTCCGCCAAGTTAAATGCCGTCAGGAACAGGCGGAAGCGGCTGGCCAGGATGCCAAAAGCGTTCTCCACCACTCTTCTGGCTCTGGACAGCCTGTAGTTGAAGACCCTCTGGTCCGGGGTGAGGGTCCTCATCGGGAACGGCCTCATCACATGGGGAGTCAGCGCAAACGCTTCATCTGCGACAAAGACGAAGGGGAGTCCTTCGGCATTCTCCTCTGGAGGTGGCAAGCACAGACTGCCACTTTGGAGACGCCAGTAGAACTCCGTGTGCGTAATGGCCCCACCATCCGATATCCGGCCGTTCATCCCCACGTCCACATACATAAACTCGTATGTTGCCGACACCACCGCCAACATCACTACACTATTAAACCCTTTATAATTATAATAGTAGGACCCCGAGTTGGGCGGTGGGAGGATGCGGACGTGTTTCCCATCAATTGCCCCTCCGCAGTTAGGAAAGTCCCAACGGCTGGCAAAGTGGGAGGCCACAGTCTGCCATTCCTGTGGCGTGGAAGGGAACTGTGGAGTGAAACAAGAAAAAAAAATGAGTCACTTTGCACCTAAACATTGCAAGCAGATTAGACAATCAACATCTTGGAACAAGAGCATTGTATAAAATTGGAGGCTGGAAAGTATTTACACAGAAAAGTAGAGGCTCCCCTTCACAGATTACTCACCCCCCCATCAATCCCCCCACTTCTGATGGGACATTGGCAATAACTATGGTTTTGGGGGGGGGGGGGGGGGGGGGGGGTGGTGGACAGGTAACCCTCTGCACTTCATTGATTGGCAAATGGCTCAATAATGTGGCCTAGTTTGGCCAGACCCTCTGTACTTAACACTATTGGCAGGCCACAGGAAAGATCAAATAACATTTCCCCCCCCCCCCCCCCCCCCCCCCCCCCCCCCCCCCCCCCCCCCCAAAAGGCAGGCACAGTGTGACATTATTAAATTACCAAGCAAGCTAATAGGAGGGAAAGAAGACAAAAAATTAGGAAATGGAATGTATGGAGGCAGCCCCTTGCACTACATGCTTTGCTGAATTCATCCCTAAAGATGCGCACTATAAAGAGGTAGGTATATAGTGTGTATTGACCTTGGGAAAGCCAGCAGATAAAGGATTGGTACCATCTGACAGAGCAGTTGGGGGAGGGGGTTCCTAATGAGTTTGCCCCCCCCCCCCACCAAAAGAACAAAAAAAGGGGGCTCTACATGAAGTAAACCACACAGCAAACATTTGTGCATATTTTAGGGGGTGTTTTGGGGCAAACAATACTATGCAGCAGACAAAAGACATTGCTTAAGTGACTAGGCCATAGGTGTCTATTGGGGCAGAAGAGCATGCTGGTGAGGTAAGTGAAGGGAAAAATGCATGAAGGAGAAAAGGGGCACAGCATATTAGAACATATTGCAATCATGGTAATTAGGGAAGGAGGTCAAAAATACAAGTCATTAGCAAACAGAGCATACATAGAAGGGAATAGTAAAGTAGAAATGTTACCTTAATATAGTCCTCCTGCAGGACCTGAATGATGGCAGAACAGGTCTCTGGAATAATGATTCCCAGGGCCTGGGGAGAGATACCTGAAGAGAACTTCAAATCCTGAAGACTTCTCCCTGTCGCCAAGTACCTCAACGTGGCAACAAGCCTCTGCTCCGGAGTAATGGCTTGTCTCATGCAGGTATCCTGCCGGCTGATAAAGGGGGTCAGCAAAGCCAAAAGACGGTGAAAATCGGGGTCCGTCATCCTGAGAAAGTTCCTGAAATCATCAGGATTATTCTCCCGGATCTCACGAAGCAAAGGCATGTGCGAGAACTGGTCACGCTGAAGCAACCAATTCTTGGTCCACATACTCCTCATCACTCTGTTCATGGACGGGTCTTGGGTCAAAGCTAAAAGCCCGACACCAATTCCGCGTACAGCACGAACTCGGCGACGAGTACGCACGGGAAACATCGCTCAGAAGGTCACAAAAGGTCGGCTGGTCAGAACGGACAAACAGAAAGCACCGATAAACAGCAAGGCCTGAAAGAACGAAGTGAATACCAGCAACGAGCAGACAATAAGCAGTGCAAATCAAAGCGTCCTATATCAAGATATAGGCCGCAATGACCAACAAATGCGAACTGACTACACGCACTAATAAACAGATACGCACGACAAGCACAAACTGAAGAGCAGTAACGATCTGAGTCAGAAAACTGAGAAGCGCGAATCTTAAGTCACCAAACTTCCACTAACTCTCGATAAACACGGGATCAGCAGAAGGAGCCCAACGGGTGCCTGACGTGGTGCTGAACTTCCCTTTTGTAATCTCGTGGACGACGACTTACGTCACGACGTTCTTCCGGACCGGATATTCCGACAACGTAGTCCGACCGTGTGTACGCAACGCCAACATCGGACAAAGTACGTCGGACAAAGTCCGACCGACCTGGTCCGCGGATTGTCCGAGCGTGTGTATGGGGCTTTACAGTGTCCCTGGTTGGAATCAAACCCAAGATCTAAACCTGTAAGGTAAGTATGCTAACTACTTTTACAAAATGAAGAAGAGTTGATTTTTCTCTTTTTAAGTTTATTCTGAGTCTGTATTTCACTATATTCATTGGAGCTTGATGTTCTTTATTTTTTCACTGTAAATTATACATGGCAGCGCACAAGTTCCACCCCTATAATATTTTTACAAAACGTTACTAGAATAATTGATTTTACTTTGTGAGGGGTTAGCACTCACATTGTCGAGAATTGCATGACTGATGTATACATATCCATAATCAATATTTAATAACAATAACAGGCTGGAAAACATCAACTTAACTGGATAAGGTTATCTATGACACTTGTTTTTTAGAGTTCATCAGTTACTAACATTTTCATTACATGCATTATACCATTATCAAAAGAAGGCATTGATATAGTAGGTATTAGATGTAGACACAATGTCTGATTTCGGCTTTCACTATGAAGCAAGCAGGAATACCCCCCTTAGATTAGAGCAGCTTTTGAAGATATAACAATTTGACTACTGTCTGCTCATTTTTAACCTACCAATCTAAAGTTGGTATGTTTTTATTTTTGTCAGGGAGAAGATCAGACTTTCTTATGGTAAAAATGAAGGGGGAAGTTGTTAAAGTAATGCAGAATTTTTAGATTTTTTTTTTTTAGGGGTAAATATAGAATTGAGCTTTATTTACAAATACGTTTTCAGTACTCATCACATTGATAACACCATTCTTACAGTGATGCATGATGGTGTGGTGGCATCATAATGTGAAAATACTTTTCATCAGCAAGACATTTGCTACATGCTACCAAAGTTTTGGCTGGATTGGTAGAAATCCAGAACTTGAATGTCTTAGAAGAAGCCCAGTCAAATTTAAGACCTTAATCCAATTAAATTGTTGTAAGATTTGAAAATTGCTGTTGAAGAATAGTACACATCCAGGTGAAAACTGGCCATACATGGATCGAAATGTGGCAGGTTCAGCAGAGACCAGACAAATTTTGATCCATGTATGGGCAGGCTGGTTGTACAGAAGCCGATCTACTGATCGATTTCTGTGCAACCAGCTTGTTGCAAAATTTCTCCGTGATCAACGTTGCCAGATATAGTCTGCAGTGCTGATCAGTGTAGATCAGGGCAGGAAGTCTCCCTGCTGTCAGAATACAAAGGCTGAGTGGGAGTGATTCCCCATCCACATGAGTGTGTCGATGGGGGAATCAAGTCATTTTCATTCAACCCACTGGTTGAATAGGAAAAAAAAAATGACTCCCCTATAGGCTGCTTAAACGTTAGTGCCAGTCGATGGGCTTCAGTGATTAAAATGGAGCATGCTTTTGACATCAGTTTGACTCTTCTGATCATTTCGACTTCATTGCAGGTGCAATTGAACTTAATTTGACCTGCTTCAGCTGCTTTTTAATTCTTAGACTTGTATGAAGAGAAAATCTGAATTAGATTTACCCCAAAAGAACAGCTCTAACTGCAGTCAGCAGTGATTCCATAAAGTAAGAGAGTTTGCTGTACCACAGTGGTTCCCAACCTCAGTCTTCAAGTACACTCAACAGAGGTCATGTTTTCAGGATTTCCTTCACCTTGCACATGTGCTTTAACCGCCACCAGTCCAAGTCAATTCTGACATTTCTCTCAAACGTGTAAAAATTAGCATTTTTTTTGTACCCCTAAACATTATATAGCCTTTTTAAGCAAAGGCCCTGGGAAAAAAATGCATTTTTTTATGTCACACAATATATTTGCATTTGGCTTATTAAAGCAAATTTTCAGGGAAAAATACCTAACACAATAGAATACACATTTTTCAGTACAATATGAAAGATGATTTTACGCAGAGTAAATAGATGTCACGTTTTAAAATTGTGCATGCCCGTGGAATGGTGACAAACTACGGTACGTTAAATTACCAATGAGCAAAGCTTTGAAAGCCTTTATAGGCTACCAGTTTAGAGTTACATAGGAGGTCTGGTGCTAAAATTATTGCTCTCACTCTAAGGTTCACAGTGATACCTCACATATGTGGTGCAATCACTGTTTACATATATGTGTGGGACCTACGTGGACAACATCCCTTGTGATAACTTGGGCCATGACATGGTCTCTTTGTGGACCTCTTCATAGTCTATTAGACCCCAAATTTCTCCTCTGCCCTCCAAAGCAGTCCATAAAAGCCAGATCAGTTTGATTGGCTCCTTTACAAGCTGCTACTAGCTTATATATAACAAACCGGAAGTGACAAAATCCTAATTTATTCTGGTTTTGACATCAGAGGGGAAAAAAAACTACGTAAGTTCCTCTTACTCTGTCTGGCGCATCCAATGCAACAGGTCACATCAGTACTAGGCTCTTCTGTGGGAAAAGAGAACCCAATAAAGACAGCGGGGTGTGAGGGGACTCCCTTCCGCCACCTTTAAAAGTGATTGGGCTGCTGTATAGCTGCTTGATCACATTTACTTTATAGGCAAACACTGGCTGAAGAAAATGATATCTGTGAGAGAAATAGGGAGGCTGTCAGTCCTTCTGAAAATTATATTTGCCTGGTTCCAGTACAGATCTATTTAGCTTCAATACTATGTTCCTGTTCCATTACAAGAAAGCAGATCAGAAGAGTTTGTTCACTTGCTGTGAACTGAATCCAGTCTGTGACACTAAGTACTGAAGTTAGAGGATGATTATGACAGCGGGGGAACTAGCATTCCTAGAAGCAGGTCAGCGGTGAGAACTCCTGTAGCCCCCCCCCCTGCACCAGTTGACTTTAAAGCTTTGTTCATACCATTACTCATAGTGCCATGTGTTTTTAAATGTGCACATCTTATTCATAATACCAATCAGCTGACTTTAATGAAGGGAGAAATGCATCCAATTTTTTTTTTTGCTACAGCATGCCATAATGCAACATGTAAGTGAAACTGTGCTCTATTAGGCCCCTTTCACACCGGGGCGGGGAGCCGCGGTGACGGTAAAGCAGCGCTATATTTAGCGCTGCTTTACCGTCGTTTTCACCGCGGTTTTCGGCCGCTCGCGGTGCGGTTTTACCCCCCGCGAGCGGCCGAAAAAGGGTTAAAGACCCCCCGCAGAGCGCCGCCGTAGCAGCGCTTTGCGGCGGTATTGCCGCGGTTTCACCGCGGTGTCCCATTCTAATCAATGGGAAGGAGCGGTATAGGAGCGGTGAACACACCGCTCCTATCCCGCTCCAAAGATGCTGCTAGCAGGACTTTTTTTGTCATTCTGCTAGCGCACCGCTCCAGTGTGAAAGCCCGCCGGCTTTCACACTGGAGTTAAAGGGGCCGGATTTTTTCATGCGGTGAACAGGCGCTATTTTTAGCGCTGTACCGCATGAAAAACGCCCCGGTGTGAAAGGGGCCTTAGAGAGCATTGAGGTACAGAAATGGGTAGGTGGAATTGGCACTGCTAATGTGAGATGTGTTCTCATGTATCAAAATAAAGTAATATGTGCAAAAAAACAAGACATAAACAACCTTAAAGAGCTACAGCACCTTAATACAAAAGTGCTAAGTGCAAGTTCAAGTTAAGTAACTATATCATAAAACTAAGTGCTAATGGGAAATAGTAAATTGATCAAAGTGCTACTGTGTGGACATGATATCTTTAAATGAAGTCTTTAAATTCATATCAGAAAATACATTCCAATAATAAAATCGAAATGAGATAAGTACTACCAAAAAATGTGCATGCAATCAGGCAAAATCTTTGTGTCACACTCGTGCCCCGTGTTAACAAATTACTGTAAATGGGGTCCTCATAGCAGCCTCCTTGATCTCCCCGCCCCAGTGAGCTCATGAAAAGACAATAATGATGCCCATAGTGTAACTCCTTATAACATGTATTTATTGTGCAAGATAATGGGTAAACTTACAGGAACCCCAACGAATACAGATGTTGTATATAAAAGAACCAGGAAGTCTGGGTCGCGATGCGTTCCACGGACCAAACCAAATGTGACGCAAAATAGCTCTGGCTTGCGCATTTTCTCACAAAGACGTCATCGTAAGCCGCGCTATATTGCTACACCATCCAGTTTATATAGGGTGTGGTAGCCTAGCAACCCGAGATCATGTGACTAGCGGCCATCTTTAATAATGTTCTTACAGCAAAATCATGCTAGTCTCTGCCGAAATGTAACCCTTAAGCCATGGATAGCCAATGGTCTCGAATGTTCATAGGTCACTACAATAAGCACAAATTAAACAAACCTCATACTTTATTATAAAAAAAATTAAACCTATATACTAGATCACTAATATATGTATAAAAATTTAAAAATAAAAAATAAATAAAAACTTGTATGTATGCATATACGGGCCGGGGCCCACTAGATAAGATTAAATAAAAGGGAATGTATAAAAAGGGGGCCTATTTGCATAGCATAATGAAGAGAATAGAGGAGAATAAAAAAAAAAAATATATATATATAAATAAAATGAAGTGAATATATTAAAAGTATATACAAACATATAAATGTAGGTACTAATATATAAGGGGAGGAGTCAGTACATACACAGGTAATAAAGGGAGGAGGGCGCAGATCTCTTATTTGTAGAGTAATGGAATGGGAGAAATCACTAATTACTCATTAGATTAAAAAAAAACTGTTTAGATCTGTATCTATATTTAGGCCTTCTGGCTGGAGGGAATTTAACAGAAAAATCCATTTAGTTTAATTTTTAGATACTTTAATCCTTTTGTTGTCTCCACGCCAATGGGCTTTAACCATGTCTATAGCATAAAATATTAGGACTTATGGACTTCTCTAAAATATCTAGAGAGACTATGCTTGGTAAATCCGTTCCTGATCTTATTATTATGCTCTCTGATCCTTATGTACAGGGGTCTTGTGGTCCTGCCCACATATTGGTACCGGCATGGGCATCCAATGACATACAGTGGTGTGAAAAAGTGTTTGCCCCCTTCCTCATTTCCTGTTCCTTTGCATGTTTGTCACACTTAAGTGTTTCGGAACATCAAACCAATTTAAACAATAGTCAAGGACAACACAAGTAAACACAAAATGCAATTTGTAAATGAAGGTGTTATTATTAAAGGTGAAAAAAAATCCAAACCATCATGGCCCTGTGTGAAAAAGTGATTGCCCCCTAAACCTAATAACTGGTTGGGCCACCCTTAGCAGCAACAACTGCAACCAAGCGTTTGCGATAACATGCAATGAGGCTTTTACAGCGTCCTGGAGGAATTTTGGCCCACTCATCTTTGCAGAATTGTCCTAATTCAGTTACATTAGAGGGTTTTCGAGCATGAACAGCCTTTTTAAGGTCATACCACAACATCTCAATAGGATTCAGGTCAGGACTTTGGCTAGGCCACTCCAAAGTCTTCATTTTGTTTTTCTTCAGCCATTCGGTGGTGGACTTGCTGGTGTGTTTAGGATCATTGTCCTGCTGCAGAACCCAAGTTCGTTTCAGCTTGAGTACACGAACAGATGGTCGGACATTCTCCTTCAGGATCTCTTGGTAGACAGCAGAATTCATAGTTCCTTTTATCACGGCAAGTCTTCCAGGTCCTGAAGCAGCAAAACAGCCCCAGACCATCACACTACCACCACCATATTTTACTGTTGGTATAATGTTCTTTTTCTGAAATGCAGTGTTCCTTCTACGCCAGATATACTTGGACACACACCTTCCAAAGAGTTCCACTTTTGTCTCATCGGTCCACAGAATGTTGTCCCAAAAGTCTTGGGGATCATCAAGATGTGTTGTGGAGAAATTGAGACGAGCTTTGATGTTCTTTTTGCTCAGCAGTGGTTTTCTTCTTGGAACTCTGCCATGCAGGCCATTTTTGCCCAGTCTTTTCCTGATGGTGGAGGCATGAACGCTGACCTTAACTGAGGCAAGTGAGGCCTGCAGTTCCTTGGACGTTGTTGTGGGGTCTTTTGTGACCTCTTGGATGAGTCGTCGCTGCGCTCTTGGGGTAATTTTGGGCGGCCGGCCACTCCTGGGAAGGTTCACCACTGTTCCATGTCTTCGCCATTTGTGGATAATGGCTCTCACTGTGGTTCGCTGGATTCCCAAAGCTTTGGAAATGGCTTTATAACCCTTTCCAGACTGATAGATCTCAATTACTTTCTTTCTCAATTGTTCCTGAATTTCTTTGGGTCTCGGCATGATGTGTAGCTTTTAAGGATCTTCTGGTGGACCTTACTGTGTCAAGCAGCTCCTATTTAAGTGATGCCTTGATTGTGAACAGGTGTGGCAATAATCAGGCCTGGGTGTGGCTAGAGAAATTGAACTCAGGTGTGGACAACCACAGTTATAGTATGTTTTAACAAGGGGGGCAATCACTTTTTCACACAGGGCCATGATGGTTTGGATTTTTTTTCACCTTTAATAATAAACACCTTCATTTACAAATTGCATTTTGTGTTTACTTGTGTTGTCCTTGACTATTGTTTAAATTGGTTTGATGTTCCGAAACACTTAAGTGTGACAAACATGCAAAGGAACAGGAAATGCGGAAGGGGGCAAACACTTTTTCACACCACTGTATACTGTACTTGAACATGTTATAAGCTCCTTGATTTTATATTACTTGCCCATTACATAGAGCTAAAATACACATTTTTCTTGGGTTGCCTCTGGCTTGTCTTACAAGGTAAGCATTTCTGGCACCTGAAAAACCCTTTCACATCTGGAAATAGACTCATCGGTTGAGGGGGGGTCTAGAGCATTGTGTACCAACTTGTTTCTCAATGTTGGGGCCCTTTCTATATATGAACTTTGATTGATGGGGAATAGTTTCTTTAGTATTTTATCTGACTTTAGAATGGGCCAATGTGTCTTTACTATACTATCCACCTTTTTGTATTGTCTGTTAAAACCAGTAAGGAAGGCCAAATCCATCTTCATTGCACGTCTCTCTTTGTTATCTTCAAGGAGTGTTTCTCTTCTCATATTCCTAACCTTCTTCTCTAGTACCTCCTAGTTCTTTTATTTTGTATTCTTTATCTATGAATCTTTGTATTAGAACATTGGCCTGTTCTTCAAAATCCTTTTCATTACTGAAGTTCCTCCAGATCCTCATGAGTTGACCTTTGATTATGTTCCCTAGCCACTGCGGATGGTGGCAACTCTTGATGGGGATATATCCATTCCGGTCGGTTTGTTTGTAAAAAGTTTGGTATTGAGTCGACCGTTTTCTTTGTATATTTGAAGGTCTAAATAGTCAACATTCTGCAGGTTCCAATTTCCTGTAAAAGAGATTTCATATTTGTTCAAATTAATTTCTTCCACTTACTTTTTCAGGGACTCCCCTGTGCCCCTCCAGATGATTATGATATCATCTATATATCGTCTGTAATACCTCAGGCTGCATCTCTCTCTTTTTTGCTCTTCCTCCCACTTATTCATGAATAAATTTGCCACACTTGGCGCATATTTTGCTCCCATGGCTACTCCCTTAGTTTGAACATAATATTCACCCTTTTACCAGGCATTCCAAAATGTATCCAATGTGTTCCTGTTTGAGATCCGTGAATTTATGTAGTGCTCATTTTGCACTGTTCAGACAGTCTTTCTGTAAAATATTGGTGTATAATGAGTTCATGTCAATGGTGACTAAAAAATCCTCCTCCTCTATTTGTATGTCTTTAATTTCCGAGATGAGTTTGCTATCTTTCAGATGGGGCTTCCCTTTAGGCACCAGTGATTGTAAGTACTGGTCCAAATATTCCCCCAGCCTAGAAAATAAGGAATCAATGTCGCTGATAATGGGTCTTCCCGGGGTTTTTCTTTCTGATTCTTATGGACCTTTGGTAAATAGTATATTACTGGGGTCTTAGCAGCCTCTGGTACAAGGTATTTTGCCAGTTTTTTTACTTATAATGCCCATATCTTTCCCCTTTATGAATGTTTTCAACTTTTTCTTGTATTTCTTCTGTGGATTATGATTTAATTTCATATACCGTATATACTTGAGTATAAGCCGAGATTTTCAGCCCTTTTTTTTGGGCTGAAATTACCCCCCTCGGCTTATACTCGAGTCGGCGCCATCTGCCTACATGATCAGTGTGTCATGCAGACAGACGGCGGCCTTGGCAGTGTTCAAACGCAGCGCCTCCTTGTCTGTGATAGGCGGAACACTCTTTCCCAGCAGTCAGTTTTCCACCTATCACGGACATCCTCTCATCCTCATCTGTGGTATGAGGATGAGTGGATGTCCGTGATAGGCGGAACACTGACTGCTGGGAAATAGAGTGTTCCACCTATCACAGACAAGGAGGAGGCGCGACTTTTGAATACAGTTATGGCCGCCGTATGTACCGGCACGCTGATCGGTGCAAATGAGGGACAAGGAGGCTGCAGAGGGACACGAGGCTGCAGAACAGGACACAGGTAGGCTGTGACCCTCTTTTCCACTTACAGTAGCTGCTGCATTTCTCATACTCGGGTCAATAAGTTGTCACAGTTTTTTTGTGGTAAATTAGGGGCCTCGGCTTATATTCGGGTCGACCTATACTCAAGTATATACGGTATGTATTTTCCATCCTTAATAGATATATAATATAATTTCTTCCTCATAGTCTGTTTTTTTTTTCAGAAGGACCAATCCTCTCCCTTTGTCTGTGGGTCAAATAACCACTTCCCTTTTCTTCTCAACGGCCCTGATCATATTCTAGATATCCTTCTCTGTGGATTTGTGAATCTTCAATCTTTTGACATCCTCCTCTACCATTTAAAAAAAAAAAACCTCTAGAATATCATTACCAGGATTTTTTGGGTTGAAAACAGAATGGTTTCTTAATTTGGTGTGTTCATAATGTGGTTTGCATAGCCGTTGCCCCCTCCATGTTTTTGAGAGTACAATTTCTTTATGTTCAATTTCCTCAAAAATTTTAGTAGGTCGATATAAGCCTCAAACTTATCAAGATTCTTGTCTGGGGCATATTTAAGACCCACATCTAAAATCTTTATCTCTTCCTCATTAAAAATCATCAATCAGATTAAAATTGCCTCAGATGATGTCCGATTAAGATGAAACGTGTCGAGTCTACTGTCCTGCCTATGCCACTACAACTTGACTTCCCATGCTTTTGATGTTTTCTTGAAATGTGAGTGATTTACCATTTTTTTTTTTTTTTCGTTTTTTTATATCTACGGTTTTACACTATGTCGAGTCTTCTATCTATTCTCCTTGGATTTATGTCCTAATGGAGTATTGATGAGAGGACTCCACACTCTGAAAGGTCATATAAGTTTACATACCATTCCATTGGCTAAGGTGGCTGTCGGCATTTGGCGATGATTCCAGTGAAGATTCCCTATACAGGTGTTGAGACACCAAAGCCTGTTTGACCCATTTTTATATATGCTAAATAGGGTCCCATTGTTCCGGTAAGCCTCCTTACACTTTATTTGGTGGCAGAAGGTTTTCACAGTGATGATTTCTTTCCACTTGGGTGATTGGTCATTATTTTTTTAAAATCAACCAGTTTTATTTTGTTAACAGTGCATACATGTTATAGTGTACATTTCCAGGTATGGTACATATCATACAAAGCTTCAAATAACATTTGTATCTCCATCTTAGATCTTTGTTATCACATTATGTCTTATGCATGAGACAAATTAAGTGAAAAGGTACCTTGTGTCAGTGTTTTTTGGTTTGCTTTATTACCCATGGGCTTGGAGATCTACGTGCGTAATGCAAAAATCAGGTTATGAACAAGTGTCAGACTCTTGCAGCCACCTGTCCCAAATTTTATAGTATTTTTCAGGACATCCTCTATTGGTGTATATAATTTTTTTATATGGGAGGGTGTTGTTTATTTCTGCTTTCCAGTCTGCAATGCTCGAGGGGCAAGTCCTCTTCGCTATTGCCTTTCATGCTATGAATAGCGTCTCATGTAGAAATGTCTTTGTGTACCTGTCGGTCGAATCTGGCAAGAGTCCTAGAAGGCACATTTTTGGGTCAAGCGTGCCCGGAGAGCCCATGTCGTCATGAAGGAATCTCACTATCTGAGTCCAGAGTCCCTGTACTTTGGGGCATGACCACAATAGGTGAATGAATGTGCCCGTCTCCCTTCCACACATTTAGCACAAAGTGGACTGGGAGTTTCTGTATCTGGCTACACTGAGGGGGGTAAGGTACGCTTGATGGATTATGTAAATTTGGGTTAGTCTGTCCGAAAGTTTTGGCGAAGCCGCTTTACAAAATTCCAGAGCTTCCTCCCATTCCTCGTCCTCTATAGGTCCCACCGCCCTTTCCCAGCGAGGCTTAAGGCCATAAGCTATTTTAGTTGCTACTGGGTTGGAGAGTATGTTATAAAATGCTGATATTCATTTTTGAGGATGTGTGTTTTTGACTATTGCCATGATGACATTTGAAGCGGGCTGAGGGGGGGATCATGAGAATTGAGTTTGGGTTACATGTTTGACTTATAGATATCTAAAGAACATGTGATTGGGAAGATTGAATTCTTCTTTGAGTGTGTGAAAAGGTTTTTAGTGTCCCATTCGTAATTAAATGATGTAGATTGAAGATTCAATAAATCAGGGATTTGCCAGAATTCGAGTAGGGTCTTGTTGTGCCATAATGGGGTGAAGTCGTTATGTTGAGGAATCTCTAGTTTAGCAGAGGCAATGTCCCATATGTGTCTGTATTGATGCAATAGGGCCTTCTCACCACTCCGTAAACCAGTATTTCCGGTGCTTATTGTTACCGCATAAATTGGGTCTTTAGTGTATCTGGCCCACTTGGGGCACATTAGCTGGAGGAACCTCTCTCTGTCTGTCTTGTCAATGTGGTATAGTTGTGATAATTGGGACGCAATATAGTATAGGTTGAAATCCGGCAATGCCATACCTCCCAGGTCAGTTGGGTTTTTTAGCGCCTGCCATGCCATTTTGTGTCTGTTAGGACCCCATACAAAAGGTTTACGGAGGCCTTTTAGGGTCTTGAAGTATTTCAAAGGTAAGTATGTTGGGGCGTGCCATATAACATATAATATTTTTGGAAGTAGAATCACTTTGATGAGATTTATTCGGCCCCATACCCCAAGTGGCAGGCGAGCCCAAGTCCTGAGCTTAGTTTTCACATAGGATATAACGGGTTCAATATTTAGATGTACATAGTCTGTCGACATTCTGGATACATGTATCCCAAGGTATTTAATGGTACTAACTCTTTGGAGTGGTAAATTGGCCTGTGACTCGGTTGGTGGGAAACTGTCTATTGGTAATATCTGCGATTTCTCCCAATTCATTTTTAAACCAGAGAAGGTCCCAAATTGTTCAATTGTTTGTAGTGCCACACGCGAGGAAGGTCTCGGATCTGCCAGGTATAAGAGGGTATCATCCGCGTACATGCTGATTTTTTCAATCAAATTACCGGAGCATAGTCCCTTGATTTCTGGATTATCCCGGATGTGCCTGTGCCTCTGCTGAGGTCAAACTGCTCGGAGGGCCATCGGTTCGCCATCACCTTGGCCGTGGGTGACTGATACTATTTAATAAATTTAGGGCCAAAGCCATAGACCTCCAGACATTTCCACAAGTACTCCCATTCCACGGAGTCAAAGGCTTTTGCTGTGTCTAAAGTTACTACCACCCGAGATCCTGCTTCCATGTTTGTGGCCTGTAGGTTGATGAACAATTTGCGTAAGTTGAAGGATGTGTTGCGACCTGGCATGAATCCTGCCTGGTCGACATGTATTAGAGAAAGGATAACTTTGTTCAATCTCAAGGATAGTACCTTGGCGAGGACTTTTATGTCTACTTGGAGTAGGGAGATTGGGCGATATTATTCCGGATATCCCGGGTCTTTCCCCTGTTTGGAAATGAGCACTATTACTGCCTCTCTCATGGACGGTGGTAAGGAAAAGGTTTCGAACAGGTGGCTGTATAGTATGAGTAGCTTTGGAGTAAGAAGTTCACTGAACTGGGAGTAAAACTCGATTGGGAGACCGTCCAAACCAGGGGATTTGGATCTGGCAAAACTAGCTATACCCGTGGTTATTTCGTCTGTGGTGATGGGTGCCTCGAGGTCAAGCTGGTCTGTCATCAGCTGAGGGAGGGTGATACTATGGAGGAATGCCATTCTCTGGTCCGTTGGGTCTGTTGTCGTTGTTTTGTATAGATCTGCAAAAAAGTCTCTAAATCTAGCAGTTATACTATGCAGATCCGTGATCTGTTGGCCCCCCGATCCATGTAGTGTGATGACCACTGGGGGTCTATCTTCACTATGTACCAGATAGGCCAGCAGCTTACCTGCTTTTTCTCCATGCTCCAAACATTTTTGCTTTGTGAAAAAGTTTTTGACTGGCCTTTGTAAACTGAAGTTGAGTTGCTACTCTGGATAGCATTTTGAGTCGGGCTGCTATCTCTGGGGTAGGATTAGTGGCATATTCCCGTTCTGTGGAGGTTAGTTCTGCTATCGCCCTGTCAAAGATATCTGCGGATTTTGTCTTGATTGCATTTATGTGGGAGGTAAGGGTTATGCGTGCGTATATTTTTAATGAGTCCCAAATCGCTGAAATAGAGGCAGTTTGAATGTTTTCTGCAAAGTATTGCTTCCATAAGTTCGGGAGCTCGTCATTGTCCGGTAGCAGGGACAACCAAAATGGGTTTATAACATAAGAGGAGGAGGGGGTTTAGCGGGCATCCTATGAGCCCTCTCCACCACCAGCATGGGGGAGAAGGCCTCCTGACCATATGTGGCTATCAGTAGTTGTTCCAGGAACGATGTCGGGTCTTTACCTTCCGCTCCCTCCGGGAGACCGATGAAGCGGAGATTACACCTCCTCAGACGATTTTCCATGTCGTCTTGCTTGGCGAGCAGGTTAATAATTTGTCTCTGCATGTGTTCAGATCCGGCCTGCAATGTGAATTATTTCACTTTGTTACTGTGGAGGCTAGTTACCCTTCGATGGGTAGTGTCATCCGGTGAGTGCAGCGCAAGAGGGGGGCACGAGTGTGACACAAAGATTTTGCCTGATTTGCATGCACGTTTTTTGGCAGTACTTATTAAATTTTTTTCTGATAAGAATTTAGGGACTTTTATTTGTATTTATGAACTTCATTTAACCAGTAGCTGACCGCCCACTGTCAAATGACGGCGGAGCGGTGCAGCTACTGTGGCAGGCCGCCGTCATGTGGCAGGCCGCCGTCATATGACGGCGCTCGCTTTTTGGCCACTAGGGGGCACGCGCGCGCCGCGGGAGGCGTGCGCGCGTGCCCGCCACATAGCTGGGGAGCCGATGCGCGTGCCGGGGGCCGCGATGTCCGCCAGGCACCCGCGATTGCCCGGTAATTGAGCAGGACGTGGATCTGTGTGTGTAAACACACAGATCCACGTCCTGTCAGAGGAGAGGAGACCGATGGTGTGTCCCTTGTACATAGGGACACCGATCGGTCCCCTCCCCCCACAGTTAGAATCACTCATATAGGGAACATATTAACCCCTGCAGCGCCCCCTAGTGTTAACCCCTCCCCTGCCAGTCACATTTATACAGTAATCAATGCATTTTTATAGCACGGATCGCTGTATAAATGTGAATGGTCCCAAAAATGTGTCAAAAGTGTCCGATATGTCCGCCGCAATGTCGCAGTCATGATAAAAATTGCAGATCGCCGCCATTACTAGTAAAAAAAAAATAATAATAACAATGCTATAAATCTATCCCCTATTTTCAAGACGCTATAACTTTTGTGCAAACCAATCAATATACGCTTATTGCAATTTTTTTTTACCAAAAATATGTAGAAGAATACGTATCGGCCTAAACTGAGAAAAAAAATTGTTTGAAAAAAAAAAAAATTGGATATTATTTATAATAAAAAGTAAAAAATATTATGTTTTTTCAAACTTGTCCCTCTTCTTTTGTTTATAGCGCAAGAAATAAAAACCGCAGAGGTGATCAAATACCACCAAAATAAAGCTCTATCTGTGGGGAAAAAATGATAATTTAATTATTTATTTGGGTACAGCGTTGCATGACCGCGCAATTGTCATTCAAAATGCGACAGCGCTGAAAGCTGAAAAATGGCTTGGTCAGGAAGGGGGTGTTTGTGCCTGGTAGGCAAGTAGTTAAAGATATCATGTTCACACAGTTATCACTGTAATACTTTGATCAATTTATTATTGAACATTAGCACTTTGTTTTATGGTATAGTTGGTTATGCACTTGCACTGAGCACTTTTGTATTGAGGTGTTATAGCTCTAGACCATACAGCAGTTTAAGGTTGTTTATGTCTTTTTTTGTGTTTTCGCACATATTACTTTATTTTGATACAAGAGAACACATCTCACATTAGCAGCGCCAATTCCACCTACCCATTTCTGTACTTCATTTTGGCCATCTACCTTTTTGGTGGTTGGTATATGTGGAGGCAGCAGCTATTAGGATTTCCCTTTAGTCCATAGCACAGAACTATTTAATTTTTACTTTTTTAATTAGAGAGCATTATCCTGCCTTTTTACATGAATTTAGTCGTACATTATGTGCCTTTATTGTATCAACATTGAATAAGGACATTATATCCGGTGTTGTCACCCAGAGAATAAGAAGGAAGTAATAAAGGAAAAAATTGATGACACTCACCTGACAACCTGGTCTCTGAGCTGTGAGTGGGAGAAATCCCTGGCAGGCAGTTTCTGAAGAATGTAAACTTGAGTGGGAGAGGCTTTGGTTCAGTAATCATCCAGGTTCAACTTGTCATTACAACTTTTTTTTTTTTTTTTTTCTGTGTGAGATTTATGTGCTTCTCTTTTGTTAACATGTTGAACTTTCTGGTTACCTAACAAACCATTATATATTGCTCACGAGGTAGCAGCAAAGACCGCTATAACATCCAGTAAAATACATACCACTTATAAGGCTATGAATGTGCACATCATACATGTGTTAAATTATAGGGCCTGCATAAAGAAAACACTGTACTGGGAAACATTAAGGTACTTTGAGCCTCTAAACTGAAACAAATACGCAAATTAAGTGTCCTGATCAGCTGACTTCCCTGGCTACATGCTTGTTTCAGATCAACTAGAATTAAGGGCAACTAGAATTTTAGTCAACAATGGCAGCTTACAAATTTCTGTTGCATGGTGTCACTGGTAATTGGCTGCCAGTTTCCAATTCTGACTGCTGGACAACCAGAGTTTGGACAGAAGTCAAATGTGGTGCTATAAATTTATCAAGGTACATGTGTTATATGGCTGTTTAACCACTTAAGGGCCGGAAGATCTTCCCCCCTTAATGACCGGCACTGCACCGCTTTAACTGACAATTGCGTGGTCAGGCGACACTGTACCCAAACAAAATTGACATCCTTGTTTTCCCACAAATAGAGCTCTTTTGGTGGTATTTGATCAACTCTGAGGTTTTTATTTGTTGTGTTATAAACAAAAAAGACTGTCAATTTAGAAAAACTACATTTTTTACTTTTTGCTATAATATCCAAATTAAAAAAAAGAAGAAAAAAAATTTCTTCATCAGTTTAGGTCAATATGTATTCTTCTACATATTTTTGTTAAAAAAAAAAAAAAAATGTAATAAGCGTATTTTGATTGGTTTGTGCAAAAGTTATAGCATCCACAAAATAGGGAATAGATTTATGGCATTTTTATTATTTATTTATTTTTTACTAGTAATGGCGGTGATCAGTGGGACTGCGACATTGCAAAGGACAGATTGGACACATTTGACACTTTTTTTGGGACCGTTGACATTTATACAGCAATCAGTGCTATAAAAATGCACAAATTACTGTATAAATGTCACTGTCAGGGAAGGGTTTAACACTAGGGGGCGATTAAGGGGTTAAATGTGTTCCCTGGGAGGTGTTTCTAACTGTGGGGGGGCAGTGTACTGACTGGAGGAGGAGAGAGATCGCTGTTCCTAATCACTAGGAACAGACGATCACTCTCTACTCCCCTGACAGAACCGGGGGATCTGTTTGTTTACATTGACAGATCCCCGTTCTGCCTCTCTGTGGAGCGATCGCAGGTGCCCAGCGGACATTGTGACCGTGACCATGCACATCAGCTCCCCCGTCGTGCAGCGGGCGCGCCTGCTATAGCTGTTTAAAGGGCCGCCATACAGCTATGACGATTTGCGGGAATGAGCCGACCTGCCGCAGTATAATGACGGCGGCTGGTCGGCAAGTGGTTAATGTTCATAGAGTAGTTCTACGGTGAACTTCCACTTTTAAAGGAGTAGTGCGGGGAAAAAAATATTTCACCTATATGGCTGCAGCATCGGTTTGATCCTGCAGCTGCCCCCGCTGGCCATAAGGCCAAGAACTGAGCGATCCCATGACCGCTGATCGCTCACGTCTCAGGTCCAGTCTGAGCACAGAGTGGTGACTTACAGTCACTGCTCTGTACTTTGCCTCCCCAGCGCTCACTGGAGCACCTAGCAAGAGGGGGGATGGGAGCGTCTGACTCAGACTCTCAGCGGGAGTGTCTGGCTCAGGCTGTCTTGTTGGGATGCATCCAGAAATTGGAGAGGCTTAGTGACGTCAGGCAACAACGGGCTTTAACTGTGAACTTTAGCCCACTGTCAGCTGATTCTGGGTCACAGTAGAGCACAAGTGGACTCTTGCGACCCACAAGTGAAGTATGACCAAAAGAGCTTCATACTTCATACCCTTTTAACCACCTTCCATCCTTCCCTCAGCTGCAGTTATGACCAAGATATCATCAACATCTGATTTTGTTTTTCCATTATTAAAGTAAACCTTTAGTAACAGAATTTTCACATTACAGATACAAGGTAACTTGCCAATGAAGGAGTTTTGGATATATGTGACGGATGCTACTCTTCAGATGACGCCAGAGACATCGGAAATCCCTAAAATTCTCTCAGTGTGTGTCTTGCCTTCTTGTGCAGTGGACACTAGGGTGCTAGAGGCCCTTGCCAACAAGTTAACTTACAAGATGTTTTTTAGAGATGCAGTAAAAGAGAATGGTAAGTTACCAGAGTACCAGATTATCTTCTCAAAACTGGAAAGGATAGATACGTTACCTGTGTATAAGTGTATTGAAAAAAATATATATAAACTTATTTGCTGGCACAGCTAGTGGTTCTTGCAATGTGATTCTTGTGGATTCCTTTATATGTTAAACGCTAATTTTGAGATTCAGAGTAAAGAGCCTTTTGTGATTTTTTTATAATCTTCTATACACCAAAAGAGATAAGAGATTGATGTAAAAACCTGTTTAAAAAAATGTATTAATTTTAAATTATATCTATTGTGTTCACTCTGCAGTATTCTTTTTTTTTTTTTAATTCTGTGAAACTATGTATTAATTTAGTTACAATAGTCAATAGCTATGGATGATTTGGCAGCACAAATTTTGTTATCCT
This sequence comes from Lithobates sylvaticus, assembly GCA_028564925.1. Lineage (NCBI taxonomy): Eukaryota > Metazoa > Chordata > Amphibia > Anura > Ranidae > Lithobates > Lithobates sylvaticus. The sequence goes on along the minus strand of CM053030.1, from coordinate 137,322,667 downwards.
TTTCTTTTTTTTTTGGCAGGCGAGATAATTTGTGTTGAACGCACAGTGCTTTCGTTACAAAAGCCCCTTTTATCCCAGGTTTCTGTCATTAACGAGCTGACTGGCCCTGTTATACTGGACAAACTGGATTCTGCAACAGAGGCAAACTCCCTGCGCACAGTGACAGGTTGGTACTGGGAGAAAAATGACAGGCACATGTCAAAAAAACACTTTCTTTCTTAATGTGAGTCAGATGAGACCCGTGCAAAGAATGCTGTTACTAAAGTGTCTGCAACATGTCAGTGCAAATTAGGTTGCCTCTTTAAACTTAAACTATCTAGTATTCTTAACATTTAATTACAAAATAATAAGTGCGTCATTATCTTTGCCTAAACGTTCTAACAATGTAAATTTACATGAACAATGAATACATATTTGAGGCAAAAGTGAGTATCAGACGTTAGAACGATATTGTGTTATATTTCAAGCTCCCAGACACATCTTCAGATGCTGCAGTATTTTCCTTGCTGGCTGGCATCTGTGTTTTAATATTGTGTGAAACCTGCAATCAAGAACAGTTAGATAAATTGTTTCAGGGCAGTGTTTAGTGTGGTGCCAATTAGCATGGCTAATTGGCACACTTGGAAATCCACATAGTTGCTTACAAAAAAATCAGTTCCACTTTACTTCATATAGATCAAAGGTAATAAACTGTGTTTTCAGTTATATTAGACTGCTTAAAGTGGAGTTCCACCCAAAAAAAAAAAAAAACCTTATTGTGCCTGTTGCTTTGTGGTCCCTCAAAATCTGCCTTCTTCTGCGCCTGGTCTCCTGAGTCACTTCCCTCGGTGTAGGAAGGGAGATCGCCTCTCCCCCCTCCCTCTAGGCAATCATCAGGGGCGGCCAGTCACGGCTCGCGCATGCGCAGTGGGTGCCCGGCTGTGAAGCCACAGCCGGACGCCCACAGTTAAAATGCTGGTGCCGCCGAGCGGAGGGGGAGACGAGTGGAGCTTCGATCCCCCACATCGCTGGAAGCTGGGACAGGTGAGTGTCCGATTATTAAAAGTCAGTAGCTGCAGTATTTGTAGCTGCTGACTTTAATTTTTTTATTTTTTTTTTAGTGGAAACTCCGCTTTAAATTTAGGCAAGAGAGCTGCATTGTGGTATCTATTGTATGCATTGAGCCTGTCTGGTAATACATGAAGAGACAGAAGGATTTGAGGCAGCCTACATCCACAGAAGATCTGTGGTTAGTTCTCAAAGGTGCGCCTACCTGCCGAGGTCCTTCACAAAGTGTGTGCAAGTGTACCTATTGTGCAAATTGCACAGATACATAGTACCCCTATTCATTCACCAAAACAGAGTGTAGTGTAAAAAAAGACAGTAGGCAGTTTTTGGCAAATCCTTTATTTAACCACTTCAGCCCGGAAGATTTTACCCCCATTGCTGACCAGAGCACTTTTTACAATTTGGCACTGCGTCAATTTAACTGACAATTGTGCTGTCGTTTGATGCTGTACCCAAACAAAATGTGTGTCCTTTTTTCCCACAAATAGAGCTTTCTTTTGGTGGTATTTGATCACTTCTGCGTTTTTTTTATTTTTTGCGCTATAAACAAAAAAGTGCCAATTTTGAAAAAAAAATCTATTTTTTACTTTTACTTTTTTACTGCTAAAATAAATATTCCCAATTAAAAAAAAATAATTACCATATTTTTGGTAAAAACAAAATCGCAATAAGCGTATATTGATTGGTTTGCACAAAAGTTATAGTGTCTACAAACTATGGGAAAGATAATAAGATATATAGATAATATGATAAGTAATGGCGGTGATCTCTGATTTTTAGCGGTATTGCGACGGACAGATCGGGGACTTTTGACAATTTTTTGGGACCACTGGCATTTATACAGTGATCAGTGCTATAAAAATGCAGGTAAGGGGTTAGCACTAGGGGGCCATCAAGGGGTTAATTGCGTGTTCCCTCGGTGTGTTCTAACTGTATGGGGATAGGATTGACTAGGAGATGAGACATATCGTTCTTCCTACTTAGTAGGAACAAACAATATGGCTCCTCTTCCCTGACAGCACAGGGATTTGTGTGTTTAAACACACACATCCATGGGATATCCCCCAGGGGAGCCATTCTGCCGCAGTATATCTGCGTGAGCCGGTCGGAAACCGGTTAAAAAAGAAAAAAAATGGTGTAGATCCATTGTCAATCACGATGTCCGCCATCACCGACCTAGGAGAAAAAAAAAACTTTGCTCCCACCGTCTGACAGTTCTTAAATAACTAAGGGGCCGTGGCACCCGATGACATCACGGGGTGGCACCGCCCCTTAGTTATTTAAGAACTGTTAGACGGTGAAGCTTTTTTTTTTTCTTGTTTTTTTTTTTTTTAATTAAAGGATTTGTCAAAGACTGCCTATTATCTCTTTTACACTACACTTATTTTTGTGAATGTGTAGGGGTGGGATTCCGATAAGTCCCCCCACCCACAGACCCCCACAACGACTGGCCAGGGCTGTGGGGAAGGGGCCCTTGTCCTCATCAAAATGGGGACAAGGTGCTTTGGGGGGACAGAGCGGAGAGGGCATGTGTCTTGGTATTGCTCAGGATGGGGGGGGGGGGAGGCGTTTGCTCGTCCCCTCCCCTTCCTGACCTGCTGGGCTGCATGCTCAGATAAGGGTCCGGTATGGATTTTGGAGGGACCCTGCACCATTCTTTTTTTTTACATTTTGATGTGGTAATTGCCTTCAAAAACAATACCAGACCCAAAGGGCCTAGTATGGATTGTGTGTGTGTGTGTGTGTGTGTGTGGGGGGGGGGGGGGGTACGCTGTTTTTTATTTTTGTTTTTGACATTGGACATTTGCGAAGTGAATGGCTGCTATCTGGCTGCACTGCTACACCTGCAGAGGCACATATGATCTTTTGAAAAGTGACTCTATATTAGTGGGATGACAGGCTGTTTCTCTACTTGTTTTCCATCACAGTCCTAGCATTAAAGTATCAATCCATTTATACTGACATCCACCACCTTGGCAACTGTTATATTACTCCATGTCATACTGCATATGATACCAACACTTCCAGGCTATATTGTTCAAGCGATGCACCATTTTGCTATCTTTGCAGTCAAGACGATGAGGTCTTGAGGAAGCTATGCGAAATGTGTTGACCTATTGCATCGCTTCTACAGAGTTTAATGATGATGGTTTAACAGTATGGCCTCTTATGTTGTACTTCTAAACATGATGATGGCTCACTAATTTCGCCAATTGCACAGGATATCGAAACTAATGTTTTTATTTATCTTTTTTTTAAATGTTTTGTAATAAAAATTATATATTTTTTATACATCTTATGTGGCCATTCCTCTCTGGCACCAGTAGTCAAACTTTCTAAGGTTACTTTTGGTTATTTACTGCATGCTTTTTTTTTTTTTTTTTTTTTTTCCTTTTTGTGAAATGACATTCACTCCAGTTTTGTGCAGTATTTACTGAGTGTTTTTGCTTTATGTGGAAGATACAACATAAAGCAATAGTGAATTGACATTTTTCAGGATTGCATGCAGTATTTGGGAAACCGCCTAAATACCGAATGCGATCTGGTTCTGTGAATGGAGCCCAATGTTTTTAAAAGTTTCTACAACTTTAAACTTCTGATGTTTTAGTTTAAATTAGGCATCCTACTGGCTTCTTACATGAGTGACTCCTTAAGCCTAGTACACACTATACATTTTTTATTTCATTCAACCCAGCGGGCGAACAATAAAAAACTGAAGAGCTCAGGAGGAGTCACTGTACTATCTATCCAATGTTAGTACAGCGATCTCTCCTGCTGAGCTATTGTTTTCTGACAAGGGGACTGCCAACCCATCATAACACACCAGACAGTGGTCTCAGCCATTGACTAAGAGCGCTGATTGGATACCGATTGACAGACCTTTTTCGGTCATGCCTCTGCGATGGAAGCTGACCTGGCTGCCGTACACACGGGCCGAATGTCTGCTGGTTTCTATTGAACTGGCCAATGCCACCCTTTACGGTTATTTAGTTATTAGATCTGCCCTCTGACAAAACAATTATCATTAAGTTTTCACATATGGGGATGCAGCAGCAAGAGTTTAATGGCTTAAGGTTGGTCATACACGAGTAATTTTATTTTCATTCAATGACTGCTTCTGTTGAACGATCCTGCTGGAAAATCTGTATTTGATCAGTGCATTCTGGCGGGGGATGGGGAGTCCTCATGTCAGAATACACTAGCATAGCAGGAGAGATTCTGCATCACACATTGTTGTGTTGATAGGGGATCTGTCAGTTTTTTTTTTTTTCTTCAACCCGCTGATTGAACGAAAAACAAAACAAAGTAAACAAACAAATTAAGGTATAAGGATGGATTGTCAAAACGATCATTCCACATCATATAGAGCAATGTTTTCATTCAGGCTGTGTTCACATTGGTGTGATGCCAGACATTGCATGTGATTCACACAACATGCCTGTACACATGACATGCAAATTCAGCTATACAGTTTGTATGGCTGAAATTGCATTTCACATTCACATAAAAATGGTGCAGGACCCTTTTTTTTTGGTCCGCACTGGAATCTGATTGTATGTGTGTTCAGACCCATGTGATCCGATTCCACAGTTTGCACTGTGTTCTGTGAACCAATTTGGGGGTGTCATTAACTTTATATTGACACCTGCAGCGGTTCGCAGAGAGCAGTGTGAACTGCCTGCGAGTCAGATGCAATGCAGGAACCTGCACAGGAATCACTGTGGTTCCCGCATCGCACCAGTATGAACTGAGCCTGAGTCATGTTTTTTTTAATAATATGCTTGTGGGCCTACTGCTGTAAATGATATACTATATAAAGCCTGTCCCCTTCCTAATTCATTTGCAGCAAGTTAACATTTTGTAATTGTTTCCACAGGAATTATTAATGGAGTTGATGAGAGAAAATCTTTTTCTTGGCCAGTGTGTAACTTATGTGGAAGCAGTAAGCTACAACCTTTGAATTCAGACAGGTAAAATGTCTTAAGCCCTCATGCACTCAGACACTTAGCAGTTTGTGAGTGCTGAGGCAAAAAATCCTTGGCACTTTCTGGAGCCCATGGTGCTGCGTTCAGCCACCAATACAAGTGAATGTCTGTAGATGGCTGTGCTTGGGTAAGCGCTGATAGCTTCTGCATTCTGCTTACCTGAGTACAGCCTTGTACAGCTATTCACTTTGTACATGGTACATGAGGCTACCTGTGCATGTCAGAAAAGATGATCGGAGGATACTTTATTTCTGGCACATCAACAGTTATTTTTCTGTACTCGCTGCATGTTCGGAGGTATAAAACTTGCAAAAAAAAGTACAAAGGTAAAAATTCCCGTGCCAGGTTACAAAACAAACAAATTGAAGTGGCATTCTTTAACCACTTGCCGACCATCCGCCGTAGTTGTACTGCGGCAAAATGGCACGGCTGGGGCGAAATGACGTTATGTAACGCTGATTCGCCCTGTGGCCACTAGGGGCCACGTGCGCGCTGCTGGAGGCGCACACACGCGCACCCCCTGCTTGCTCACGGGCCGTTGCAAGTGCCCGGCGGTCACGATCACCGCTGTGCTCCCGCGATCGCTCTTGGCACACGGAGAACCAGGATCTGTGTGTGTAAACACACAGTTTCCATTTCTCTGAGGGGAGAAGTGACAGATCGTCTGTTCATAGAGTACTTCTCTGGGAACTATATAAAAGATGACGTAATGAGAGGAGGGGTGAAGGAGCTGGGCCAGCAAAGAGGATAATTAGACATTATCCTACAACAGAAAATGGCTAAGAAGGGGCTGTGCTAGGGAACTGACCCTCATGGGAGTACTCAATGTATGGAAACGAAAAAACAATGCAAGTAAGGATTTAAAATACTTAATTTTCTTGTTTATACCTGCATTTTTGGTTGGTGACATGGTCCCTTTAAAGTATAACTCCAGGTTTAAGTTCACTTTAAATAGTTTGTTTGGGCCAAAGTGGCCCAAATTAACTATTTCCATTAACGAAATATCCAGCCACTGTGTGCGCTGTAATATACTGTAATAGCATTAGCTAAAGACAATAAGTGGAACTATGTTATGCGGCAGCAGTACATATGACTTCCCGTCTGCTGTTTGAATTAAAGATAGTAAGGCTTAGTGCTTCTCCTCCATTCAGGAAGAAGCCTTGTTTTTTTATCAATAAATAATTCCTCTGATTGGCTGAGGTGGAGATCAGGGTGGTTGACGTCAGAATTTGCACCTCGCTACATTCACTCCTCTACTGTATCTATAGAGGAGCAGCATACCCATACCCACCTTTGGACAGCAGCATAATCAACCTGTGTAGAGGGTAGTGTTAGATGGACTAGGGGATTTAGATGAACTTTACATAAGTGACTTCCAAGTTAAAGGCTAACTCCAGCGTTAAACACTTTACAGAAACTGTTAAAACTTTTATCCCAAAAGGAAAAAAAAAAGGGATTGCCACCACTGATGACCACCAGGGATGCTAATCTGTGCCTAAAATTTATGCCAATCAGTGCCCACAAATGGTGACAGTCAGTGCCCAGTAATGATGCCAATCAGTGCCATCTATCGTTGTCCATCAGTGCCAACCATTGGTACCCATCAGTGCAGCTTTTCAGTTCCGCCTATCAGTGCCCATCAGTGCTGCATATTAGTGCCCATCATCAGTGCCGCTTTATCAGTGCTGCCTCAACAGTGCCCATCAGTGAAGGAGAAAATGTTCTTACAGTATTTACAAAATTGTATAACAGAAACAAAGAAAAACTTATTTTTTTCAAAATTCTTGGCTTTTTTTTTTATAAGAAAGCTCCATTTCTGGGAATAAAATGATAAAAAAATTGTTTGGGTACAGTGTAACATGACCGCGCAATTGTCATTCACATTGGGACAGCGCTGAAAGCTGAAAATTGGCTTGGGCAGGAATGGGGGAAAGTGCCTGGTATTGAAGTGGTTAATACTTCAGTGTAGTTCCTATACTTAATACTTCAGTGAAATTATTGTAACATGCTTATAACACCTGAAAATGCCTGTTATTTCACACGAGAGCCTCACCTGTTATCTGATTATCAGAAGCAGCGCTCAGATCTGTGACAGAGCTTGAGAAAGTTGGGCAATTTATGGTCACCCTTATTGTATGCTTAGTTACGGTCCATTTTTCAGTATGAAGTGCATACTGAACTGTTATATTTACTGCATGACCTTTTGACTGTTAAATTCAGGAATGTTGTGATTGATGTGATTAGATTAGATTATTTTTATTTCGAATTAGATTACGTTATATGCTTTTCTCCTCCAATTATTTTATTATTTTCTTTACATTTGGTTCCCTACAGGCATGAGTATCTCTGTCGGCAGTGTGCTGCAAATGTAAGCTCTCCAGTTATTAGGATGCAGCTTGAAGTATATCTGCACTGTGAATTAACTCCAGATCATACTGTAAGATTAAAGGTAAGCCAGAGATTTGGTTTAATAAATCTTCTTGATTAGCATGTGGGACCTCTGTGGGCTGAAACTGAACCAGTTCTCCTAAATCTTCCTTATGTTGCAGCCTGCTTAAAGCATATGCATAGCCCAAATTCTTTTTTTTTTTTGTCTACTTAGAGTAGGGAAGGGTTAAAATCTTTGTCAGTTATGTTTTCCCTGGGTGTGTCCCATTAGGGAGAATTTCCTTTATGTCAAGTTCTGGAGAGTAATATGAAGTGTAAAAAGATCTATACAAATTTAGGGGAATTATCTCAGACAAATGACACCAGAATAGGTGTCCCCATTGTAATATTCACCCCCACCCAATGTTCTGGGGACAACTGTAATAGTTTGGTTTCAAATAAATGTTTGCACCTGTGATAGTAGTGATGAAGCCAAAGGGAAGGGAGTGTGAATCTATCCAGTAGGGACTCAGGCAGCAATAAAAAGGGGTAAACATTCCCTTTCCTCTAGTGTTCTTTAGAAGCACAAATACCCATGGTAAGAAACCCAGAACTTCTGAATATAAGGTAAATCTGCCTATCCCCCTCTGCTTCCAATGCTGTTCCTGAGTGAGCTATTGCTGGTTCAAGCACTATCACATGGAGGGCATGTATGAAAATACTGACTTTCACAAAGTCATAGGATCTCATGGGGGTGGGAGTGGTGGATTGGGGAAACCTGGAAGGAAATCTAAAGCTACAATGCATGATAACAGTGTTCCTTTTTCTGCAGCTACATGCTTATTTTGTTTTTCATGCACATTTGATGGGTGAGTGTTAAACTGCAGCAATATTATTATATTTTGTATATAAAATGGTATTTGTAAATTCAGCTGATCATTGAATTGGTGACCATAGGTTGATAGAATATATGATTGTAGCCTATGGATTGATGTTTATAAGCTGCTTCTATAAACCATGTAGTGGAGTGCTTTGAATCCATACAACACTTTTTTGTTTGCCACTATAGAGTATGAAAGTATGTATTACTCTATTCAGTTCAATTTTTAATTTTCATGTTTCATGCGTTCTTATTTCCTCACAGCTGCTGCAAAATACCATTTCTTCTATTCTGAGTTCTTGCTCCAGTGAAGATGGGGTATGTTTAATGTAGTATTCTCATCAAATCGGAAATGACAAATTAATGCTATCTGTCAGTCTACTGCTAAAGATTGTTTCTTTAGGGGGTTGAGCTGCCAGGATGATGTCTGCACCTGTTCTTACCGTGACCAACTTCTTTCTGCCGCTTTCGAAGTTAGACATGCAATGCGGTTATTTTTTTAACGGTTTTCATATATATATATATATATATATATATATATATATATATATATATATATATACAATGATGATACCTGTCAGGATAAAAGTACTCTACTTTGCGTGTATCCACAAGTAATGTCACTACTATGCAGCCACCAGCTGTTAAAGTGGTTGTAAACCCTTACAAACCACTTTGGCCTACAGGTAAGCCTAGCTAATTGCAAACAGACAGGCACCGCTGTCTACGGCGCACTGAGCACGCCACAGATCGCGGCGATATGCCACTCGTGGCGGCTCCCGTGTGCATGAGGTAGTGACGTCATCGTGGCTCCGCCGAATCACAGCGCCAGAGCAGCGAGACCCGGAAGTCACTCTGGGATTGATGGCGGCGGAGGAGGACGTGGACGAGGGTCGCTTCGGGGGCTTCGTTCTCAGCCAAGTTATTCATAATGAGCTAGTATGCTATGCATACTAGCTCATTATGCCTTTGCCTTGCAGGTTGCATTAAAAGGAAAAAAAAAAAAAAGTGCCTTTACTTCCTCTTTACTTTTTACCTGATGTGTTCTCTTTACCCACTTGACCTCCGGGAAGATTTTACACCCATCATGACCAGGGCATTTTTTGCTATTCGGCACTGCGCTACTTTAACTGGTAATTGTGCGGTCATGTAACACTGTACACAGATTAATTTATTTAAATGTATTTTTATTTTTTTACACAAATAGAGCTTTCTTTTGGTGGTATTTGATCACCACAGTTTTTTTTTTCTTTTTTTTTGTATTATATAAACAAAATTTTGACAAAAAAATAAAAATACCGATATGCTATACTGCTATAAAACATATCCAATAAACAAAAATGTAAAAATTGAATTTCTTCATAAATTTAGGCCAAAATTTAGTCTTTGATTAAAAAAAAAACGAAATTCCAATAAGTGTATATTGATTGGTTGAACTTAACTTGGTATCTATTATTTAGTCAGTAGGGAAGTTATAGAGTCCACAAACTGTGTGTGTGTGTGTATGTGTGCGTATATATATATATATATATATATATATATATATATATATATATATATATATAATATGAAAATCAATCAATCCTGATGTACTGACTCCCTATATCATTTCTTGATGCCCTGAAATGCCAAGACAATACAAATATCCCCGAAATTACCCCTTTTTGGAAAGTAGACATGGCAAGGTTTTTTTTCTTTTTAAGTTATAATTTTTTTGGGAAAATTAAGAAATTAAAAGTTTTTATTTTTTTTTTCACAATTTTTTTAAATGTTTTACCTACTGTCACCAATGCAGTACAGTGTCATCATTTACCTGGTGTGGCGATAATCAGGGAACTGCCTGGTGACCGTATGTAAAAAAAAAAATCTTTATTTTTTATTTTTGTTTTGTTTTTTTTACAATTTTTCTTAGGTACCATAGTAACACTGTACTACTATGGGGAAGTGTCAGTATTTTACGTATTTTTTTAACACACTATGATTGCTTATAACTGTGAATATTACAATTATAAGCAACCATTTTTTTTAATGAAAACTATTCATTCTATGTTTACTATTGTTATTAGCTGTGATTGGCCACAGCTAATCACATGGTACAGATGGGCTGTAATTGACCCAGTCTGTACCATGTGATCACTATGGCCAATCACAGAGTTCATTACAATGAATCGCATTAAACAAAGCAACTCATTGTGTACAGTAATGTGATCTGTTGTGATTGGCCACAGCAATCGCATGGTACCAGCAGCGGCCCAGTACAGTAATCTGACCGATCGTTCAGGAGCACGGCCTGGGACATCATATGAAGTCCTCCCCGGATAATAGGGCACCTGCCTGGCCTTCATATTGCAATAGGCTGGGGGGGGGGGGGAGGGGTAAATACCACCAAAAGAAAGCTCTATTTGTGTGAAAAAAAAAAAAAAAATTCCATATGGGGACAGTCTTGCATGACTGTGCAATTGTCATTCAAAGTGTGACGGCGCTGAAAGCTGAAAAAAAGCTTGAACAGGAAGGGGTGAGGTGCCTGGAATTGAAGTGGTTAAAAAAAAACTGTACGGTTTTGAAAAATGTTGATTTAATTTTATTGTCATACCTCTCAGTTGGCAATCCCCATGGCCTGCCTTGTTGATAGGATGTGAAAACCGTTGGCTTTCACCACTGAAATGATGGGATTGCTAACTGGAAGTTATTCAGCCAGGCTTCTGGAAGGGGAAGGCGGCAAACAGCCTACAGATATGAGAATAAAATGCATATCTAAATAAAAAAATGATATATTGTAGCTTACCTATGATGTGTTAGTTTTCTTTTTTCAGGCTTTTATGTTCACTTAAAGTGATATTAAAGTCTAATTTGTTTCTTTAAAAATAACAAACATGTTATACTTACCTGCTAAGTGCAGTGTTTTTGCACAGAGCAGTCCAGATCCTCCTCTTCTCTGGTCCCTCACTTTGGCTCCTGACCCCTCCCTTCTGCTGAGTGCCCCACAGCAAGCAGCTTGTTATGGGGGCACCCGTGCCAAGCAGCTACTCTGTGTGTCCATTCAGACACAGAGCTGCGGTTCGGCCCCGCCCCCTCTCTCTCCTCATTGACTCACTAACTTTGACAGCAGCAGGAGCCAATGGTGCCTTGCTGCCGTCTCAGCCAATGAGGAGGGAGAGTCCCAGGCAGCTGAGAGTCTCCTACAACATCACTGGATTGAGATGGAGCTCAGGTAAGTATTAGGGGGGCTGCTACATACAGAAGGCTTTTTTTTTATCTTAGTGCATAGAATGCATTACCATAAAAAACCTTCTGACTTTACAACCACCTTAATAGTTCTGTCAATACCACTTTTTCTGTCCTAGGGTGACAACGTTCACTCCCTGTACTCTGTCTATTGAAGGGCAGCAATGTCACCCTAGACTAGTTGCTCCTCATATTTATAAAATTGGGGGAGGTGTTTTAGACTACATACAGGGGAGAAATGGGCAGGGTGGATAACACCACTTAAGATTTTAGTGCATCAAAGGCACAGAAAGGTACAAGCTCACTGAATTTCTGGCAGGATCAACATGTGCCAAAAGCCTTTTCAAATGTACATGTACTGCAGAGATGTACTGAATATGCTTTTTTTTTCATGTTGTCCGGACATACATGTTGTAGGGTAAATGGGTCATTTAAGTGGGTGCAGAGGCCCGTAGAGTGTGAATAGCCATCTATGTGTCTGGAGCTGTGTGCAGGCAGCCTATGTTAGTCAATGGAGAAACCATGGTTGTACTGATTTATCCACACATCTCAGTTGGACATGTAAGCAGGGACAAGTGCAAAGAGACACTCCAAGCTGCTCTGGACGCATAAAGAAATGCTGTACTGCTCCCATGTGAATGAGCTCTACATATCTTGTACCAAAGATTTCTCACTTGTAGATAATGTGTGAGCACCAAGACTTCAAATTAGCAGTACTAGGCTATGTTATTGGCATGGGGTTGAGCAAAAAGCTCAGTGCATACCAGTTAAAAGGTATGCGTGTCATGACTCTGTTTACTGGTTTTACCATTTGAACGCAGCAGTGGAAATAGTACTATTAGAACTGTAGCCCTTATAGGGCCCAGTATAAGAAGCCAGTGTGTTTTTGTTTCTGTCATGAGCAGTGCATTTTAGATTTATTCCTAAAGGGTGCAGGCAGACATAGGGTGACCATGGTGATAGAGAGAGATCAAACAAACTATTAGCAGTAATGCAAAGCTGTACAAATGTAAAAGCCAGAGTGTCTAGCTTTCTGATTTGGCTACTGCTTAAAGCCCAATGGATACCCTTTTTTTCCTGGATTGGCTGGCAGATGTCTAAAAGTAGATGGTGAAATATCTGCCCACTCTGTATTGCATTGATGAAGACACAAAACTCACTGGGATCTTCTCTCATATGAAGTGTGGATGCCATGCATGTACCCCAAGTGCTTCATACAAATTGTAATGAGCTACACACAATTCTGCAGTGATTTTCCCAGCAGGTAGAGGCCATATTGTTGCCTGATTATGGACAAGCAAGCATTGCTTACAACAATCTGACCTTTTTATAGCTGTGAGATCATTAGTAAGAACATATCACTCCACAAGGCACAGTACATGGAAAAGGGTTGTCTAATGTGATCACGAGTAATGTGCAGGTACCTGCATAACCTTTGCTAGCAGTAACCCTCATTCATTGATAAGGAACACTGTATAATTGCAATGGAAATAAAATCTTATTGAGTTATCAGCACCAGACATTGTACAATAATCCTGCAGTTGAGCTCAGACTTTTGGCTCACCTGTGCTAAACTGTCTGGATTGTAAAAGGTAATAAAGAGGGAGAGGACCTTGCTGCATGATTTTTATCTGAGCTATGTACTTGTTTGAACAAAATGTACAGTTCTGTTTGCTGAGTACACATGCCTTTTATCTGCAGCGCTATGAGGTATGTGCCATCCTGGGGAGGCAGGTGGGGCCTGTATCCTGCTATGTCCAGCATGTGAGCAGCAGCGTGGCCCTGGAAGAGATTTGCCTTCTTCAAGCAGGAACGCCAGAATGTCAAAGGGGTCTGAACTTTGCTGTATAGCCACTGGTTAACCCATGGATGACAACATTGTACACTTTAAAGAATCCATTAACTAGACAATGAACAAGTGCCAACTGTTGAAGAACTACAAGTGTCAGTAGATGGTCACATCCCAGTGCCTTCGGTAGAGCATCCCCTTCTCTATGTATATAAAACAGGGACATGTTTCAATAAAAAAACATGTTTGTAAATACTGTAGATTGTGTCTTACTTTTTGCTGAAAAAACACTGCTTGCAATTTATTTTTGTAATTTGAACATATTTTATCTGGGTCAGTTGTCTGACTGTATGACATCATATGGTGTGTTCACTCCCCTAATTCAACTATAAATTTCACGTGTATGCCAGAGGGAATGCTGTAAATGTGTGCAAATGTTTTCCCCAGAACAACCACATTTCAGTTCCCATTTTTTTTTTTTAACCCATAATAGAGAAATAATAGCTGGAATATAGCTGTGTTATATGCAACACAGATAAACACCCCCAGGCTGTATAAAGCAGTCTAGTGGTATACCATCCTTGCAGTGGCTTGGAAATTTTGATAAGAGTAATACACTTCACAACAGATTTTTCGGTTACAGTGGACATTGTAAACAGAGGTGTTGCCTTAAATTGATATACCCTGTTTCCCTGAAAATAAGACCTAGCGTAATTGTCGGTAATGGCTGCTATATAAGCCCTACCCCCCAAATAAGCCCTACCCTGTTTCCCCGAAAAAAAGCCCTACCCTGAAAACAAGACCTACCAGGACTTTAACTAGGGCTTATTTGGGGGGTAGAGCTTATATTACAGCCATCACCGACAATCACGCTAGGTCTTATTTTCGGGGAAACAGGGTATTAGGGCTTGTTTACACCATAGGTGTGCCTTAGCACATGCATTTATTTTTCACTGTGGTAAAGCAGCCAGTTCATTTTTAGTAGGCCCCCAACACACCTTAATGCTTGTAAAGTGCACTGCAACACAGTGAGCATTTATGCACTAGTGTAGAAGCATTTTTACAGATGGCGTTGAGATTGCATTAGGCTTTCACACTGGTTTTTGTAGCACTTTTGTGTTAAAAAAAAAAAAAAATACCTGAAAAGCTCAAGAAAAAAAAATGTTTCCCTTTTAAATTCTATGTATGTGTTCACATTGGGGCAGTGCAGTTCCATTGCAGTGTAAAAAAATCCTGCTGTCCACATTTTTGGCAAGTTAAACGCTTCTCCCCATTGAAACCGCTGCAAAAACGCACCCGCTAAGTGTTTTTGATTCACATGCTCTTAAAAAATAAAACGCACCGCAGAAGCACGCTATTATCACATAGGCATTTTTTGATGCAAACCAGTGTGAAAGTAGCCTTGAGAATAAATGGCAGTGTTATTGCATGCAGTTGTGTAAATGGGCCCTTAACCATCATGTAAACTCTGTTGTAGCTGATTTTAATGTTTTCAGTAAGTCATGCCAGGTATTCCTCATATGATAGGCGAGTAGAAATGGCATCCATAGATGATGCATGTGTATCTATTGTCCCAACTTCATTCCTTACTGCAATTATAATGTATTAAAAGTATCACAAGGCATGAATGTTTGTATATACAACCTTGAAGGACCTGTGTTCATACGGTTTAGCCATCTGTCACACATTATATACCTTCAAAATGGGTATATTTTGTTCTTCAGTTAAGTTCAATGGAAAAATGCAGCACTTTATCATAGGAGTGTGAGCAAGGTCCATGGAAACCAATGCATTTCTTTGCAGTGTAAACCAGCCCTTCCTATGAAAATTACTGTACACCTGTTAGTAGCTCTCAGGCACTAATGACCTGACACAGCCTTTTCAAGTTACTCAGTAACTAGAATTGTGATATGAAATCTATGAGAAGACAAGAGTTACTTGGCTTCCTTGTCTTGATTATAGTTTTACAGTACATTTTAATACATGACTTTATGGAATTTAGAACTAGGTAAACCAATATTGACACCATTTAACTCCTTCCACCCCATAGGACAATAAAGCATTAGAGACAGATACTTGTGTTTTTTTTTTCATTTTATTATTATTAAAAATGCTGTAAAAATCATATAAAAACTTGAGCATGCTCATTTTCTTTCCCTAATATCTACAATACAAAGTCTTTTTTTCTCTGTAATCATTTTACAAATGTACCATAGCTGCATCCATACAGAATATAGAAAACTAAAAATTACAAAAATAATTTAAGGAAAAAGGGAAATGTTTTAGCTTTGTCTTATAGTTTTGTGGAGAAGAAAAATATATATATATATTTATAGTTCTATAATTCCAGGGGGTAGCACTATTCATCTGGCTACACATTCAACAAAAAGGAAACTGAAGACCAGCACAATTTCTGTTTGGCACTGCCCAAAATGTGCCCGCCCACCCCACCCCCCCTCCCCTCCCTTACAGTACTTTCAGCTTACAGAGGCCGCTTGTGCAAGGCACTAACAGAACATATCAAATGCTTCTGCTGGTGTGAATGGCTCCACTTGGGCACTAGCAGGACAACACATGAGACAAGAAAGAAAAAAAAAAAAAAAAGAACCAACATCTCACATACAAAAAGAGAACAAAGTAAAAACTAGACACTAGAAAAGCAAACAGGCACTTAAATGGCAGGTAGATAATCGGACAATGGTTAGCAGAACATTTTCATGGTTGTAGTCATAAAACGCTTACATCAAACTTAGCTCTAAACTGTTTACAGAATTAGCGTTCTGTCCGTACCGCCTGCTTTGTTTGCATGAAATGTGAGGCTGTAGCCCTGATACTCTATATATTATATATAAACACAATCATATGCAGCAGCTTCACACCCATCAGGTCATGAATATTAGGGTGTCAGGTGCACTGCCCCTTTAATAGTGGGAAGTGACCCAAGTCTTTGGCACAATGTTTCTGGGGGTCCCCCCAATGTCTCTTTGCTATAGAAGTCTTATTGCACTAGGCTGATGATGCTGGACAAGGCTGAGATTGTGGCTCAGTGTGGAGAGGGGGGGGTGGGGTAGCATAGTCCAGGTAGGTGCTGCCTGATGACACTGAGTGTGAGAGGGCACACAGACCAGGCAGGTGCTGTATGGTGGGGTAGCACAGTCCAGGTAGGTGCTGCCTGATGACACTGATTGGGAGGGCACAGACATCAGACGTGTGCTGTATTGGTGGGATGCACACAGTCCAGGTAGGTGCTGCCTGATTGGGAGGTCCCCCTCTCTCTCAGGGATGAGGTATTCTCTATAGTCCGTGTGACACACACACCGGGTTACCGGCAGTCGCCGAGGCTGGAGAGGAAGGAGCCGCTGGTGGCGGCGGGGGGAAGCTGTTTGAAGAAGTGCCTGAGGCTGGTCAAGTCCCGGGTGAGCATGTCGATCCTCTTATGCAGTTTCTCGTTCTCTGAGGAAAGTTCCAGCAGTTTCTGCTGCATGTCTATGTTGCGTTTCTTGGCCTTGTCGCGGCTCTTCCTGACGGCGATATTGTTGCGCTCCCTCCTCTGGCGGTACTCCGGACTGAAGCGGTCCAGGTTCTTCTTGGAGGAGCGCTGGTTGGAGGGGGTATTAGCGGAGGTGGAGGAGGCCGGGGACGGGCAGGCAGAGCTGGCATTGGAGCATGGTTCAGGTGAGGTGGGCGGGGTGGGTTGTAGTAGGCTCATAGTGGTCTGGGCACAGGTGGCGATCTGGCTGGGTAGGGAGGAGGAGAGGTCGCTGTCGCTCCAGTCAGGTTCCTGTTTGAGGGATTTGTAGTGCTGAGGTGCGGAGGAGGACAGGAGACCGCTCAGGTAGTCCGCTCCGCTCTCCGCCCGCTCGCCGTTCTTGCTGTTGAAGAGGTCGGCGAAGAGCTCGTCGTTGCACAGCTCCAGGTTGGGGACGGAGGCCATGGAGTCGATGTACGAACTGAAGTCTATGGCGCTCTCGTCATCGTAGATAGCCGGGGCTGCGCTCAGCTCGGCCAGGGTGCCGCTGCCTCCGGCCGGGGGCTCGGTGTCCTCACACATTGCCCGGTGCTTGCAGTGACTCGGGGAGGTGCCCAGCCGCTGCTCGTAGAAGTTGGTGGGCTCCATACACCAGGCGGCATAGGGGGACACACAGCGGCTGTCCAGGCTCATGGACGGGATGCTCATGTGACTGATCGAAGGGAAGATCTGAGCGACGGTGATGATGATGATGATGATGTCGGGATCCCCACACTCAGGAGGAAAAGCGGTATAGATCTGGCTGTCAGTGAGCTCTGAGAGCCGGGCGTGCTGAGGGCTCCCTATATACCGCCCGGCATCCCCGCCCCTCCCCGATGTCATCTCAGGAGGCGGGGTCGGGGACAGCGTGCTTCACCTACACACTACATTAACCCCTTCCCGGTCTGCCGGGACGCTCCGTCCTATCTGCGCACCGCCCGACCCGACAACACTGATGTGTGCTACCTGTGCCAGGAATAGAATGTATGGAGGACGAAGAGGTGACAGCCAGGAATAAGGGAGGGGGGGATGACAGGCATGGATATTATGTATGGGGGGAGGGGGGAGATGACAGGCATGGATATTATGAATGGGGGAGATGTAGAAATGACAGTCAGGAATATAATGCAAGGGAGAGGGGATAGCCATGGATATAATGTATGGGGGGGGGGGGGGGGTGTGTAGGTGATAGCCATGGATATAATGTATGGGGGGGGGGGGGGTGTGGAGGTGATAGCCATGGATATAATGTATGGGGGGGGGGGTGGAGGTGATAGCCATGGATATGTGTGGAGGTGATAGCCATGGATATAATGTATGGGGGGGGGGGGGGTGTGTAGGTGATAGCCATGGATATAATGTATGGGGGGGGGGTGTGGAGGTGATAGCCATGGATATAATGTATGGGGGGGGTGGAGGTGATAGCCATGGATATAATGTATGGGGGGGGGGGTGTGTAGGTGATAGCCATGGATATAATGTATGGGGGGGGTGTGGAGGTGATAGCCATGGATATAATGTATGGGGGGGGTGTGGAGGTGATAGCCATGGATATAATGTATGGGGGGTGTGGAGGTGATAGCCATGGATATAATGTATGGGGGGGGGGGGGGGGTGTGGAGGTGATAGCCATGGATATAATGTATGGGGGGGGGGGGGTGTGGAGGTGATAGCCATGGATATAATGTATGGGGGGGGGGGGGGGTGTGGAGGTGATAGCCATGGATATAATGTGTGGAGGTGATAGCCATGGATATAATGTATGGGGGGGGGGGGGGTGTGGAGGTGATAGCCGTGGATATAATGTATGGGGGGGGTGGAGGGGATAGCCATGGATATAATGTGTGGAGGTGATAGCCATGTATATAATGTGTGGAGGTGATAGCCATGGATATAATGTATGGGGGGGGGGGGGTGGGGGTGTGGAGGTGATAGCCGTGGATATAATGTGTGGAGGTGATAGCCATGGATATAATGTATGGGGGGGGGGGGTGTGGAGGTGATAGCCATGGATATAATGTATGGGGGGGGTGGAGGGGATAGCCATGTATATAATGTGTGGAGGTGATAGCCATGGATATAATGTATGGGGGGGGGTGTGGAGGTGATAGCCGTGGATATAATGTGTGGAGGTGATAGCCATGGATATAATGTATGGGGGGGGGGGGGTGTGGAGGTGATAGCCATGGATATAATGTATGGGGGGGGGGGGGTGTGGAGGTGATAGCCATGGATATAATGTATGGGGGGGGGTGTGGAGGTGATAGCCGTGGATATAATGTGTGGAGGTGATAGCCATGGATATAATGTATGGGGGGGGATGTGGAGGTGATAGCCATGGATATAATGTATGGTGAGAGATGTAGAAATGACAGCCAGGAATATAATGTAAGGGGGAGGGGTAGAGGTGATAACTCTTGGTGAGAGCGCTCTGCTGGATACCGGACCTCTGCTGGGATGTGGCGGGATTGCAGTCTGGAGAGAAGCCCAAAGTCTGTCACTTCTCTGGAAGAATGGAACGTGTTTGTTTTTCTCTCATAGAGAACAGTCAGGGCAGACAGAAGCAGTCTCGATATATTTCAAATTCATTGTGTTCCTGGACCCCTCAGCAAAGTCTCATTGAACTGTTTTTGGATGGCACTAGGAATCAAATGAGATTTTTTTTTTCATAAGGAACCGTAGAATCCTTAATAGGGAAAAAAAAAACTCATTATTATTATAATATACAGACTATACGAATTCCAGTACCCGAACAGATTAAAATAGTTATCAATTCTGTAATTCTGTTGTGTGCTAGGTTTCAGAGCAGCTTCTATTTTTGGCTAAAGTACATTTGGTTGTAATTCTCTATGGTATTACTTCATAGGAAGGTACCTATATACTCCCACTTATATCGCCTAGACTTAAAGCAATATTAAATCCAAAAGCAAATCTTTATTATATTGCAGCTTAAGATTCATCCATGTTATGGCTGTATTAGTTTTCTTTTTTTTTTTTAGACTTTCTTTCCTTTATTAGCACCTGTTGATCTGGCCACTAAGTCTGTCTTTTTCAACAGAACAAGCTACTCTGCACATGTAGCAGTTACAGGGTTGAAACAAACCATGTACTACTTACTATGTGCTTAAAATGATCAATGTTTATCTGTTCATGTAAAAATGTACCCCCCTCAAAAAAAAACAGTTTGCTGTAACTGCTTGTAGTGAGCCAGAGTTTGGCTTTAATGTATTAGTGCATTTAAAGTGTTACTAAGCCCAGGACCCTGCATTCATGGTCTCCCACAGTACACAGAACATGGAAATGCAATTATTTTAATAAATATAAACCACTAAATACCTTTTCTCATCAGTATATAGCAGTCTTGTGACTTCTATCAGTGTCTGGTGAAGCTTGTAGGAGTTTCCATACTGTGCTGAGCTGTCCTATGAGGCTGCAGGACCCCTGATCCTCTGTCTGGACAGTGCTGATTGGCCCTGTGCTGATCACATGCACTCTTCTAATAAAAAAAATAAATAAAATAAAACCTCTCTAGCAATATACACCAAACTGAGCATGTGCAACCTGACCCCAAAGGCTCTATCTTATCCAGACTTGTCCAGGGGGACAGTGCAGGGAGGGGAGGATCTGTGTATACAAGATCAATCAGCCTTTTTACACAATGCAGAGGATTAACCCCTTAGGTTCCACGGTGGATATAACAAGCATGCTTTACTGCATATACACACTGATTTTATTGTTGTGGGTTTAGTAACACTTTAAATCTGCTAGTACATCTAACACTCCCCTCCCCCAGCCTGACAATACTGGTGTCCCCTGTGCACCTTCTTCCAGAGTGGGAGCATTCTAATACAGGGGATGTGTTACTGGCCGATCACCAGGTGAAAACAGAGAAAAAAAATTGAAAAAAAAAATTAAATAAAAAGAATAATGTCTCCACCATCTAATGATTGGTAAGCTGCAAAAGAGTAAATTTTTGATTTTGGGTTTATTACCGTTTTAGTTTTTACAAGCTAAAAAACCAGTCTGTCATTATGTTTAGTCTATTTTGGGCAGTACAATACATTTTACATAAATAGCCCCCCCCCCCCAGACTTTTTGCACTGTTTCAGCCTAGAATTAAAGTGGATTTACTGAGATTCTGTGTCACTGACCTGCACCAAATGTGACACAATGATAGCATGAAAACAATTCTGAATAGTTTTGCTAAAATGTAATGATTGCAAAAGCATTAACCTTTTCCCCATGAATGCCCCATATAATCTTGGGTACCAACAACCATCTTTGGAAGTCAGGTTGTTAGTTGAACAGAGTTCTCCTGTGTAAAATGTACCATAAGTGTCACATCATCTTAAAGTAAAATACACCTCTTTCTAGAAGGCCCCCATATATATAGTATCTATGCATGTTTAATCATTTATCTATTACTATGGGTAACCAGTTCTTTTAAAGTACACATTATTACTGAGCAGCAAGTTATATATTGATTTGTCCAGCGGTGTGGCATGTCAGGACCATCCCTGTATCATTGCAGGCAACATAAAATCTGCAGACATAAATTGGACAGGAATCTGATTCTTACACAATCTTCCAATATATCTCACATACCATGCATTGTGCAGCCAGGCCACTTCTCTTAAGCCCCATACACACGGTCGGACTTTTTCATGGATTCTGTCCGATCGGACAAGGTTGTTGAAAAATCAGACCGTGTGTATGCACCATCGGACAGTGTTTGTCGGTTTGACCGACGGACAAAGTCTTATCTCCTGCTGGAAAGATTTGCCGTCAACACGGTCCGATCACACCAAATCCGATCGTGTGTACGGTTGTCCGACCGGACAAAGTGCTACGCATGCTCAGATCACATTACAAGACCAAAGCTATTGGCTACTAGCCTCTACGTAGTCCCGTCGTAGGCAACAATCGTCACCGCGTTCAGAATGATCGGATTTTCCGACAACTTTGTCCGACCGTGTGTACGCAAAACCAACATCGGACAAAGTATGACGGACATGGTCCGACGGACCTGGTCCGTGGATTGTCCGACCGTGTGTATGGGGCTTAATACTCACTCATAGAAAGGATTGGGGTACTTCTGTGCATCTTAATGAATTAAATATCACATGGAATTACAACCGACATGATGTGATAATCTTCTATTGTGACATTAAATGCTTAAAGTACTTTTACCTTAAACATTTGTTTCTATGTATGTGTTCACATAAATATATTTTAGAAATCATTAGTCTCTATCATTTTCATGTACTACTTCTGAAGTAACTGGTTGTTCCTGCCAGTCACCTTTCTTCCCTGTTCTAAACTGACCACACAAACTGCAGAAGCTAATCTGTACTTGCATGGTCAGTTTTCCGCCTTTGGCCAGTCATTCAGGGGTACTGGACACCGTGCAGACACACAGCATGCCTGTATTCTGTAGTTTATTTAGCCACCATGTCCCCCCAACCAACCACAGCCTGCTTTTGCCATACATCCCTTCCAATCACAGTATGCCTCTGGCATACACCCTTTCAATCATTGTCAGCCTCCTGAACAAGCCTCATACTCGAGCGCTACCTGCATCTTGTCCCAGGCGGACCAGACTATGGAAAACAGGCACATTGTCCTGTAAACCGATCCCCCACTATCGGGAAGAAGAAATGCATGGTCAAATTGTAACCCTGTAAACAAGGTAAGATCATTTCTGAAAGGAAACAAAAGCAGTTATGGTGCCTGCATAGTTTTAACTATATTAGACAGTGTCTATAATATCGCATGTTCACAACTACTTTAAAATGCCTTGTAACAGCATCAACCCCAACAGTGGCAACGCTGGGCACTGCGTGTGGGGGTGATGATGATTAAGGTTCTGGATAGCTGATCGTTTTCTTTCATGTCTGCTTGTCTGCCTTCATAATTTGAGCTTTCGGGTTGATGAAGCCTGATGGATTACGTTGAGACACTGGTTCCCTATCCTGTCCCATGTAGACCCACCACCCCTTAGAGTGACAGTGGATGCAGCCTGATGGTCAGGTTAGCCATTCTTGTGATTGACTACGAACGAAGGGCAGTGGGAAGATTCCATAATCAGCAGGAAGCTGAGAAGTCATGACTTGGTGTTCATATGATGTAATACTGAGGAACAGAACCTGAGAGGTAATAGTAGAATATTAGTTTCTTCATCAGGTCCACCTCACCTTAGATTGGGCGATTAGGTGAGACGAGTTCCCCATTAAGTCCACCTCGCTTGTTATTGATGGTGTACAGCAGTGGGCAGATTCCATAGCCACTAGCAGGCCAACAGTCCTGATACTTAGTGGTGATACGATGTGATATTTCAGGGCGGAGCCTGAGAGGTCATGGTAGAATGTTAGTTCCCCATCAGGTCCTCTTCTTGGTGTGATAAAAAACCTGAGGCACTGATTTGCATTGGTGGTTCATATGATCATCTTGGAAACAAAGTCTGATGAATGATATTAAGATTAGTAGTTCCCCATCAGGTCCACTCTCCATATGAATAATAATGGTGTTGCAGTTCGTCATCAGGTACACCTTTTGGTTGATTAACAACCCTGTGGGTGTGCTTTGAAAGTTGCAATTTAAGTTGACTTATGTATTATCATTTACGTGTGGGAGTTGGGTAATGCTTACATTGCTGGAAGGTTCATCATTTTTGGTGGTGGGTTTCTTTCATTAAACAACTATTCTTCTATCCCCAACAGGGCCGGGACAAGGGGTGGGCAGGAGGGGCGGCTGCCCCTGGCGCAATGGTATATTGCAGGGGTAGGGGGCACTCTGAGCCTAACCCTAAGGGAAAGGGGGGCGCAGTTTGGCACCTTTGCCCTGAGCACTGGATGACCTTGTCCCGGCACTGATCCCCAACATTCCTCTCCTCTGCCTCTTCCATATTTCCCCACACAATTTGGAAAGAGCTGGTGGCTATGAGAACAAAGCTTTAGACCAGGTAACAGAGCTGTTGTCAACCTGTGATGATATTAAGGCTTTAGATATGGCTGCTGGAGAAGAGACTCCCTGACTAATCGCTAAAGTAAAGAAGATGTTAACTGGGAAGAGATGCCATAAATCTCTCTCAGCTAATTCAGCACAGAGGCAGCTTTCCATCTATTCGTTGCAGGGAGCAAAATACTCCCAGGTTTGTTGGTGCCAGCAGAATAGGCAATTTTCTAGCTCCATGTTTATAGTCTTTCTTTGTTAACTGTCTCGCTCTTTAGTTCAAAGTGAAGTATTCTGCGCTCAGACACTAAGTGCAACATAAATGCTAATGCAGACATTGTAATGCTTTTGAAGTTGGAAACGTAAAGTTAGTTAAATTAGTTTTTCCTTTGCTTTTTGTGACTGTGATCAAATGTTTGTCGCCATTGCATAGCGATTTCATTAGGGCCTATTTAGAAAGTTTGAAATAGTTTGTCAATTTTTTTCCTTCACTTTTTTTTTTTGTTTTTCTCTACTTCACAGCTCAGCCTATTATAAAAGCTGGTTCAGAGGTTGAGCTTTTCATTTCTATTCATTAGTTCTAACTTTTACATTACATTGTTCTAGACTATTTACATAAGTGAAGCAATTAAAATTTTGTTAAAAATAAATTTTCAGAACAGTGGCAGACAAAATGACTTGGAACACAAGCCTCTTATTTCTTCTTTAAAATTATCTGGAAAGGTTGAGACAAAACAAGAAAGTATTCCTTTTTTTTTTTTTTACTCATGTTTTGTCTGTCATTTCTCTGTTTTTCCATTTTACTGGCTATAGATGGCTTTATTAAGGCCATTTTGTAGCAAGGCACTCCAACACTGGCTAAAGAGAAAAGGATACAACATAAAGTTACATTATAATAGCTTTAGTTTATTTGGAACCTTGAACAGCTTCCTTAAAGCATCTTTCAGCTCCCATTTGGGAATGCTACGCAAAGATCTTAATGGGAATGCAGACAGTCACTTTAAGCAAGCTGCTAGCAGACTTTCAACATGCTTCAGGTAGAGTTGAACCTTATGCCTAGTACACATGGGCCGAATATTGGGAGACATCGGCCGGTTCAATAAAAAAACCCTAATCCATGTGCCCAGCCCCTAATCTACATGCAGAGCGCCGGACGCATGAGTTCCAATTTTTTTTTGAAGCATGTGATTAGAGCCAGGGGCTCTAGTTGGCTTCAAAAAAGGGTGGTCTTGGGGCACTGAGCCCACCCTGTTGTGTGACATTAGCAAATTTAATATTCACTGTCTTCCTGTTTCTCCTCCCGGCCAATCAGGAAACAGGTCCTGAGACCCCATTGGCCGGGCGGGAGGAGAAGTGATGGCCGGGGCACCGCCTCCACCGCGACCTGCATGGGGTAAGTGCAGGGCTGACGGGCCTGGTGGGCCAGAGGGCGAGCGAGCCGGCAACAGGGGGAAGGGTTAGTGTGGGGTGGCAGGCTGGAGCGCTGGGGTGATGTCTGTGATCAGGTCTGTCTGCCTCCCTCCCCGACCGATGGAGCACCAGCGGCCACTGCTGTTAGTACAGCAGCTCTAAACGGGGGTGTTAGTTTAGAAAAAAAAATTGTGTGTACTAGGCTTAAGGCTGGCCATAGATGATTTTGTTTTATTATTTTTTTTCAATTGGCTGAGACTGATTGAAAAAAGCAAACAGATTCCCCCTATCTACACAAGTGAGGTGGATGAAGGAAACCTTCCCCGCTGTGTCAT
This sequence comes from Lithobates sylvaticus, assembly GCA_028564925.1. Taxonomy (NCBI): domain Eukaryota; kingdom Metazoa; phylum Chordata; class Amphibia; order Anura; family Ranidae; genus Lithobates; species Lithobates sylvaticus. Next base: position 137,297,169 of record CM053030.1, on the reverse strand, counting down.
TGTATTCTGACAGTATCACTCCTCATCAAGAAAGATATTCTAACAAGCCCATTCAACAGAAGTTGATCGCTTTCTGTCGAGCAGGAGCAGCCACACATGGATCAAAATTTGTCTGTTCCCTGCTGAACCGGACACATTTTTGTTCCATCTATGGCCAGCTTTGCTGAAGCTTTCTAGCAGCGTCAGAAGTTAGCACTCCTGTTAAGTTATGTTTAACATTCCCAAACTGGAACAAACTGTTATTTAGTATCTGAGCACCACAAACCAAAAGCACTATTTTTAATTCATTTTTATTATTCAAAGAAAACTCCCCCACCCATTTATGTCTCCATGCTTTATTTTCCAGATAAATTACTTTCAAAAATTAAAAACGCCTGTAAACGAAACGCGGCTAAACGCGAGTTGCCGCGCTTAGAAGCGTTTAGCGCTTGAAATGCCTCTAAACTCAGCATCTGAACTAATTTTTTTGCTTTCCAAAAAAAGGCCTCTAAACTCAACTGCCTAGAAACGACCCTGTGTACATGTACTGATAAGATAACATAGAGGAGAGTTCAGGAGCAGTAGAAAAAAAACCTCCCAACTGCTCCTAAACGTCCGTTTACCAGCAACAGTGTCCATGAGGCCTTAATGTGAAAAACCTCGAGACTTTACAACCCCTTTTAAGCCTATATGAACAAAGCCTTATGGCAACTCTAGTGCCTAATGCCTAATCATCATGTACTGGTAACTCCCAGTACAAGAAGCTATGATGTCAATCAGTTCCGCAACCTAGCGCCCTGTTTGCTATAAGATAGCCAAACATTCAGTTCTTTCTCACCATATGACAGTTGTCAAGTTTTTTTGAGAATGTGTTGATTCAGAGCTGCTTTTCAGGTATTAAAATTTGGAACAATTGTAGAAGGTTTGGCGGTCATCAAGTGTTAAGTGCTGTTTGGCCTCATTGTGGAAATATCACCCATAATGATGGATGAAATTATGCATTCTGTATACTGTGTTTAAAGCACAATCTGATGACATTTTGTAATTGATTGCCCTTGCTTCGGTCAGACACACGTATGTGGAGTACTGATCAACATTTCCATTATAGGTTGAAGGATAAACAGGAACCTGTGTGTGGTCACTTCTCTACCTCTTCCATGTTATAAGTGAGAAATGCTGAACACAGTGGTCTCCCATAACCCAACAAGAGCTGCACATTTTCTGCTCTATTCAAGCTGTAGTAACAGTTGTCATGATATGGAGAAGCTGAGCAGACACAACAATTCAGGGAGGCTGGTCCTCTGAGGGTAATAGATTCTTCCTCATCACATGGAAAGGTGATCTGTGTTAATTAGTTGAATTTTTTAATTTTATAATTTTTAACCATAATGCCGCGTACACACGAAGGGACAATCCCGCGGGATTATCCTCTGGACTGAAGTCCAGCGGATAATCCCCTCGTGTGTGGGCGCCGGCGGACTTTTTGGCGCCAAAGTCCAGCGGACCAAAGTTTTAAGTTTTGTTTTAAAATTATCCGCTGGACTTGGCAGTCCAGCGGACAATCCCGCCGTTAGTGGGCAAGTCCGCTGGACTTGGCAGTCCAGCGGACAATCCCGCCGTTAGTGGGCAAGTCCGCGGGACTTTTGAAATGAACGGACTTGCCGCTCATCGGCAAGTCCGTTCATTTAGCACGTGACTTCAGGTTACGTAGCTAGCGTAGGCAGTTACTGCCGCCGCGCTAGCTCCGTGACCTGGCATGGATTTAAAGGGAATCCCCACGCCGAAAAAACGGCGTGGGGGTTCCCCCAAATCCATGTCAGACCCTCATCCGAGCACGCAGCCTGGCAGGCCAGGAAAGGGGTGGGGACGAACGAGCGCCCCCCCCTCCTGAGCCGTACCAGGCCGCGTGCCCTCAACATGGGGGGTGCCCTGGGGAAAGGGGGGCCGTGCGCCCCCCCACCCCAAAGCACCTTGTCCCCATGTTGATGAGGACAAGGGCCTCTTCCCGACAACCCTGGCCATTGGTTGTCGGGGTCTGCGGGCGGGGGCTTATCGGAATCTGGGAGCCCCTTTAATAAGGGGGCCCCCAGATACCGGCCCCCCACCCTATGTGAATGAGTATGGGGTACGATGTACCCCTACCCATTCACCTAAGGTGTAAAATGTAAAGTACAAAAACACACACACTTTTGAAAAAAATATTTTTTTGCACTGCTCCGGGGGTCTTCTTCCGTCTTGGGGGTCTTCTCGCCGGACTCCTCCGCTCTCTTCTGCTCTTTTACCTAGCTCTTTCACGAGCGGGGGAGTCCGGCTACCTTCTTCGTCGTCGCCGCCGTCTGGGGGTCTCGATCCGCCTTCGGGGGTCTTCTTCCGTCTTGGGGGTCTTCTCGCCGGACTCCCCCGCCATTTACCAAGCTCTTTTACCGAGCGGGGGAAGTCCGGCTACCTTCTTCGTCGCCGTCGTCTGGGGTTCTCGATCCGCCTTCGGGGGTCTTCCGGGGGTCTCTTCTGTTCTTGCGGCGGCGGTCGTCGTCGTCGTCGTCGTCGTCGTCTTCCGCGCCTTCTTCTTCTTCTTCTTCTTCTTCTTCTTCTTCCGATGTTGACCCGTCGCTGTCTCTGCCCGGAATGCCTGTGCCGCTCTGCGCTCGGACTTATATAGGGACATGGGGGACAGGGTCACATGCACATGTCACATGGTGACCCCGCCCCCTTGTGTTGTCACAGTCCCGGAGGATGCTGGGACTGTGACATCGCAAGGGGGCGGGGTCACCATGTGACATGAACATGTGACCCTGTCCCCCATGTCCCTATATAAGTCCGAGCGCAGAGCGGCACAGGCATTCCGGGCAGAGACAGCGACGGGTCAACATCGGAAGAAGAAGGACAAGAAGAAGAAGAAGAAGAAGAAGGCGCCGGCGGCGCGGAAGACGACGACCGCCGCAAGAACAGAAGAGACCCCCGGAAGACCCCCGAAGGCGGATCGAGACCCCCAGACGACGACGGCGGCGACGACGAAGAAGGTAGCCGGACTCCCCTGCTCGTGAAAGAGCTAGGTAAAAGAGCAGAAGAGAGCGGAGGAGTCCGGCGAGAAGACCCCCAAGACGGAAGAAGACCCCCGGAGCAGTGCAATAAAATATTTTTTCAAAAGTGTGTGTTTTTGTACTTTACATTTTACACCTTAGGTGAATGGGTAGGGGTACATCGTACCCCATACTCATTCACATAGGGTGGGGGGCCGTTATCTGGGGGCCCCCTTATTAAAGGGGGATCCCAGATTCCGATAAGCCCCCGCCCGCAGACCCCGACAACCAACGGCCAGGGTTGTCGGGAAGAGGCCCTTGTCCTCATCAATATGGGGACAAGGTGCTTTGGGGTGGGGGGGCCCGCACGGCCCCCCTTTCCCCAGGGCACCCCCCATGTTGAGGGCACGCGGCCTGGTACGGCTCAGGAGGGGGGGGGGCGCTCGTTCGTCCCCACCCCTTTCCTGGCCTGCCAGGCTGCGTGCTCGGATGAGGGTCTGACTTGGATTTGGGGGGAACCCCCACGCCGTTTTTTCGGCGTGGGGATTCCCTTTAAATCCATGCCAGCTTGCGGAGCTAGCGCGGCGGCATTTACTGCCTACGCTAGCTACGTAACCTGAAGTTACGTTCAAAATGAACGGACTGCTCCGTGTGTGGGCAAGTCCGTTCATTTTCAAAAGTCCCGCGGACTTTTGGCCGGCGGATTATCCGCTGGAGAAGTCCGTGCGTGTGTGGGCAAGTCCACACGCTCGGAAAGTCCAGCGGACCTAGCTGGAAAGTCCCGCGGGATTGTCCGCTGGACTAGGTCCGCCGGCAAAAGTCCGCACGTGTGTACGCGGCATTATCCTACCTTCCCATTGGCCTGGAGTCCATCAGTTTTAAAGCAGATTGGATTGTGTTCCAGAAAGTGCAAATTGTACTGTTTATGCTGTGTATTGTAGAGAGCTACTTAAAGGGGAGTTCCGCCTGGGTGAAAAAGAAATTAAAAGTCAGCAGCTACAAGTACTGTAGCTACTGACTTTTAATATAAGGACACTTATCTGTCCAGGGAGCCCACAATGTCGGCACCCGAAGCCGACCTGTCCATCGGCTCCGGGTGCAGGCGCCGACATCCTTACTAAGGAAAACAGGAAGTGAAGCCTTGCAGATTCACAGCCTGTTACCTACTGCGCATTTTCTGAATGGTCCCTGCTGTCTTCTGGAACCTGTGTGTCTCCCCGAAGGTAGCGGGGGGGGGGGGGCTGGACATTGCAAAGATCTTTCCCCCGGAAGTCGGAGTGGATTCCTGGTTTTGACAGGTATGTGGCACCGGATGGGGGGAGGAATTAGATCCGCGGAAGTTCTGTTTTTGGGTGGAACTCCGCTTTAAGCAAGTTGCTAGCAGGCTTTCGAGAAGATTCATGTAGTGTTGAACCTTAAGCCTAGTACACATGGACTGAATGTCGGAAATAGAAACCAGCCGACATTCAGCCTGTGTGTACTGCAGCCGGTCCGACAGAAGTAAAAAAAAAAATGTCTACTTTTTTTTTTTTTTTTTTTAATTACTTTCTGTATAGCTTCTGTCCAAGGATTGGCCATTTAAAATGTGATAGTGATGTAAATGCTATTAAAATCTGATCAGGCATTCAGTATGAGTGTACACATGATTACACGCATAAATAAAACTCTTTCTTTTTTTCGCTTTTTCAGGCCTTCTAATGAAGGCAGACAGGTTCTCACCAGGGACACTAGGTTTATGTCACAGTTGATGGCCCCCTGCTGCCCCCTAATCTGTGTTAAGAGTCAGTCAGTGACCTTCTCTCCAGGGATGTCTGCCCTGCTCGTTATCAGCTTTATGTGCTTACTGTTGTTTGTGAACATGACACTTTAAGAGTAACAAGTAGGTTTACAATTCCATGCCTTGATATCAGAAAAAGATAGAACCTCTGGGTTACAGTGGTATGTTCCACCTCCCCTCTGTGGAAAGGTACTAGTGCTGCAATCAGAATTATTTTTAATCTTGCTAAGTACGAGGGGTACTCAAAACGTTTCTGTACTTTTTTTAAATATTTAATAGAGTTTAAAAAAAGTGTGGAAACTTTTTGAAGAACCCTCATAGATTGTAATATAAAGCACACCGTTTACATTTCCTGTTGTATATTTCTGTATTCACAAAGACATGTCAGACAGGTATCTGATAAGTGTAGAAATATGGCTACAGATTCAGTCAGTGCTGATCCTCCCACATATTCCATTCTACCTAGTACAGGTAGGTTTAACGCTGTTTCCCTAGTTTTGGGTAAATGGGGGCAGAAGTAAAATGACTGATTATAAAGATACTAATGAACTTGGAATGGTCATACAGGTAGTAAATGGTGTTGCTGTAGTCTGAGTATATAGTAAATGGGGGGTGGAGGTTACACTCTGCAGAGCCCAGTGAGGAGAGGTTTGAAAGCTGATTGGAGGGAAGAGACACACACCCCTTCACACAGCACACCGGAACAGAGCTGAGGCTATCAATCACAGGCTGTGGGTTGGAGCGCCTTCCCCTGCCACCTCTTAATGTCAGGAAAACTTGTCAGAAGTGACTCATGCAGATAGCAGAGAAAGGAAGCAACCGACCAAAATGACACTTAGTGCTCTGCACTGAGACAAGTATAGAGGGATATGCTTTGTTCACATTTCATGCCTGAGGTTTGTAACCACTTGAAAATGTACCGTGCATTGAAAAAGAATTCATACCCCTTGAAATTTTCCACATTTTGTCATGTTACAACCAAAAATGTAAATGTATCTTATTGGGATTTTATGTGATAGACCAACACAAAGTGTCACATAATTGTAAAATGGGAGGAAAAATGATGAATGGTTTTCAATTTTCTTTTTTTTTTTTTTTATACAAATAAATATCTGAAAAGTGTGGTGTGCATTTGTATAGAGCCCCCTTTACTCTGATACCCCTAAATAAAAATCTAGTAGAGTCCACCTATGTGAAATTTAATCTCAGTATAAATGCAGCTGTTCTGTGAAGCCCTCAGAGGTTTGTTAGAGAACCTTAGTGAACAAACCACATCATGAAGGCCAAGAAACATACCAGACAGGTCAGAGATAAAGTTATGGAGAAGTTTAATGCAGGGTTAGGTTAGGAAAGAGTATGGCACAACTGCAAACCTACCAAGACACGGCCATCCACCTAAACTGACAGGCTGGCCAAGGAGAGCAATAATCAGAGAAGCAGCCAAGAGGCCCATGGTAACTCTGGAGGAGCTGCAGACGTTTACAGCTCAAGTGGGAGAATCTGTCCACCGAAACAACTATTAGTTGTGCACTCCATAAAACTGGCCTTTATGGAAGAGTGGCAAGAAAAAAAAAGCCATAAGAAGTCCTGTTTGCAATTTGCGAGAAGCAATGGGAGGGGCAAACATGTAGAAGAAGGTGCCCTGGTCAGATGAGACCAAAATTTAACTTTTTGGCCTAAGGCTACTTTCACACTGGAGAGTTGGGGGCGTCGGCGTTAAAGCGCCACTATTTTTAGTGACGCTATACCGGCGCTATTTGGACGCTAGCAGTTGCTTTTAACCCCCGCTAGCGGCCGAAAGAGGGTTAAAACCGCCGGCAAAGCGCCTCTGCCCATTGATTTCAATGGGCAGGGGAGCTTTAGGAGCAGTGTGTACACCGCTCCTACAGCGCTGCAAAGATGCTGCTTGCAGGACATTTTTTTTCCATCCTGCAAGTGCATTGCCCCAGTGTGAAAGCACTCTGGCTTTCACACTGGAGTGAGAGGAGAGGCTCTTTATAGGCACTATTTTTAGCGCAATAGCGCCTCCAGTGTGAAAGCAGCCTAAAAGCAAAACGCTATGTGTGGCGGAAAACTAACACTGAGCAAAACCCTGAACACACCATGTTGTGGGGATGCTTTTCTTCAGCAGGGACAGGGAAGCTGGTCAGAGTTGATGGGAAGATGGATGGAGCCAAATACAGGGCCATCTTAGAAAAAAAAAAAAAACTGTTACATACAGCCAGAGCTACAATGGGAATGTTTCAATCAAAGCATATTAATGTGTTAGAATGTCCCAGTCAAGGTCCAGACCTAAATCCTAGAAATCCAAGACTTTAAAATTGCGGTTCATAGACACTCTCCATGCAATCTGACAGAGCTTGAGCTATTTTGCAAAGACTAATGGGAAAAAAATATCACTCTCTAGATGTGCAAAGCTGGTAGAGACATCCCCAAAAAGACTTGCAGCTGTAATTGCAGCAAAAGGTGGTTCTACAAAGTATTGACTGAGGGGGGCTGAATATAATACTAATGTTCCTTCCACTTCACGATTACGTGCCACTTTGTGCTGGTCTATCACATAAAATACGTTTAAGTTTTTGGTTGTAACATGACAAAATGTTGAAAATCTCAAGGGGTATATATACTTTTTTCAATGTACTGTATCTATGGTAAAATGTACAATCATATAATAATTTGCACATTATATTTCAGTTATTTCTAGCCTACTCCTGTTAATCTGAATGATAGTGAAAACTGTAAACTTACTTTGTGAAGACCCCACATATATCCTTGTGTTCTGTGACATGTATTCACTGTGCCCTGTTTATGAATTCTGTGACACAGAGTTTCAGGAGGCGGAGTCAGTACACGAATCACTGCTTGCAGGCAGCAAGGTACCATGGGATACCTAGTCCTCAGGAATTTAAAGTAAACAGCAAATAAGCTGCATAGCATACAGGAAGCTGTGGACAGAGATGTCTAGCAGGCAGCTCTAACAACATGAAAGAACTTTTGCTTTTACAATGCTGATGTTATAAAGTGTATGCTGTAAGCTCCCTATAATGCTTTAAAAAAGAAGTTTAAAAAAAAATGATATATATATACACACACACACACGCGCACACACACACACTCAGGCGGATGCTGCATCTGTCCCCTGCTCATTGCTTAGTTCTCAGACTTCACTGAGCAGAGAGCCGTGACTGTCAGTCACCGGCTCTCTGCTCTGCCCCCCACCTCTGCACTCACTGGAGCTGTGGAGAGGGCGGGATCACTAAGAGGCTGAGCCACCTGCCGGTCCAGGCATCTGGGTCAATCCTGACTGTAAAGTACCAGTTAAGTGACTTCAGCCAACAGCGGGTCACAGGAGTGCAGAATGAATTGCACTCCTGTGATCCATAGTAGAAGTATAGCTAAAAAAAGCTTTGACCATACTACTGCTTTAAAGCGGGATTCCGCTGACATACATATATTTTTTTTTTTTCTGTCATTGTTTTCTCAAGACACTCTTAATGTTGCACTCACGTGTTGCAGTTTTTTTCTGCGCCGATCGCTGATTTCATCCGTTTCGGTAATGTATAAAAACTCGTGCAGGGCTTTTCCATTTTGCTTGTGGGCATTTGAAACCCACAAGCACTTACTTCCGGGATGCGGTGAATGCGCTCCATCCAGCGCATGCTCAGTTAACTGAACGAGCAGCGCTGTCCCATTTCCTCCGTCCGAAATCTCTCGAGATTTCAGGATGACGGCGTCCCCCACTGCTTCATGGGATACTGTCACACAGCTCCCAGGGGTCATTGCGGAGCGAAAACCACGCCTACTCCCACGGGAGGAAAGACCGGAAGTCATTCTAAGAATGACTAAGAAAAGGTAAGGAATGCTTTATTTTATTTTTTAATGCTCGTTTGTGCATCTACATATAAAGGTCTTTTTAATAAGGTATAGATTTATTTTTGAGTAACAAACCGCTTTAAGTTCCCTTTATGTTCCCTATTACCACTGCAGAACAATGAGCTCAGCAGTTTTAGCTAAGCAGTGTTTGCAGTGAATGTTGTCATGTAGCAGTTTCCTCTATCAGATAACAAGAATGTGTACAATGGCTGCAGGTCTAGCAAACCCACCAATGCAGAATGTGGTGAGGGGCATGCTTGTAGTGATATTGATGTAATAAATCGGCCAACAATGCTTTGCTATCTGCTAGAGGCTCAAGTAATCATGGAACATTTATTTTTATTCCAGTGCATCAAAGTATCAGATTTAACTTTACATATTTATTACAGCGGTTTGTAATGTTTAAGGTTCTTATTTTTAAAGCCATGATAGGACTCTGAAATCAATGAATTTGGATTCTTATGCTGTCTTTAGTACGATTTGCCGCATGAGGCCAGGCTTTTGTCACTTTTTCTTGCAGGTACATTTGCCTCCTATTTCCAGTCAGCTCTGACGCCGTTTTACTGTTTGGGGGGTTAATAGAATAACATGTCCAAGTGTCTCTGTGTAACTTCCCAGAAAATGTAATGTTTTTTTTTTTTTTTTTTATCCCGGAGCTCTTTACAGGGAAATTCCCGAAGTACTAATATCCAGCTTTGCTGACCACTTGATGGAAGTTCATGAGGCGCATTCCAAAGAATGAAAATACAGTGATGTCAGATGCCACCTTGTGGTTACAATGCACTGACAGGAATGTAAACACACTGGAATTTGAGTGCTGGTAAATTTAGAAAGCCCTATTCAATACCGGATGTGAGGCAGTGGTGTCCAAGAAGAAAATATGGGGGAGTAAAGTTAAATGCCAAAGAAACTTTTACGGTTAAAGCTTAGTGCTGTATACATAAGTTAAAACATCAGTCCATCCAAAACTAATGATTTTCGTTTTTGGTGAGAAATAGTGGACTAAACCCACTGGCTGCATACAATATATCTCTTTATGGCTCCTGTGGCCAGACTTCTCTGTTATTCTCTAGTGTAAAATAAGTAAACTACCTAACATGGTTACATAGTTAGTCAGGTTGAAAAAACACACAAGTCCATCCAGTTCAACCATAAAAAAAAAAAAAAATATCGTACAATCCCATATACCCAATTCTATACCCAGTTAATCCAGAGGAAGGAAAAAAAAAAAACCCCAGCAGAGCATGCTCCAACTTGCTACAGCAGGGGAAAAAAATTCCTTCCTGATCCCCCAAGAAGCAAATCGGATTTTCCCTGGATCAACTTTACCTATAAATGTTAGTACCCAGTTATATCATGTACATTTAGGAAAGTATCCAGGCCTTTCTTAACCACTTCAATACTGCCCACTGTCATATGACGTTCACAAGGTGGATCTCCCATCCTGGGTGGACGTCATATGACGTCCTCCCATTCCTGGCCGTCTAGGGGGCGCGTGCGCCCGCGGCGTCGCTCGGGACCCAGTGCGCGTGCCCGGCGGCCGCAATGTCCGCCGGGCACCCGCGATTGCCAGGGAACACAGCAGGACCGTGGATCTGTGTATGTAAACACAGATCCACGTCCTGTCAGTGGAGAGACCGATGGTGTGTTCCCAGTACAGAGGAACACCAAATTGGTCCCCTCCCCCCACAGTTAGAATCACTCCCAGGGAACATACATTAACCCCTTCCCTGCCAGTCAAATTTACACAGTAATCAGTGCAATTTTATAGCAACGATCGCTGTGTAAATGTGAATGGTCCCAAAAATGTGTCAAAAGTGTCCGCAGCAATGTCGCAGTCATGGAAAAATTCGCAGATCGCCACCATTACTAGTAAAAAAAAAAAAAAAATGCAATAAATGTATCCCCTATTTTGTAGACGCTATAACTTTTGCGCAAACCAATCAATATACGCTTATTGCAATTTTTTTTACCAAAAATATGTAGAAGTATACGTATTGGCCTAAACTGAGTAAAAAATGTGTTTGTCAAAATTGTCACTCTTCTTTTGTCTATAGCGCAAAAAATAAAAACCGCAAAGGTGATCAAATACCACCAAAAGAAAGCTCTATTTGTGGGAAAAAAGGACGTCAATTTTGTTTGGGTGCAACGTCGCACGACCGCGCAATTGTCAGTTAAAGCGACGCAGTGCTGAATCGCAAAAAGTGCTCTGGTAAGGAAGGGGGTAAAATCCTCCGGGGGTGAAGTGGTTAAAGCAATCTACTGAGCTAGCCTGAACCACCTCTGGAGGGAGTCTTCCACATTTTCACAGCTCTTACTGTGAAGAAACCTTTCCGTATTTGGAGATGAAATCTCTTTTCCTCTAGACGTAAAGAGTGCCCCTTGTCCTCTTTGTTGACTGTAAAGTAAATAACTCAACACCAAGTTCACTATATGGACCCCTTATATATTTGAACATGTTGATCATATCCCCCCTTATTCACCTCTTCTCAAGAGTGATTAAATTAAATTCCTCTAATCTTTCCTCCATGCCTCTTATCAGTTTAGTTGCTCTTCTCTGCACTTTCTCTAGTTCCCCGATATCCTTTTTGAGAACTGGTGCCCAAAACCGAACTGCATATTCCAGATGAGGTCTTACTAATGATTTGAACAGGGACAAAATGATATCTCTCTCTCTGGAGTCCATACCTCTCTTAATACAAGAAAGGACTTTGCTTGCTTTGGAAACTGCAGCTTGGCATTGCATGCTATTGAGCTTATGATCTACCAAAACCCCCAGATCCTTTCTCCACTACGGATTGCCCCAGTTGTACCGCCGCCCCTCCCCCAGCATGTATGATGCATGCATATTGTTATTCCAAGTGCATAACTTTACATTTATCAACATTAAACCTCATCTGCCACCTAGTCGCCCAATTAGACAGTGCATTGAGGTTGGCTTGTAAATTAGAGACATCCTGTAAGGACATTATTCTACTGCATAGCTTGGTGTCATCGGCAAAGACAGAAATTTTACTTTTGATCCCAGACCCAATATAATTTATATAATTAAAAAGTAATGGTCCCAACACTGAACCTTGGGGTACACCACTGATAACCTTAGACCATTCAGAGTAAGAATCATTAACCACTACTCTCTGAATTCTGTCTTTTAGCCAGTTTTCTATCCATTTACTATTGATATTTCCAAGCCTGTAGACCTTACCTTACACATGAGCCGTGTGTGCGGAACTGTATCGAACGCTTTTGAAAAATTCAAGTATACCACGTTCACTGCCACCCCTCTGTCCAAGGTTTTACTTACCTCTTCATAAAAAGAAATCAGGTTTGTCTGACAACTTCTGTCTTTCATGAATCCATGCTGTCTGTTGCTTTTTTTTTTTCCAGCAAGAACTTGTCTATGTGGTCTTTTATTAAACACTCCAGTATCTCCCCAACTATAGAAGTTAAACTAACAGGTCTATATTTGCTTGGTAAAGACTTTGTTCCCTTTTTAAATATAGGCACCAAGTTCGCCCTGCGCCAATCCAGTGATACTATTCCCGTCATTAATGAGTCCCTAAAAATTAGATACAATGGCTTTGAAATTACAGAGCTCAATTATTTTAGGATCCGTGGGTGGATGCCAGCAGGTCCAGGTGCTTTATCCACCTTTATTCGGTCTAAATATTTCTGGACCATATCACTTTTGAGCCATTGTGGATCATTTGGGGCTGTGTCAATATCACCCCCATTATGGACATAAGCTCCCCCATGCTCATTTGTATACACAGATATATGCATGGTCAGAGCATATGGGTAGAACTGAGGACACTGAGAATTCTGATGGGTCCCAGAGGCACCTCAAGAAGATACCAAACTGATGCCATCAACACCGGCCTTTAAAGAGGTTGTTAACCCACTATACTATGATCATGCCATCCCCTATATTATATAATGCTATGTGCCCCTGTGCCTGTGTTATGTAAAAAAAAAAAATACAATTATACCTTATATCAAAGCAGCGCTCACGTGACTCCTCAGCTCTCTCCTCTGCCCGGGTGCAGCCAAGCACTGCCACTGATGTCAGCCGTAGAGGAGGGGAGGAGAGAGAGCTGAGGAGTCACATGAGCAATCAGGAGCCACTCTAATATACGGTATAATCTGCATTTTGTATATATAACACAGGGGCATATAGCATGATGTATTAGAGGGGATGGCATGATCGTAGTATAGATATGATTGCACCAGGAGGGGAAGATTGTGATGTGGACTGAGCTGACAGGCAGACTGGGGGGGGGGGGGGGACACAGGAGAACAGGGCTGCGGTTGACGGAGGCATGTAAACTGCCCACTGTGGTCAGTTTACAGGGGGGAGGGTATAGCCAGGCAGGTTCAGCCAGGTTTTCACGTGATAGAAAGAGCCAAATTACACAACACAGTCACTATGCTGTATAACAAGCTTTAAGGTAACAGGATCCATTTTTTTTTTTTAGGGTAACACTTATTAATACTGTAATATGACATCATGGACATGTGTACTATGTCGTTGTACTATACCTGTGGTTTCTAGGGTGGAGATTAACAATGCTGAACTCCGTACCTTGCCCCATATTTTCTCCTTGCTCTGGAGGAAAATAACTTAAAGTGGACCTTCACTCAGAAGTAAAAGTGCCATTTGTCCAACTCCCCACCAACAGACAGACAGATACCTGCTCTCATATCCTCAGATCTCACCTAGGTAAGAGTTATATGTAGGCAGGTATCCCCCTGCCCATTTCCCCCACTCACAGCCACCTGGGACACATCACATGTCTCAAAAGACTGCAGGACCACATATTCAAAATGGCAGCTCTTGAGACTCGCAGCAGGGAGAACAGGCTGCAGGAAGACAGAACTTGATCCCAGGCACTGGTAAGCACTTTATTTTAATTTTTTTTTTAAAAGAAGCATGCCGCTCAGAATATTAAGAAATCTCTAATCTGAATTCTTGTTCTGATTCACTAAATCAAAGTATTGAATAAAGAGGCTCAGCATGACAGCCAGGAAAACACCACTGAGGTAGCAGCCTCAATGATTTGTGATGAGAATCATTGGCCTGGATATTATTCTGGTAATCATACTCCCATTTTATTTTTATACGTCCAGGTCCTTTTACAAGTGCATTGTGCACTGTTAAACAAGAGCAATGAGTAAACGTGACTAAATATAAGAACCCCATGTTTTAGAGCTTTTGATTCTGTATTCTAACAGAAAATGTTTAACAGCATCTATTATACGAAAAAGTAAAAGTAGAAATTTACTCTACGTGAAAAACTCTGTGAGTAAATGTCTCCCTCTGGTGTTTGTTTTATGCATTACAAGTTTTCGGCTGCCTGAATAATTAGCATGCAGATTTATTAAAGGAACATATGCATGCTGCAAGTATTCAGTGTGGTTTAGTGCCCATTAATATGCATTTTCTTCTTTTTTTTGTTTATTCTTTATTTAGGAAAAACAGTACTACAAAAATGGTTGATGTACAGATTATCATAAACAGTTAAGCAGTAAACTAGTATCAAGACATGGAAGCCAAAGTGGCTGATGCATAAGGTACAAATTCTAATTGCATGAATCTCATGTCCCAATCGAGGCAACTTTGATCCCGGACACTAGACAAGCTACTGTTTCCTAATACTTAAAAAAAATTAAAATAAATATATTATATATATATATATATATATATATATATATATATATATTTAAAGTGGTTGTTAACCCACTCTAATATGATCATGCCATCCCCTTGGTTATATAACACTATGTGCTGTATAAAAAAAAAAGTGTCAGGGCTCAGCAGCCATTATATACTTCAGTCAGTTTACAGAGGGGAGGGCATAGCCAGGTTTTTTAGGTGATACGGGGGGCCAAATTACACAGCACAAGCACTGTGCAGAGCAAGGTATTGATAAAGGAGGAGAGGAGATCTCTCCTTGTCATGAACCCACAATATTGAGTTCTGAGAGAAGATACAGCCCAACCTGCTATTGTGAAGCAAATGTTGTCTGATACTTATAAAATAAATATGGGGCCCAGATCTGCCAACACTTCTCCTGATCTTTCAAAGCTATAGTAAGATTATTCCATTTGTTGGATCTCTGCAATTCTGGCATGCCAGTGTGATTTGGTAGGAGGGGGTGGTTGTTTCTACAGCACTTGAAAGCAGGCTTCCGCTGCATTAAGGAGATGTTTTTGTAAGGAATATAACTTTTTATTAGATAAGGGCATATCATAAAAAAAAGCAGGCTGCTGAATTCCCTTTAAAAGACAGACCTATAATAGTTTTAATTGTTTATTCATCCATGTCCCAAAAATTCCTATGTTTTGGGTAGTCCCAAAAGATATAGAACAAGGTGACTTCCGACTCAAGGCATTGCCAGCACTTATTAGAAACCTGTTGGAACATGCTGTGAAGAAGCATGGGTTCTGTAACCTCTAGTTAGGAGCTTATAATCTCTTGGTACTTACATGTTATAGAAGCTTATTTGCAAAAAGAATGATCCTATTTCTTTTTAAGTCCACCTTCCAAAGGGAGTTCTTGTAGGGCCCCCCATCTCTAGCAACAAGGAATATAGCAATGACAAAGTGTGCCTTACTGGCATTCTGTTAAGATAAGTTTGTTCAAATGAGGATGGCTTTCTCACCTTTTTGTATTCCACTGGTAAAATGCAAAGGTATGCTCCCAACTGGGCACAGAGCAAGAAATCTAAAGTATTAAATTGGAGTTCCAGCCGTTTCTGTGTTTATTAAAAGTCAGCAGCTACAAAAAGTGTAGCTGCTGACCTAATAAACACACACACTTACCTGTCCCACGATCCAGCGACGCGGCCGATCGAAGCCTCGGTTCTCTCCCCTGCATTACTAGTGCGGGCACCCAGCTGTGACAGCTTGCAGCTTCACAGCTGGGTGTGGATATGCAGGTCGCGATGGGCATCCTGAATGGCCGGTCTTCTGTCAGAATCAGCGATCCATCAGATTGGGTAACGGAAGTGACGTTCAGTCAGAAGAAGACAACTGACATCTTACTACACCCAGCTACGGCTTTAATTTATCAGTCATTTTAACAATAAAGTGAGCGTATATACATAAATATAGTATGTTAATGTAGCGGCCCCTACGCTTAGATAGGTGCTTAGTATTGGTTCGTTTGATAGTGTAGGTTAGATGTAGGTAAAATTGGCCAGGGCCTTGTTCTTTTTCCTAGGCCTGGTCATTTATTTGGGGGTGGGAGTGTTAGTGTAGGATGGGATGTAACCGCCTACACTTGGGCTCAGTGATACCTCGTCTGCAGGACAGTGGCTAGGACTGGAAAGAGAGGAAGGACTGAGGCCTGAGTGGCAGGAAACCCATGTGAGAGAAGGGAACAATAGTTAATTTCTTTGGTCAATGGGTGTCTCTCATATAAAAGGGGGGGTCACATGCTCAGGGGGAGGAGGAACAGAGACAAGGGTGCGCAGGAGAGAAGGAGGGCCTGGGGGGCCAGGGGTTCAGAGACCCCGGAGCCTCCGGGCGGAGGTTTGAAGGCCTGGGGGGTTCAGAGACCCCAGAGCTGAATAACAGGAGGAGAGGGAGTCCAGGTCAGCCCACATCTGGCCACTGGAGTAAAGTCACCGTGTAGAAACTAATGAGGACTGGGCGTCCCATGCGGGGATGAACCGGACATCAAAGGAGGAAGTAGGAGTCAAGCGGATGGAGGAAACTGGGAATCGGCTTTGTGTGAGTAACATGGACTATTGATTGGGAGTGAGCAAAGGGAGTGCAACCCAGTAGTGCTATTCCGTGAACACGCTGTGTGTCCAAGGACTACAGTGTTATACATTTTCCAGGACTGATGGAGACTGGACGACAAGAGTCATGGAAAAAAGCAGTGTGGCCTGTGACTTTGAAGTCTAACCTCAATGCATTATTCAGAGTGACACTGCTCGGTCTATAATGGAAATGTTTAAGTCCTGAAACAAAAGTTGAGAGCAGGAGGGAGTCACCAGGAGTAAATTGTAACATGCCAATACGATAAGAAAACGGGGCATCTCATATCATCCATTCAATTGCTCATTGATTTACCCCAGAAAAAAGCATTATAAACTTTAAAGTCGTCTGGGGTTTTGAAATTGCATGGGACAGAAAGAACGGGGCTAACTGAAAAAAAGGTAATGAACAACACTGCAGCTCCCAAGGGGGTAGTGTGCTACATTAACATCTGTGATGCTGTTTGCATGTTTAATTTTGAAAGACTAAAGGTGTAACCCTAAGCAGTGTAAGGGGGGTACTCTGCCACCTTCCTACTGCTTGCGTCCAGCTTCTTTCAAAATGTAACATCAACTCACCATCACAGATGTCAATATACTATATTTCTGTATATAGACTCACTTTATTGCTAAAATTACTGTTAAATTCAAGACATAGCTAGGTGTACTAAGATGTCCGTGGCCGCCTTCTTCTGACTATAGTGTTCTACCAGATTAGGCAACCTGGTAGCGGATGTACGCATGTGCAGGTGACCAAACGTCACTTCTGTTCCCTAATCTGACGGGTCACCGGTTCTGACGAAACACCGGGCAATCTTCTGGGACTTCAAAAGATTGCAGGGAGGGAGGTGGAGAGGAGAAACTTTGCCTAGGCGCCCAGAGCAGAAGTGGGAGCTGGGTACCTGTCAAAACTAGGTACCTGCTCCCCCCCCCCCGGCAAAAAAAATGACATGTCAAATGTGTCATGTAAGGGAGTAAAAGTCTTTAAAGCGGAAGTTCCACTTTTGGGTGGAACTCCGCTTTCAGTAAAAATGTATTCTCAATTTCCAGATTCATCATGGGATAATTATTAGAGGATAAATGTACTAAACATAGTGTCCCCTGTTGGATAAGGGTGTCAAATTGGAGATCATCCCTACTATTTTGAAAGTCAGCTGGCCCCAGTATAGGAATCATAGGACTGGAAGGGGGTGAAAAGAGGTAGATTGAAAAATTGTCCTGTTATCTGTAAAATGGTCCCTATGAGGGGGGTCTTGTTCAATTTATGCTGTGAAAGACCAGCCAGGGAAGCATGGGAGCCCTGCTAAAGGAGGATTAATAAGGGCTTCCAATTTGATCCATAGTTTTGTATGACATTGGGTATACCAGTCCCCTCTGGTTTGATGGGATACCTCATGGCATTTCACCGGGTTGGGGAAACCAGTTCTCCTTTTATCTTGGGGAGAGATATTATCCACCTCCTTAGTCTCGCTGGATTTCCAGCCCGTATAAACTTTACGAATCTGGTGCATAAAGCGCTTGAACTAGATATACAGTGGTGTGAAAAAGTGTTTGCCCCCTTCCTCATTTCCTGTTCCTTTGCATGTTTGTCACACTTAAGTGTTTCGGAACATCAAACCACTTTAAACAATAGTCAAGGACAACACAAGTAAACACAAAATGCAATTTGTAAATGAAGGTGTTTATTATTAAAGGTGAAAAAAATCCAAACCATCATGGCCCTGTGTGAAAAAGTGATTGCCCCCTAAACCTAATAACTGGTTGGGCCACCCTTAGCAGCAACAACTGCAACCAAGCGTTTGCGATAACGTGCAATGAGGCTTTTACAGCGTCCTGGAGGAATTTTGGCCCACTCATCTTTGCAGAATTGTCCTAATTCAGTTACATTAGAGGGTTTTCGAGCATGAACGGCCTTTTTAAGGTCATACCACAACATCTTAATAGGATTCAGGTGAGGACTTTGGCTAGGCCACTCCAAAGTCTTCATTTTGTTTTTCTTCAGCCATTCGGTGGTGGACTTGCTGGTGTGTTTAGGATCATTGTCCTGCTGCAGAACCCAAGTTCGTTTCAGCTTGAGTACACGAACAGATGGTCGGACATTCTCCTTCAGGATCTCTTGGTAGACAGCAGAATTCATAGTTCCTTTTATCACGGCAAGTCTTCCAGGTCCTGAAGCAGCAAAACAGCCCCAGACCATCACACTACCACCACCATATTTTACTGTTGGTATAATGTTCTTTTTCTGAAATGCAGTGTTCCTTCTACGTCAGATATACTTGGACACACACCTTCCAAAGAGTTCCACTTTTGTCTCATCGGTCCACAGAATGTTGTCCCAAAAGTCTTGGGGATCATCAAGATGTGTTGTGGAGAAATTGAGACGAGCTTTGATGTTCTTTTTGCTCAGCAGTGGTTTTCTCCTTGGAACTCTGCCATGCAGGCCATTTTTGCCCAGTCTTTTCCTGATGGTGGAGGCATGAACGCTGACCTTAACTGAGGCAAGTTCCATGTCTTCGCCATTTGTGGATAATGGCTCTCACTGTGGTTCGCTGGATTCCCAAAGCTTTGGAAATGGCTTTATAACCCTTTCCAGACTGATAGATCTCAATTACTTTCTTTCTCAATTGTTCCTGAATTTCTTTGGGTCTCGGCATGATGTGTAGCTTTTAAGGATCTTCTGGTGGACCTTACTGTGTCAAGCAGCTCCTATTTAAGTGATGCCTTGATTGTGAAAAGGGGTGGCAATAATCAGGCCTGGGTGTGGCTAGAGAAATTGAACTCAGGTGTGGACAACCACAGTTATAGTATGTTTTAACAAGGGGGACAATCACTTTTTCACACAGGGCCACGATGGTTTGGATTTTTTTTCACCTTTAATAATAAACACCTTCATTTACAAATTGCATTTTGTGTTTACTTGTGTTGTCCTTGACTATTGTTTAAAGTGGTTTGATGTTCCGAAACACTTAAGTGTGACAAACATGCAAAGGAACAGGAAATGAGGAAGGGGGCAAACACTTTTTCACACCACTGTAGAAATATGTACAGGAACATGGTTTAGTGGGATTTTTAACAGCTCCAGAGAAAATTAATATCCATGAAGAAGTTGTCTTTAAAAAGTAACAGATGTTATTTATACAGCATTAAAATGTGTGTAACATAAAAGTTACTGTCTGGTAATTCATCAAATTAATCCCCTGAGGAAACCCTACAGGCGAAATGTGTTGGGATAAATATATTGTATCATCACCTACCTTGAAAATGTCTCCCATGACGTGATAAAATGATTATCTGCTAACTTTTATGTTACACAAATTTTAATCATGTATAATTGTGTTCAATTTTAAAGACAACTTCTTCATGGATATTAATTGTCTCTGGGACCGTTAAAAATCCCACTAAACCATGTTCCTGTACATATATCTTCTATATTGGATGTTGGTGCCTTTGTTGAGTATGTCACCAGCCCACATCACCAATTTGTCCTAGATATAGAAGATGTGGCATCACATTAATTTTGATAATACTATTCCAACTGTACCATTTGAAAACTTTCCTATCAGCGCTGGAAGTCTTTTTTTTTATTTTTTTTAACAGATAATATTTTATTTAAATAATGCACAAATGCAATACAGGTGCACAAAAGTATAGTTAGAGTTCAACATGTGGACTTCATGTAAAGGCACAAAATATACTTACAGCCCTACTAATATAAACCCCTTCGGGTACATTCAGGGCAGTGCGCTGGAAGACTAGTTTGAACATTCCATAGGCATCCTGCTCCCCCTGGGACCCACATACGTAAGTAGCTGTATAACGGCATCTACGGAGGACGCAACGGGGTTTGCCTGATGTGCAGGCTCATTCTCCCTGTGAAGATAGCTGACTAGCTCAGCGTCGGTGGATAAAGTCCAGACAAGTCAGCGAGTGGCGAGATACAAGAGAACTCTTTCCCCCCCACTGGGTATATGTACTCCTCACGTTATCTGTGTTTCCTCACCTTACTTGTCCCACTGCACTAAGCCACAGTCACCGCAGAACTGTGTACCTTGTGGCTGCTACACAGTGCTCTGTGTGCAGGGGCTGGAACTCTCCCCCGCTGCTTCTGCCCCACGTGGCAATACTACAACCACGTAATGCTATTTGCCATACTAGCTCATATCCCAGGGGCTCACACCTGTCCCAGGACTTTGCTTTACCATGCCTTACATCACAGCTTCCATAGCTAATGAAAGTAAAGTATGCAAATCTCCTGGTAATGTGTTAGGTCCTCTCTACACACGCATTCCATCTTTAATGAATAGTGCACAATTGTGACCCGTGGATATCACATTGACCCCTATACTGAGCCGGTGCTCTACTGGGTCTGTGATTATCTTCATTATCTATCATTTATTGTACGAAGTATGTGTGTGGATGGTTGACATGTCTGTGGTAGCAACATGTGTGCCCCCCCTTTTACCAAAGTTGTCAAATATTTATATTTTCTTTTGATGGTTTATATTGTGATTTTTCAAAAAAACAATTTGTATTTTTTGAAAACTGGTTGTTCCTTGTTGACGTATTCTTGTGGACCTTTAGTCCATCTCTTTCTATGCTGTCTTTTAAAAGAGGAAACCACTCCCCATCCTTCAGGGATCAGTTGAGTTATGGTTAATTTCCCTGCATCCAGGGAGTAGGCATTACTAGACGTGTAGCCCAGTTAACCTTTTCATTGGTTGTTTTGTGACGGGTCGTCTAGTTCAAGGGCGTGGGGGCATGATCAGGTAAGGTGAAAGAGCCAAAGTTGACAATGGAAAACAGGAGCCACTGCAAAAATCAAAATGTAATTGATTCTGATCTAGGTCCTGGGATTGGCCGAGTAAAAAATGTAGCCTCTGTCAGGTGTATTGAAAGTCCTCCAGCTATCTAATAATTGATTGTCGTGGAGTAGTTTTGTGGCAGTCCACAGGTTCAAGTATGGTAAATGAGATGTGATGTATATGTACCTACACTGATACAAACGATATGCCCTGCTAATCTACATATCATGTAAATGTTTTTAACCATTTTGGAGAAATTAAACAGTTTTTAATTCTACACTTAGAGGCGCCTTTCTTTTGTCTTTCTTGTTTCCTATTTAGAGATTGTTTCTCTCCATAAAGTGCAGCCCTAAGTGTGGAAGAGTCCTCCTCCTTATTATAGACTCCTGGTCCATTAGAGACATTTCCTTTGCTTGGTCTTGAAGTTCAGAGCGCCCTTATAAACACTATATCTGTGATATATATGTGACTATGATAAACATTAGGGAATCTGGGGTTGCCAAGTCTAGGGACCTTATTAACATGCATTTTCACGTGTTGAGGCATATTGCGCTTGGCATCCTATTCATTTTGAGTGCGCACACAGTGTGGTAAAATGCATGAAAAATAGGTTCTGCACTGTTTGGTACAACACACAGATCACTACCATATGCACTATATAGAACATGTATGTATATGCCTTCACACCTGTGTAGCATGATACACTGTGTTTACAAACATTCATTTAAATGGAGTGGCAAAGGACCAGCACAGGTCAAAAATTACATCTGCATGATTTTCTCTCTGACCCATTGAAGGGCACAGGGATAATACACACGTGGGTTAGTTATACTGCCACCTACAGGAGGATTGGACACTGGCAAACAAAATAAAATGCAGGCCAGCTCCTCACATGACCAGCATGCTTCACTTTTGTGCTAAGCCTCCATAGGGTGAGCCTGAAAGTGCTTTCCAGTCTAAGCGCTCATCTATCATTGCAGGATGATTCCCAGGTGTGGAGTCATGGCATTGCATTACTTGACCCTGTCTCTAAAGATTCATTTTAGTATGTAATTAGGCTGGACGCTACGTCAGGGGGTTCCTTCTTAGCTTCTGGGGTGGCTTGTGCATGGCATCCATTGTTTTCACCTGTGGGGGTATATGGATGAATCAGCTGAATTTGGTCTTGGTCTCGGTACTCTTTTCAGAAGTTTCCTTTCTTAATATGTGTGTCTTTAATACCCAAGCTCTAACAGTGGAGGTTTTGTCCTTGGTCATGAAAGTGTTAATGTTCGAGCTTGTTCAACTAGTGACCAAATCCAACCTCAGTGGTAGCAAGTAGGAATGAGCAAACCAAGCAAAGATTAGTTCACTCGATACAAAAAAAAAAAAAAATACATGAACATAGCACCCAAAATTCCACTGAAGCCCATGGCAGCCAACACTTGTCTCATTTTTTTCAGGTCTTTCTCGAGGCAAAATAGAAATGGGTAGCTGGGCATTGCCATGGGGTTCAAATACCAATGCAAAAGATTAAAAAAATAAATACAATTAACCACTTGCCGACCGCCCCCTGTAGGGGTAGCTGGGCATTGCCATGGGGTTCAAATACCAATGCAAAAGATGTGACCCCCATATTACAACCTAAACAAAGGTTTTAACCCCCTGATTGCCCCTAAGTTAACCCTTTCACCAGTGTCAGTGGTGACGCTGGTTAGCCAGTTAGTTATTTCGTTATTTAGGTTCCCCGTCAGGTTTTTATACAGCGTCAGGTACCCCCATATATTACCTAATTTTTTTCTGTTAACCCTGTCACCCCCTTATGCCAGTGTCACTAAGCGATCGTTTTTCTGATCGCTGCATTAGTGTCCCTAGGTCACCAGTTTTTTTTTGTATTACAGGGTGACGCTGGTTAGTTAGCTTGTTTTTTATACTGTCAGGGTACCCGCCATTTATTACCCAATAAAGGTTTAACCCCCTGATCGGGTGATATCAATTAGGTTTTTCTGATCGCTGCATTAGTGTCGCTAGGTAACCATTTTATTTTTTTTTAGGTAACCGCCATGTTTATAAAGGTTCATAAATAGGTTTATAGGTCAGGTACCCCCATATTACAACCTAAATAAAAGGTTTTAACCCCCTGAGTGCCCCTACAGTTAACCCTTTCACCAGTGATCACTGTATAACTGTCAATGGTGACTCTGGTTAGCCAGTTATTTATTTCGTTATTTAGGTTCCCCGTCTGGTTTTTATATAGCGTCAGGTACCCCCATTTATTACCTAATAAAGGTTTAACCCCCTGATTGCCGCCTAGTTAACCCTTTCACCCCACTTTTGCCAGTGTCACTAAGCGATCGTTTTTTCTGATCGCTGCATTAGTGTCGCTAGGTAACCAGTTATTTTTTTGTATTACTGTTAAGGGTGACGCTGGTTAGTTATCTTGTTTTTTATACTGTCAGGGCACCCGCCATTTATTACCCAATAACGGTTTAACCGCCCAGCCAGTGATCGGCTTTCATGTAAAAGCAATTCTAGCGGGTAATTAGCCTCTAGACTGCTTTTACAATCTAATGTGGTATCATGTAAAGGCTTTTAAAGGCAGCAACACCCACCTTTTTAATCTTTAGGGCCTTTGCTTTAAACATATATATAGTGTTTGGGGGGTTCAACGTAATTTTCTTGCAAAAAAAAAAATATGTTAAAAATAAAATAAAAAAGCATGTAAAAAAAAAACAAAAAAAAAAAAAAAAAGTGTCAGAAAGGGCTTTGTCTACAAGTGGTTAACTGGCCTTAAAACTGTCCCCATTAAAAATTTTTTTTTTTTTGTCCCCCATTTTAAAAGTTGTCACTAAATCATATATTGCTCAAAAATGTCATGGGCATATGTGGAAAAACACCCCAAAATACATTCTGTTGCTTCTCCTGAGTACGGGGATACCATGTGTGGGACTTTTTGGGAGCCTGGCTGCGTACGGAACCCCAAAAACCATTCACCCCCCCCCAAATGACCCCATTTTGGAAAGGACACCCCAAGCTATTTGCTGAGAGCAATGTTGAGCCCATTAAAATTTTTTTTTATTTCACTTCTCAATGCCAATCACAGTTTCGGAGGCCATGGAATGCCCAGATGGCATAAAAAACCCCCAAAATGACCCCATTTTGGAAAGTAGACTACCCCAAGCTATTTGCTGAGAGGTATTGGGTGTATTTTGCAGATCTCGCTTTTTGCCACAAAGTTTTGGAAAATGCTAAAAAAAATACCCCATTTTGGAAAGTAGTGAACCACTTCAGCCCCGAAAGGATTTGACCCCTTAATGACCAGAGCATTTTTTACAATTTGGCACTGCACTACCTGGTAATTGCGCGGTCATGCAATGCTGTACCCAAACTAAATTTGCGCTTTTTTTCCCCCCCAAAATAGAGCTTTCTTTTGGTGGTATTTTATCACCTCTGCGTTTTTTTTTTGTTAAAAAAAAAAATACAATAAACAACATTTTAGTCATACATTTAAGCAAAATTGCATTCAGCCACGTCTCGAATAAAAAAAAAGAAAAAAATTCAATAAGCGTATAGTTATTAGTTTGCGCAAAAGTTATAGCTATGGTACATTTTCTGGAATTTACGCAGCTTTTAGTTTATGACTGCCCATCTAATTTCTTGAGGTTCTAAAATGGCAGGGCAGTACAAATTACCCTATTTTGGAAAGTAGATACCCCAAGGAATTTGCTGAGCACATTGAAATTTTTATTTTTTTGTCACAAGTGATTGAAAAATTAAAAAAAATAAATGTACACAAAGTTGTCACTGAAATTATATATTGCTCAAACATGCCATGTTTATATGTGAAATTACACCCCCAAATACATTCTGCTGCTTCTCCTGAGTACGGGGATACCACATGTGTGGTACTTTTTGGCAGTCTAGGGGTGTAATTTCACATATACCTATGGCATGTTTGAGCAATATATAATTCAGGCTACTTTCGAACTGGTTCGGGCGGGTGTTGGCGGTAAAGCAGCGCTATTTTTAGTGCCACTTTACCGTCGTTTTAGCTGCGCTATTTGGAATATTTTATGTTTTGCCACAAGTTTCGGGATAATTACAATTTATTTATTTTTACACAAGGTTTGTCACTTAAGCTACTTTCACACTGAGGCGCTACAGCGCTAAAAATAGCGCCTGTAAAGAGCCTCTACTGTCTCTCCAGTGTAAAAGTCCTGCAAGCCGAATCTTTGCAGCTCTGTAGGAGCGATGTATACACCGCTCCTACCCATTGAAAACAATGGGGCAGCGCCGGTAAAACCGGAAGGGGGGGGTGCTTTAGGAGCAGTGTGTACACCGCTCCTACAGTGCTGCAAAGATACGGCTTGCAGGACTTTTTTTTACTGTCCTGCAAGTGCACCGCTTGCACTTGCAGGCTCGGGCTTGCACACTGGAGAGACAGGAGAGGCTCTTTACAGGCGCTACTTTTAGCGCTGTATCACCTTTAAAGTGCCTCAGTGTGAAAGTAGCTTAAGTGAAAACCTTGTGTAAAAATAAATTTGAATTTTCCCGAAACTTGTGGCAAAACCTAAAATATTCCATGGACTCAACATGCCTCTCCGCAAATAGGTTGGGGTGTCTACTTTCCAAAAAGGGATCATTTGGGGGGGGGGGGGTTGAACTGTCCTGGCATTTTATGCACAACATTAGAAGCTTATGTCGCACATCACCCACTCTTCTATCCACTTGAAGACAAAGCCCTTTCTGACACTTTTTGTTTACATGAAGAAAATATTTTTTTTTTGCTAGAAAATTACTTTGAACCCCCAAACATTATATATATTTTTTTAAACGCAAAGGCCCTACAGATTAAAATGGTGGGTGTTGCAATTTTTTTCCCACACAGTATTTGCGCAGCAATTTTTCAATCGCAATTTGGAATTTTAATGCACTAAAACACACTATATTGCCCAAATGCTTTGCACACAACCGTGCAGTGGTGATAAACTACCTACATTTTTAAAAGCCTTTACAGGTTACCACTTTAGATTTACAGAGGAGGTCTACTGCTAAAATGACTGCGCTCTATCCGATGTTTGCAATGATATCTCACATGCATGGTACAATTGCTGTTTACATACAACACAAGACCGACACTTGCGTTCGCCTTTGCACGTGAGCAGGGGGGACAGGGCTGTTTTTTTTTTTTTCATTATTTATTTTGCTTTTTTAGTTTATTTTTACACTGCTCCTTTATTTTATTCTTCTTATTTTATTTTTTTGGTTATAATTTTTATCGTTATCACAGGGAATGTAACTATCCCCTATGATAGCAATAGGTAGTGACAGGTACTCTTTAAAAAAAAAAAAGGGGTCTTTTAGACTAGATCTCTTCTCTGCCCTCAAAGAATCTGAGCACACCAAGATTGGTGTGATAAAATGCTTTCCCAATGGTGCAGTTTATATCCGGAGAAACTGAAGTAATGAAATGCTCTTAGCTTCTGGTTTCTTATGCCATAGAGATGATTGGACCCACTGCTTGTAAAAGCAGTCTAGCGGCTAATTAGCTGCTAGGATTGCTTTTACATGAAAGCCGAACAACTAGCTGAAAAGAACGATACCAAGATGATACATAAACCTGCGGGCATAATTCTGGTATAACCACTCAAAGTCCAGAAACATACCAGTACATAGCTGGTCCTTGTTGGGCATATATTGTATTGTTCTTTTTTTTATGCAGCCTGTGGGCTAAACGAAAAAAGAGATTGATTGGTGGGTATGCCCACCATTAGAATATCGCCTTGCATCCACCCACTTCTAATGCACTTTTTTTTTTTTTAAATGTGGTGGTGAAATCACCTCCTACAGCAATAAAGTTGCTGATTTACATATTGTGAGAGCAAACGCTGCTGCTGTCAAAATAAATAAATCAGTGCTGCAGCTGAATGGCATACCTGAAAAGCAAACAAAGGTAATAATAAAACATTAACTCAATAAAAAACTTTTTTTTAATTGCAATCTGTGACAAAAGAGTAAATAATATATGCCAAAGCATGGGGGCAATCCGCTCCTAATGTTAGGGGCAAATCGCCCCTGCCCCCATGCTTTGGCATATATGCTCATTTTTTAACTGTGGTGGTGAAATCGCCTCCTACAGCGATGGAGTCGCTGATTTACATATCGTGAGAGCAAACGCTGTTGCTGTCAAGATAAATAAATCAGTGCTGCAGCTGAATGGCGTACCGACAAAGAAAATGATGATTAATAACACACAGTAAACAGTAAAGTATAAAATAATTACATACCTGCAAAGCAAACATGATAAAACATAGCAACAATAAAACATTACAGTTAAGCATAAAATACAGTAAAACAGAGAAGAACCATAGAGAGAGAACAAGAAAATTACAACTATTTTTGGCTTTTTAATATCATTTTTTTTGTAACTGTAAAGGTTCCAGGTTCTGGTCTCTAAAAATGTGATGGCATCTTTGGAGACCCTGTGAAAGTGTGCCCTAGGACTGTACAGCGCTGTCCCCTATGCTAATACTCCACTAGTGTGTGGTAGCATTGGAAACATTCAGCGATGCAGAGACCAGGTTGGTCAGGACAGGAGGGACAATAAAAGCAGGTGTCATGCCTGTATCCACGTTTCCTACAGACACAACATCTTCTTTGGGGTGTTTGTTGGGTATGGTTACCAGGGAGGACATACTGAAAATGCCTTTAATGCAGCCGACTCACTGCATTTGCATTGGGAAGTTGGGGCACAGCACCATCTGGAAACAGAAGGGCTGTGATGACCTCTTCCTGGTTTTTAAGGAAGGATCCAGTTTGTCCTGATGCTTTGCATAGCACATAAGTGTTCAGCAGAGCCAATTGAAATCGGTATACAGACACTTTTTTTGTACCAGCATCTGGCTATACTGGTCTTTGAAGTCCGCCCCTCCCATATTAAGGTTGTATTCATGGACACAGAGGGGCTTCACAACAAAACCAGTCGCCGTTGGAATTTTGACTGTCGTATCTGCATGAAGGGAGGACAGAATGAAAACATTCTGATTATCCGTCCACTTCACTGTGAGCAAATTATTACATCTCAAGCAGGCTTTCTCCCCCTGTCTAA
This sequence comes from Lithobates sylvaticus, assembly GCA_028564925.1. Taxonomy (NCBI): domain Eukaryota; kingdom Metazoa; phylum Chordata; class Amphibia; order Anura; family Ranidae; genus Lithobates; species Lithobates sylvaticus. The sequence continues at coordinate 137,268,868 of CM053030.1, read as the reverse complement.
GTCGGGATTAGATCGCATGGGACCACATGCGCAAATTCTACAATCAAAAATGGGACTAAAAACTGGTGATACCCCTTTCCAAATAAGGGTGACACCAAGTCCCAGTCTTGCCAGTGCTCCCCATGTAATCTCTCATAAATCTATATGTATAGCCTGTTGCCCTATCACAAAGCTTATACTATTTGACCCCATATCTGGCACGCTTGCTGGGAAGATACTGTTTGAAAGACAAGCGGCCGGAAAACGTAATCAGGGACTCATCAACGCAGATGTAAAGAACACTGCAAACTGTTGGTTGAAGTGGTTTACAAGGGACTGACTTTTGTGGAGCCAATCAAATCCAGGGTCACCCTAAAGCCCCGTACACACGGTCGGACTTTTTGACAACCAACATGCAAATTAGGTGGTTTGGACCAACATCCGACCGTGTGTACGCTCCATCGGACCAACTTTTTCCAGGTTGCATCGGACTTTTGTTGGCTGTGCGAACGGACCAACTTTCTGCCAACAAAAGTCCGAAGGACCAAAGTCCGAACGTGTGTATGCAGTACCAACTGACTTTTGTCCACAGTACAAACACGCATGCTCAGAACCAATGCAAAAGATCAGACAACAATATAGAAGTTGACCAAAGGTGGCGCTGGAGTATTCGAACGTCCTCTTTTGAAGTGTCGTCAGTACGTTGAAACGTCACTACGTTCGTGTTGGTTGTCTCAAAAGTCCGACCGTGTGTATGCAGTACCAACTTGAGGGCCAACGCCCTTTGGACAAAAGTCCAAGGGAAAGTTGGTCCACGGTCCGACCGTGTGTATGGGGCTTAAGGACGACAAAGTTCATTGTTGTTGAAGTGCATAAACCGCAAGATCTGCTCGTATCTAGCCCTGGTCATAGAGGCAGAGAACACGGGCATATGATGAATGAGGTCAGTGGACCAATTTGACCGCAACTCTCTCTTTTTAGTTATGCCCATGAGGAGAGATAGGCCCAGATAGGTCATCATTTTCGTAAACTGTGATAGGTTTCCAACCTCTGGTAAGGGTTAACTGGGGATTAGCAGCGATTAATTGACCAGCATACAAATTACAATAGATCTATTGAGATCTTCCGTGAAAAACAGCGAATTAAAATCAAGTGACGTAAAATCAACTTTTTCCACCTGAATTTCGGGTTGGCCAGTGAATGGGGGAAGTACGGGCGCAGAAGTGAGGTGCAGAAGTGGTGGGCTCCCAATTAGGATTGGCAAATGCAGTGGGAAGGGCACTATGGGCTCGACTGGCCTGTCTTTGTCTTCTTGGTGGCTGTGGGACACTACTTGTACTCAGTGCTGGGACAAGGCCATTTGGTGCCCAGAGCGCCCCCCCCCCCCCCCCCCCCCCCCCCCCTTTTTAATAAAGAATCAATGTCGTTTCAATTTTTTTTTTTTACTAGCAATGACGGTGATCTGCAATTTTTATCGTGACTGTGATATTGCAGCGGACATATCGGACACTTTTGACACATTTTTGGGACCACATTTATATAGCGATCCGTGCTATGAAAAAGCATAGATTACTGTATAAATGTGACTGGCAGGGAAGGGGTTAACACTAGGGGGCGCTGAAGGGGTTAATATGTTACCTGGGAGTGATTCTAACTGTAGGGGGAGGGAATTGACAGAGGGAGGAGACGGATCAGTGTTCCTCTGTACTAGGAACACACCATTGGTCTCCTCTCCTCTGTTTACATACACAGATCCACGGTCCCGATGTGTTACCGGGCAATAGCGGGTGCCCGGCGGACATTGCAGCCGCCGGGCATGCGCATCGAGTCCCCAGTAACACGGCAGGCACACGCGCGCACCCCCTGGTGGGCCAAAAAGGCGAGGGCTTCATATGACACCCTCCCGCCATGAGAGCTGCGCCGCCTGGCTGTCAATAGACAGCCGGCGGTCAGCAACCAGTTAAGATTTGTTAGTCCTGTACTGTACATTCCGCCACAATCACTGAACACTTTGCACTTTTATTTTCAGAAATTAACATTTTACAATTTACAGAAATGCAAACTTTTGTTAAATTGCTGACATTAACACAGATGCACACAAAGTGGAGAGGCATATTAAGCAAGTCTGTGTCATGTCTCTTGTCTGTCTCTGTCATGTAAAAAAAGAAAAAAAAAAGGAGTACCTATGGGCCGGACTGTAGCTACAGCACACTCTGTCACACACACCGACTTCTCCTCTAGCTTAGCAGGCAGGCGGCAGCAGCTCCTCGCTCCTTTAGCTCACAGCGCGCCTAGTCCTCCCTGCACACCTGAGTCCTCCCACCTCGCCTCCGGCCGTGAGTGACGTCACACCACTGGCAGGTACTACGAGACTCCTCCATAGGGGGGACTCAGTAAACACTGAAGCAGAGAAGGGAGGATGCAGGAGCGGAGCGCACTTGGCGGCACACACAATTGGTACAGTGGTGACTTACTAACAGGGGTCAAGTCCTGGGGAAAAAAGTGTGGGAACTCCCACCCAAGATCCACGCCCCCCACCAAAAAATAAATAAATGATACGCTCATATGCATATATATTTCACAGAAAATATAGTGATTGCAAATGCGACATACTACAGGAGATGATCAGACTGTGAATGCGACTAGAGGAGATGACCGGACTGCAAATGCGACATACTACAGGAGATGACCAGACTGCGAATGTGACATGCTACAGGAGATGACCAGACTGCGAATGCGACATACTACAGGAGATGACCAGACTGCGAATGCGACATACTACAGGAGATGACCAGACTGCGAATGTGACTACAGGAGATGACCAGACTGCGAATGCGACTACAGGAGATGACCAGACTGCGAATGTGAAATACTACAGGAGATGACCAGACTGCGATTGTGACATACTACAGGAGATGACCAGACTGTGAATGTGACATGCTACAGGAGATGACCAGACTGCGAATGCGACATGCTACAGGAGATGACCAGACTGCGAATGTGACTACAGGAGATGACCAGACTGTGAATGCGACATGCTACAGGAGATGACCAGACTGCGAATGCGAAATGCTACAGGAGATGACCAGACTGCGAATGTGACATACTACAGATGACCAGACTGCGAATGCGACATACTACAGGAGATGACCAGACTGCGAATGTGACTACAGGAGATGACCAGACTGTGAATGCGACTACAGGAGATGACCAGACTGCGAATGCGACATACTACAGGAGATGACCAGACTGCGAATGCGAAATACTACAGGAGATGACCAGACTGCGAATGCGACATACTACAGGAGATGACCAGACTGCGAATGCGACATACTACAGGAGATGACCAGACTGCGAATGCGACATGCTACAGGAGATGACCAGACTGCGAATGCGACATACTACAGGAGATGACCAGACTGCGAATGCGACATACTACAGGAGATGACCAGACTGCGAATGTGACTACAGGAGATGACCAGACTGCGAATGCGACTACAGGAGATGACCAGACTGCGAATGTGAAATACTACAGGAGATGACCAGACTGCGATTGTGACATACTACAGGAGATGACCAGACTGTGAATGTGACATGCTACAGGAGATGACCAGACTGCGAATGCGACATGCTACAGGAGATGACCAGACTGCGAATGTGACTACAGGAGATGACCAGACTGTGAATGCGACATGCTACAGGAGATGACCAGACTGCGAATGCGAAATGCTACAGGAGATGACCAGACTGCGAATGTGACATACTACAGGAGATGACCAGACTGCGAATGTGACTACAGGAGATGACCAGACTGTGAATGCGACTACAGGAGATGACCAGACTGCGAATGCGACATACTACAGGAGATGACCAGACTGCGAATGCGAAATACTACAGGAGATGACCAGACTGCGAATGCGACATACTACAGGAGATGACCAGACTGCGAATGCGACATACTACAGGAGATGACCAGACTGCGAATGTGACATACTACAGGAGATGACCAAGTAGCTAATTTTAAAATTTAAACTCAGCAATGCACAGCTATACAGGGGGGATAACAGCATTGTCAGGGAGGGTTTAGTAACAGTGAGTCTATAGATAGAAAGACCTACCTGACCAGCCGGGCTCACCTCCCGCTCTTAGAGGTCTGGAGGCGGAGCTTTCCGCGCTAGGGGCGAGACTTACGGCGCTAGGGGCGGGGCTTACATTGGTAAGGGCGGGAATTTTCTTAGTCCAGGAGAGGAGATCTCAGTGCTCCGAGACACATACAGAGTACATGGGGCGGGGCAGGGCAGGGTCCAAGCGTCAGTGGAACTCCCTGCCCCGCCCCTTCATGCTGACAGAGCCTCCCTCAGCCTAAGCCGAGCCCAACAGCCGGCTATTTGCTAGAGCCTCGGGCGGCTCTAGTCCTGCAAAGGGAACGGGGTTCCTGCTGTGAAAAAAGTGCAGGGACGCCGTTCCCGCAGGACTCGAGCCCTACTTACTAAGTGACAGTACTGTACTGGTGGGCGGCGGCCGTGGCAGAACTTTACCTGCAGGCTGCGCCCCCCCCTTTAGCAAATGGTAGCGCCCAGGGCACGTGTCCCTTCCGCCCCGTCCTTGTACCGGCCCTGCTTGTACTAGCCACCGCACCAGCTTGAACTGCTCTTATGGGACTCGCCACATCACCACATGATACTGCAGTGCTGGTTTGTCTACGACCAGGGTGTACTAGGCCGCTGGTGCTTGCCAGTTCACCAGGAGCGGCACTAGTACTGGCTCTCTGCTCCATAAGAGAGCCCTGTGGTTGTTGCACCTCAACAGCAGAAGAACACTCGGGTACGCCTGACCTTAGCAGGGACCACTACCCCGTCTTTAGAGCTATCTGTCAGGGTGCTGCTGCTGTCTACTAGTTTGTATACTGAGCCTGAATCTGACAGTGAGGTGGCTTCCCATGCACTCTCATCTGTCATGCTCAGAAACGTACAGGCCTCTTCACTAGTGTACTTCTGATTGGACATTTTGGCCTCTAAATTTATAGGTACAGCTAGTGTGACTCACAGGCAAAAAGAGCACCTGATTGTCAGAGCCTGTTTTAATCGCTACCAAAAAAACGGTTAGTGTTCGCAGGGATCAGGCTGACATAACCTGCAGTTATGTGTGTTGTGTTTTGTAAGTGACAGTGATCAATTGATACTGCACTTGGGTAGACTGGGCTGGACGGAGGGGCTAAATGCAGGTGCTGGCAGGTATCTGGGCTGATCCTGCTAACACCGCCGCGGTTTTGGCAACACTAAACTACTGGGGACACTAATATAGTTCTGATCAAATCAAAGATATTGATCTGTTCTATACTAGTAAGGGAGGTGTATGGTGCGTGCGTGGGTATTAGCGCTACCCGCACTGATCTGACACTGCCTGGGATTGACACCAACGCTAAAACCGGGCAGGCGATCAGGGGGTTAAACCTTTATTAGGTAATATATGGCGGGTGCCCTGACGCTATAAAAAAAAAAACAAAAAAAAACACGAACTAACCAGCGTCACCGGTGACATTAGTACGGTGATCACTGGTGACAGGGGGTGAAAGGGTCAACTGGGGGTTAAAGCCTTTTTTCGGTAATATATGTGTGTACCCTGATGCTATAAAAGACTGACGGGGAAACTAACCAACTAACTAGCGTCACCTATGACACTAATACGGTGATCAGAAAAGAGATCTGTACACTATATTAGTGACACTGTGACAGGGGGTGAAAGGGTTAACTGGGGGGCGATCAAGGGGGTTAAACCTTTATTAGGGGGTACCCTAGACCTACTACTAGCTGCCCTAAAACTGATTAGTGTCACACATGATACCAGCGCAGTGATCAGTGAAAAATCTGAAAACTGCACTTAGTGACACAGTGGCAGGGAGTGAAGTGGTTAACCGGCGGCCGATTAGGGGGGTGAAATGTGTGCGTATTTGTACTGTGCCAGTGTAGTGTTGGTGCAACTCACATTTGGATGTCCTCTCTCCGGAACCAAAGGATTTTTCGGTTTACATTACACAGGCAGAGGACAGTCTCTCATTCGCCAGAACCGATCACCAGGTCCAGGCCAGAAATCATTGGCCTGGAGACTGATCGATTCTGAAAGGAATCTGATCGCCACAGGTGCACGCGCCCCTTAAGCGGCCGCACGTCGACGTACAGCTACGGTGATTTGCCCAGGAGAGCCAACCTCCTGCAGTATAACGATGGTGGCTGGTCTGCTACTGGATAAGAAAGATGTATATACTTACCTATTCTCAGGACACTCCAGTCTGGTCATGTGATCCTGTGTCAGTAAGCTGTGGTGAAGAGAGAGTGTGCCAACAATGGCTAGATCCTCCAGTGTTCATTGGTGTTGGGTTATTCTATACAAGTAAAAGCGCAATAGTCCGGGGGATATAAGAGATAAAAAAAAACTTTTCAAGTTGAGCAATAGAACCTAGATTTGTAGAGTGGTGGATCTTAGTCTGAGTCCAAAATAATGCAAGATTATTTAAGAGTCCAGATGAGGGGGTGGGGGTGATCAGATGATTTCCACAAGCAGGGCTGCCTCCAGGGGGGAACTGAAACCAGGTTTCAAATTTCTGCAGCAAAAAACAAAGGCAGCGGCCGACCCTACCACCCAGCGGTGTCAGCTACACGAACCAAGGCGCTCAGTGAGCAGCAAGAGCCTATGACAGACCCAACGGTCCCTTTGATAGATCATTTTCTATGCCTTATATCAACTTCCAAAATGTGAGTTGTTTGTGTTACTTAAATGTATAAATAAAATTGTTGTTACTTCTACACCCAGAGGCGCCGCTCTCTTTGTTTTTTGTTGGGTTATTCACCTATACAGTTTTTTACATATATTGGACACTTTGTATATTCGATTTGTTTTATCTATTATTCATCATTTTTCATATTCATTCATTTATGTTTATGGGTTAGCGTTATCATTTAGAATGGCTGGTAAAGCCTGGAGTGGTAACATCACCCATAGGCTTCAATGGTCCATCTGTTGTTGGTCCTTTCTCTTCTCCATTGAAGCTGTGCTGGCTGCCACAGGCGAGCCAATTAATGCGATTGGTCCAGAACACCCTAAAAACAGGTTATTATATGCATTTTTCTTACATGGGTTGGTTAGCATTTTTTTGGAGAAATTTCCTTTTTTCTTTTTGCTGTTCAAATGAAATTCAATTGCAAGACGTCCAAACAGTAGACAACACAAAAACAATAGAAAACAAAGATGCCACAGCAATTGCAGTTATCAGCCATACAAAAGTTGAGGAACAAAAATCATACTGTGAATACAAAATACATATTAAGAGTCACACAAGTCAAGGGGGGCAGAGCCGGCGCACAGCATGTGAGGACAGCAGGGACAGAGCTCTCGCTGCAGATTCCTGAGCCTGACCAGATCCTGTGGGCTAAACACTCGAATTTCGGCCTGGACTGCTGGGGCATGAGTGGGGGATCCTCGACAGAGACCTCCGGGCATGGGCGTCCGCAAATACAGGCAAGTTGGGGCGCTTGCCCCCCCCCTGGAACTATCAGGTGTTCGCTTTCATACTGTCTGTGTCAGTGTGTGCTGTGTTTAAATGTCCGCGGCGCTGCATCTGTTTCCCTGCTGCCTGCTGTTTTCACACTGACAATGTCCAGTGTCCTCCGCTCCACAGCTCAGTCTTTCCACCCTCCTCTTCAGTGATTGGCTGCCTGTGTAGTGTAGGTGTGCCTCATCGTGTTGTGGCTCCGCCCACTCAAGTGCATGCCGCCGAGTGATATGCTGGCCTGGCACTGGCAGTCTGTGAGCCGCCCAGTGACATGTTAATGCTACCTGTGCTGTGCCTAGGCAACAAGAACAACGAGGAACCACAGGTAACAGCAGTTATTAGCAGCCAGGACTTCAAGAGGCAGGAGGAAGAGCATTTTGATTGATTTATTTCTAGATTTGCTGGGAAGATATATATGTGTATTTAGTGTATTATGTTGATGAGATAATTCATGATTATGTGACATCTTCTTCACTTTGTAAGTTACTACTCAGGCCAGGCTACCAGACCAGTCCATACCCAGCATGTTTTCATCAAGATCAAAATATATATGGCCAAAACACAATGGCAGCCTGTGCATTAAGGGCGCACGGGAGCGCCACCCCCTTTCTCCTGCCACCCCCCTATCACCTATAGATAGATTCATGCATTGCATGAATCTATCTATGGCCGCTGCTGCCACCCCCTACTAAGGTGCCCGGACCCTTTTCGGGCGCAGGACGCCTGAATTACAGCGACGGGGGTTGACGGACTTTGAGCGAGGCTATCTGAATGATGCCTGTAGCTACAGACATCATTCAGATATTGTCGTTTTCAGCCCTACACCATAAGAATGATCATAGCGACTGTGGCACTGCTTGATCGTTCTTACTGGAGGTGAGAGGGGACCCCCCTCCGGGATGTTGATCATAGAGATTTCCAGCGGACCAGATGGTTGCCGGAGTCTCTATGATCATCGGAGGCTGAGATGTGGGGTCTTATTGCCCCCCATATCTCACTGTAAAGAGGACCTGTCATATTCCTATTACAAGGGATGTTTACATTCCTTGTAATAGCAATAAAAGTGATCCAAAAAAAGTGTCAAAATAAAAAAAAGAAAGTATAATTAACAATAAAAATCGCCCCTTTCCCCTGTCCCCGTGAGCTCACACGCAGAAGTGAGCACATACGTAAGTCCCGCCCACATATGAAAACGGTGTTCAAACCATACATGTGAGGTATTGACACGAATGTTGGAGCGAGAGCAATCATTTTGTCCCTAGACCTCTGTAACTCAAAACATGCAACCAGTAAAAAAAATATCAAGCGTCGCCTATGGGGATTTTTAAGTACCGAACTTTGGCTCCATTCCATGAGCGTGTGCAATTTTGAAACGTGACATGCTAGGTATCTATTTACTCGGCGTAACTTCATCTTTCACAATATGCCAAAACATTGGGCTAACTTTACTGTTTTTTTTTTTTTAAAGCACAAAAATGTTTCTTTCCCAAAAAAAACACGTTCGAAAAATTGCTGTGCAAATACTGTGCGAGATAAAAAGTTACAACAACCGCCATTGTATTCTCTAGGGTCTTTGCAAAATAAAACATATATAATGTTTGGGGGGTTCTATGTAATTTTCTAGTAAAAAAATTATGATTTTTACATGTAAAAGAGAAATGTCAGAATTGGCCTGGGTGGGAAGTGGTTAAGCTTTTGCATCAGGTTCCTCAAACCTTTGCCTGCCTGAGCTTTATGTGATAATGACCAAGCCCCTCTCCTTCATGACATTGCGAAAAGGGGCTGAGCATGGGTGTCCATAAAATGATGCCCCCCCCCCCTGAAAAAAGTTCTGCGGACGCCCATGTCTCCGGGGATGGTGAAGTATGGGCCACCCTGGCCAAAAATGCCAGGAGAGTGACTAGCCCACTTTGTCTGGGGCTCTCAAGATGGCGCCGGAGGAGGGGGAATGGCCACCGCTTCAGAGACATGAGGACACAGCATGGCCAGTATCTAATACCCCAGATCGGGTGAGTCCCAGAGTGCAGAGAAGTCACACCACATGCAGGGGAAGATCCTTGGACAGGGGTGACGGCCGCATGCTTAGAGCTGGCAGGGCTCTGGAGGAGGATGAGGAGCCATCCCTTACACAAATCATGGCAGCCATACAGGGGTGCCAAAATAAGCTGATAGATCATTTTGGGGAACTGAAGGTGGAACTATGAAACATGACATGCAGAAGCTTAGAGAAAAGGCACACTGTCAGACCTATGAGCACTGATGTTCAGGTGATTAAAAAAACCCTCTCTGAACACACCATAAAAATGGCTGACATGGAGGACCGCATGAGAAGGAACAACATAAGGCTGGTGGGGTTCCCTGAGGGGGTGGAATGAAACCATCCTGAGGAGTGGCTAAAAGTGCATATGGCCCCAGGTACTTTTACTGATATGTTTGCCATAGAAAGGGCACATAGAGTCCCGGGTAGAGCACCACCGAAAGGCGCCATCCCCAGACCCATGATTGCAAAGATTCTGCACTTCAGGGACCGAGAGAATATCCTGAAAGAGGCCAGGACTGGGCCTGAACTAAAGTTCAATAAATTACCGGATATCTATTTATCCTTATTTTTCAGCTACCACGCAAAAACAGAGAGCTTCCTGTGAGTCAGCTGTACACGGCGCCTGCGTGCCAACACTATTGTGAAAAAACACTTTGTAACAGGGCCCCTCGCGGGCTCACTTCGCTCGCCACGCTTTGGGCATGGCCTCGCTTGGCATATCTATATTCTAACCCTATGTCCACTTGGACTTAGGGCAGAATGTAGTGTGCAGGCGCCGTGTAGAGCTGACGATCAGCTGTTCATCTTCGGAGACTTTTGGCTGCTCCGTAGTCGATAGTACTGCGCATGCGCAGTACAGGGTGTCCTTATCCACCGGGGGAACTTTCTCGGCAAGACACCGGTAGACTGTCCCATCCAGCTATCTCAATCATTTAAATACTTGGGGGTGGTGGTTCAACTTCCCATTTCTGGGTTCCTGGACCTCAATCTGAGACCGGTGATACGGGTGCTTCGGGAGAGAGTACAGAGCTAGTGAAACATGCCGCTGACGGTAATGGGTCGCATAAACCTATTTAAAATTATCTTTCTTCCAAAGTTGCTGTACATTCTCTTAAACTCGCCTGTGTACGTCTCAGTGAAAGTATTCAGGAACATAGACTCTATTGTGGTGGAATTTTTATAGGGCCCCCAGGATCTCTCTGGCAGCGTTGAAGCTACCTCTGACAATGGGGGCTTAGCTATGCCAGATCTAAGATCCTATGTGTTTGCGTCTCAATTGACATTCTTGCATTGGCAATGCTTGCCCCAGGTCCCCAACGCCAATACTTTACTAGAGGCAGCGGTTGCTACCTCACAGGAAACCCTCTTGAATATGCTGTTCAGGAAGGGGATCCAAGGGAGGAAGGTGGGCTCTGTAATGGCGCTCCCAGGGAGGGTGTTTCATCTATGTGCGCAGAGAATGGCGGATGACCCTTCATGGATGTCTCCGAATTGTCCTCTGTGGTGCAATAAATCCCTAAACGAGTTCAATAAACTAGAAGATGGGTACAGGTGGGCCAAATATGGGGTAAAATATTTACACCATTTATACCAAGATGGCAGGTTGTCCTCGTTTGCACAATTGCAGGAGCAGTTCAGCATACCTAGAACTTGGCAATTCAGATATGCTCAACTGTGACATGCAGCGATAGCCCAGTTTGGGAGAGGGGAAGGTCGGGTGCAGAACACTAAAGTATAAATATAGTATTCCCGCGCTAATACGGAGACTTTGATGTGGAAATGTGTAAGGTGCAGCGAACACCGAGAGGGTTAAAACAATACCCAAAAGAGAGAAATGGAAAAAATCTATGGATGGTGTCGCACTCCTAAGCTGATGTCAGTGTAAAAATCGCATAAAGTCGCTGTTGTGTGGAATCAGCGAACTGGTGGTAATATGCAAATTAAAGTGACTGTGCAACTCAGGCTAAAACATCAGTAAGACAATAGAATACATACGATGCAATGACTAAAATCAAGCTGAAGAGCATCAATCAATTAATATATAAAAGATGAGCATATATATATATATATAGTGACTGGTGTGCAAAAAACAGTGATATAGAGCAAACTGTGGTGCATAAATAAATTGATATGCAAAGAGCAAGAGTGGATAAATAAATAAAGTGACTATCGTGAAAATAAAATTAGAAATAGTCGCTAGGTCGCTGCAGGCAGTGGTCGACCAGCGGAAACAATAAAGTAATGGTAGAGTGATGACCAGTGGCTCAGGTCATAACAACGACCATGAGGTATAAGCAATAGTAGATAAAGGGAATGGTAACAGCCAATACAGATAATGGTGAATAAAATAGCAGCAATTGCAAGTGATAGTACTAATGGTAGCGACCAGTGTAGGTGATAGTACTAAAAATAGCAGCAAATGGAAGTAATTATGGTAACGGCAAATACAAGTGAAGGAGTGGTGTAATAAGAAAAATAGCATCAACGCAAAAAGCAATATATGTAACAGTCCATATAGCTCTGTAAACCGCCTAGAGCTAGTGATTGCAGATGTGAGTCCAATCGGGGTTGCACCGTGGTGCCGAGTGCCAGGTGGGGGTAGATAGTGGTGAATAGGCTTGCACAGGGTGATGACAGTGCTGTAATCTTCAGTGCTAATGACACCCGTGGGTGTCCTACCCAATTACCTTCCTGCTGCAAGGTAAGCAGCATGTGTGTAGATGCCAAGGAGATGGTCTCTCTGGGGGGTTGGTACTCGGGGGGTCTCTCAGGGAAATGTTGCTCTGGGGTCTCCTACCCGGTACTCCTCTCTTATCCAAGATGTATGGAGCTTATATGGTGGTGGGTCTGGATGCTTCCTAGTGTTCAGAGCCAGGTGCCGCTCAGCATATGCCAAAATATAGTGGGTGTGGAGAGGGGAGAGAGTAACAACGAGGGACCCATATAGTGTAGTAGGTTTTGGAAATAAATGAATGAGCTTTATTGCATAAAAAGGGGGGTACTCACATGGACAATAATAACACAGTGTAGATTCAAAACGAGTGCCGAGCATAATCTTGGGATAAGAAACTCTTGGAGGTTCCTTAACCAAAGTAAAAAAAAAAAGGTACTGGAAACATGGCCCATTCAGAGGTTCTACCCTGGGCCACTATGGCATGTTGTAATTGCATGTAGTAGAAGTGCATAAAGGGCGGAAGACCATATGCTTCTCGTAAAGCATCAAATGGGAGCAGAACTCCATTGTAAAAGATTTGCCTCAAATACACAACACTATACCTCTTACATATTGCACCATGTTGTAGTTTGGCTAACTCAAGGTAGGTATTATTTTACCAAATGGGACTAAGCTCTGTAATACCCATGGCTTCTTGAAGGCACTTGACTTTATTCCATACTTTCTGGATTAAATTGTATGTTGGAAAGTTTTTTTGTGGCTTTCCAAAAGCCTGTGTGTCAAGGGCCATCGGAATAAAGCTGCCCCTCACTGTGTATAGCATTACATTTGCAGAAGAGCTAATACCTTCTCGTCATTCCTTACAGCTAGTTGGATGCATTCCTTATTGTCTATGGCTTTGTATTGTGACAACTGCAGGACCTCAACACATGAGTATTCTGGAGTGGCTGCTCAAACGATTCCTGCTTCTGTATAGTTGTCCTGGGCTAGAAAGTGGTAGATGTGGCCTACTAGAAATAGGAGACTTTCCTTAGCGAACCTGGAGAATGTGCCAGCTGCAGGCTCATGGACTTTCTTGCCCCGACCAAACATTCTGACCTGCTGATTTTTCAACTCTTCTCAGTGAGACAGCCTGCAAAACTGATGGTTGCTGTATGCCACCGCGGTGACGTCTGAATGAATCCAGCTCACGTGACCTTCCAGCCAGTATTGAAGGAACAACCAGTTCACCTTAGACATGATACTGCTGGATCCACAGAGGAGGGAAACTACTTTTTAACAAATGGGAACAGGACCGATACGCGATTGGTTAGTAAGTAGACTGGGACAAGTGCTGGTAGAGGCTACAGGCTGATCCTCAAGTTTTAAAGTGGTCCATATTGCATTAATAACAGCTGAAATTGTGTACTTTAGTTTGGGCGTGATGTAAAAGACTGCAAATCCTAAGAGGCAGGTTTGTCTGTCAAAGACTAGAGGAATTCAGCATCTGACAGCATCTCAGCAACTGAATGCTCAGAAGTTGTTCAGAATCTGCAAGGGAAGGTGCAAAGACACACTTGTGGCTTTTGCAGTCAGCAAGCATCACTGGTATTTGGCCCATAAATTCTTGCATGACTGCAGTGAATTTTTCCCAGGAGAAAGGTTGCCCAAAAGCTCAGGGAAGTCTCCTAAGATGGCAGACTTCTGCAGAGGGCAAAATTCCAGGCTGCTTGTCAGCGTACATTTGCAAATGCATGTGTAAGCCACAGAGCCTCGTCGAGACATATCTGTGGTACCTAACACTAACCTATAAGTGTCCCCACAGTGGAGGCACATGCATTCTTATAGATAGGTGAGAGAGCAGGTGGACTGAAGGGGAGCCACCCCTTCTTAAAAGGTACAGGGCATGGGCGTCCGCAGAACTTTTTTCAGGGGCGGACATAATTTTATGGACACCCATGCTCGGCCCCTTTTCGACAAAACACCCCCTGCGCCCGAAAAGAAAAAACATATTACAGCGCACACATGCAAAACTGACATTTACCTCCAGCAAGGCTATTTAAAAGCACCTAGACAGACATTTTTAAAAAACATTATCAAAAAATATGGGGTGAAATATGGGACGAAAAGGGTCCAGGCACCTGAATAGGGGGTGGCAGCGGCGGCCATAGATAGATAGATTCATGCATTTTATGAATCTATCTATAGGTGATAGAGGGTTGGCAGGAGAGAGGGGGTGGCACCCGTGCGCCCTTAATGCACGGGCCATCATGTTGTGGCCATATTTTGATCTTGATGAAAACAGCTGTAAAGTCTGTATAGCTGTTTTTATCAAGATCAAAATATGGCCACAACAGATGTATTGCAATACAAAAAGATGTACATTGCATTCTCTAGGGTATAGAAATTGTATGGGCATGGACTGGTATGGTACACCTGGCCTGAGTAGTAACTTCTAATACAAAGTGAAGAAGACAAAAATGTTCTCTGTATTTTATACATAACAACAACAACATAATACACTAAAGAGACATATCTTTCCAGCAAATTAGCAATAAATAAATCTTCCTCTTGGGAGTCCTGGCTGCTACGAACTGTTACCTGTGGTTCCTCACGGTTCTTATATTGCCTAGGCACAGGTAGCATATCGCTGGGCGGCTCGCACTTGAGTGGGCGGTGGCAGTGTCGGCCCGGATCTACATAGTGGCAGACTGGCAGCATATGACTCGGCGACTTGTAATTGAGTGGGCAGATCCATCTACAACAACACACCTACACACTACACAGGCAGCCAATCAGTGAGGAGGAGCGCAGAAAGGCCGTGCGGAGGACACAGGACAGAGCAGAGAGCAGCGTAGTAGCAGCTGCAGACCTAGAAAAAAAAGTTGTGGCAGACATTTCAACACAACACACAGTGCAACTGCAAGCCAACACCTGATGATTCCGTGGGGGGGCAATTGCCCCCCCCCCCCTTACCCCTATTTGCGGACGCCCATGGTACAGGGGTACACTGAACACCCAGCATATAGCACAATGGCTGCAAAGGTGTCAGTGTGTTGCCTGACCAACAAACACGACAGTGATACAAAAAAAGATGCCACTTGCTCTCATCTATAGCTGGCTATCGCAGTAAGAAGCCAGGTCAGGTAACGCGTGTCAAATGTGTGCAGACTAAACCCCTGCTTTTAACGCATACTGTTAGACAGGTTATTTGGTTGTCTGCGGGCTGTTGGTAAGTTAAGCTTGTTTTTTTTCCTTGGATTTATTATTGGCCTTGTTTGTACCTGTTAGCCTTCCAATGCTTCTCACTGTAATAGCCAGCTATAGATGGGAGCAAGTGGCGTCTTTTTTGTATGCTTGTGTCAGCAGTATCAGTAAACATGCTGCAAGCAATACTGGAGCCATTAGTGGAGTGAGCTGGAGGCACCTGGTACAGTGGGGTTGGACCCTTGTATCTAGAATCAAAAATGATGAACCACAAGGCAGAAAGATAGTACAGAAAGACATTGCAGCTCAAGGCACAAGGCAAAGTATCAAGTACAAATCCAACTGCTTGGAAGCAGGTGTAGGGCCATTTTAGCTGAAGGTGACAGAAACACTGTAGGCAGGCAGTAGAAATGGACCATGGATTAGAGTTCCACATGGCGCTTGGAAGCAGGAAAGACAGACCAGAGTGTGCAAGATACTCCACTTATTGGGTGATGTCAGTGCTCAGCCCCTCAGCGTTACCCCATCTGCAGTAAAACCAAGGGAAAATAGGAAATTTGAAGGTGCTCAGTAGTCCCTATAATGAGGTAGTAGCTCCTGGTGCTCAACTCGAACAATGTACTTACAAAGGGAGTCTTCAGAAACAGAGAAACCCAACCTTTAGTTCCACTATTTCTAGGTGGAAAATAATGAGATACAGGATATGGGATTTTAAAAGGTACACATTTTAGATACACACTACACTACACGAGAAAACTAAGTTCTGCTAGGTGGCTGTCTTAGCCTCTGCTAATGCCAGCTCTGGATTTAAAAGTGTTAAAAGGCAGCTCTTTGAACTGCATGCTTTCCCTTTATTTCCGGCTGGTTAGTGTGTGTTCCCCACCCTTTTGTTGGGGCTGCTTTTGGAAGTCCCACTTGTCTACGATTCCTGTATCTGTCATTGAACAATGTCAAAATTGTATTTGTGTACTTACTAAAAAATCTTGGTCCATCAAGGGACACAGGTCTCTTACACCCCAAAATACATTCTGCTACTCCTCCTGAGTATGGAGATACCAAATGTGTGGGACTTTTACACAGCTTGGCCACATACAGAGGCCCAACATGCAAGGAACACCATCAGGTGTTCCAGGAACACAGCATGCACATACCAAGAATTACACCCCAAAATACATTCTGCTGAGCAAAGAGTAAACAAAAGATTACCTGTGGTTTTAGTAGCGCAGTTGTCCACAGGAGGATAGCATTGGTCCAGGCAGCAGGCAGAGACTTGGTCAGCAAAAGCGAACACAATTTTCCAGGCAACAGGCAGGAATACTGTCCATAGTCAATACAGGCAGCAGGCAGGGATACTGTCCATATACAGTCCAGGGTCAGTGCAGGCAGAGATTGTCAGCAGTGCCAAAATATTGGTCCTGGTAGTAGGCAGGAACATGGTCCATCCACGCGGTGTGGTCAGTTCATGCGACAAGCAGAGGCGTGATGGCATAGGTCCTACAGGCAGCAGGCAGAAGTAGGACCTCGTTTAGGACAGAATGGGGACAGGGGTAGAGGCTTCTCCCACCCAAATCTCTTTGAAGCCTCCGAGCCTCCAGACCCTAATCTAGGAATGAGAAAACAAATAAAAGTTTTCTTCATCCAGAAAAACAATTCTGGAGCCCCTCACATATGTGAGACCCCTGTGTTATGAACCCCATAGTCCACTGGCAGGGTACAAGATCAGTCCAAGAGGCAGGCAAGAGGCTTGGTCAAACAGTCCAGGGTCAGTTCCAGATCAGGCAGAGGTATAAAACAGAATCAGTAGGCAGAAGCATGGTCGAATAACAAGCCACGGTCAGTTACAGAGCAAGCAGAGGCATAAGGGGTGTGAAGGTAAATGGCAGGAAGTGAGGGTTATGTTTACCATACTTCACTAATAATGTAGTGAAGTATGGTAACGGCGGAAACAGTCAACTACGCAGAGGCCTGGTTGGGAAGGACATTGGGCACAATGATAAGTGGTGTCTCTTCTCAATCCTCGTTTGGTGCACACGCGGCAATTTTTCTGACGTTTTTGACCTGTTGGTCTGGGAGGGATTTTATCGGGAAAGTGGCGTTCAGAGAGTCTGCTTATGACATCGGATTGAATGTTTTCTGGTGGGCCGTTCGGGTATATAAGGGCAGTGGTGATTTCCTCCTGGTAGCCAAGGAAGTGTTTGGGTCTTTCAGTGGAGTTGCAGTAGATTACATAGGTGTTGTATATGGCCAAATTAAAGAAATAAATCGAAACTTTTTTATACCACTGGTATGTTCTTCTTGTGGAAAGGTAGGGTTCGAGCATCTGGTCGTTGAAGTCGACACCCCCCATGAACATGTTGTATTCGTGGACCAGTCCTCCTGGTGATCTCAATGAATGTGTTGTGGATCGAAGAAAGCATATACACATCCCTTCTGTCCCTCCACTTCACAGCCAGAACTTCCTCATTGCGTAAGCTCGCCGTCTCCCCTCTTCTCAGCTTCTTGTTGACGAGGCTTTGAGGAAAGCCCTTTTGGTTCGTCCTTATGGTGCCGCATGCTGGCGTGTTCTTCCTGTGAAGGTTTCGGAACAGGGGCAAACTTGTGTAAAAGTTATCCACATAGAGATGGTAACCTTTCTCCAGGAGTGGGTTCATCAGTTCCCAAACGACTTCCCCACTCGATCCAATATATTCTGGGCAATTAGGGGGATGTAGCTGGGTTTCCTTCCCTTCGTATACCATGAAGGAATATGTATACCCTGTGGTCCGGTCGCACAACTTATACATTTTCACCCCATAGCGGGCCCTTTTGGTGGGAATAAATTGTTTTAAGCCCAGCCTGCCAGAAAATTTGATTGGGAACTCAGCCACACATACGTGTTGGTCTGGGGTAAACTAACGGGGGAAGATCTCCGAAAAATAATTTATTAGCGGCCAAATTTTACAGAGCTTATCAAAATTTGGGTCATTTCGGGGAGGGCACTGGGTGTTATCGTTGTAGTGTAGGAAACTCATAATCATGAGATATCTGGTCCTGGGCATTACTGAGGAAAAGATGGGCATGTGGTAGATGGGGAGGGTTGACCAATATGCATGCATTTCATTTTTATTGTTTAGTCCCATACAGAATGTGAGGCCCAAAAAAATTCTAAACTCCTCCACTGTTAGGACTCTCCACTCGTAGGGACGGGCATAATAGGATGTTGGGTTACTTGCTATGAATTGTTGGGCATATAGGTTGCACTGGGCCACAATCGATGCAAGCATGTCCTCAGTAAAAATTCAATTGAAAAAGTCAATAGGGGAAAAATTTCCTGGGTCCACCTGGACTCCCGGGTGGGCAGTGAAAGGGGGAATGTTAGCTTCTCCTGAATTAGGAGGAAGCCACAAGGGGTTTTGAAGGGAATAGGGAAGGCTAGCATGGGATCTAACCCAACCAACACAGATTTTCCCCGATGCGCGCCCTCAAGGGACGCCCTCCCGGCAGTTAGCGTCTGCGCTGTAGCCGTCTTTCGGCTATAGCGCGGGCGCAAAGTGGTTAAAGACTAGTCTTGTAGTCACTTGTGATAAATATTATTTCCACAGTACAATGATATTCCAAGCCATAATATTTTACAATATTTTTTTTTCTAAAGGTTTTCTGTGTTTCCCAAAGTATCACATCCTCCTTGGTCAATTTTGAGCAACCATAATGTCCTAGAACTCTATCCTGCTCAGTAAATGTGACAGTAATCTGATAGGAGGGGATGAGTTTGTCAGACAAAACTTATCCTACATGGATCCTAGTGCATCCAAAGCAAAAACCTTTGGCTCTCTTGTTCTGGGTGCAAATGTGTCCAGTTTGTTGTTAAATCTATAAGCAGAGCCACATCTGGGGTCCCATACCCAAGACATGTCTGCTGAAAAACTTCTGGGTGTATGTGCTATGGATCTAGCTGCTGGTGACTAGCCCACCTTGTAATTCTCTACCCCCTGAATGTGTACCACCAAGAGCAGGAACAGAATGTTAAGCCAATGACAGAATGTTGAATGGCTCACTCTTTACTACATGACTCCTTGCCCCTCTGTGATGATTCACATATACTGCAGCGATTGCTTTGTCCAATTGAATCTCAACAGAATTACCCTAAAGCTTCAAAACCAAGCATTGTAAGGATATACAAATTTCTCTGAGTTTGAGCATTTTGAAAGCTGATGATGTATCCTGAATCGTCAGGGGCCTCCAAACTGCAGACAGGCCTCTGTAGAAAGCATTTATCAACAAACATGACAGGCATAACCTCCCTTGCTCCAGCATCAAGCTGAAAATCCACCAACAAGACCTCCGGGCTTGGGGTGACAACCTCAATCCTTTGGTACCACATTGACAGGACACTACATTGCAACTTCATAGAGTAAAACTGACCATGTGATGGCATCAGTGCCAGTACACTTAACGCAGGCATGGTGGGCAGAGTGGCCTGCTCTGTAACATGTAATCCTTGGAACGAAGGTGGTCTAACCTTACTTGTGGATGAAGCATGTTCAATTGAACCATGTCCATCGGAAGGCCCTGATACTCCAAGGTCAATGATGTTTGGAACTCCAAACTGATTTTTGAAGATGCAAGATCCGTCTGAATCTCTGTAGTACCTGTACTGTCTCCTAAATGTTTGTGGCCCATTTATCTTTCAACTGTTCTCTTAAAAACAGGTAATCCAAGTACTCTACAATTGGGACCCCCCTCACTATCAACAAGGCTAAGATTGGGGCTCACATTTTGGTGAATACCTGAGGTGCCATGGAAAAGCCAAAAGGCAGAGCTACAAACTGGTAATTTTACCGCAAAATGTAAGTAATGCTGATGAGGTTCACTGCAAACAAGCATCCTTTATGTCCACCAATGCCAGAAGAGTGCCCTGCTTTCAAGGAAGCAATTAGACCACTTTCACACTGAGGCACTATTCAGGCGCTTTCGCGCTAAAAACAGCTCCTAATAAGCTCACGAAAACTTATTTCCATTAAAATCAATGAACACTTTCACACTGGAGCAGTGTGCTGGCAGGGCTGTGAAAAACTCCCCTCCCCATTGAAATTAATGGAAAGCTCTTCAAAAGCGCCTGAAAAGCTCTTCAAAAGCGCTCAGTGTTTTTACTGGCAGTTTAGAAGCCCCTTAGTGTGAAAGTGGCCTTACTGTTCAATAGGACTCCAGTGAGAAACTTCTGTACCTGAAGGTGCCAATTGAGCTCGTTTAGGTCCAGAATAGCCATCTGGTTTTGGGACCATGAATAAGTTGGAATAAAAACCCCCTAAGCACTCTCTCTGGCAGAAAAATGAATGCTCCCTAGGAAATGAGCTGTCAGGGAAAACTCACCTCTGTAAGAAATCAAAAACATGTTTGACGTCATGAATTACAGTGGCGGTAATGCACGAAATACAGCCTGTATCCTACATACACTATGCTGGAAACCCAAGTATCAGTCACCTGTCTTGTCCAAATATTTGCAACATTTTTTAATTGGTCACTCACTTGTATCATTGTGAAGTTGTCTTATCTCCTGCATTAGTTGGTTTTCCGGACCAGTTATTCTTATGAAACTGAGACTTTTGTTAATTCTGAGAACATGAGACATAAGTGGGGGCAAAAAGAAAATTTCTTAGCTTCAGACAAAGATGGCTTACTTTCCAGTGGTTTAACCTTTTTTCTTTAGGGGCAACAACGTACTCATACCTCACAAAATTTGGTGAATGAAAGTGTCCAAGGACATGCCAAACAACCACCTCCCTTCAAAAGTCATTTTTGTCCAACAATTTTTTTTTTGTCAGGGAAGCTTTGCCAATCAGCACTTTAAAGTCTGTTCATGTGAGGTGTATGTTGTGGTTAGTCATGCGGGATGCCTAATGAATGGAGTCCTCCAAATCATCTAAACAAAAAAGCATATGGAAACAATTGCAACTGTTGACTCATAGAAGAATCAGAACAGATCAAACCTGGGTTATGCACCATGCATTTTGCCCACATCTGTAGTGCCTGGAATACCTAAATTGAAGGCTATCAAGCCAATACAACTAAGGAAAAGGAAGCCTTAAACATGTGCTTTAAACCTTTTATATGTGGAGTCTTTAAATATTGGTACATAATACACTGGGACTGTCAATATCTTATTTATTTAGGTAAGAAATTGCTGGGTCGTTCCCTGCTTAGGCCCATTTTTTTTCTGATATTCTTCCTCAACCAGATATAGCTTTAAATGCACATTGGGCACATACATTCTGGAAGTGGAATTTTCAAATTCTCCCACACTGCATCAATTAGTGTAGTCATTAATACCTTTTGGGCTGATGATATGCTTTAGATTTCCTTCTAAAAGGAGGACTTGGAAGAATCCAATATTTCTACTGCCTCTGAAGGTAACATACCAGGAATAGAAAAAAAAAAAAAAATCTGCCTAGTTCACGATTGAAAAGAGAAGAGAGCATATTGCTGCATTACAGCCGGTATGGGAACAGAGAACTCCTGTTTAAAAACAAAGCCCCTATCGCATTGTGAGCCAGAAAAAAATCTGGGGACCTTAAATTATTTAAATCCTCACCCATCCCACTGTGTCTGCCCTCCGACATGCTTTACCTAAAAAAAAAAAAACCCTATGGGGTATTCACAACACCACCCACCACTCTAGAACATAGTTGTGGTCCTCAGCACTCCTGCAGCAGCTTCGGCCTAACCCTGCTGTGCCTTGGTCATTATGAGTGATCCCCTGTGAACAGACCAAAAGGGTGGCTGCATCATTAGCCCATGCCAGAGCCCCCGACCACAGAAGGACAAGGTCTGACTACACGGTAGCCAAGTTGCCCATTGAGCTCAGAGTATTTTCTCAAAAAATCAACACAGAGGAGAGGGGAGATGCAGATAACGAGATAGAGGAAACTGACCGAAAAGTCTACAGTTAATACCCCACTGATACTGCTAATAACCTGCAGTGCATAGGAGATTTTTACTTTACCTGAAAGCTACGGTTGTAACAGAGGACACTCAATCTTCACTCCTCCTTGGTCAGGCTTCCCAAAGGTTTCCATCTCAGCAGACCTCTCCCCTGGCTTTGTATAGCATCCTGCAAGTCACTTCACGCGATGTACCACGTACCAAGGTCAGCAATTAAAAACAGGATCCAGTGCTTAGGCAGCCACTTACGGGCAGATCCCTGCAACTAGACCCAAGCAAGACACAGGTACAGTTGCTCCAAGAGATTCCTTTGGAAACTAACCTGGATATAGGCCACCTTGTCCATCTTGGGGCTCAGAGTGGTTATAGATCTGTGATAAGGCCACCCCCTTCTCACTGAGTATCCGTGTCCATTCACCTGAAGCTGTCAGTAGATATAGCTCAATGGTAATGATTAAAAAGCTCTTTGTTCTGGGATGTACAATAAATAAATGTTCAAATCTAACAGATATGTAGAGGAAACTCATCTTATATGTAAAAATGTAAAAGCACACATTACTTTTTACCAAAATAAAAATAGTAAATAAAAGGTCAATGATATTACAGTGGGTATTATATTTCATCATTCATTGTCTCTCATTAAATTTTCTTATTTGTGAGTAAAATGCCCCCTCCACTCTGGTGGTTGCCATTTGTATAGGAAAGGTTATAAGCCACCAGAAAAATGGGTTCTCAGTGTTATATTGCTTTATATTGTAAAGTACAGTCAAAGACATTTTTTTCTGGCTAGAATATAGAAGGGTTAGCAACCCTATCAAGTTTTCAATCCTTCCTGTGTGCCCATTGGGGAAACGTATTCTCCTTTTGTCCTGGTCACCACTGTCACCAAAACAAAGTGAGAAAAAACCCAAAAATTCTACAGCTAAAGTGAGAGTAGAATTTAATATTGTAGATTTCCTTATAATTCTGGCTAAGCCCCCTGCTTTCTCTCAGAAGCTGAAAAGCTACCGAGCATTTAGAATAGCCCGATGGGACACCGGGAGATAAATATTGCACCTGGGTATGGCTAATAAAAACATCTATAGTCAAGTTGTACAAAAATAATATAAAATGCAGCCAATGGAATTATTTCCTAGTTCTTATAATTGATCAATTTGCATAACAGAATGTTTACTGAAGACAACAAATATGATCCCCGACACTAGCCATGGAAGGCTGAAAACCCCAGTACAATGATCTATGTGAATGTTAACAGCAGAGCAAGTTATTCAATTGAGTAGGCCTTATCAGGTTAAACTTTATTTAATATACATTTAGGCTATCTAATGCAGCAGTATCGTAGACATTGCATTTGCTTTTATAAAAAAATACACAAACAAATTTAATTCTGCAAAAAAACGTTTTTTATTACAGTACAATCTAATTGAATCCAGTTCCTAAGAAAAATGCAAAATTATCTTTTAAAAGCAGCAGAGGAAGCTGTGTACTTAGCCACATACCAGCTTCAGAACAGAGACTCTGCAAATTGGTTCTGCTTTATTGTTCCTGGGCTAGTATGTGGCACATGAATGACTGCCGCTTTAAGTGCACAATCACACAAGTACAGATTACAGTTGTTGGTCTTTCACAAATTTTAAATCACCAAAGAAATCAACAATACAGGAGCATACAATTTTAATGCAAATGATTAAATCCGAAGTCCACATTTCCTTTCACCTTAAATAATTAATTTCCGTGACTAAGTTATTCTGCTGCTGTGAGTGATGCATCATTCTGTTGCAGCATCCGTTACATACACTATGTAGTGCTGTGTTCCAGCAACATCTCGGTGCATTCCTGCCCTGTTTTTGCAGGAACAAAATTGAGCTGGGCTGAGTACCTCATAGTCAGAGGGTAGCCTTGTATTTTTATCAATGAATATATAATTTATTGGCCAAAGTGGAAACTGATGTCTCTTGCCTGCCCCTCCACCTCGGTCAATCACAAGAAGGCATTTATTTTTTGAGAAAATTGGAAAGCCTCCCCTGAATAACCAAAAAGCCTGACTCAAGTTTACAACTGCACAATACAGTGCTTACAGAGGCAGAATTACTTATAAAAATAGTTTGTTCGGACCAGCTTGGCCCAAACATACTATTTAAAGGGAATGGAAACATGAAACATTCAGCTTTTAGACAGTTTATATAAAAATTATTTGACTCGCATGGTAAGGATAAAGTTTATAAAGTACATAATGATTACCTAAAATGGCTTTAAAATCTGCTATAACTTTATCCTTAGTATTCTGAATGGATCAGTTGGAACCTTTCTAGTGCATTTAAAACTGAAATCTCTAAAATCATTTAAAAAAATTAAATGATAGTAAATGTCATGCTGTGAAAGGTGAGCATTTGATGCATCTTGGTTTTAAATCCAGGGCTCCCATCCTCTCCAAGTTCTGCCAAGGATGTTCGGATCTGTGGCCTGGTCAATTAGACACTGCACTTGTGCCTCTTCAGAAAGTCCTTCAGCTTCTTTAGTTGCCCGGATATTATATTCTTTATCTCCTTGTGCGACAGTCCGTAATCCATTGTAAAACAGAGATGTTTCATGTCCCAACCGCAATTCTTCACTGCAAAATACAAGTTTGTCAGGGTAGAACAGGACAAACTGCATGAATTTCCAGCAACAATCCAATTTCTAAAAAGCAATGAAGTACAGGCCTGAAAAAGGGGAGCTGCACAGAGACCTTTTATTGCACTTAATAGGTGTATTTGTGTAATGATCATTTGTGTTTATGGGTGAAATTGGCTTAGAAGACATTGTGATGGGAGACATGGCTTGGGAGACACTATGAGAAGGTCAGATGCATGCATGCGGTCTATTCATTAATGTCTATGGACAACTTTAGCTCTATAGTTCACAAGCAAATTAAAACAGTTTAGATACACTGTTGTGGCCTCTAGTGACAATAATTGTTGATTATAATGTGTGCAGCACAGTGAAGAAGGAAAGTTTCTTCAACGAGAAAGGACAAAGACAAGTGTATACAATAACAGATACAGCTGAAACATGAAACCATCAAAGTGAAGGGTAACGTACATTCCTTAAAGTGATTGTTACCCCAAAAAAATAATCATGCTTCTGTCTCTTTAAGGCATGAGCTACAGCATAGTGGCTTAGCCTGGTTAATTGCCCCTTTGCATCTCCTACAGTACTTGGTTGATCCTGCCTGGTCCTGACTCCCCCGCCTGTAAGCAGACCACGTTTATCATAGCTGCTGAGCCATGAGATTGTGGTTAGGATATGTGCCTCCGTCATCTAGCTTCTGCGTTGTGCATCTTTATGTCTCTGCAGCTCCTCCCTCCTCTCTTCCCGTCAGCTCTGTAGTGTTCAGTAAGAATATAATATCACGGCCCCTCCCATATCCTCTCCCCCAACCTTCATTCACTGACTGATGGGAATCTCTGCCCCTCCCACTTAGCTCTCTTAGATCAAGATAAAGAGCAGAAAGTGGAGCTGACCACAAACGAGCACAAAAAAAAGGAAAAAAAAAAGATATTTAGTATTGAAAAAACAAACCGCACTTCTCAATGAAGAAACACA
This sequence comes from Lithobates sylvaticus, assembly GCA_028564925.1. Taxonomy (NCBI): domain Eukaryota; kingdom Metazoa; phylum Chordata; class Amphibia; order Anura; family Ranidae; genus Lithobates; species Lithobates sylvaticus. The sequence continues at coordinate 137,242,936 of CM053030.1, read as the reverse complement.
CGGAGGCTAAATCAATTTTAGCCATTTGAGTTTACAACCACTTTAAACTATTCTTCTAGTAGTGACGACTTAACAAGACACAAGCGTCTACCTGACTATGTATACAAATATGTCTGTTTATAAACAGACATTAGAAATATAACCAGTTGGATTAAATTACGAAAGCAGACCTCAAACCCACCAGGTATATGAGAGTTCACAGACCTTTTTTCAGAATACAGGGTATTCTGTGAAATACAAGAGAGGAGAGGAGGGCGATAAATGACAAGATCATTCCCCTGGATGAGAGTTGCAGTGCCGGAAGTACAGTGCTAGATGTACATTTTATTATAAATAGATTTTTACACTATATGGCAATGATCCAGACATTGGATATTCATCAATACAGGAAACTTGTTTGCACACATCACATATCACAAAACCATTCTGTCTGGAGCTCTGCTTTAAATTAACCAAACATTTTGTAAAGTGGTTACTAGGAAAAGAAGAAGATTTGCTGACATAATCACATATCTAAACATAAAAGCTGTTGATGAGACTGGCAGCTTCATGGGTGTGGGTAGCATTGCAGACTCATAATTCTGAGACCATGCTGATCTCACATTAACATTCAGGAACCACTCTGACTGGTTCCTAATAATATTTCTATAGCGCTTCTCTCCCTAGGGATCTACAGTATCTCACAAAAGTGAGTACACCCCTCAAATTTTTGTAAATATTTTATTATATAGATTCATGTGACAACACTGAAGAAATTACACTTTGCTAAAATGTAAAGTAGTGAGTGTAAATTTGCTATCCCCTCAAAATAACTCAACACACAGAATGTTATTCTTTATGTTATTCTTTATTTTACTATTATTTTTACACTTTCTCTTTGAAAAAAATGTTTTGATGGCTTTTATTCCTGTTACAAGGAATGTAAACATCCCTTGTAATAGGAATAGTGTGTGACAGGTCCTCTTTTTGGAGAGATGTGGGGTCTATAAGACTTTGTTTACATCCGCCAGCCCGGACATGACCCGTAACGTCGTGCCTGGGCCTCCGATGATCATAGAGATGACTGGGGACCATCTGGTCAGCAAAAAACTCTATGGCTAACTTCCGGCGGCAACTGATTAATTCTCCGGCTCGCCGATCGCACGGGGGAAAAGCAATGGAGGGAGGGATGAAGTCCCCTCCCGCCACCTGTAAGAACGATCAATCGGCTGAACTGCCACTATGATTGTTCTTACGGTGTACAGAATTTCCGGCGTAATAAAATGATATCTTAATGATGCCTGTAGCTGCAGGCTTCATTCAGATATCACCACTGAAAATCTATGACGTACTACCAGTCCGAAGTGGTTAACAGGGCAGGTTTCACTAAGAACAGGCATTGCGATGGTCGACCAAAGAAGTTGAGTGCACGTGCTCAGCATCATATCCAGAGGTTGTCTTTAAGAAATAGACATATGAGTGCTGCCAGCATTGCTGCAGAGGTTGACGGGGTGGGGGGTCAGCCTGTCAGTGCTCAGAGCATAAGCCGCACACTGCATCAAATTGGTCTGCATAGCTGTCATCCCATAAGGAAGCATCTTCAAAAAGATGATGCACAAGAAAGCCCGCAAACAGCTTTCTGAAGACAAGCAGACTAAGGACATGGATTACTGTAACCTGATGAGACCAAGATAAACTTATTTGGTTCAGATGGTATCAAGTGTGTGTGGCAGCAACCAGGTGAGAAGTAAAAAGACAAGTGTGTCTTGCCTACAGTCAAGCATGGTGGTGGGAGTGTCATTATCTGGGGCTGTATTAGTGCTGCTGGCACTGTGGAGCTACAGTTCATTGAGGGAACCATGAATGCCAACATGTACTGTGACATACTGAAACAGAGCATGAGCCCCTCCCTTTGTAGACTGGACTGCAGGGCAGTATTCCAACATGATAATGACCCCAAACACACCTCCAACATGACCACTGCCTTACTAAAGAAGCTGAGGGTAAAGGTGAAGGACTGGCCAAGCATGTCTCCAGACCTAAATCCTATTGAGCATCTGTGGGGCATCCTCAAACGGAAGATGGAAGAGTGCAAGGTCTCCAACATCCACCAGCTCCATGATGTTGCCATGGAGGATTGGAAGAGGACTCCAGTGGCAACCTGTGAAGCTCTGGTGAACTCCATGCCCAAGAGGGTTAAGGCAGTGCCTGAAAATATTAGTGGCCACACAAAATATTGACACTTCGGGCTCAATTTGGACATTTTCACTTCAGGGGTGTAATCAATTTTGTTGCCAGCGGTTTAGTCATTAATGGCTGTGTGTTGAGTTATTTTGAGGGGACAGCAAATGTACACTGTTAGACCCCTTTCACACTGGGGCCATGCCGCGTTAGTGGTAAAGTGCCACTACATTTAGCGGCACTTTACCGTTGTTTTAGTGACACTTTTCAGCCGCTAGCTGGGCACTTTTAACTCCCGCTAGCGGTCGAACAAAGGGTTAAAAGTGCATGTGTTGCAGCGCTGCCGAATCGCTTTGCATGCGCTTCGGCAGCGCTGCCCATTCATTTCAATGGGCAGGGCGTTTTGGGAGTGGTGGTAACACAATATTTAAAGAGACCGCGTGGTTCACCTGTCCACATTTATACACCACTCCCAAACCGCCCCAAAGATGCTGCTTGCATTTTTTTCCCCATCCTGCAAGCACACCGCCCCAGTGTGAAAGCACTCAGGCTTTCACACTGGGGAGACATAAGAGGCGACTTTCAGATGCTAATTTTAGCGCTAAAACACCTAAAAAGTACCTCAGTGTGAAAGGGGTCTTATACAAGCTGTACACTCACTACTTAACATTGTAGCAAAGTGTAATCTCTTCAGTGTTGTCACAAGATATGATAAAATACTTACAAAAATGTGAGGGGTGTACTCACTTTTCTGAGATACTGTAAGTACATATCAAATTGTTGTTGAGATCTATGAAGGAGTTTTTTTTTTTTTTCAGAGGTTATAAGTCTTGGTGAACAAATGTGTCATGAATCTGCTTTTAAAAAACATCCAGCGAGGTTGCTTTCCAGACAGTGGATTGCGGTTTCATTGTGGGTGCCATATGACAGAGTGCATGAGATTCAAAAGATTTTAGGATGACTACATGTGACTTTCTTTTCTCTGGAGAACATTGGAAGGAGCTTGTGGGAGTATACTGTATAAACTGTTCAATATGTGGACATGTATTTTTATTTTTTGTTCTGAAACCACATCAAAATTTGTCAAAGACCTATTTGACAGCTAGGCTTCCACCCCGTTAGTGACTGCCATTTCACACTTCCTAAAAAGGAATAGCCTTTTAGCAGCTTTTCTAAATTGGTGTGGGAAAATCCCTTTAAGAGAACACGGTACAATTTTGACCGCTGGACTAATAATGTGCCTAATGCATGCAAACAGTGGGCCTGTCAGACCAGGGTCAAGTTTAATATAATTAGCACAGTTTCTTCCCCATCAGTACTATCAAATGTTATCTAAAGACTTGTTGATGTGAAGTTTGTTGTAAGGGACCCTGGGCGGTCTGATGATTTTTCAGACATTTGATGATTGAGGTAGATAAAGGGGACAGCTTCCTACTAAAACTATTAGTGTGCATACACCACAAAGTGAAGTAGCACCGGAGGGTGGGAAAATCTCCAGATTGGCTTAGCGACTGTTCAACCCATGGTATCCTCTCTGAAGCGGTTGGGTATTCCTGCCTGGGCTGGGAGGCGGACAGAGGAGACTGGCTGATTAGTTCTTGCCTATAATTCCAATACTTCATCAAGTGAATTTTACTAGTGTAGCGCTGACATTCTTGTCTATTAATGTATGTTAGCATGTTATAACACAAGTCTATGGACATTTCTATGGCGCCATCTAGCGGCCAAACACTGAAGGTGGACTTAATGATTTTTCTTCCACAAAGCACTAAGCTAATTACAGGAAGTGACTGTTGTTTACTTTAGAGAGTGACCTTTTTACCCAGGATGCCGGGTGACCTACCCATGGACACCCACTTTGACAGTGCATGCTGGGTAGGACATAAAAGGAGCCCGAGCGGCCATCTTAGGTCTCTTGGGAACGCGTGGTCTGCCTGTGAGGACTTGTGAGGAGGCCTCCCTGAGGAAGCGGCCTACATCCATTGCGGAGCGCAACCCCGCTCGATTGTGTGAGTGACCTGACTGTGCCAGAGATACAGTGACATATTGGGAAGATCCAGAGACACTTGTTTGAGCATCGGAAGACTGGGTTCACCTATCGGAACGGAATGGAGTGACAGAACCGGCTGACATAGAAGCAAGCTGCAAACACCGGACCAAAGCTTCCATACAGAGTTCCGATCCAGTTGGTGGGCAGGTTGAGTGCCACAGTTTATTAACTTTTACACCTATTCAGACTTGTATACAGACCTCGTTGGGATCCATAGTCCTACGGAGGAGGAGTATAGCAACTGACACTAGGCAGGCATAAGGCCTATCTGCTATTGCATCTCAAGCAGTGTATCATAGTTACGGAATCAATACCAGGATCATCTTTAATTCAACTTTAATTACTTTACCCCCTGGATTACAAATTATAAGGGATTCTCATAGCTAGCGAAGACAAGAAGACTAAAGACTGAGTACTTTAAAAGTGAGATCTCACACATAGCTATAAAAGTAGGGGGAGCTCCCGTGTATCTATATTGTTTATAATTGTTTTATCAAAAATTAATTGTACTGTCATTCTATGATGGGATGACAGCACAATTACTGTAATCACCTGTTTGCCAATATATTCAGTAAAACATAATTTGGTTAAGTATCCTGTAGTGTGGAGTATTGTTTTCCCCCAGCAGGTGGAGCTAGTGGATCCTGAGAGGACAATACAGGTATTTTGTGGTATATTATATTGTACTGTACTGTATTGTATTGCACCACAGCTTTGTCAAGGGGACTGAGTCAAGCTAATGGGGTTTATTAGCACAGTGCAGACCCAAATCAAACCAGCAGCTCCTTCGGGGGTCAGTGCTACACTAGGTTTAATAAAATTCCCATACGTGTTTTAATCTACTACATTATTGACTTTGTTTGGGCTGTGTTTCTCTGTTCTTATCTTTGTAAACGCATAGACCTTGGGTCATAGGCTGCTACCTTCAGGTAATTGGCCACCGACAAACATTTTGCTGGGCATGTCCCCAGGTGTACTCTTTTTATAGCATGTATATTTGACAGCTTATAAGAAAAAGCAGTAGGGACTGTATTAAAATGGTGTACCAAGAAAAGCCCTTGCAGGGCCACTAACTGCCCAGACAGAGGCAGACATGTTATCATGGCTGAGGGCAGACCTATCTGCAGTAGATATGGCCATCCAAGGTGATCTGATAGAGGTCAAACACCCCTATTGTGGATGGGACAAGGAATAGGTCATATGAGAACCTTTACATGTACCAACTCATCTTCCATAGGCAGCAGGCGTAAGGTCAATCATTGGGCTCATTTATAATGAATGTCCATAAGTGAAAATATGGGGACCAATGTAGGTGCTAATAGTGATAAACCAATAAGTAGTCCAGTGAAATAAAAAAAACAATCCAGGTGTATCGAAAAAAAATAATATATCAGACTGTGAATGTCACATAATTAGTGAAAATTGATAGAAGATCAACCACCAAAGTCACCAATTGCTTACTGAAACGATTGAACTCGGATAGATTTTAATATAATTATTGACCCTAAACTAGATACCACATCTGAAAACATAACAACCTCATTTATTCATGAGACAAGTAAAAAATCATCTGAGATCAGCCCATTTGGTAGATTGTTGGCGAAGCCACAATGAGGAGGTCAGGGATTATAGCTACTACTCAAAGACCCATAAAGTATATTCAAGGCTGGACCCATTTATGGTGGATCAATTTTTTTTGGAATATGTGGGGGAGGTGAAGATGGGACCAATAACGATTTCTGATCATGCACCAGTAATAATGAAGCTTCTTCCGATATCTGCGAGTCAATGGGAGTGAACATGGCGATTAAACGAGTCATTGCTGGATGACGAGCAGATAGCGGAAGATATACAAAACAAAATGATAAACTACTTAAACCACTTTCAGACCGGACCAATTTGCAGCCAAAGGACCAGGCCCCTTTTTGCGATTCGGCACTGCGTCGCTGTAACTGACAATTGCGCGGTCGTGCGACGTGGCTCCCAAACAAAATTGATGTCCTTTTTTTCCCACAAATAGAGCTTTCTTTTGGTGGTATTTGATCACCCATGCGGTTTTTATTTTTTGCGCTATAAACAAAAAAGAGCGACAATTTTGAAAAAAAAAGGATTCTTTTTTATTTTTTGCTATAATAAATATCCCCCAAAAATATATAATTTTTTTTTTTTCCTCAGTTTAGGCCGATACGTATTCTTCTACATATTTTTGGTAAAAAAAAAATCGCAATAAGCGATTATTGATTGGTTTGCGCAGAAGTTATAGCGTTTACAAGATAGGGGATAGTTTTATAGCATTTTTATTAATATTTTTATTTTTTTATTAGTAATGGCGGCCATCAGTGATTTTTATTGTGACTGCGACATTATAGCGGACACATCGGACATTTTTGACACATTTTTGGGACCATTGTCATTTATACAGCAATCAATGCTATTTAAATGCATTGATTCCTGTATAAATGACACTGGCAGTGAAGGGGTTAACCAGGGGGTGGCAGTGTAGGGGTTAAGTGTGGGGGGGGGGGCGTGGCTGTCAGCTAGTGAATGCTGATCTCTGCTCCAATCACAGGGAGCAGAGATCGGCGTCACTAGTTGCTAGGCAGAACGGGGAGATGCTGTTTATTTCCGCATCTCCCCGTTCAGCCTTCCCGTGAGACGATTGCGAGTGTCCCCGCGGTGATCGAGTCCGCGGAACCCGCGACCGGCCTCACAGGGGTCCCGACCGGCGCGGGAGCACGCCGCTCCCGGCGTGCTCCCGATGGCACGGACGGCATTAAGGAGGGACTTGTATATACGCCCTCCTGCCTGTCCGTGCCATTCTGCTGACGTATATCGTCGTGCGCTGGTCGGGAACCGGTTAAAGAAAATGTATCAGGAGAAGTATCAGAACAAATGATAAGCTCACAAGGCAGTTATAAGGGGGAATTAATAGCTCATGGTTCACGAGTCAAAAAAAAAGAAAAAAAAGAAGGAGTTAGAGGTGTTACTAGGAAAGATATGCGAGTTAGAAACCAAACATAAGACTAGCCTTGACCCTGGGGTTGCCAGAGAGTTGAAAAAGCAGAGAGGAGAGCTCACAACATATTTAGACAGAAAAACTAAAAATAAACATAGATTTGCAAATGAAAATGGGAATAAATGTGGCAAATTATTAGCCAATCAATTAAAAAAAGCAACAAGAATCTTCCCATGTTCATAGCATCCAAGTAAACAATAAAACGGATAATAGACACTAAATCCATAGCAAGAGAATTTGAAAATGTCTACAGGAAGCTCTATAATATAAAAAACAACTATAGCGGGAGTAGAAGAAGAAGATCAAGTAGAAGAAATAAGAGAGTATATTAAAGAATCTACACTACCACCTCTATCATTGGAGTCGGTGGAGAGGATGGAAGGGCAGATCATCGTAGATGAAATAAAGAAAGCGATAGAGGATCTGCCGAGAGGGAAAAGCCCAGGGCCGGATGGCTAAACAAATGCCTATTATAAAAAAATACTCAGATATACTGGCCATGCCATTATGTAAATACTTTAACCAAATAACAGCAAGTAACCCTCTATCCCCAGAAGCTTTATTAGCCTTCTTGACAGTGATACCAAAAGCAGGGAAAGATCGAAAACACTGCGAAAATTATAGACCTATCTTCCTCTTGAATTCAGACACCAAATTACTAAAAAAAAAAAACTAGCTACAAGGTTGCAAGATGAAATATTATAAGTTAGACATAATTATCAGACAGGGTTCATGCCGGGTAGAGAAACTAAGGATAATACCATCAGAGCCCTCCACATGCTATATTGGATACAGCACGGACCTAGTAAGACCCCAAGAGTAGCTCTATCGATGGACGCCGAAACGGCCTTTGATAGAGTGAATTGGACATTCATGATGGAAGTGTTAAAGGGAATAGGCCTGGGGGAGAGAATGAGGGGATGGGTGACAGCACTATACGCTGGACCAAAAGCAAGGGTGAAAGCGAATGGGACCCTATCAGGGGGTTTTGACATAGCGAACGGTACAAGGCAGGGGTGCCCACTGTCCCCAATATTGTTCGCACTTGTGCTTGAACCATTCCTAAGTAAAATAAGGGGTGATAAAGGGAGTAGGAATTGGGGAAAGAGAATACAAGGTATCGGCATATGCCGACAACTTACTGTTTTTTCTATCAAATCCTCAAGAATCGATAAGAGAAGTGATGCGGGAGGTGAGAAAATATGGGAAATTGACAAATTTTTAAATTAATATGGAAAAAAAAAATCGATATTATTACCCATCCATATACCACCATCAATGACAGCATGCATACAAAATAAATATCCGTTTGTGTGGAACAGGAGGTACCTGTATTACTTGGGAGTGCATATCTCCGCAGATGTAAAACTACTGTACGAACAAAAACTACAGCCCCTTATTAGATAAAATAGCAGAAGATCTGCAGAGATGGAAAGGTCAGGCACTATCATTGTTCGGGAGGGTTAATACCCTAAAGATGAACATAATACCCAGCCTGATGTATGTGCTGTATACAGTACCCATCCCGCTCCCACAGATATTCTTTAAAAGGGCAAGAAAAATATTCTTGTCCTTTATTTGGAAGAACGGGAGTGCAAGAATAGCATACAAAATCTTATAGAAGTAAAGAAGAGGGAGGAGTCGGGCTGCTGGATATAGCACGATACTATAGAGCAATTGCATTGGTGTCATGATTCCGATAATAAAATATGTGTGACAATAGAAAAAAATATGGCAGGAAGAGACCTAGCAGGAGCACCATGGATACCAACTAAAGATAGGGGACTATCCAAATGGTCATCTCCCCTAACCCGGAATACACTGGCAGTGTGGGATAGAATAAACAACACAGGCAAATATGCCCCGAGAATATCCCCCTTAGCCCCATTAGGAGGGTATCCATGGTTCCCCCCGGAGAAGAGAAGGGAGCATTAGGCCCATGGGAATCAGGAGGGAACACAATGTGTTTAAGGTATGCCCCCGCAGGGTACTCTTATTTCTCAAGAGGACGCAGCAAGGGGGGGTGGGGATGGCAAGGTGGAGACATAATCAAATGAAAGTATTCTTTAAAAAGATGGAACATCAAATGAGGCCTCAGAATACATTAACTACATTTGAGAAAATGTGTTTGAAGATGTCTAGACCCAAACATTTACTATCCCAAATCTATAAATTAATTCTTAGTGAGGAGAAAAACACAACGCCCTATTTTATCAAAGAATGGGAAAACGAACTAAATCACACATTTACTCTGTCACAAATAAAAAATTAATGGAAGCAACACACCGTTTGTCAATAAGCTCATCCATTCGGGAAATGTCTTACAAATTTCTGACTAGATGGTATAGAACCCCAGTAAAACTAGCACAAATATACCCGACAGCAGAGAACCAATGTTGCAGAAGATGCAAAGAAAAGGAAACTTTCCTCCATATTTGGTGGACATGCCCCAAGGTCAGGGTCTTCTGGGAAGAAATAGCCCCATGGATCAAGAGGATGTCAAAGGAACAGGTAGAGTTAACACCGGAACACTTCTTGTTCCATGGGTCTATGGATACAATAAGAACGTATAAAAAAAATCTACTAAATGCGGCAAAGAGGATAATACCGAGACATTGGAAACAAACCAGAAGTCCAACATTGGGAGAATGGAAAAGGGAGGTAGAGGAAATGAGAGAGGCAGAAAGGTCGGTCTATAAGACCAGAAATAAACAGGATAAATTTGAGAAAATATGGGAAGAATGGGGAAGTATGCCCAAGAGATAGAAAAATAAATCATTAATAAAGAACAGGATTAGACTCTAAAGAGAAATCTGACACAGAGAAAAGAACAAGGAACGTATCACCACATAGCTGTTTTTTTTTATTTTTTTGAGGACTAAATGATGTATGGTAGTGATGGAGAGAGGCTCCTCCCGTGGCAGCAGTCGGTTTCACCCTTCTTCGCTTTGCGAAAGAAGGGAAAGGGAAAATAATCACCTTTTTATTTTTTGTTTAGAGAAGGTGAATTTCACTAATATCACAAAAATATAACATTGAAATATTTTTTCTTTTCCTTTTTCTTTGCACATATGTAAAGTTACACACAAATTATTGGAAAAGAAAGAAAGTAGTAAGAAAGAAGAGTTTTTTTTTTTTAAATAAAAAAATTAAATAATACACATAATATATAATAATTGAGGTTGTAAATAGATAGGTTCACAAACACATAAAGGAAGTAATCCGTATGGACGGTACAAACAAAATAGGTCACAAATAAGACACTAGAAGGGAGGAGGGGAAACGGACGAGCGAAGCTGGGGGAGCCAACCTCCAAGGTAGAAGATAAGAAAATTGTAAATTGTTGTCCTCTTTATACTGTAGACATGGATATATCATGTAATTGATGAATGTAATAAGGTAAAAAATGTTTAATAAAGTTTGAATTATTAAAAAAAAAAAGCAAAGACCCTAGAGAATACAATGGTGGTCATTGCAACTTTTTATGATGCACAGTATTTGCGCAGCAATTTTTTGAATGCGTTTTTTTGGAAAAAAAAATATTTTGTGCTTTTAAAAAAATAAAACAAACAGTAAAGTTAGTCTAATGTTTTTGTATAATGTGTCTATTTACACTGAGTAAAAAGATACCTAACTAGTCGCGCTTCAAAATTGCACGTGCTCGTGGAATGGCGCCAAACTTTGCTACTTAAAAATTCCCATAGGCAACGCTTTAAAAAATTTTATTGGCTACATGTTTTGAGTTACAGAAGTGGTCTAGGACCAAAATTATTGCTCTCGCTCTAACGTTCACGGCGATACCTTACATGTGTGCAAGAACGATCAAGCGGCAGAACAGCTGCTATGATCGTTCTTATGGTGCACAGAATCGCCGGCTCTAAAAGACGATATCGGAATGATGCCTGTAGCTACAGGCATCATTCAGATATCCCCGCTCAAAGCTGAGGATGTCATTTGGCGTACGGCGGGAAGCGGTTAATGGCTGTGTGTTGAGTTATTTTGAGGGGACAGCAAATTTACACTGTTATACAAGCTGTACACTCACTACTTTACATTGTATCAAAGTATAATTTCTTCAGTGTTCACAGATAGAGAAAGATATATTTCTGTTTTAACTGCAAACATGTGCTGGTCTGATTGCAGTATTTGTTATCACTTGCCTGTATTCTGCACTACATTCCGACTCCAAGTTCAATTATCCTGGTCTCTCACATTTCCATCTGTGCTTTCCTACTCTGTCACCTCTGGTGACTGCTGTCAGAAAAAAGGTTCAGGGCCTGGAAGTCCCCATTCCCAAATGGCACACCTCTACAGCAGGCCTAAAAACCCCTCTTTTGAGTGCCAACACATTGCAGACTTCTACATAGCACCTCTCTACCAACTCTCTGTTAACTTCCCACACCTTGCTTACATCTCCCTTCCATGTCTATCTGCCTGTGCTCCTGGTGGCGGTCTGATATTGGTTTCGCCTAATTGCCATAAATTCTTTGCTTCCTGCCTACATATAGCACAACTCTCAACTTTCTACCCACAAATCACAAACCTATCCCCACCACCCCTCTACCACCCTCTGTCGGGTCCCTAAGCAATATGAGCAAAAATCTACTAAATGCGGCAAAGAGGATAATACCTCTTTGGGAATCTTGGGAAAAGCCAAGACCCCAGTGAACCTAACAAAAATGCTGCCATGGTTAGATCACTACCCAGATTGCAAGAAGGCGGATCTCTTAACTAGTGGCTTTAAGGATGTTTTTTTGGTTCCTTCTGTAAAAGCTGTTCTATGGTCAGAATATTAAAGAGAAACTTAACGAAGGAAGAATAGCTGGCCCATTCCTTTCCCCCACTTTTCACAAACTTCTGGCTCTCCCCTTTAGGCATAGTTCCCAAAAAAGAGCCAGGAAGCTTCCAACTCATTCACCACCTGTCTAATCCAGCACATAATTCACTTAATGATGAGGTCACGGACATTGAAGCCTCAGTTTCTTATGCATTTGATGAAGCCCTTTCTTTATTAAGGTACTTTGGTAGATTTTCATTGCTAGCAAAAGCTGACATCAAATCAGCCTTCCGATTACTACCAGTGCACCCGCAAGGTTTCAATTCCCTGGGGTTTTCATTTTCAAGGCCGGTTTTATTTTGATAAATCATGCTTTCATTTTGAGGCTCTCTACATTTTTACATTGGGTATTATCAGAAAGTTATCCTGCAAGGGCTTCCCTTCATTACTTAGATGGTTTCTTGTTTGTGGGCTCGCCTGACTCTACTATATGTCAGGAATCTCTTGACAAATGTATTAATATTTGCAATACCTTTGGTGTGCCACTCGCGCAGGAGAAAACTGTTTTTCAACAACCACTATTGAATTTTTAGGCATCACAATTGACCCGTCTGATTGAATTTAGATTGCCAATTGAGAAGCTACAAAGAATAACAGCGATAATTTCAGTCTTTGTGTGTAAATGTAAAGTATTCTTAAAAGAGGTCCAATCGCTATTGGGTCTTTTTGCTTTTGCTGCCAGAATCTTTTCTAGGTGGTTCGCTCCAACCACTAAATGCTTAAAGAACCCTTTCTCGCATGTTTCCATCTCTAGAAGCATTAAGGAAGACTTAGAGGTTTGGGATGCTTTCTTAGGTAATTGTAATGGGACAATCATTTGGCAAAAGGATTTTTACAGAATTTCAGTTAAAAAAGTTTACGGATGCCTCCGGGTTTGGAGCATATCTAGATGGCCAATGATGTGCATCTGAGAGGCACCCAAATTGAATGCAGCTAGACATCTTGCATAACTTAGTACTCCTTGAGTTATTCCTGGGAATATTAGCAGTAGTGGTCTGGAAAGATAAGTTTAAAAACTGGTGAGTAATTGTGCAAAAGGACAACAAAGGTGTATTATTTTCCATCGACATGTTATCTTCAATGTCTGAATTGGTTATTAAATTACTCTGTTTCCTAGTGTTACACTGTATGAGATTTAACATCTGGTTACAGGCTAAGCGTATTGCTGGAATACATAATAACATGCTAGCTCATGCCTTATCTCGTTTACAGTTCAGGAAATTCTAGGAACTGGCTCCATTGGCAGATCCACTTGTTGCTCCTTGCCCAGACTTCCTCTGGGACTGATCTCGTCTAATCTCAAGAACTCGGTTTCACAAAATACTTGGCTAGAATATGTTCATTCATGGTCAAGATGGTCTTCTTTTTGCTCTGATATGCATATAGATGTTATGGAAGTCAATTCCTATGTCGCTTTATCGTTTGTTTCATGTTTAATCCAAGCAAAACTCAGCCTGGCCTCAGTGAGTAAGGTATTGGCAGGTGTTTAATTCTTTCTTAAATTTGCAAATCTTCCACCCAACCTCTTTCTTTCAGGTCAGCCAGGTCCTCAAAGGATTTAGGAAATCTCACCCTCCACTGGATTCCAGATGCCCTATTTCTGTTACACTATTAGTGAAACTACTCACGGTACTGGAGGTTGTTTTTCACTGTTTGAGCCTCTGGATAGTGGGTCACTCCTACATTTACTGGGCTTGGAAGCGAGACGAAAAAAGGACTTATTCAAGCAATTTAGGTCTGAATGTTAATGACTATCTGTGACAGACCTAGCCAGGACAGAGGCCTTTGGAGAGGACTGAATGCTAGCCTATTGCCTTGCGATTATGGGCCCTGGCATTTGGGGGAATGGGGCTTGTTGTGAGCTGTATGCCTGGGTACCCTTGAGGTGGTGTTACTTTAGATTCAGGTCCATGTCCCCCAAGACACACAGACTCTGGAAACCATGTATATGCCCAAAGACTATTCTTGGTTGTTGATTCTGAACTCAACATGTTAATTGAGAGAGCTGATCACATTGTCCTCTGTACAATGTAGGAGACGGGCTGACTCCTAGTGGAGCTCCTGCTATTGTGAGAAAATGTCCTGTGGTTGTACTTATGATAATGTATAATCTACTGTGTGAAGCTCGGTGACAACAAGTCTGACCTGTAGTGAAATCTTGATGGGCACAGAGTCACATCGGCTGCTTAAAGGGATTAGTTAATTAGCTCATGTTAATTTGTTACAGGTGTATTGTTAGAGTAATATGAGCAGGAGGGGGGGGGGGGGCTCCTCTTCTACTGTATAAAAAGACTATTCTGGTTCTAATAAAGAGTCCATGTCAGCAGCTAAACAGGTCTCGTCTTGTTTTGTGCTTGTGAGCGGTTGGAATATCTGATATCTATATTCAGACTGGGAGGAAGTGGTATGGGACGAAAGCACTCAAGCGGAGTGTAGGGACATTTTGTCACACTATCATTTTCTGGTCAGTCATTAGGGGTTTAAGATGGCGAAAACCTTAGGGACCACTTGATTAATTTTGTCCAGCATTTGGCCTTTTCCTCAAATCTAGGTTATTCACGCTGTGGCGAATGATATAGGGAGTATTAAGACATGGGAGCTACTCTGCGAGATGAAGAGAGACCTTATATCTATTTAACTCCTGTTCGCCGATTCTATTTTAGCCATTTTGGAAATGGTGCCCAGGCATATTTGCTCTCCTTCAAGTAACCTGTTCTATGTAGATAAAATCCGGAGACGCCTTAAAGCGGTGTTCCAGGTTTTTTATGTTTATTAAAAGTCAGCAGCTACAAAAAAGTGTAGCTGCTGACTTTTAGTAAACAGACACTTACCTGTTCCATGGTCCAGTGATGCAGCCGAACGGAGCGTCGCTCCTCTCCGCTCCATTGCCACTCTGGGCACCTGGCTGTAAATGCTTTTGGCTTCACGGTTGGGAACGCACGGCGCATGCGTGAGTCGCGCTGCGCTCCCAGAGTGGACAGGCGTTCTCCTGAACCTGTCACGTGTCCCAGGAGATCGCCTAGAGGGAGGGGAAAGGAGGAGTCGCCTTGGCGGTCCCTGGGTGGAAGGATGAAGTGGGACAGGAAGTGCTACTCCTAACGAAGCCCCCACCCCCCCCCCCCAACAAAAAAATTATGCACATTTGGCATGTAAGGGGGCGATGAGTGCTTAAAGCGGAAGTTCCACTTTTGGGTGGAACTCCGCTTTAATAGGACTATCCATAACTTTCTGGTCTCTTTGGGTGGAGTGTATTTTGCCATAATGATCCCAAAGGTTTTTTGCCTGGTCTGTTTAGAAGTGACTTGGTACATTTATCAGACGTTGGCTTAGACCTATTTAATATGGGCTTGCAAAGCTTAATCGATAAAGCCAGTGTTGGCGGGCTCAACCAGCAGGTTTCGGCTGGTAGGGATTAGTCGTCCAGCATTGTCTGGATGGACATTGTGTCTGGAATTTTGTTATGAGTTGTTGTATAGCCAGGATGGCTTCATATTTCATTAATATTTATTGTCATCGGCTTACCTCTTGAATAACACCGTGGCCAATGTTAATTTTTGCCAAACAAATACATATTTGAAACTTATTGGTTGGCATATTGTCTCTTTATTTGGTTTCCAATAATCCTTTTGTACTAGCCCATGCTCGCTGCCCCAAAATTGCACTTTGTTACTTGTTACTCTAGTATACTGATTCAGAATTACCCATTCAACAAGTTCTACTCAACCTTTGTACTTCAAAATCCCTAACTTTAAATCTACTTTCACACTGGGGCATTGGGGGCGTCGGCGGTAAAGCGCTGCTATTTTTAGCGGCGCTTTACCAGAGGTTTTCGGCTGCTAGCGGGGCACTTCCCCCCCCCCTTCCCGCTAGCATCCGAAAAAGGGTTAAAACCATACGCAAAGCTTTTCCGGCGCTGCCCATTGGTTTAAATGGGCAGGGGCAATTTAGGAGCGGTGTATACACCGCTCCCACAGCGCTGCAAAGATGCAGCTTGCAGGACTTTTTCTTACCGTCCTGCCAGCGCACTACTCCATTTTTTAGCGTTATAGCGCCTGTAAAGCGAATCAGTGTGAAAGCAGCCTAGACACAAATACGGCACTGTAAAAAGGGAGCTACAGTACATTATGGTAAACTAAAGGTCAACTGAAGGGGTGGGAAGGAAGGGCTAGAATACTCAGCTGGAGTAATTTAAATATAAAATACTTTGTAAATATACACTTTAAGTACTTACCAAGTGATTTCCCTTGGATTTACACCACCTAATTTTCGTCTTGCGCAGTTAATTTTCTGCACAGGATACCAACCCTGTGATGCTGTGTTTATGTCCTTACGCCACTCTCCTCCTTTCTTCATCTGCTTTGTCTCAAGATTCTGAGTAGAAACAAATACAAATTGAGTGTATATTCAAAAAATTCTAACATTTTAACCACTTGAGCTCTGAAAGATTTTATCCCCTTCATGACCAGAGCATTTCTTGCTATTCAGCACTGTGTGACAATTTAACTGGCAAGTGTGCAGTCATGCAACACTGTACGCAAATGTAATTTGTGTAATCATCTTTTTCACACAACTAGAGCTTACTTTTTGTGGTATTCGATCACCACTGGGTTTTTTAATTTTTGCTATATAGAAAAAAAATGTACGTAAAGTTTGAAAAAAAAAAAAACAAACACTATATTTTCTACTTTCTGTATCCAATAAAAACTTTTTTGATTTTGAAAAATCAAATTTCTTCATAAATTTAGGACAAAGTGTATTCTGCCACATGTCTTTGGTAAAGAAAAAAATCCCAATAAGTGTATATTGATTGGTTTGTGTGAAAGTTATAAAGTCTACAAACTATGGCATATATATTGGAATTTACAAAGCTATGACAATATACTGATAATGTCGGTGATCCGCAACTTATAGTGTGACTGTGAAAGTGTTGCAGGCAATTTGGCGCTAGCCAACGCTGGCTGGGAGGTACACTAAATGACCGAGATCAATAGTGACACTAATACAGTGTTCAGTGCTAATACTATACACTGACTGTACTAATGACAATGGCTGGGAAGGGGTTAACATCTAGGGGCAATTAAAAGGTTAAAGTGATTGTAAACGATCATCTTGTAAAACAGCTTATACAGTTTGAAAGAGATGAAAGGCAAAACATTTTTATATAGCTATAAAAAGTCATAAATACCTTGTTGTTCCCTTTTTTGTAAGGGACCACATTCCCTCTGCTCTCAGCTGCATTAGAGCTGGGGGGAGGAGAAGCACACTGAGATTCCTGGTGAATAGCTGTGCAGTGGGAGTGTGTCAGGACAAGTCTGATAATTGGAGAAGAGCACATTGAGTCCCCAGCTTAGCTAGAGAACTGGCCACAGTGTGCTCTCCTGCTTAGTGTGGTTGGATAGGAAAGCAAAAGGGACTGGCAGGAACACCAGGGATTTCACACAAATGAAGCAATACAAAGAGAACAGGATACTTTAACCACTTTCAGACCGGACCAATTTGCAGCCAAAGGACCAGGCCCTTTTTGCGATTCGGCACTGCGTCGCTTTAACTGACAATTGCGCGGTCGTGCGACGTGGCTCCCAAACAAAATTGACGTACTTTTTTTCCCACAAATAGAGCTTTCTTTTGGTGGTATTTGATCGCCCCTGCGGTTTTTATTTTTTGCGCTATAAACAAAAAAGAGTGACAATTTTGCTATAATAAATATCCCCCAAAAACATATAAAAACATTTTGTTTCCTCAGTTTAGGCCGATACGTATTCTTCTACATATTTTTGGTAAAAAAAATCGCAATAAGCGATTATTGATTGGTTTGCGCAGAAGTTATAGCGTTTACAAGATAGGGGATAGTTTTATAGCATTTTATTAATATTTTTTTTTTTTATTAGTAAAGGCGGCGATCAGCGATTTTTATTGTGACTGCGACATTATGGCGGACACATCGGACATTTTTGACACATTTTTGGGACCATTGTCATTTATACAGCAATCAATGCTATTTAAATGCATTGATTCCTGTATAAATGACACTGGCAGTGAAGGGGTTAACCACAAGGGGGCAGTGTAGGGGTTAAGTATGCCTAGGGGTGTGTTTCTTACTGTGGGGGGCAAAAACTAAAAATATTTGGGCAAGATTTGGTAGAAATACAGGTGGTCTATCGCATCCCAGATTTGGATATAATAATTTTCGATAGGCTAGAGTGTGCATAAACACTGGCCAGTACCCCTAGGGGATGCTTGGGGTAAGGATAGACACTAAGAGAGTGTATGCATTTAAAGAGGTAAATATTTATTCAAAAAAGAACATGGGTGAAATGCATATAAAACAAAAGAATGTTCAGTATGTTACACAAGTATGAATAGGTGCATACCGTTTTTTACATGTCAACAGCATGAACATACAGAAAAATGTTGTGACAAAAAAAGAACTTGCTTGATACATATATAATCAGGATGGTGCCAACATGTTTCGGACTTTGGTCCTTTTTCAAGGCAACTAGATATCCTTTTGATTCACATCTAGATTATGTGAGAATCAAAAATTAGTACATATAGTATGTGAACAATGAATACAGTCTTGTTAGAACATTGCCAAAAGCAGCCGGTATAGTATGTAAATTGTAAGCAGGTACTCACATGTAATGCCAGTTTCAAAAGATTGCCACAGTTGTAACCACCAAAGTGGTATAGGAAATATGCATTGGGTAGAAATAGTAAAAACAGAGTGGAAGTAACCACCGGTGTTAGGGGCTTGCTGGGACAGCTTCAGGCAGTTGCAAGGTCCTATACAGGACTTGGGCTGGGGCCCTTATCCAGTAGCAAAAGACTAGCCACGCAGTGTGTAGTGCTGTAATAAAGATAGGGTATAAGGAGTATGAATGTTGAGGAGTAAAGTACAATAGGAATCGTATACAGACACTAAAATAGGGTCTATTTACCTGAGTATTGAAATGCCTGGTATGGGAGATCAACCAACTCCAAGTAGTCAGCAGCATGTGTTGGCTTAGAGTGGTGTATGGGTTTATATCTAGTCAGGTAATAACAATCAGCTGAGCAGGAAGTGTCAATATGCTGCATTAAGAGCTGATTAGATGGCTGTCTGTGGGAGAAAAACGCCATGACGCGCTTTGTATGTTCCCAAAAGGACCTCTGACGGGGCGGCGCTGGGCGTGAGCACACCAGGAGGAGGGGTCACGTCCGGCGTCGTGACGTCACCGACGCGGGTGCGGACCGCCGCTGCGACGTGCTGCGCTCCACAGTGGAGCGCAAACAGGAAGCAGATTACGAGCACGGGGCTACAAAAATAGCGTCCTTAAAGACGCATACAAAAAAGCCAAATCACGTTCTGCTCTACTTACCATTAAACAAACTGCCACACCAACCCAATCTCCCCTTAGAATTATTACAAATTATTGTCAACAATATAATATGTACTAATTTTTGATTCTCACATAATCTAGATGTGAATCAAAAGGATATCTAGTTGCCTTGAAAAAGGACCAAAGTCCGAAACATGTTGGCACCATCCTGATTATATATGTATCAAGCAAGTTCTTTTTTTGTCACAACATTTTTCTGTATGTTCATGCTGTATGCACCTATTCATACTTGTGTAACATACTGAACATTCTTTTGTTTTATATGCATTTCACCCATGTTCTTTTTTGAATAAATATTTATCTCTTTAAATGCATACACTCTCTTAGTGTCTATCCTTACCCCAAGCATCCCCTAGGGGTACTGGCCAGTGTTTATGCACACTCTAGCCTATCGAAAATTATTATATCCAAATCTGGGATGCGATAGACCACCTGTATTTTTACCAAATCTTGCCCAAATATTTTTTGTTTCTATAATTAATGGTTACCCCATCTAAAATCCCCTACCCGGGCATCTTTTGGTTATACTATACCCTACCACACCGTGGTTACCCCTATCACTCGCCCTCTCTAGGCTTGAACTTACCCTATATACCCTATATTCAACAACAAACCTTGTTCTACCTTTTGTTACACTCAATACAGTCTATCTACATTGCCATTTTAAAACCGCTAATACATGCATCTCTATCTGGTCCAATATGGCTTTATACCTTGGAGATGAGTGGGACACTCGTATGTCCAACACTATGCATAATTTTGAGTCTAACGAATACGTTCAGTCACAACTCAAATATACTTTTTTGAATCTTACACATACTGTCCAAAAGAAAGCTTCCTTATTTTGGCACATAAAATCGTTCAAAGAATACATTGCCCATGGTATTAACCCCTTTGGTCTCATGGTACAAATTTTTCCCACATTTCAGGACATACGCCCAGATTTTAAACTTTCCTGGGAGAATGCACTGAAACAATGCTCTAATGAGCTTATGAAACTACTCATCTCTGAATACGAGTCACAAACAACCCTCTTAGACACTAAGCTCGAGCTGATCAATACACAACTCGCGCAATTTCAGAACCACCCTTTATACATTTCATTAGACGAACAATTGAAAATTTGTTTTGATAAATTTAACCACGATATTCTTGCACAAAAGGACAAAAAATTATTTCGTGACAAGAAAGCGTTCCATGAAGAACGCGCATACAAATGGAACGAAACGAATCGTGCGGCTCGCCCCTCAGCTGCCGCACGGCCCGTTTCCAAGGCGCCTACCTCTCGTTCTACCACTGATAGGACTCGCACCCCTTTTTCTCACAAACCTAACCTCCCCCTGGGTCTTCGCAAACCCAAAACGAGGTCGTACACCTAATTTTTCGAGTGATGATGTGTCTGACATGGAGGGGACCCCCGGCGCCTCCCCCCTCGGGGACTCGCCGGCACCCCCCTCACTTGCCAAGACAGTTAGATCACACTCCCTACCTTCTGCATCTCAGAATGCAGATTTTTTAGACAAAATGAGGGCATCACTTCACACTCATCAACAACACATGTCACAAAATCCAAAACCCAAGAGAACCACACGCTAACACCACCTTCCTGCAATATCATTAATCTCTCTTCCCACACACTCACATGCCATGAAATTTCTGTCCTTGAAAAAGGACTCACTTTTTGCCCAGTATCACAGCTTGATAAATTCACTGCAATCAAAGACATACACCTGTTTATTCGAAAACTACTATTACACAGTATGTACACCCCCAATCCTTTTTCTGACACAGCCATACATACTGCCACAGAAACCACCGCCCTTCAGCAGCTCATTGAGCTCCTTGAAGAAAATGATCCCCCAGATTTGATTGACACCCTTGATAATCTTGAGGATGCCATTCCTAGTCACCCTCAACATTTCTCTCACCATGTCTCTCTAAAGAAAAAATCTGTTTTTTTTCCCCCCACCTAGCACCAACCCACGTGCAGCACTCTTTCTACAATCAGTGACTAACGAAATTCGCCACTTGAAAACTTCCCCGACCCATTTCAAAAATAAAAACTTCTCATACAACCAACACCTTGCCCTACAAAACCTTAAATCAAACCCGTCAATAATAATCAAACCAGCGGACAAGGGCGGGAACATAGTTATCCTAAACAGAATGGACTATGTTGAGATGTGTCTGAATATATTACGCAATCGTGATTGGTATGCCATAATCCCTAGTACACAAATCAAATCTTTCCAACAACAACTATACACACTTGTTGACGACGCTTTTAGACAAGGCATCATCGACAAGCCTACCACAGAACACATTAGGACAAAATTTCCCAAAGAGGCAACATTCTATGCACTACCTAAGGTGCATAAAAATCTGCCCAGACCACCAGGCAGACCAATCGTCTCCGGACGCGGCTGCCTTACTGACAACCTTAGTCGTTATGTAGACAAATTACTACAGCCTCTAGTACAGGCCTTACCCTCATATATACGCGATACCACACACCTACTCCAAGGTCTATCGGACCTCCATGCCGATGCCGACACTGTCCTGGTCGCCATCGACGTGGAGGCCCTCTACAGCTCTATACCTCATTCTCTAGGGCTTCTAGCCATTCAACACATTTTATCCACTACTAATATATACCCTCATGACTTATCCATATTTCATAATCAGAGCCCTTAAATTTATCCTCACTCACAATTTATTTTCTTTTAACAAGTCCCACTACCTCCAGGTACAGGGCGTCGCCATGGGCACTTGTTGCGCACCGGCGTACGCCAACCTGTACCTGGGGGAGTGGGAACGAAAACTTTTTTTAGATGACGCTGCTCGCATCTACACCAAACATATAGCCACTTTCCGTCGATACATCAACGACATTTTAATTCTGTGGCAAGGCCCAATTGACACATTACATCAATTTCTTTTATTTCTTAATACTTCTAATTCTCTAAATTTAAAATTGACCATGACCCACAGCACTAATTCCATCTCCTTCCTTGATCTTACGCTCACAAAGGATGGACATGGGCACCTACAGAGCCACTTGTTCCGAAAACCTACGGCTGGCAATACCATCTTGGCTGCCTCCAGTTTTCACCCACAGCCCCTACTCAAATCCATCCCATTTGCTCAATATCTCCGCGCCCGACGCAACTGCTCGACGGATACCTCCTTTGAACACGAGGCCTCCGTCCTGCGTAGCAGATTACGAGCACGGGGCTACAAAAATAGCGTCCTTAAAGACACATACAAAAAAGCCAAATCCAAATCACGTTCTGCTCTACTTACCATTAAACAAACTGCCACACCAACCCAATCTCCCCTTAGAATTATTACAAATTATTGTCAACAATATAATCAGATTACTCAAATACTTTAAAAACACTGGCACATCATTGCCACTGACAAATCCCTTTCACCCTTTGTTCCGCCACAGCCTTTGATTACCTATCGACGTGCCCCATCCCTCCGAGATAAACTCATTACTAGTGAATACAAATTTAGTAACAAGTCCCATAAGCAGCTCAAGGGCACATTTCCATGTGGCAACTGCAGTTATTGCAAGTATCTTTCCAAATCCAATATACACAATGTTTTGCCAAATGGCCAACGTTTTTTCCCTAAACATTATGTGAATTGTCGATCCATTGGTATTGTGTATTTACTTGAATGTGAATGTGGATGCTTTTATGTGGGCAAGACCAAACTACCCTTTTGGAAGCGCATATATGGCCATATCTGCAGTGTCAATAAACGAGATCCTGATCTACCATTGGGACGACACTGCATGACTGTCCACCATGACGCTATCCCCAAAATTTCATTTAAAGCCCTCGACTATATTCCACCCCTCACTCGAGGTGGGGACTACAACAAAGCTTTATTACAAAGTGAACTTTGATGGATCTTCCATCTTAATGCCACCCTGCCCCAAGGGCTCAATGAGGCTTTCAATTTTAAACCCTACCTTGAAGGCTTTGAATCTGGAGTCTGTGAACTTGACCTTTGACCCCATCTCCCACATATTACGCACCCACATAACTAACTTGTCTGTAAAACTGCCTATCAATTCAATATGCATAGAACCCTATGATATGTCCATGCTCATCCCCATTGTACATGCCCCATATACCAGTATTATGGTTTTGATTATTATGTCACAGTATTGCAACTCCGCTGTGCCATCTCGCATGTGTATCCATATGTGTGCCAGTTTCTTGCCACATAGATACACTTTGTGTACATCAATACCTTCTCTCAACACAAACTACTGGGCTTGCCCCACTCCAGGCTAGTTACCCGGCGCGGGTAAGACCTGGCACGCATGCGCCGTTTCTCTAGTGCGCATGCGCCATTTTCCCGCTTTTCAGACGAATCCATCTGTCTGCTTCCTGTTTGCGCTCCACTGTGGAGCGCAGCACGTCGCAGCGGCGGTCCGCACGAGCGTCGGTGACGTCACGACGCCGGACATGACCCCTCCTCCTGGTGTGCTCACGCCCGGCGCCGCCCCGTCAGAGGTCCTTTTGGGAACATACAAAGCGCGTCATGGCGTTTTTCTCCCACAGACAGCCATCTAATCAGCTCTTAATGCAGCATATTGACACTTCCTGCTCAGCTGATTGTTATTACCTGACTAGATATAAACCCATACACCACTCTAAGCCAACACATGCTGCTGACTACTTGGAGTTGGTTGATCTCCCATACCAGGCATTTCAATACTCAGGTAAATAGACCCTATTTTAGTGTCTGTATACGATTCCTATTGTACTTTACTCCTCAACATTCATACTCCTTATACCCTATCTTTATTACAGCACTACACACTGCGTGGCTAGTCTTTTGCTACAGGATAAGGGCCCCAGCCCAAGTCCTGTATAGGACCTTGCAACTGCCTGAAGCTGTCCCAGCAAGCCCCTAACACCGGTGGTTACTTCCACTCTGTTTTTACTATTTCTACCCAATGCATATTTCCTATACCACTTTGGTGGTTACAACTGTGGCAATCTTTTGAAACTGGCATTACATGTGAGTACCTGCTTACAATTTACATACTATACCGGCTGCTTTTGGCAATGTTCTAACAAGACTGTATTCATTGTTCACATACTATATGTACTAATTTTTGATTCTCACATAATCTAGATGTGAATCAAAAGGATATCTAGTTGCCTTGAAAAAGGACCAAAGTCCGAAACATGTTGGCACCATCCTGATTATATATGTATCAAGCAAGTTCTTTTTTTGTCACAACATTTTTCTGTATGTTCATGCTGTTGACATGTAAAAAACTGTATGCACCTATTCATACTTGTGTAACATACTGAACATTCTTTTGTTTTATATGCATTTCACCCATGTTCTTTTTTGAATAAATATTTACCTCTTTAAATGCATACACTCTCTTAGTGTCTATCCTTACCCCAAGCATCCCCTAGGGGTACTGCCCAGTGTTTATGCACACTCTAGCCTATCGAAAATTATTACTGTGGGGGGCGTGGCTGTCAGCTAGTGAATGCTGATCTCTGCTCCAATCACAGGGAGCAGAGATCGGCGTCACTAGTTGCTAGGCAGAACGGGGAGATGCTGTTTATCTCGGTATCTCCCCGTTCAGCCTTCCCGTGAGACGATCGCGGGTGTCCCAGCGGCAATCGAGTCCGCGGGGCCCGCGACCGGACTCACGGGGGTCCCGACTGGCGCGGGAGCGCGCCGCTCCTGGCACGCTCCCGATGGCACGGACAGGCATTAAGGAGGGACTTATATATACGCCCTCCTGCCTGTACGTGCCATTCTGCCGACGTATATCTGTGTGTGCCGGTCGGGAAGTGGTTAATCATACAAGTGCATGTACAGCAGGCACATATCAGGAATATGAAGTGTCAGGGTAACAAACGCTTTAACAGTGTGCCTAACAGTGTGTAATGTATGCTGCTTTTAACTTTCAGTTTTTTTTTCTCCCTGCTTTGCGGGGAGAAGAAAAAGCCAGATCACAATTCCCTGTACACAGAGTTCAGTGCTTTTGGATTCTCTGGCCACAGAGTCTAATCACAGCACGGGGCGTGAAAAGGCTGCAATGTACAAGTGCATTGCCCAGGCTGAACCTGCCATCCACTCATAGTACAACTACTGTGGGTGGATGGCAAGCAGGTAAAATGATGCAAAACAGCAAAGCGAAGTATGAGTATTTTATTTTACTACAGACAGAACCATAAGGGAATGCGTAACACGATAAGGATAATTTTATACATTTGACACTCTGTAATCCCTAAGACAGATGTTCAAGCTAAGGGTCATGAAAAAACGTATTTTTCAAATTAAAAACAATCTCTTCATGCAGGACGCCTTCAAAATGGATATATAAACCTGGTGCTGCGCTATACACAAAAGTATAAATAGATATAGATAAATTAATTTATTTATAAATGCATAAAACACTTTGAATCTATAAGTGATGTACATCCATTGAGCAATGACTATTATTATGTCCAGTGTTCAGATGATGGCTCAAATATACAACTACTATTAATGATACCACTTCTCAAATTGCTTTGCTCCAGTTCATTATACTTCCAAAATCAGAGACCGTTTGGTCCACAGTGAATACAGGGGGACTGATAGGCGGGATCTTTGTAAATACCCTGGCACTTTTGGTGATGGTAGCACTTTCACACCACAGGCATTATGTACCTACTAACCTGTGAATGTGGATGTTTCTATATTGGCAAGACCATACAAGAAATTTGGAAAACGACATACCGCCACATTCTAAATATGAAAACACGTAATCCGGATTTACCCTTGGGTCATCCTGTGATGATTGTGAACAATGTAAAATTTCCTAAGATCCTAGGTTTTCTTATTCTAGATAGGATACACCCAACCTACCATGTGGGAGATTGCAACAAAAAAGTGGATCTACAGGCTTGAGCCCACCTCTCATTCCGGTTTAAATGAGGCCTTCAACTTTAGGCCCTTTGACGGCTTCATTTCCAGGAGTTTTGAAAAAGAAAAATAGTATTGTCTTGTAACTTTGGAAGGTTCTGATCTTCACAATTCACTGCTTTCCTTTTGGTCAGAACATCACTTCCATTACACAATCTGACGGGTAGCAGTTATCTGATAGCACACCGGCAAAGACGTGATGAGTGACATCAACCCCCCCTTCTGGGTTTGGCTACGCCGTGCGCCGCTCTTCCAGGGGACTAGGCCGGAACGCACGCTGGCATGGTGGGATGTGCCCGCCTTTCCCATGGGGGCCCCCCATAATTCCTCCTTATTTAAGGGAGTAGTCTGGACTCTGGTGGGAAAAGCTTTCCCTCCGGAACCAGACCCTGGATGTATGATACACCACCATGCGGATGTGCTGAATATTTTTGCAGGTATGATACCCATAGGCTTTCATTTCCATTTCATATAATAAAAAGCTTGATACTGTATACCTCCCACTATATCCACTAAGACTGCCCTTGATGTATATGTACAGTGCATATGTAAAGTATTCATACCCCTTGACATTTTCCACATTTTGTCATCGAGCAAAAAACAGGGCAATCTTAGAAGAAAACCTGTTGGAGTCTGCAAAAGACTTGACTGGAGTGGAGGTTCACCTTCCAGCAAGACGATGACCCTAAACATAAAGCCAGAGCTACAATAAAATGGTTTAGATCAAAGCATATTCATGTGTTAGAATGGCTCAAAGTCCAAACCTAAATCCAATTGAGAATCTGTGAACAGCAATTTTTAAGCCCTGCCACAGATGCTCTCCATCCAATCTGTCAGAGCTTGAGCTACTTTTCAAAGAAAAATGGGCAAAAATTTCACTTTAGATGTGCAAAGCTGGTAGAGACATACCCAAAAAGACTTACAGCTGTAATTGCTGTGAAAATTGTTTCTACAAGGTATTGACTCTGGGCTGAATACAAATGCACGCCACACTTTTCAGATATTTATTTGTAAAAAGTGTTGAAAGCCGTATATCATTTTCCTTCCAATTCACAATTATGTACAACTTTGTGTTGGTCTATCACATACAATCCCAATAAAATACATTTACGTTTTTGGTTGTAACATGACAAAATTTGGAAAATTTAAAGGGGTATGAATATTTTTTCAAGGCAGTGTGTGTGTGTGTGTGTGTGTGTGTGTGTGTGTGTGTGTGTGTGTGTGTGTGTGTGTGTGTACACACACACACACACACACACAGTATTTCACAAAGTGAGTAGACCCCTCACATTTTTTGTAAATATTTTATTATACCTTTTCATGTGACAACACTGAAGAAATTACACGTCGCTAGAATGTAAAGTAGTGAGTGTACAGCTTGTATAACAGTGTAAATTTGCTGTCCCCTCAAAATAACTCACACAGCCATTAATGTCTAAACCGCTGGCAACAAAAATGAGTGCAGCCCTAAGTGAAAATGTCCAAATTGGGCCCAATTAGCCATATTCCCTCCCCGATGTCATGCGACTCATTAGTGTTACAAGGTGTAGGAGTGAATGGGGAGCAGGTGTGTTAAATTTGGTGTTATAGCTCTCACTCTCTCATACTGGTCACTGGAAGTTCAACATGGCACCCCATGGCAAAGAACGGAAAGAATCTGAAAAAAAGAACCGTTGCTCTACATAAAGATGGCTTAGGCTATAAGGAGACTGCAAAGACCCTGAAACTGAGATGCAGCATGGTGGACAAGACCAAACAGCGGTTTAACAGGACAGGTTCAACTCAGAACAGGCCTTGCCATGGTCGACCAAATAAGTTGAGTGCATGTGCTCAGCGTCACATACAGAGGTTGTCTTTGGAAATAGACGTATCAGTGCTGTCAGCATTGCTGCAGAGGTTGAAGGAGTGGAGGGGTCAGCCTGTCAGTGCTCAGACCATACGCCACACACTGCATCAAATTGGTCTGCATGGCTGTCGTCCCAGAAGGAAGCCTCTTCTAAAGATGATGAAAAAGAAAGCCTGCAAACAGTTTGCTGAAGACTAACAGACGAAGGACATGGATTACTGGAACCATGTCCTGTGGTCTAATGAGACCAAGATAAAGTTATTTGGTTCAGATGGTTTTAAATGTGTGTGGTGGCAACCAGGTGAGAAGTACAAAGACAAGTGTGTCTTGCCTACAGTCAAGCATGGTGGTGGGAGTGTCAAGGTCGGGGGCTGCATGAGTGCTGCCGGAACTGGGGAGCTACAGTTCATTGAGGGAACCATGAATGCCAACATGTACTGTGACACACTAAAGCAGAGCATGATCCCCCTCCGTTCAGAGACTGGGCCGCAGGGCAGCATTCCAACATGATAACGACCCCAAACACCTCCAAGACGAACCACTGCTGAAGAAGCTGAGGGTAAAGGTGATGGACTGGCCAAGCATGTCTCTAGACCTAAACCCTATTGAGCATCTGTGGGGCATCCTGAAACGGAAGGTGGAGGAGCGCAAGGTCTCCAACATCCATCAGCTCCATGATGTCGTCATGGAGGAGTGGAAAAGGACTCCAGTAGCAACCTGTAACGCTCTGGTGAACTCCATGCCCAAGAGGGTTTTGGCAGTGCTGGAAAATAATGGTGGCCACACAATATTTACACTTTGGGCCCAATTTGGAAATTTTCCCTTAGGTGTGTACTCACTTTTGTTACCAGCGGTTTAGACATTAATGGCCGTGTGTTGAGTTATTTTGATGGGACAGCAAATTTACACCGTTATACAAGCTGTACACTCACTACTTTACATTGTAGCAAAGTGTCATGTCTTCAATGTTTTCACATGAAAAGATATAATAAAATATTTACAAAAATGTGAGGGGTGTACTCACTTTTGTGAGATACTGTATGTATATGTATATATATATATATATATATATATATATATATATATATATATATATATATATATATATATATATATATATATATATATATTTTTTTTTTTTTTTTTATGGTCAGTCTTATTAATTCTAAACATTTTTTTTTTTTTTTTTTTTTTGTGCTTACACCTCTGCATTTTTGGTTCCTATTACTATGACATATTCATTCTTTTTTGTACTGCAATGTAATAATATCCACGATGTTATATTATGTTTCATTAGATACCACCTTATGGGAACCCTGCCCTAACAACGGCCTGCTTTTCTGGGCTGTCCTTGCCATGTCTTACCAGGTATAGACATAGCCACTGCCCCCCACTGGTATTTGGATGGACGCTGCTGCAAGTCTTTTAATCTTTTGGCTATTACCATTTGTATACTGAACAGTATAGTAAGTAAGAACTGAACAGTATAGCAAGTAAAAGGAGGAAGAGATCGAGTGTTTTGTCACCCATATTTGTGATACTTGTGGTTACAGTTGTATGTTTACCTCTAGATTTCTCCTCAGTCCGACATGCTTTACATACACCCCTGATGAAAGGATGAGATCCTGAAACATTTTGGGTGCTTGTAGGGACTACCACTGGATAAATCACTGTTCAACCACATTTTGTCATGTATTGACAGTGTACAGTACTGTTCGTGTATACCTTGTTTTTACTGATTACATTTCATGTTTCATCAGCCATAACATCCTTTTAACCATTGTCCTCAATAAAATTTGTACTAAGACTTTTTAACAATAGATTCCTGTATTTTGATATACTATAAGCCTAAAAGGTCCCGTACTGGGGAATCCTTTTCCCTTTTTTTCTCGGAAACATATTGGAATGTTTTCCTAATCTCTTCAATGACCTGACCAATATACACCCATAACAGTTCATTATATTAGTTACAATTCACAAGTGCATTCACAGTTACATAACAAGTGCTGTTAACCTCTCTTTTTCTCAGCACTGTGATGAACTGTGGATGCACTTTTGATTTGTGACTAATATAATAAACTAGTAAAGCTGGTCATACATTTTACAATTTTCTTGTTCAATTTCCTTTAGATTTACCTTCAACTATGTAGTGCAAGGACTTGCAATGAATGCATACTAATTGAAAGTGTTTAGGTTTGACCTCATATTAGATGGTTTTGGTAAATCTAAAGGAAAATCGTACAAGAAAATTGTATAATGTATGGCCAGCCTAAGGCAATTTGAGAAGTGGTATCATTAAAGTGGTTGTAAAGTCAGAAAGTTTTTTATCCTAATGCATTCTATGCATTAAGATAAAAAGCCTTCTATGTGCAGCAGCCGCCCAACAGCACCCCTTAGTACTTACCTGAGCCTCAGCGATGTCCATGAGTTCCTCGGCCATCTGGAACTCTACTCCTGATTGGCTGAGACACAGCAGTGGCACCCTTGGCTCCTGCTGCTGTCAAAGTCACTTAGCCAATCAGGAGAGAGAGGAAGCGGGGCAGAAATGGGGCTCAGTGTCTGAATGGACACAGGGAGCTGTGACTCAGCCCGGGTGCCCCCCTAGCAAGCTGCTTGCTGCGGGGGCACTCAACAGGAGGAAGGGGCCAGGAGAGCCAAAGAGGGACCTGAGAAGAGGAGGATCCGGGCTGCCCTGTGCAAAACCACTAAACAGAGCAGGTAAGTATAACATGTATGTTATTTTAAGAGAAAAAGAAAAAAACAAGACTTTACAATCACTTTAATAGTAGTTGTATATTTGATCCATCTGAACACTGCACATAATAATAGTAATTGATTAATGGATGTACAGCACATAGATTCAAAGCGTTTTATGTATTATGAAATTCATTTATCTATTTATTTATATAAAGTTTTGCACAAAACATTTATGATTTGCACTGGAAATAAAGGCTAAAGTGTAACTGACACTGTTTATACTTTTGTAAGAGTATAGCGTAGCAGCAGGTTTATTATATCTGTTGTATACTACTGCCCAGGTGATAATAGTTACTCAGCAGCTGCACCATATAATAGAAAACATCTAGAAGCACAGCGTTTATTGATTATTCCCTTAAAAAAATTGTTCACCCAAGCTGATATTACATAAAGTTTGGTGTTCCAAATCGCCCACTGGCCTCTTATAATTGTTAGGGACTTAGTAGCAATATCTTCCTGCCATAGTTATTTGGTCTAATGTTTGTCACTGAGAAGTTTTGAGAGGTCATTCCCCATCTTGGGGTGTCTTTGTAAAACCTGTAAATGATTGTTGGACATAGATATTGTTGGACATTATATAAATATCCAGCACCTTAAACAAACTGAAATATCTATTTTGTATCAACTTTTCCCACAGAATAATAAACACAGAACTAGAAAAATGATTTTACCTTCCAGTCTAGAGATGGTTCCTTTACAAAAACATCCATAGTGCTAATGAGGAGATCAGGATTTGTTCGATAGGCTCGTAAAGCATGTATCATAACTGAATCAAATAATCCAGTTTCCTTCATAGGCAACAACAGGTTTACAATCTGGTGGGTCAGGCGGAATGGCATCAACTCAGGAACAGGCAAAAACTAAGAAAAGATCACAGTAAGTAATTAACACAACACCTCGTATCAGATACTGACCATGTAATGGTCACTGCAGGTACTCCAAGTGCTCCAGTTGTACAAATTTCTGAATTGCAGGTTTAAACCTGTTTTTTTTTTTTTTACTTGAGCTGGCCAATTCTGGTGTACATATTCTTTAGTAAAGCGGAACTTAACTCACCTAAACGAAGTCTTACTTTGTCCATTCCTCCTCCCTTCCACAGATTTCCAAATTTTGTTTCTTTATGTGCTGTAAGGCAGCATTTCCGGTTTGCCAGCGGGGCACAGGAATCCACCACTGATCTCTGGCTAGCTTCCAGAGACCAGAAGCACATTGTTCTGTTTTTTTTATTTTTATGGTAATATGGAATGGGGGGGGGGGGGGGGGGGGTTGGTTGGTTGATCTTAACCTCTTGTTAGGCTCCTGAGCTGTGGTGTTTGCTCATTGTTTTCTTGAGGCCTCGCAGCATGAGAACCTGTACCTAACACCTCCACCAAGCAAGCTACCTTCCCACACAGACAAGGCATGACAAGTCAGTAATAGGAGAAAAGTTTAGCAAGCAGGCAATACTGGGGACTAGTACCTTGCCTCTGGTTTTCTCTTTTGGGCACACCACCCCCAGCACATGTACTAGAAAATGTTTTGAACTCAAAGAAAGAATTATAATGTCTGGCTAAAATATTTATTATTTTGCAGTTTTCTAATTAATTTTTTGTCAATTATTAGAGCTGCAAATGCAAGTTTTAAATTAAATATTTAATATATTGATGGTTAGTGCTAACACTCTATCTATAGATTATATATATATATATTTATTTAGGCACTGGCTGAGTTATTTGAATTTGCTTTCTATGCCTGAAAGACCACCCAAAAAGGCCAAGGAAAGAACAAAGAAATATGAACTGGTGGTCACACAATAATGCTCCTGAAAAGAATGGTGATCACCAGAGGTTTGCGTCAAAATACAACTTTAAACACTGTCTTGAATATACATTTGGTTGGTTTTCTGTTACCTGAGTAGCAGTGCCAAAGGCATGACCAAAGTCAATGCCAATCATTCCCCCAGTCTCCATATTGACCATAAAATTGTTCAGGTGGCGATCTCCTATGCCAAGTATCCAGTGACTGATGCACAGCAAAGCATGTGAGCGGGCAAAGTGGGATCGCAGAGTGAGAAAAGCTTCAGGAGTCATGCTCATCTTTACAAATGCCCGTCTAGAATACAGAGAGTAAGGAAAAATTATATAGAATCCCAGCTAAATCATATTATATATATCCTCTTCTACAACGTAATATGTTTGTTTGGAAACACACTTTAGAATAAAACAGTTGAAATGCTATTACGGTTATGCAAGCCACATCCTTAGTTAGCATAAGCCATCAGTATATTAGCTTTATAACAAATATGTGTGAGAGTTTGGTACACAGTATGGGAGAACAATAACACACATTTATAACCCACCCCAAAGTTTAGCTGAAGCACAGTCTACTCACCTTAAAAGGTCTCCGGGAACAAGACTCTCTCTTTCTCTAAAAGACTTCTCTGTGAAGGAACGATCAGGATTTCTGTAAATCAAGCAAAATGTAGGACCTATCATGTCACAAATCCGGTATAAAGTAATTATTGCCAAATAAATGAAAAAAAAAAAAAGATCTACAACAATACAACATGAACATATTAAGATGTAAATATATCTTAATAGTCACATGATTCCTGGAGGTATTCCATGATTTGTTTCTAACCTTTTAGTAAACACAAACATGGATCTGACAGCTACAAAAAAAACTTACACTATTTATTTGCTCACATGTAAAAATATTAAAATGGTAATTATCTATTCACTTACTTGTATGTATTAAGATGTTTCAGAGGGTTCCCATCTTTGTCCTTTTTGTCCAGCCAGACTTTGTAATGGTGGTCTGGGCTAAATTTTCTGCAGGTAAATAATACCATGTGTTAAACCCCTGGAATATTAAAGTTTTAGCAGATATTCCACTCAAAGTGCAACTCCATGCAAAAGGTGTTTGTAAAAGCATTTATAAGCACCATAGCCAAAATTTCCTTTCTAAATGTATACCTTTTTGGGGAGATTTCCATCACACGTTGTCCTGTTATCATTGAACAGAATGTCACAGGAAATATCCCCGAGGGGGAAAGAATGTTTGTTAAATACATGGTAAACTGACCAAAAGACATTTGTCTACAACATTAATCCAGAATCTCTTTATCCCACAATCACAGTTTTGCAATGTTAAGCATACAAAATTTCTTCAATTTTAATATGTAAAGCACAAAAAGAAAAAACAACGGATAACATTTTTAGGGCGACAGTCAAGAAATATTCACTAATGATTTATATTTTTTTAACCACTTCACTATTACCCCCTTCCTGCACAGACCAATTGTTAGCACTGTCCCCATTTAAACAATTGTGCAGTCATGCAACACTGTACCCATTTGAACATTTTATCATTTTTTCACACAAATAGTGCTTTCTTTTGGTGGTATTTAAAGTAGAGTTCTGTTAAAAAAAAAAAGAAAAATAAATAAAAGTCAGCAGCTACAAATACTGCAGCTGCTAACTTTTAATAGTCTGACACTTACGTGTCCCAGGGTCCAGCAATTCAGGGGAACGAAGCTCCGCACGTCTCCTCCGCCTCCTCTCTGCAGCACAGGCATTGTAAGTGTGGGCGACAGGCTGTGGCTTCACAACCGGGCACTCACTGCGCATGCGCGAGCCGCGCGCTGTGACTGGCCAGGCAATCATCTGGGACCTGTGACGTGTCCCAGATGATTGCCGAGAGGGAGGGGCAGAAGTGATCTCCCTTCCGGAGCCGCGGTGCACCGGGAGGAAGTGGGAGCTGGGACCGCCCCCCCTCCCCCAAAAAAATGACATGCCAAATGTTGCATGTCAGGGGGGGTCACCTCTCTTAAAACGGAAGTTCCATTTTTGGGTGGAACTCCACTTTAGTCACCACTGGGCTTTTTATTGTTTTGCTAAACAAAAAAAAGACTGAAAATTCAGAAAAAATAAGCGTTTTTCTTCATTTGTTATAAAATTTTAATAATAAATAATTGTTCCTCAGAAATTTAGGCCAAAATTAATTTTGCTACATTTCTTTGGTGAAAATAACCAAAATCTGTGTATATTATTTAGTCTGTAGCTAAAGTGGTTGTATACAACAACCAACAACATGCGCTGTGAATGCCCGGTTGTAGGTCCAGCAGATGCTGCTGGACCTTGCCAGGAAGAAGACTGCTGCGCGCATGCGTGGGAGTGACGTCATTGCGGCTGCAACCACTCACAGCGCCGGAGCTGCGAACCCAGAAGACACGCCGAGGGCAAAATGTCAGCTCCCTCGACCCGGTCCGCGATTAAATACAGACTCCTTGTTCTAAGGTAAGTATTACACAATGAGCTAGTATATGGTGCTTACAGGTTTTTTTTTTTAAGGGGGGGGGGGGGGATTATTTATTTTTTTCTACAGGTATACAATTACTTTAATATTTTGTAGATTGCATTAATATATATATTGTTTTGCTTTTTTTTTTTTTTTTTTTGATCAAGCTGGTTGCAGCAATAGTGGCATCCTTTGTGCGCCATTCTAGTTTAGATCGTGGAGCTGATGTCAGACAAACACATCTATCCCAGTTGTCATTTGACTTTTTGACTATTGTGAGTTATTGTACAAATTTTAGTGCAATTCATTTCTAATATTCCAGTATTATTTATTGGTCTATTGTTGTATTCTCTGCATTATTATTTCCTAACTCATCAATTCATCGACCCCCCCCCCCCCCCCCCCCCCCCAATATTATCTGAAAGTTGAAATATGTTGGGGCTCCTTAGTATAGGCTTTTTATGCAGATTTGATGAATCTGATTGAGAGACATATGTGTTGTCATGATGGGTTGTTCTTAATAACTACTGTGGCCATTGGTCTGTTATTAAGAATCTTTGTACAAATAAAATTAAAATAAGTTTTCACCAAATGCTGCCCAGCCTATAGTCAAATCATGGCCAGAAGGCACAGCTCTAGATCCTGGTGGACGTCATATGACATTATCCCCAAACGGGCCACGATCTGTCACCCACTGTGTTCATTGGACACAGCGGATGACAGATCAGTGTACCGGGCCTCTGCTAGTACCAATTGATCACTGTGACAAATCACAGCAGATCATATGACAATTGTACGCAATATGGATTGCTGCGATTGGTCACAGTGCTCACATGGTACAAACAGGGCCAATCACAGCCCATCTGTACCATCTAACAGTAAACACTGAATGAATCGATTTCATTTAGTAAAAATGGTTGTTTATAACAGTGATATTCAAGTAGTACACGGTGTTGCTCTTGTCACAGTAAGCAAAAAAAGAAAAAATCATACTTTTTTTTTGTTTTTAATTATTAAAATACGACGATGCTGTATTGCACTGGTGACAGTATATATATAAAAAAACATTTGTGACTTAAAACCACAACTTCCTCTTACTAAATACCCTGGACTATCTACTTTCCAAAAAAAGAGTAATTTGGGGGATATCTGTACTGTCCTGGCATTTCCGGGTCTTAAGAAATGAGATAAACCGTCAGGACTGATCAATTTTCAGATATATACCAGTTTGTGGATTTTATAACTTTCCTAAAGACTAAATAATATACACTGATTTGGGTTATTTTCACCAAAGAAATGTAGTTGAATACATTTTGGCCTAAATTTATGAGGAACAATTATTTGCAAAATTTTATAACAAATGAAGGAAAATAATCCCCCCCCCCCCCCCCCCCCCCCCCCCCCCCCCCCCCCCCCAATTTTCTGTCTGTTTTCATTTATTTAGCAAATCGTGTGAAAAAGGCCTTGACAGGAAGGGGGTGAAAGTGCACAGTAGGCAAGTGGTTAAAAAAATATAAATCATTAGTGATTTAAACTGGTGCCCTAAAAATGCTATCCATTGTTTTTTTCTTTTTTGCGTATTAGTTTAAGGGATGTGGCACCATGAAATCGCATAAACATGGATGGACTATAATTTTTGATACGTAAAGTAAATTATATGCACTTGTCAATGAATTTGGTTTCCATGTTCACATAGTCTTTAATAGTAAATATCAGTGTTAAAAATAAGGGTGGTTTACAACGCGCGCGCACACACATAATAGAAAGTAATACCCATTGAAGTTTTCCTTTTCATTTTCAGTCATTGCTCGTAAAATGAAATCTTTTAAAGTACATGTGTTCTCCAGCCACTCAATAATTCCAATTCTAAAGAAATGGGAAAGAAAGATCAATTAGTGATTTTGTTCTGCTGTACAAAATAATTTTATAGTACATGCAATTAAATACATGAACTAAGAAGATAGAGGTATTCATACCGTGGGGTCATGGGTACCACTTGGTATGTCTTTATCTGCATATATCTCTGGCTACAAGCTGCATCCTGGGAAAGGATAATATTCATGACATCAAAAAGCTGCTCAATGCGCTGGTCCTGGCGCAGATCCTCACCGCCTTTCACCAGAAATGGGTAGTCCCGCTCATCATTTCCTCGGATAACAATACGCTTTGGTTTTCTGATGGAACTCATAACTTTAACCTTACATTCAAATTAAGAGAGTAATTTATTCATAAAAAAGTAACGGCAAACAAACAAAAAAAAAAAACTTTAAAGCATATATAAACCCTCACCTTGTAAAACAACCCATTCAGTTTAAACTAGAAATTAAGGGAAAACTTTGGTGTATACGTATAAAAACATTACAAATACATTTTTTCACTTTTTTTTTTAATAAGTTATCTCATAACCTCTGTTCTCAGCTGCAAAAGGAGCTCAGAAAGCTCAGAAGGACTGTGCGGGGGTTGGGAGTGTCAGCAGAAGTCTGATCATTGGAGGAGAGCAGGCTGAGATCCCAACACAGCCAGAAAACTGACCATGCTGTGCTCTCATGCCTAGTGCTGTTAGTTTTTAATAAGTAAGCAGTGGGACTGTCAGGATCACCAGGGATTTGACACAAACTAAGCAATACAAAGAGAAAGATATACTGTATATACTCGAGTATAAGCCGAGTTTTTCAGCACATTTTTTTGTGCTGAAAGTGCCCCCCTCGGCTTATACTCAAGTCAAGCACTTTTCTGCAGCAAAAAAAAATGTCCACCCGACTTTGGGGCCCCATATCTCGGGGCCACTTGGTGCTAGGAACCACTAATTTGGTGTGCCAACCCAGTGCACCTAGCACTACAACCTATACAAGATGGGGTTCCTAGCCCTAAGTGGCCCCGAGATATGGGTTCAGAAAATGTCATTCTCTGATGCAGAAAAGTGCTTGACATTTTCTGACCCGACTTTGGGGTTCCTAGCACCAAGTGACCCCGAGATACAGGGCCCCAATTCGGTCAACTGTGTCCATCCGCAGCAATGTCATTTCGGGACCCTTTGGGTCCAGAGACCCCAGATTTTGGTTGCAGCTAGGGGGCATTTAGGAACCCGTAACTACCAAGTTTGAAGTTTGGGGGACCTATGGCTGCAAATGGGCACAGTAAGTCATGCAAATGGGCATTGTTGACCCTCTTTTCCACTTACGGTAGCTGTGCATTTCTCACCCTAGGCTTATACTCGAGTCAATAAGTTTGCCCAGTTGTGGTAAAATTAGGTGCCTCGGCTTATACTCGAGTATATACGTTACTTTTTCATACAAGTACATGGCACGGCAGGCACATATCAGGAATATGAAATGTTCGGGTAACATATTCTTAAAAAATGTAGTGAATCAGGTCATTCTTAAAGTGGTTGTAAACCCTTACAAACCACTTTGGCCTACAGATACGCCTAGATTAAGGCTTACCTGTAGGTCCAATAAATATCTCCTA
Organism: Lithobates sylvaticus; assembly: GCA_028564925.1. Taxonomy (NCBI): domain Eukaryota; kingdom Metazoa; phylum Chordata; class Amphibia; order Anura; family Ranidae; genus Lithobates; species Lithobates sylvaticus. The sequence continues at coordinate 137,204,188 of CM053030.1, read as the reverse complement.
AACCTACACGGTTTAAGAGATATTTAGAAAAAAACAGGCACGTAGACAGCGGCGCGCAGGCGCACTGAGCATGCCCGAGATCACGGCGATATGCCGCTCTTGGCGGCTCCCGCACGCGTGCGTGACGTCATCGCGACTCCAGCGAATGAGAGCGCTGGAGCAGCGAGACCCGGAAGTCACTCCGGAATTGATGGCGGCGGAGGAGGACGTGGACGAGGGTCGCTTCGTTCTCAGGTAAGTTATTCATAATGAGCTAGTATGCTATGCATACTAGCTCATTATGCCTTTGCCTTGCTGGTTCCGTTTTTTTTTTTTTTAAAGGAGGCTTTACTTCCTCTTTAACATTGGTCTGTGCTGTGCAAGTTTTTATTCTGGTGCCCTTCTACTTCACTGGGCAACTCTTTTACCTACCCATAACAACACAACTGGATTAGCCCATTCATTTAGTACTATAACTCTAATAAATAGCGTGATAGAAAGCAAATATACTATACTGATAAGCAGAGTATTGTAAACACCATGCCTTGTCCTTTTGCACTTGATATGCGTGCAGTGATGTGTGCTCCTGATTGATGCACATTACTGCACGAGTTTCAACTGGTGCTTACATGTTTTTTTTCTATATACTCTAAATTTGCAGGTTTATGTTATGCTGTGCAAAGGTGAAGGAACTCTTAAAAACAGAATTTTTTTGTTGTTGGGATAAAACCTCCAAAAATTTAATTCTACAATTGTACAATTTAAAAAAAAAAAAAAAAACACAGCGTACAGTACAAAAAGGTAGCTAGCCATGTAATAATGAAAAGTATACAGTGATACCTCGGATTGCGATTAACGAGCATTTCGCAATACGAGCTATTTTTTTTTTTTTAAATCCTGACTTGGTTGTGCGAGCGCTGACTGAAGTTACTGTGGAACGAATTTTCCGAGTTTCGGTTGACTTCTATAAGGAAACTCGCTTTGATATACGAGTGCTTTGAATTACAAGCATTCTTCTGGAACAAATTATGCTCGTAATCCAAAGTTCCACTGTAGTTTTAAATTCTTTTTCAGGCACTTAAGTTTTACTAAATCCAGAACCCTGCATTCAATATATCTGGTCTCTCAGAGTATATGGTCATATTCTCTGGTCTCTCAGAGAACATGGAAATGCAATAGTTTTAGTAAATATAAACTGCTAAATACCTTTTCTCATCAGCAGTATATAGCAGTATTGTGACTTCTATGAGTTCTTGGTTAAAGCTTGTAGGAGGAGCTTTCATACTGCACTGGCTGTTCTATCAAGATGCAGGACTCCTGACCCTCTACTGGACAGTGCCGATCACATGCACTCTCCCAAGAAAAAAAAACTCGCTAGCAATACACACCAAACTGAGTATGTGCAGCCTGACTCCAGTAACTGTCTTAGCCACACATGTTTTGGAGTAAGTGGATAAAGAGATGGATCTGTGCATACAGGATCAAACAGCCTTTTTACACAATGCAAAGTATTAACCTCTTAGGTTCCACAGTGAGTATAACAAGCATGCTTTAGCATGTACAGACTGATTTTACTATTGTGGGTTTAATAACACTTTATAGCCCTTTCAATTTATTGAAGGAAAATAGACAAGTGGTTGGGCCCTGCATCATAAGAAGTGCCAGTCATACTTCCTAAAACAGCACCTTATAATGTACCTATCATTAAATATAACACTTCACATGGCTTAACAGAGCATATTATTTTGATTACACAATTTAAAGTGGATCTCAACCTTTGCTGTCACTTTAATTTGTTTGGGCCAAGCTGTTCATTTTCCACACTGACAGGTGTGCCCACCGGGCACATTGTATAGTAATATTAAAATTACATTTCAACTTAAAAATTGCTGCGCCATTAAACCATCAAAACCGTGAAATATAATAAATTGCATAAACCTTAGCCATACACACATCAAATAGCTCTTGATGTGTGAAATCAAATTAGACGTGCCAATAATGGATTATTTTTCTTCCTCAAATAGTCCAAATAAACTGATCCAGCTACAGGGCAATCAAGTAAGATGAGGCTTTCTTAACCACTTTCAGACCGGACCATTTTGCTGGCTTAAAACCAGACCACTTTTTGCGATTCTGCACTGCGTCGCTTTAACTGACAATTGCGTGGTCGTGCGACGTGGCTCCCAAACAAAATTGACGTCCTTTTTTTCAAACAAATAGAGCTTTCTTTTGGTGGCATTTGATCACCCCTGCGGTTTTAATTTTTTGCGCTATAAACAAAAAAAGAGCGACCATTTTGAAAAAAAAAACACATTATTTTTTACTTTTTGCTATAATAAATATCCCCCAAAAATATATATACATTTTTTTTCCCTCAGTTTAGGCAGTTACGTATTCTTCTACATATTTTTGGTAAAAACAAAAATCGCAGTAAGCGATTATTGATTGGTTTGCGCAAAAGTTATAGCGTTTACAAAATAGGGGATAGTTTTATGGTATTTTTATGAATTTTTTGTTTTTTTACTAGTAATGGCAGAAATCAGCGATTGTTATTGTGACTGCGACATTATGGCGGAGAGATCGGACATTTTTGACAATTTTTTGGGACCATTGTCATTCATACAGCAATCAGTGCTATGCAAATGCACTGATTCCTGTGTAAATGACACTTGCAGTGAAGGGGTTAACCAGGGGAGGCAATGTAGGGGTTAAGTGTGTCCTAGGGGCGTGTTACTGAGGGGGGAGTGGCTGTGTAATAGTGAACACTGATCTCTGCTCCAATCACAGGGAGCAGAGATCAGTGTCACTTGTTGCTAGGCAGAACGGGGAGATGCTGTTTACTTCTGCATCTCCCCGTTCAGCCTTCCCATGAGACGATCGCGGGCATCCCCGCGGTGACCCGCGACCGGACTCACGGGGGTCCTGACCGGCTCATGCGCCGCCGGCGGCGTGCACGTGATGGCATGGCGGCATACTTAAAGGGATGTACCTGTACTCCCTTATGCCTGTCCGTGCCGTTCTGCCGATGTACATCGTCGCGCGCCGGTCGGGAAGTGGTTAGTCTTCGCAAATCTTGAAAAGTGCTTATATAAATTCACCTCAGTGCTCCCCCATTAGGGATGCGATCACCTCATGAAGTGTGACCTCACATTTAAGTTTGGTCAAAAACAGACTTTTAGTCACCTTGGACTAATGAATCATGTCTTCCTGCTTTCCGTTCTGTCAGTTTTTCTCCACCATTGCTTAATATATACAGTGGATATAAAAAGTCTACACACCACTGTTAAAATGTCAGGATTCTGTGATGTAAAATAATGACAAAGATAAATAATTTCAGAACTTTTTCCACCTTTAATGTAATCTATAAATTGTACAACTCAATTGAAAAACAAACTGAAATCTTTAAGGGGGAGGGAGTAAAAAAAAAAAAAAAAAAAAAAAAAATAATGTGGTTGCATAAGTGTGCACACCCTCTTATAACTGTGGATGTAGCTGTGTTCAGAATTAAGTAATCACATGCAAACTGATGTTAAATAGGATTCAGTACACACCTGCCACAATTTAAGGTGCCACTGATTAACCCAAATAAAGTTCAGCTGTTCAAGAAGGTCTTTCCTGACATTTTCTTAGTCACATCCTACAGCAAAAGCCATGGTCTGCAGAGAGCTTCCAAAGCATCAGGGGGATCTCATTGTTAAAAGGTATCAGTCAGGAGAAGGGTACAAAAGAATTTCCAAGGCATTAGATATACCATGGAACACAGTCAGCATCAAGTGGAGAAAATATACAGGGGGAGTGGCGACCGGACTCCAAGATGGACGCATAGTCTGGAGCTCCGCTCGTCCGTAGGAGGCAATCCACAGCCAGCGGCACATTCCGGAGGTTCCTGAAGCCCCACACACCACCAAGGCAGCGACGAACACCCGCTGAGTCGAACGAGGATGGGGAGGAATCGAAAACATCCCCAGCAGCCGCAGAAAATTACCATTTTGTTGAGTGCGGCACTCAACAAAATGGCGGAGGGGAGTGGAGGCCGGAACACGAGCACGGAGCTCACGGACCACACAGCGGTCTCAGGACAGCACCCCGATCCAGCCATGGAGGTAAGCGGGCCCCACACAAACGCCAATGCAATAGCATCCACTGAGGGAGACCCCATCTCTAATTTCCCCACAGCTGACAGACCTGTGTCAGATGCCATGCTCAAGGACATGTTGCTGTCCCAGCGTTCATCACTACAGGCGGACATGGTGAGGGGGATATCAGATTGCAGGAGAGAAGTTCATGCACTAGGCCAGAGGGTGAATAAAGTAGAGCACAAGATGGAGGAATTTACCTCATCATATAACGTTATGGTTGACTCTCACACAGTGCAGGGGGATGACATAAATTGTATCAAAGACAAGCTGGCAGACCTCGAAGATAGGTCCAGAAGGAACAACCTCAAACTGAGGGGAATTCCAGAATCTGTCCCCCCTAATCAACTCCTACAGTATGCACAAACTCTCTTCTCCACCCTGGTCCCTGCAGCAACGGCACATGACCTCATTGTGGACCGGATCCATAGAATCCCCAAACCGTCTTTCCTACCTGCTGAAGTCCCCAGAGATGTCCTTCTGAGGGTACACTTCTTTCACATTAAAGATCAAGTCCTGCAAGCATCCCGCAAGTCTGACGCTATTCCCCAACAGTATGCCACCATCAGAATACTCCCTGATCTATCTCGGCATACCCTGCAGCGCCGCCGTAACTTATTGACCATCACCAAAGCCCTGAGGAATCACAATATCCTCCACAAATGGAAATACCCTGCTACTCTTGCAATCACCCACAATGGTGCTACAGTATCAGTCTCATCCCTGGAAGAAGGGATCACTGCCCTACGAAAGTGGAATATTCTTCCTGATCAAAATGCACAATCCTCTCCAGCAGAAGGACCATCTCACATTCACAATGACTGGCAAGTTGTCTCACATAAGCGTTCTAACAAAAAAGCCTCCGGAGGGAGCAACTGAAAATGCTATAGTGACCACACAAGTTTGCCTCCAAGGATGAGTATCACATATTTACTCACCTTAGTAACCCATACCAATAGCAGTTACACCTGCTCGAGGATCATTTATGGATCCAATTCTTATTCCGTTCTCGTTAACTTTGTTGAATTTTTCTTTTTATTCCCTTTTTTGTTGTCCTGATATGCAAAGTTCCATATGCAGCATATTTGACTCTTTCTTTGAATGGGACTATCCGAAGGCTCCCTCATCGGATAAATTACAAATGCCTGGCTCATACCATGTGATCGCAGTGAGTACTCCACTGACTCCACCTCATAACCGTGCACCCTAACCTATACTATGACAATATCCTGTTTATCCATCAATGCAAGAGGGCTTAACCACCCTGTAAAAAGGTTCTCTCTTTGGAGGGAAGCCAACACCCACAAAGCGGATATCCTATGTGTACAAGAAATGCACTTTCAACTGAATAAAATACTGCACTGTACACATAGAGATTACCCACACATCTACATAGCATGCCATCCAAACAAAAAGTCAGGTGGCGTAATGCTGACACTTAAAAGCTCTCTGTCCTTTCAACACAAAAAGAACTTTCTTGATGCTGAAGGTAGATTTCTTATTGTCTCCGGAGACATAAATTCAAAGCCATATACCATAGCTACTGTATATGCTCCAAATAAGCACCAGATACGATTCTTTAAAAAAAAGTCCTACACAAAATGAACTCAATGAAATATGGTAATGTACTAATCTGTGGAGACTTCAATATCACTTCCGATCCAGCAATGGACACGTCTTCAAACAAAACCAAACATCTCCCGGCTCTCCACACCCTTCTTCACAAAGAAGAGCTGTTCGATGCATGGCGGTGTCTTCACGCCAATGAGAGCGACTACACCTTTTTCTCCAATAGGCACTGCTCCTATTCCCGCATAGACATGTTCCTGACAGGCAGGTGGCTTCTGCAAAATGTACATGCCACTAATATCCATGATATCACGTGGTATGACCACGCAACCATCTCTATATCTCTAACGGAAAAGGGTGTCTCCTCCTCACCCCCCATCTGGCGGTGTAATAATAGGGTAATTCAAGAACCTTCACTTTGCAAACCAATATCCCAACAGTTGTCCAACTTCTTTACAGATAATATGGGATCTGTATCTGACCCCAACATTCTGTGGAACGCCCATAAGGCCTGCATGAGGGGTGTTTTGATTCAAATAGGTGCTAGGGAAAAAAAGAGGAGGTCTCAGCAGCTTAACAAACTTCTTTCGGATATTCACCATTTAGAAACTCAAAACAAGCATACACCATCCACTTCTCTGACTTCTAACCTGCTTTCTCTCCGAGAACAACTCAGGGAGCTACTAACACAACAGTACGACAAACATCTCAGAAACTAAATTACTATACTAACACCAACAAAGCAGGCAAATACCTTGCGAACAGATTTAAGGCCATACAAACCAAGACTAGGATAGCATTCCTTAAACACCCAACACTAGGACATAAAATAATCCACCCACAAGGTATAGCTAACCAGTTTGCGGACTATTATGGTTCGCTGTACAACCTGCATAAAGACTCTAACACACCTCAACCTACTGTTGACAAAATACATGAATTCCTACAATGCATCAACCTACCCACTCTTACTGAACAACAATTAGACGTACTGAATGCACCCTTCATGGTACAAGAAGTTGAGAAAACTATAGACACACTTCCAAATGGCAAATCTCCCGGACCTGACGGTTTCTCCAACGAATACATGAAAAAGTTCAAACAACTCTTATCGCCACACTTAGTGGAGGTTTACAATAAAGCTGCTGAGACCGCAATCCTCCCACCAGAAATGTTACGAGCGTATATAGTGACATTGCCAAAACCAGGTAAAGACCCCGACACACCGGCCAATATCTCTTTTAAATTCCGATACCAAAATTTACGCCAAAATGATAGCAAATAGAATCTCAATAGTCATCCCTTACCTGATAAAAAGAGACCAGATGGGATTTGTGAAGGGGAGACAAACTTCAGACGCAACTAGGAGAATTATAAATGTTATTTATCAAGCTGAAAGAACTCGAACGCCTTCTCTGCTGTTATCCATTGACACAGAGAAGGCGTTCGATAGGGTCCATTGGACCTATATAAAGATGACACTTGCTAAGTTTGGTTTTCAAGGTTCTATTCTACAAGCTATTCTGGCATTGTACTCCTGCCCGACTGCACAGGTATACACCGCAAACACTCTCTCCACCCCATTCCATATCAACAATGGTACGAGACAGGGGTGCCCCCTTTCCCCATCTATCTTCAATATGATGATTGAACCTCTAGCTGAAACCATTAAGTCACACACCTCGATTACTGGCTTCCAGTTTGGATCTCAAACAAACACCATTAATCTGTTTGCGGACGATGTGATACTCCTCTTAACTAATCCGGCTACGTCCCTAAGACAAGCCCACGAAATTCTAACTGCCTTTGGTGACATTTCATATTACAAAGTGAACTTCTCTAAATCTCTGATCTTAGATCTAGGCATACCGACTACACTACGAGAAAAGCTTCAGGCCCAACTACCATACTCTTGGAGTAAAGGTGGTATTACATATCTTGGTATAATACTAACGAACAGTACTTCCACTCTTGCCAAAGCCAATCTTACCCCACTGATCACAAAACTGGAAGCACAAAAAAAAATGTCCATGCAGGAAGTTCCGTGGTTCGGTAGAATTGCAGCGTATAAAATGCTCATATTACCACAAATTTTGTACATCTTCCGTACTTTGCCGCTTAACATTCCATATCATTACATCAAACATCTGTCCACGATAGGATGGAGATACATATGGCAGGGCAAGAAGGTCAGGTGCACACGTAACAACCTCACATCCCACAAAAGGGCAGGTGGAGCAGGATTAGTGGATATACATGACTATTTCTGGGCAGTTTGACTAGATCACCTCAAATATTGGTTCCAAACAGAAGACGCACCATTATGGGTAGATATGGAAAGAACAACCATACCCACAAACAATTTACTGCATTTCATTATGAGCGATAGGTGGTCTAAATGGGACAGTCATACACTGCCCCCTCCTGTACGTATCTCAATGAGAGCATGGAGATTCATACTCACTCAAATACGTGAAGACGAACAAGACAAGTTACGACTTACCACTGCACCTACTAGAAGCTAAGATTCCAATGCTAAAAGTCCATGACCTGATGCTAAAAGGTATTACTCATATATCGTGCATGTACAGCGGTACCATACTCAAAACCACACGACAAATTACGACTCAATACCAACTTACTGACAAGGTCTTTAAATGCCTACAAATAAAGCACTTTCTAAAAACCCAAGCAGTCCCAATTACCACTCTCCCGTACAAAATCTGGAGATTCTACTCCACAGCCAATCACGAAACAAAAGGTATATCCTATTTCTACAACATATTGAAGGACAAACTGACCCTTCACAAAACGAATGCCATGTGCAAATGGGAAGAGGAATTAGGTACCACTTTCACCACAACTCAATGGCAACGCACGTTCACTGAAATACACAAAACTTCTCATTGTGTCAAACACTGGGAACTAGCCATTAAATGGTACTACACCCCCTACCGGATAGCAAACTTTTTCCCTGGAACCACACCATACTACTGGAGGGCTTGTGGACAACTTGGCAATCTGTTACATATGCTATGGCATTGCCCCACTGTTAAAAGTTTATGGAACCAAGTATTCCAATTAATATCGTCCATTACTGGTATTATTACAAAACCAGAACCAGCTCTAGCCATCCTGCACATTAACATTGACAGCTTCCCAGTTCTCTTCAGACCAGTTGTGTCACACATCTTATTAGAAACACGTCTACAGATCCTATGCAACTGGAAATCCATTAAAGCCATAAATCTATCAGATGTGACCACAGCTGTACATAGGAACCACTCTTTTAAACGCCTAATAGCGTTAAACTCTCACAACTGTGTAAAGTTTGACAAATGTTGGCATATATGGCCCAAACTTTCTCAACAGAGAGCTTTGACTGCATTAATCTAGATTGATTACTGATCTATTAGTATTGCTGTTCATGATTTACTATCTTGACTGTTCTATATATATGATGCATATCGTTACATGTATCCTTTCTGTACTGTTTATTTCTGCAAAACTTCAATAAAAATTCAATGTTTAAAAAAAAAAAAAGTGGAGAAAATATGGCACAACAGTGACATTACCAAGAACTGGACGTCCCTCCAAAATTGATGAAAAGACGAGAAGAAAACTTGTCAGGGAGGCTGCCAAGAGGCCTACATCAACATTAAAGCAGCTGCAGAACTATCTGGCAAGTACTGGCTGTCTGGTACATGTGACAAGAATCTCCAGTATTCTTCATATGTCTGGGCTATGGGGTAGAGTGGCAAGACGGAAGCCTTTTCTTACCAAGAAAAACATCCAAGCCTGACTAAATTAGGCAAAAACACATCTGAAGTCCCAAAAGCATGTGGAAAAATGTGTTATGGTCAGATGGAACCAAGGTTGAACTTTTTGGCCACGATTCCAAAAGATATGTTTGGTGCAAAAACACTGCACACAAACAAAATAACACCATATCCACAGTGAAGCATGGTGTTGGCAGCATCATGCTTTGGGCTGTTTTTCTTCAGCTGGAAGAGGGGCCTTAGTCAAGGTAGAGGGAATTGCGAACAGTTCCAAATACCAGTCAATATTGGCAAAAAACCTTCAGGCGTCTGCTAGAAAGCTGAACATGAAGAGGATCTTCATCTTTCAGCATGGCAATGACCCAAAACATACATCCAACTCAACAAAGGAATGGCTTCACCATAAGAAGATTAAAAGAGAAGTAGGGTTCCCCCCCACCATCATACTTACCTAAGTGAATGCAGCATCGGTCCAATGCTGCATCTGTCCCCCGCCGCCTCTACACTGAGAACCGAGCGATCGAACATCTCCGATGGCTCGGTTCTCATAGATTCCTGATTGGAGAGCTGCCGACTTTCAAATAGCAGCTCTCCTCTCTGCTTCTCCTCGCTCACTGGAGTGCTGAGCTGTGGAGGGATGGGGAGCGGCCGTCTCAGGCACTCAGCAGCTCGATGAGAGGCTGAGACAGGCATCAGTCCAGGCACCTGGTGGATCCAGACTTTATTGTCGCAATGACACTGTGCCTTGGCTGATTCCAGTGACAATCAGCAGAGAGCAGACTTCAGACTGTTCTTTGCTGAAAAGGGGTCACAGGAGTGCAAAACGAATTGCACTCCTGTGACCCATAGGAGAAGTTCAGCCAAATGAGCTCAGGCTGAACCTTCTTTAAAGTTTTGCCCTTTCCCAGCCAAAGCCCAGACCAGAATCCCATTGAAAATCTGTGGGGTGATCTGAAGAGAGCTGTGCACAGGAGATGCCCTTGCAATCTGACAGATTTTGAGTGCTTTTACAAAGAAGAGTGGGCAAATATTGCCAAGTCAAGATGTGCCGTGCCAATATAGACTCCTGCCCAAAAAGACTGAGTGCTGTAATAAAATCAAAAGGTGCACATTTTATGCAACCATATTATTTTAGTTTTCCATTTTTACTTCCCTCCACCTAAAAAATATCAGTTGTTTGTTCAACAGTTGTACAGTTTATAGGTCAAATTAAAAGGTGGAAAAAGTTCTGAAATTATTTATCTTTGTCTCATTTTTTTACATCACAGAAACCTGAAATTTTAACAGGGGTGTGTAGACTTTTTATATCCACTGTATGCAAGAAAGAGGAGCTACAAATAGTGCTTTTATCTTTTTAAAACCAAATAAGTTTATTAAAATAAATTAATCAAACTCACATTTAAAAGGTGCTCCAGTGCATGTATGTGCATGTAACTATGTACAGCGTGTAAAATTGTGAATCCACCACACTGCAACAGCTCTGTGCCACTCTGAAGATGATCTCAGCGTCTTGTCAAACCATCATCTTTGGAGCGGCACTGAGCTGTTGCAGTGTGGTGGATTCACAATTTTACATGCTGTACATAGTTGGTGCACTGGAGCCCCTGTTAAATGTGAGTTTGATAAATTTATTTTAATAAACATATTTGGTTTTAAAAAGATAAAGAACATTTGGAGCTCCTCTTTCTTACATATATATTGAGCAATGGTGGAGAAAAACTGACAGGATGGAATAGAGAAAGACACGATTCATTAGTCCGACTCCAAGGTGACTAAAAGGCTGTTTTTGACCAAACTTAAATGCGAGGTCACACTTCATGAGGCAGGCGCAAACCTAATGGGGGAGCACTTAGGTGAATTTATATAAGCACTTTTGAGGATTTGTGAAGATTAAGAAAGCCTCATCTCACTTGATTGAACTTGAAGCACTGGGTCAGTTTATTTGGACTATTTGAGTAAGAAAAATAATCAATTATTGGCACGTTTTAATTTGATTTCACACGTCAAAAGATATTTGATATGCATTTGGCTAAGGTTTATGCAATTTATTATATTTCACGGTTTTGGTGGTTTATTAGCGCAGCAATTTTTAAGTTAAACTTTTTTGGGAGGGCGTTCCTTGCTGCCGGGTTAACACTATTGATTAGATATTTTAGTTGCTCGCAAGACTCTATCTGAATCTTAAAATTAAACCCACTCTGTGCTCAGTGTGCTGAGTGAAAAAGAATAAACAGCTGTACTAAAAAAAAAAAAAAAAAAAACCCTCAACTCTTTCATGACTACGCCTATTTCTGACATTTGGTGTTTACAAGTTAAAATCCGTATTTTTTGCTAGAAAATTACTTAGAACCCCCAAACATTATATATATATTTTTAGCAGAGAATCTAGAGAATAAAATGGCGATTGTTGCAATATTTTATGTAACAGGGTATTTGTGCAGCAGTGTTTTAAGCGCAACTTTTTGGGAAAAAGACACTTTCGTGAATTGAAAAAAAAAAAAAAAAAAGTTAGCCCTATTTTTTGTATAGTGTGAAAGATGATGTTACGCCGAGTAAATAGATACCAAACATGTCACGCTTTATAATTGCACGCACTCGTGGAATGGCGGCAAACTACGGTGCCTACAAATCTCCATAGGCGATGCTTTAAAAATGTTTTACGGTTACCAGGTTAGAGTTACGGATGAGGTCTAGTGCTAGAATTATTGCTCTCGCTCTGACGATCGTGGCGATACCTCACATGTGTGATTTGAACACCGTTTACATATGCGGGCGCGACTTCCGTATGCGTTTTCTTTGCTGCGCAAGCTCGCTGGGAAAGGGGCGCTTAACATATTTTTTTTTTATTTTTTTTATTTCATTTTAGATAATTAAATTGTGTTTTTTTGTTTGTTTTTTAAATTTGATCACTTTTATTGCTATCACAAGGAATGTAAACATCCTTTGTGACATTAATAGGTGGTGACAGGTACTCTAAAAGACCCCAAATCCCTCCTTTGCACTTCAAAGTATTCAGATCACTGAAAACGGTGTATCTGAATACTGTATATTTTTTTTAAATCCGGCGCCATTGGCAGCCGAGTAAACAGGAAGTGAAGTTGTGACGTTGCTTCCGTGTTTACATACAGGAGACTGGAACCAAGCTGTTTCCGGCTTCGTTCCAGTCGGTCACTAGCCGCCGGAAGCAGCGGATGTTCGATCGGGTCTCCCGATGGAATGGGAGGCCTGGTAAGAGCGGCGTGAGGGGGGACGTCCCCTTCCACTCCTCCGGTATAACAGCCGAGTGTCTCTAAACAACGGTACCGGGGTGATGCCTGCAGCTGCGGGCATCATCCCGGTATAACCCCCGAAAGCCGAGTACGCAGATGTGCGTACGCTCGGCGGGAAAGGGTTAAAGTGGTTGTAAACCTCAGACATGAAATATGAGCAAAGCATTTCCCTCGTTAATACGTGTACTTATCTCAGTTAAGAACACAAAGTTTCATTTCTGTCTGCTGCTTTGTTCCTATGCTATCAGCATGAATCACTTCTGACAAGTTTTTTCTGACACCAAGTGAAAAAAATGTGACAGGGGAGGGAGCTCCAGCTGATTCACGTCACTGAGTAAATGTAAGGGTTTACAACCACTTTAAATATTTGCAACCACAAAAAAGATGTCATATCAGCACGGGGGACCTCTTTGACACCTGTGCATGTATATTTGACACAGACTGAATGAATAACTTGTATAGCGCTACAATGCGAACTGAATCGCCTCAAGGCGCTGTATTGGCGTTTGTTTGTCGAGCTTCTAGAAGAGGTAGGTCTTGAGTTTCTTCCTGAAGGCCTGGTGGTTTTCTTCCATGCGAATGTCGGTTGGTAGAGCGTTCCATAGCCGTGGTCCTTGGACAGCGAATCTCCGTTCCCCCTTTGATTTGTAGCGGGATTTAGGAATGAGGAGAAGATTTTGATTAGCTGATCGAAGACTGCGATTCGGTGTGTAGTGTTTTATTTTCTCGCGAAGGTATTGCGGAGCGTTTCCATGTGTGCATTTATGGGTGAGGCAGAGGGTCTTGAATGCGACCCGATTCCTTACGTTTAGCCAATGCAGGTTCCTCAGGGAAGGGGAGATGGATTCCCAGGGTTTTTTCCCTGTTATCAGTCTTGCCGCCGTGTTTTGGATAAGTTGTACGTGCGCAAGTTGATATTGGGGTAATCCTATGTAAAGGGAGTTTGCGTAGTCCAGTCGAGAATTGATGACTGTTCAAACTACCACTGCTTTGTCCTCCTTTGGAATGAAGGGGATGAGTCTGCGTAGCAGGCGGAGCTGATGGTGAGATCCACTGACTACTGCTCCTATTTGAGCATCCATTGACATTTCTGAGTCAAAAATGACTCCGAGACTCTTGGCCTTGGTCCTAGTGGTGATGGTCTGTCCAAAGATGGTAGGAGGTATCCAAGGGATCTTGGTTCGGGGGTTATGATTTGCATGTAGAATAAGAAGTTCTGTTTTTGATTCATTAAGTTTGAGGGAGCTAGTAGTCATCCAGTCGTCTATCATAGTGAGGCAATTACCTAATTGCTGATGATGGTCTTTTTGTCCGGTGATACGAAAATATAATTGAGTGTCGTCGGCGTACGAGTGGAAGCAGAGGTCTGACCTTCTGATGATGTTGAGGAGTGGGCAAATGTAGATGTTGAAGAGCACTGGCGACAAGGGAGATCCTTGAGGGACTCCACAGGAGATTGCCCGGGTTTCAGAGGTGAATGCCCCTAGTTTCACTGTCAGAGCGATTTCCTAAGAAGGATCCGAACCATTGTAGATCTGATCCAGTGACTCTTGCTACTTCTGTAAGGCAGATGAGTAGAGTATTGTGGTCCACAGTATCAAACGCTGCACTGAGGTCCAACAGTACCAGGAGACATGATTCTCCGTCATCCGCTGCTTCGAGGGCATCATCCCAAATCTTCAGGAGTGCGGTTTCTGTCCCATGGCCTGGGCGGAATCCTGATTGTAACTGGTCCAGGAGTGTGTGTGTGTCCAGGTGGCGTTGTATCTGTTGTACTACCGCTTTCTCCATAATCTTGGAAATGTTGTTCAAGCTTGTTATCGGTCTTCGGTGGTTAGGGTCCCGTGGGTCGAGGTTGGGTTTCTTTAGCAGGGGTTTGATGATGCCTTGTTTGAGGGCGCCTGGAACAATCCCTTCTTTGAACGATTGATTTATGAGGTGCGTTATGGTGGGAGCCAGGATGTCGGAGCATTCTTTCAGGAGTTTTGTGGGGATGATGTCAATAGAGGATGTGCTGTCTCTGAGATTTTTGATGATGTTTTTAGTGGTATCCGTGGTGATTGACTGTGACTGTGTTACACTGTGTTGTATGTTATCTTTTAGTGCACAGTTTTTATAATATGATTGTTCTGAGATAGTATTACTGCATTAAGTGTTGATTTGGCATTGTAGTGTTGTAATCTACTTAGAGTGCTGATAATAACGCTTTGTGGTTGCATATAAAAAGTGTATGTCACCTTAGCTACATATAGTATACAATGCTGTGTTGTGACTGCAGGATGGAAACTTCCCTCCCCACACCCTGAACCAAACTAAGTTGGGCTGAAGGCTGCTCAGCCATTTATAGGCAGCCTTGTGTTCTCGGAATAAATACAAAGCTTCTTCTGACTAAGGCCGACAATGACATGACAATTACCTATGAATAGTTGAGCAGCATTCAGCCCAATTTGACTTTGGTTCAGAGTGTGGAAAGGGACGTTTCCATCCCACTGCTGGAACACAGTGCTGTATACTGTATGTAGCAGAGGCTTCATATAGTACAGTTTATTCAGCACACCCAAATAATGTGCTTGGACCAGCTTGGCCCAAATGAACAAAAGTGACAGTAAAGGTGGAAATCAGACTTTATACATCTCTAGCACACCAAAAAAAAAAAAAAAAAAACACTCTCAAAGCTTCCTCATAAGACATGAAGTCTAGGCAAGAGGCATGACACTGACAAATCACAGCTTTCCTTTAACCGCTAGCCGACCAGCCACCACAGTTATACTGTGGCAGGTTGGCACGGATGAGGAAATTGCCGTAGGTATACATCCCTCCTTTAAGACGATCTAGCAGGCATTGCGATGTCCGCCGGGCACCCGCGGTCATTCGTGACAGAGCAGGAACGTGGATCTGTGTGTGTAAACACACAGATCCACGTCCTGTCAGGGGAGTAGAGACAGATCGCGTGTTCCTAGTATATAGAAACATTGAACGGTCTCCTTCCCTAGTCACTCCCATCCCACCCACAGATAGAACATACCTAGGGAACACAGTTAACCCCTTGATCGCCCCCTAGGGTTAACCCCTGCCAGTGACATTTATACAGTAATCAGTGGCTATTTTTAGCTCTAATTGCTGTATAAATGTCAGTGGTCCCAAACAAGTGTCAAAAGTGTCCGATCTGTCTGCTGCAATGTCGCAGTCACAATAAAAATCTCAGATTGCTGCCAATACTAGTAAAAAAATATAATAATAATAAAAATGCCATAAATCTATCCCCTATTTTGTAGACGCTATAACTTTTGCGTAAACTAATCAATACACGCTTATTGCGATTTTTTTTTACCAAAAATATGTAGAAGAATATATATCAGCCTAAACTGATGAAGAAATTTATGTATTTTTTTGGGGGATATTTATTATAGCAAAAAGTACAAAATAGTGTTTTTTGAAAATGTTGCTCTTTTTTTGTTTAGAGCGCAAAAAATTAACGCAGAGGTGATCAAATACCACCAAAAGAAAGCTCTATTTGTAGAGAAAAAAAAAGGACAAATTTTGTTTGGGTACAACATCGCACGAACGCACAATTGTTAGTTAAAGCAACGCAATGCTGTATCGCAAAAAATGGCCTGGTCAGGAAGGGGACAAATCCTTCCAGGACTGAAGTGGTTAAGCATTTACCCCCATATGCTGCTGTGATATTCATATGATTTGAATGTGCCTAAACTGAGAGATAGACATGAAAATAACACATACCCTTTCATCAAATCCAGAAAGCTTTACATGGTACTCAGGCAGAGGTTTGCTTTTTCCATTATACTGGCCTACAAGACAATGTGACAAAGAAAAAAATTTCAGTAAAAATAGGATCTTTGCACTCACTGTAAGGCCTCATGCACACTGGACGTTTTTTACAGCTGCTCTTTTTGGCTTCAGACATATTTTTCTACAGCCAGTAAACTCCCCAGCATGTTATCCTATGTGTCCATGCACACATAGGCAGTATTTTTTGGCAGGGGCGTTTTCTAGCTGGAAACCCCCCCCCCCAGAACTAGTGGGTTTTAAGAGGAGTTTTTCAGCTGTAAAAACTCCGATAAAAGCTGAAAAACTTGGATATTCAGCCTTTATTGGCGTTTTTGAGCCATAAACTTTTGTGGGAGTATAGTTCTGCTAATAAAAACTACTGCAAAAATGCTGCAAAACTCATTCTACAGCTACAGCTTTCTACAGCTAACGCTACTGGTGTTTTTAGAACGCCCACTGTGCATGAGGCCTAAAAATATATTTCTTGGAGTCCATTGAGCGGCACAGCATAATAATAAAATCTTATTGGGTATACTGCTGCCTAACAGACAACTGAAGGCCAGCCCCTTTGAGACTATAACCACTTTTACCTGCTTACTTGTACCAGTCCAAATAGGGAATGAGAGCATAAAAGTAGAGGGAGTTGTGTTTCTCAATGGACTCAGAGAAAAGGATTTTGTGGTGGTATTTTTTTGTACTCACTGTAAAATCAGCTTTTCAGAGTTCATTGAAGGACACAGCGGCGATCTTAATCTCTGACTGGTAGATTTATAGCCCACCCTTCAGGATTAGGACACTACGCACAAACACAAAACACAGCCAAGGGGCAGCCCTTTATGGTGGCCCAACCCCAGCAGCAGCTCGGTTAGTTACAAAGCAGTATAAATAGCAAGAATTTGTCACAGATAGTACAACCAGAGATGTGGAAGCTGTGTCCTTCAATGAAATCAAAGAAAATAATTTTACAGGGAGTACAAAAAAATCAAATGTATTCTTTCATTGATTGAAGAACACAGTGGGGATCTTGATCTCTGACTGATGGGACTTACGAAAGTAGTATCTATAGAGAGGTGGGAAAAAATAAACAACTCAATAGGCAGGAACAGTTCAAAATAACCGTCCGCAAGACTTATGTTTAACAGACAGGAGAAGGGACCACCTTCCTATGCTAGAAACACTGACAGAGGACTATATAAAGGTCAGGTCTCGCAGGATAGATGATCCCAAGGTCCCTGCTAGGGAGCTGTGAAAGGCTAGATAGTCGAACAGATGCCATAGCTATGAAGAGACCCACTCTGCACGAACAACCTCCATACAGTGACGAAAGTTATCACATCCATATGATGCACAGGAGTCAAGAGAAGGGATGTTTGAACAAGGCCTGTTGGAGATAGAAGACCAACACCAAAATAGAAATGGGTGAGGCCCTGATGCCACCTCATTCCTGCAAAGTGCCAGCAAGGCTTTCTAGTATACACGTGTATTGCTTTGCTACAAAACTGAGTTACTCCCGGTATGGGAGGGGTTATATAGGGAAGCAACTTCCTGTTTAGGGTGTGCCAGTGTCCAGCACCTGAAGGTGGACTATAACTTACATAGTAATTACTATGGCGCTGTGTCCCGTGATATACTTCAAAAGAAAAGGATTTTACAGGTAAGCGGTTATAAAAATCCTATTTTTGTAAAGAAGAATGGGCAAAAATGTCACTCTCTAGATGTGCAAAGCTGGTAGAGACATCCCCGAAAAGACTTGCAGAGAAAGGTGGTTCTACAAAGTATTGACTCAGGGGGGCTGAATACAAATGCACACACACTTTTCACATATTTATTTGTAAAACATTTTGAAAACCATTTATCATTTTCCTTCCACTTCACAATTATGTGCACTTTGTGTTGGTCTATCACATAAAATACATTTACGTTTTTGGTTGGAATATGACAAAATGTGGAAAATGTCAAGGGCTATGAATACATTTTCAAGACACTGTATGTTGACTGTGTCTATATTATTGGATACATGACCCCACACACTGTCAGCATCTCATACCCGGATCATGTCCTTGGGAACCCAATGACTACAATCCTAGATGACCTTTCATTTCGCGGTTGTGTAGTCATGATATTCTGTGCTTCAGTTGTACTTGGTCTTTTGATGGCTGCTGTCCCTATTGTCCCCTGGAACATTAGGGGACTCCAAAACCCACTTAAATGAACCACGGTTTCTACTGCACTCAGAAGGCACCTGCCTGCTATCTGTGCTTTACAGGAGATTCACCTTACAGAGGACACACTGCCCTGTTTAAACCTTGCTTGGGTAGGATGGGCATTTCACTCCACTCACAACTCCTTCTCCCGGGGAGTGAGTGTATTGATCCATCGTACCCTGGATTTCCAGGTTTTTGATAAACTAGTGGACACTGAAGGCAGACATGTATTCTTGATGCGTCTCATTTTTAAACTTAAATGTATCTTAGCCTTTGTATATGTGCCGCCTCCATTTAATTCTGAGGTGTTAAGGACATTACTGACCTACCAGCTGGACAACCCGGGGGTACCACTGTACCGTATGGGAGACCTTAATTGCCATCTTGATCCAGGCCTGGACAAACATCCCCACCCCCCGTGGTGGAACTCGCCGTATGGCGCTCCTGAAATTTATAGGAGGAAGTAGGGTGGGTGGACCAATGGAGATGTGGATATCCTTTGCAGAACCTTCAAAATCGTTTGTGTGCTTAGCACTGGGATGTGTCTGATGGGATAAAACAATATAATGTAGTATGTACTACAGATCCAAGCAATAATCGCAAAACATGCATAGCCAGGAACTGATGTGCCTTAAATTATCCAGGTCACTGGACCCATCCAGGTTTCCAGGCTTTGCCTATCATGATGGGCATACCCGAGGAGTCTGGGGGCCATAGGTAAGGACCACAGCCCTGGTCCTGAATACCACCCTGTGGCTAACTACATTAGTTGCACCAAACGAAAGATCGAGTGCCGGAAGCCGCTAGTGAGCCATGAGGCAATAACCAGTCAGAGATTGACAAAAATGTCAGCCAAAGTATATAAAAAAACTCTTCTTCAACAAAAGAGTCCTCACTGAGACAGTAGCTTCCAGCCTCCTGGGAGGGAACCAAGATGGCACTTGCACAGATGTGGGCACATGAAGTCATTGCACTGCGTACACACAGGGTGGTTCAGTCCCGCCCATTTAGAACATCGCTACAGCAGTGCATCGCTCTCACACAGGTGGCCCAACATAACTGCCAGCAACAGCCACACACAGCCTAGGCATCTCATAAAAATGGGAATACAACTGGAGACTGCAACATCAATGGGGAAATAAAAGAGAAAAGGTAGTGGCACGCAAACGGTTAAGCTAAACTAAGGACAGGTAAAAGATCAGGGAAATAAATCCAGTTAAAATAAATATTAAAATTGCCTAAATGAAGTAGTTGGCAATAAACGAATTCACATAAAAGTGATGTGACAGTGATTGTAGAAATAAAATCACAAATATATAAAAAAAACATCAAAGCATTGTTAGAAACCAAAGTTGCGTAAAAGAGAAGTGAACAATGAATAAAGTGAATGGTGACTGTGATTAAAAAAAATTCACATATATAACTTCATAAAAAATGAGTGAATACAGTCAAATAAATAATAGTAAATGCGATCAGGCGATTAAAGAAAGATAATCGCAGTAAAAAATTGCAGTAAAAATTGCATTAAGAAAATCAATAGGTGGTGATAGATCGCGCATCTATATAGTGACTGAGGTAAATGATATAACTAAATAAATGGAATAAATTGCAAGTTAAAAGCGCATCACAGCGAGTGTAATCAATAAATGTCCATATAAAGCATAAGTGCAAAGTTCATTCCAGAGTGCAGTGCAAGTGGTTCCGTTGGGTGTTCAGTTTTAGTTGTGGCTATCCTGTGCAGTTATAGCGATTCCATGTGATCCTGGTGGGGATGGTATAGATGGCCCCTTACCTTACATCACATGGAATCGCTATAACTGCACAGGATAGCCACAGCTAAAACTGCACACCCAACGGAACCACTTGCACTGCACTCTGGAATGAACTTTGCACTTATGCTTTATATGGACATTTATTGATTACACTCGCTGTGATGCGTTTTTAGCTTGCGATTTATTCCATTTATTTAGTTACATCATTCACCTCAGTCACTATATAGATGCGCGATCTAACACCACCTATTTATTGATTTTCTTAATGCAATTTTTTACTGCGATTATCTTTCTTTAATCGCCTGATCGCATTTACTATTATTTATTTGACTGTATTCACTCATTTTTTATGAAGTTATATATGTGAATTTTTTTAATCACAGTCACCATTCACTTTATTCATTGTTCACTTCTCTTTTACGCAACTTTGGTTTCTAACAATGCTTTGATGTTTTTTTTTATATATTTGTGATTTTATTTCTACAATCACTGGCACATCACTTTTATGTGAATTTGTTTATTGCCAACTACTTAATTTAGGCAATTTTAATATTTATTTTAACTGGATTTATTTCCCTGATCTTTTACCTGTCCTTAGTTTAGCTTAACCGTTTGCGCACCACTACCTTTTCTCTTTTATTTTCTCTTGGGTTCAGACATTCCCCCCAGTGTGCGCTGCATCACATTAGTCATTATTCTTTGTGCAAGCGCAGGATTACTCTTTTTACCTAAACATCAATGGGGAGCCACCAGAGAGGCACTTACTAAAAAAAAAAAAAAAAAAAAAAAAAAAAAAAAAAGCATGTTGAACCGCATAGTGCTTGTGCGGTGTCATGTGTCCCTTTGTATGCTATAGAAAACCTGGTTGATCTTGCCTGTTCCTGTGTCCCCCTATGTAAACTGACCACGGTAATTATGGCTGCCGATACCATGGTCAGTTTACGTGCCTCCATCATCCCGCTGCTCTCCCTCTCCTCCTCCCTCCCTGCCTGCCTGTCAGCACCTGTGTGAGAGCTGAAAAAAAATCTGCCCCTCCCCTCCTGCTGCTATCCCGTGCAGCAAGTTACTGATCGGAATACCTGCTAACCCCTCTAATAATAAGCTATACTTCACAGTGTATGTGTTTTCTAAAAATTTGTCAGCTATGGTTTGCTAGTCTATTTGAATGTATACATGTCTGTGATTGGTTCTTTTGAAGGAATACAAATGTCTGATTGGCTGTCTGTGAAGACACCACCCTCTTCTGTATTGTATTGCATTGTATTGTATTACTTAAATAACCCTGTTGGAAGGGTTTCTGTATTGTCACTTCCTGTGTTGTCAAATCCTTATTTGGCCATGTCCTTATATGGTCATTCACAATCTGTGTTGTTCATTTCCTGTGAGGTCACAAGCTTTGTAGGAGGTGTTTGGCTGTTAGAGGCACACCCTCAAGTTTTGAACTTCCTGTTGATATGTAAATAAAAGCAGATGCACGGCTCAGGGAGGCAGAGATGCTGACCGAGGGATGCTGAGATAAGGACATAACAAGGTGGTCATGTCTGATAACTTGGATGAGTGGGTTGATAGGTAAGGTATTATATCATTAAGACGAATGCGTTTATTAGAGACAGGGATTATGGCTGTGTCAAGAGCATACAGCCAAAATCCCACCACACACTGCAGTCCTTGGACCGGGGAAGGAGAGCAGGGGATGGTCACGTGACCACAGATTGGCGATGTGAAACAGGTATGTAGCAGCCAAATTTTCGTAAAATTCACACACTGTGAAGTATACCTTATTATTACAGAGGGGCTGGCAGGAATTCCCGATCAATGGCTTCACAACTACTTTAAGCCCAATCTCTGCACATCAGTGTTGCCTGAAAGGGCCTTCAGAGATACAATGCCCCCAGGGGATCACCACGTCCTTAGGATCCAGTGCAGATTGGCAACATTACAGCCCATCCTCATTTATGCATAACTGGATCTGGGGTGAGTCTCTCTCTGTGCCCCATGGCCACAGGCAACTGATATGAGTAAGCCTTTCCCTTTCCCAGGAGGGGTGTACAGAAACGACAGTCCTAAAACCACAGGCTAACACCATGAAGAGGAATTTTCAGAGAGACTTCAAAGACACATATTATGTTCTTAGGTCATAACTAAATTATGATAAGCGGTGCAAGGAGGGGTGGTGCCTGGACAGGGAACGCTGCTTTTTTTCTGACCAGTGTCTATTCACCTGCAGATAGCAGCATAACCAAGTGGTCATGATCCCAAACATGCCCTGTGTCTTGTGAAATACAGGTGGATACAAATACTGACCAGGAATCTCTAATTCGTTTACGGAAAATTCTGGCTTAAAATTGGTCATCCATGGAGAATATTCTTTTAGGTTTCCTGGCTCTTTTGGTTGTTGTTCTTTAATTTTTGTCAAGACTGTAGTAAATTTTTTATTGAATTCTTCAGCTTTGATAGCAACAAGCTGGGCTCCATCTTTTCCACAAAATTTTTCCAGTTCCTTTCCATGTTTCTGTAAAGACAAAATGATTACTCTTTAATTGTCTGCACATACAGTATATTGTGTCCTCTATAACAATTCAGGTTAGGCTTAGATAGAGTTTTGTATAAAAGATTACCATATTTACATACAAATTTGTGCAGAATATATAGCCCTGAATAAACATTTCTTCTTAGTTTAGGGTTTCAGCATGAGGCAAGACCAATTGCTTGCCAATTTATATAAAATAAGTGTTAACATTACAAAAATGGCACCCAGGCACTGATGCATATAAATAGTTTAATAAAAGTCTTATTTATATATAAAAAATGTATAGTAAATTGGCATGCTTTCTGTCCATGTACATAAGGGTTAATCTGCAATTTCTGTTTTTCAACCAGCACACTTATATTCCAGTTTAGAGCACAATTTACAGCACGGCCACCTAATGTTTACTCTTTAAGAGTTTTACGTAATAAAAAGATATACCTAAACAATAACAAAATACAAAGTCCCTAAAATGTACACTTGAGTTCTGAATGATTGTTGTAAATGAAAACCCAGCTGTTTTCTCAGGGACCCTGATCGTGAGATTTCCCTCACAGATCTGTCCCCTAGGCAAAGCCATTATTCTCCCCATCTCCTAGGCAAACAATTACTGAGTCTAGCAATGGCTTCATGTACACCTTAAGCCTTAATTGTACCACAAATCACCTACCTCTGCAAACCTCGTTCTGAATGATCCAAAGAAGTGGTCCTTTGTGTTGCACAAATTTAAATGCATCTCCTTATACAACTCCTCAATTTTCCTATTTTCTCGTTTTACTTTAGACAGTTCAATGAATACTTCATCCTTCCAGTCCTTAATGTAAATAGAACCAATTAGTTACTTATGTTGCATGTGTAGATACAACACGAGGAAATTAAATGTTTGACCTAAAATAGAGCAGTGTTAACTGCAGTTTAATATAGCAATACCTAATAGAGCTGCATGATTCTGGCTAAAATGAGAATCACGATTTTTTTTCTTAGAAGATAGATCACGATTCTCGTGGTGTAACATCATCTTTCACATTAAACAAAAATATTGGGTTAACGTTACTGTTTCGTTTTTTTTTTTTTTTTTTAATTCATTGAAGTGTATTTTTTCCCAAAAAATTGCGTTTGAAAGACCACTGTGCAAATACAGTGTGACATAAAATATTGCAACAATCGCCATTTTATTCCCTAGGGTCTCTGCTAAAAAAAAATATATATAATGCTTGGGGGTTCCAAGTAATTTTCCAGCAAAAAACACTGATTTTGACTTTGTAAGAAACAAGTGTCAGAAAAAAGTTTAGACTTTAACCACTTCAGCCCCGGAAGATTAGACTGCTCAATGACCAGAGCACTTTTTACAATTTGGCACTGCACTGCTTTAACTGGTAATTGCAGTCATGCAATGTTGTACCCAAAATAAATTTGCGTCCTTTTTTTCCCACAAATAGAGCTTTCTTTTGATGATATTTGATTGTCTCTGCAATTAAATTTTTTTGCGATATAAACGTAAAAAGACAGAAAATTTTGAAAAAAAAAATAGATATGTTCTACTTTTTTATTATAAGAAAAATACAATAAACTCAATTTTAGTCATACATTTAGGCCAAAATGTATTCAGCCACATGTCTTTGGTAAAAAAAAAAAGTCAATAAGCGTATATTTAAAAAAAATTACAAAAAATAAATACAAATTAAACAAAGTTGTCGCTAAATTATATATTGCTCACACATGCCATGGTTCTATGTGGAATTACACTCAAAAATACATTTTGCCGATTCTTTTGAGTATGGGGATACCACATGTGTGAGACTTTTTGGGAGCCTAGCCACGTACAGGACCCCAAAAACCAAGCACCGCCTTCAGGATTTCTAAGGGCGTAAACTTTTGATTTCACTCCTCACTACCTATTAGTTTTGAAGGCCATAAAATGCCCATATAGCGCAAACCCCCCCCCCCTTCCAAATGACCCCATTTTGGAAAGTAGACAGCCAAAGCTATTTGCCGAGAGGCATTTTGAGTCCATGGAATATTTTATATTTTGCCACAAGTTGCGGGAAAAGTACAAACTTTTTTTTTTTCATAAAGTTGTCACTAAATTATATATTGCTCAAACATGCCATGGGCATATGTGGAATTACACCCCAAAATACATTCTGCTGCTTCTTCCGAGTATGGAGATACCACATGTGAGACTCTTTGGGAGCCTAGCCGTGTACAGGACCGGAAAACCAATCAGGCTTTCTAAGGGTGTAACATGGTGATTTTACTCCTCACATGACAGTTAGGGAGGCCCTGAAATGTCCAGATAGCACAACCCCCCCCCCCCCCTCAAATGACCCCATTTTGGAAAGTAGACACCCCAAGGTATTTGCTAAGAGGCATGGTGAGTATTTTGCATCTCTCATTCATTTCTGAAAATTTAGAAAAATACATCTTTTTTCAATTTTCAAAACTTTGCGGCAAAAAGCGAAATCTGCAAAATACTCAACATGCCTCTCAGCAAATAGCTTGGGGTGTCTACTTTCCAAAATTGGGTCATTTGGGGTGGGCTATCTGGGCCTTTCATGGTCTCCAAAACTGTAATAGGCAGTAAGGAGTGAAATCAAAAATTTACGCCCTTAGAAAGCCTGAAGGCGGTGATTGGTTTTCGGGGTCCTGTACGCGGTTAGGCTCCCAAAAAGTCTCACACGTGGTATCCCCGTACTCAGGAGAAGCAACAGAATGTATTTTGGGGTGTAATTTCACATATGCCCAATGGCATATTTGGGCAATATATAATTTAGTGACAACTTTCTGTAAAAAAAAAAAAATAAAAACATTTCCCGAAACTTGTGGCAAAATATAAAATATTCCATGGACTCAACATGCCTTTCAGAAAATAGTTTGAAGTGTCTTCTTTCCAAAATGGGGTCAATTGAGGGGTTTTGTGCTATCTTGACATTTCATGGCATCCGAAACTGTGATAGGTAGTGAGGAAGTGAAATCACCATTTTACGCACTTAGAAAGCCTGAAGGTGGTGCTTGGTTTTCGGGAGTCCTGTACACGGCTAGGCTCCCAAAAAGTCTCACACATGCACTATCCCTGTACTCAGGAGAAGCAGCAGAATGTATTTTAGAGTGTAATTTCACATATGCCCATGACATGTTTGAGCAATATATAATTTAGTGATGACTTTGTGCAAAAGAAATTTTTAATTTTTTTTTTTATTTTCCCGCAACTTTCCCGCAAAGCTTGGGGTGTTTACTTTCCAAAAAGCAGTCATTTGGGGGGTGTTTTGAACTGTCCTGGCATTTTATGCACAACATTTAGAAGCTTATGTCACACATCACCCACTCATGAAAAAATATATTTTTTTTGCAAGAAAATTACTTACAACCCCCAAACATTATACATTTTTTTTAAAGCAAAGGCCCTACAGATTAAAATGGTGGGTGTTGCAATTTTTTTTCACACAGTATTTGCGCAGCGATTTTTCAAACGCAATGTTTTTTTGGAAAAAACACACTTCTTTAAATTTTAATGCACTAAAACACACTATATTGCCCAAGTGTATGATGAAATTAAAAAAGATGATCTTATGCCGAGTACATGGATACCAAACATGACATGCTTTAAAATTGCACACAAACGTGCAGCGGCGACAAATTACATACATTTTTAAAAGCTTTTACAAGTTACCACTTTAGATTTACAGAGGAGGTCTACTGCTAAAATACTGCCCTCGATCGGACCTTTGTGGTGATACCTCATATGCATGGTGCAATTGCGGTTTACATATGAGACCAGACCGATGCTTGCGTTCGCCTTTGCGCGTAAGCACAGGGGAACAGGGGTGCTTATTTTTTTAACTGTGGTGGTGAAATCATCTCCTACAGTGCTGGAGTCGCTGATTTACGTATCGTGGGAGCAAACGCTGTTGCTGTCAAGATAAATAAATCAGTGCTGCAGCTGAATGGCGTACCTGCTAAGCAAATGATGGCTAACAATAAAACAAAACAACATTACAGTATAACAGTAAGACATACCATACCTGCAAAGCAAATACAATAAAAAATAGTAAAAATCGATTTTTTTTTTTTTAATGCAATATGTGCCTAAAAAATATATGCCGAAGCATGGGGACAATCCACCCCAATGTTAGGAGCAAATCGCTCCACCACCCCAGCCCCCATGCTTCGGCATATATGCTCTTATTTTTTTTAACTGTGGTGGTGAAATCACCTCCTACAGCGCTGGAGTCACTGATTTACGTGTCATGGGAGCAAACGCTGTTGCTGTCAAGATAAATAAATCAGTGCTGTAGCTGAATGGCGTATCTGCTAAGCAAATGATGGTTAACAATAAAACAAAACAGCATTACAGTATAACAGCAAGACATACTATACCTGCAAAGCAAATACAATAAAACACAGTAAAAACATTTTATTTTTTTTTTATTCAATCTGTGCCTAAAAAATATGGGGGCAATCAGCCCCTAATGTTAGGCACAAAACGCTCCTCCACCCCTATGCTTCGGCATATATGCTCTTTTTTTTTTTTAACTGTGGTGGTGAAATCACCTCCTACACAGAGTGGGAGTCACGGCTTTACGTATTGTGGGAGAAAACGCTGTTGCTATCAGAATGCTGTAGCTGAATGGCGTACCTGCTAAGCAAATGATGGTTAACAATAAAACAAAGTAAGATTACAGTATAACAGTAAGACATACCATACCTGCAAAGCAAATACAATAAAACATAGTAAAAAAAGAACACACTACAGTTCTAAAATACAGTAATAGAGCGAGAACAATAGACATATAACAATAGTGAGCGGACAGTAGAGAGAACAATAGAGCGAGAACAATAGAGCGAGAACAATAGAGAGAGGAAAAATAAAACCACAACTATTTTTGGCTTTTTTATTTTATATTCTTTTTGTGTGTGTCCCCCCCCCACTTTTATAAAAACTGTAAACTGTGAACGTTCCAGATTAGGATCTCTCAAAATGTGATGGCCATCTCATCTTTCAAGTACCTGTGTTACTGTGCCCTAGGTCGGTGTAGTGTGTACCGTATGCCAATACTCCACTAGTAGCGTTTGAAACTGATGCAGAGAGTCGGTTAGTCAGGACAGGAGGGACAATAAAAGTGTGTGTCACGCCCAAATTCGCGTTTTCTATAGACATGACATCTTCTTTGGGGTGTTCTTTGGGTAGGGGTACCAGGGAGGACATATGGAAAATGCCTCTCATGCAGCCGGCTCACTGCATTTGCGTTGGGAAGGTGGGCCATAGCCCCGGCTGGAAACAGAAGGGCTGTGACGATCTCTTCCTGGAATTTTAGGAACGATCCAGTTCATCCTGAAGCTTTGTATATAACACAAAAGCGTTCAACAAAGCCAAATGAAATAAGTATACAGACACTTGTTTTTACCGTCTGGCCTTACGGGCAATTAGGTACTGCGCCAACAACTGGTCGTTGAGGTCCACCCCTCCCATGATAAGGTTGTATTCGTGGACACAGAGGGGTTTCTCCACAACACCAGTCACCGTTGGAATTTGGACTGTCGTATCTGCGTGAAGGGAGGACAGAACGAAAACATTCCGTGAATGCCTCCACTTCACTAACAAATTATTACACTTCAAGCAAGCTATCTCCCCCCGTCTAAGTCGGGATTCTACAAGCCGTTGGGGGAAGCCCCTGCAATTAGATTGCATGGTGCCAAATGCGCCAATCCCATAATCAAAAAGGTGACTAAAAAGTGGCACGCTCGTGTAATAATTGTCCACGTACAAGTGGTACCCCTTTCCTAATAAGGGTGACACCAAGTCCCACACAATCTTACCAGCGCTCCCTATGTAGTCTAGGCAGTTCTTCGGTTCTATGTGACTATCTTTTCCCTCATAAACCATAAAAAATATGTAATGCCTGTTGCCCTGTCACAGAGCTTATCCATCTTGACCCCATATCTGGCATGCTTGCTGGGAAGATACTGTTTGATAAGACAAACAGCCAGAAAACTTAATCAGGGACTCATCAATGCAGACAACTTGATCGGGAGTAAACAAGGCTGCAAATTGTTGAAGTGGTTTACAAGGGGTCGAATTTTGTAGAGCTGATCAAATTCAGGGTCAGCCCGAGGACGACAGAGTTCATTATCATTGAAGTGCATGAACCGCAAGATCTGCTCGTATCGTGTCCTGGTCATTGAGGCAGAGAACACAGGCATATGGTGAATTGAGTCAGTGGACCAATATGACCGCAACTCACTCTTTTTAGTTATGCCCATGAGGGATAGGCCCAGGAAGGTCTTAAATTCGGAGACGGTAATAGATCTCCAATCTCTGGCAAGGGTCAACTGGGGATTAGTGGCGATGAATTGACCAGCATTCAAATTACTTTGGTCCACAATAGATCTATAGAGATCTTCCGTGAAAAACAGCGTAAACAAATAAAGTGACGTAAAATCAACTGTTTCCACCTGAATTCCAGGTTGGCAATGGGGAAAGTATGGGTGCTGCAGAAGTGGTGGGCTCCCAATTAGGATTGACAAATGCAGCAGGAAGGGAACTATGGGCTTGACGGGCCTGTGTTTGTCTTCTTATTGGTGGCCGCGGGACACTACTCGTGCTAGCCACCTCACCAGCTTGAACTGCACTTATGGGACTTGCCATGTCACCAAATGTTACTGCAGTGCTGGATATATGACCAGGATGTACTAGGCCGCTGGTGCTTGCCAGTTTACCAGAAGGATGAGCGGCACTAGTACAGGCTCTCTGCTCCAAACGAGAGCCCTGCGGTTCTTGCACCTCAACAATGGCAGAAGAACGGGGGCGGGTAGACCTGACCTTGGCAGGGACCACTACTCCGTCGTCAGAGCTATCTGACAGGGTGCTGTCTACGTGTTTATATTCTGTAGGGCTGCAACTATTATTTATTCATAATCGATTAGTTGGCCGATTATTGTTTCGAATAATCGATTAATCGGTCAATAACCTTAAAAAAAAAAAGTGTGGTGTATAATTAAGTTAATATGAAAAGTTTAAAAAAAAAGGCAATTTATTCTTAAATATCTATATGCAGTGGTAAACATAAATGACAAACTATATGGTTAGGGAGCAAAATATTTAATCCACTCTGAGAATAACAGACAGAAGGGATACTTTTTTTGTCCAATTAGTTGTTGGGCAGATTAAAAAACACAAATTGCTGCAAAAACGCATAACATGCTTTTCTGCAGCTTCTCCATTGAAGTATATTTTTTTACTGTAGAACTGTGAAAGTAATATTTACAGTAGCGATTATTTGCTCTTTTTGAACTATAAAGGGCTAATTTTAGCTTTTTTTAACCCCATTATGTTACTGGCCGATTAATCAATTATGAAAATAGTAATCGATTAATTTCATAATCGATTAGTTGTCGATTAATCGATTAGTTGTTTCAGCCCTAATATTCTGAGCCTGAATCTGACAGATGGGTAACTTCCTCTTCACTATCTGTCATGCTCAGAAATGTGTAGGCCTCTTCACTACTGTACCTTCGATTTAAAAATTTACTTGTACTGTAGTGAGACTCACAGGAAAAAGAGCTCCTGTCAGCGACTGCTTCAAATGCTACAAAAAACTATTAGCGTTCGCAGGGATCAGGCCTGAATCTGCGAATGCTGCAGTTATGCGTTTAGTATTTTTGTAAGTTACTGTGATCGATTGATACTGCACTTGGGTGGGCTGGGCGGAGGGGCTAAAACGCAGGTGCTAGCAGGTATCTGGGCTGATCCCACTAACACTGCATTTTTGGGAACCCTAAACTGCTGGGGACGCTCATATAGATCTGATCACATCAGATCTTGATCCGTTCAGACACTATACTACTAAGGGAGGTGTATGATGCATGCGTAGGTGTTATCGCTACTGGCACTAATCTGATGCTGCCTGAAGCGACGCAGACCCTATCTAACACTAAAACCTAACTGATATCACCCGCTGGGTGATCAAGGGGGTTAAACCTTTATTCAGTTAATATACGGCGGGTGCCCTGACGCTATAAAAAGAAAACTAGCTAACCAGCGTCACCCATGACACTAATGCAGTGATCACCAACCTTTATTAGGGGGGTCCCCAGACCTATCTGGGTACCACTAAGTACCCCAACACTAATCCCTAATGACACCAGTACAGTGATCAAAAAGAAATAGGAACACTGCACTGGGTGACACAGTGACAGGGGGTGAAGGGGTGGGATCGGGGGATGACAAGTGTACCTACGTGAACTGGTGTCAGTGTAGTGTTGGTGCACTTACCTCTCTCTGGAACGGAAAAGAGTTCCACGAGGAGAGATGACATCACTTCCCCTGCTGTGTTTACACTTACACATGCATTGGCCCGGGCCTGGGGACTGATCGGTTCTGAAGGGAATCCGATCGTCGCGCGCCCCCCCAGACGGGCAGACGTGCGCAACATATACCTACGACGCTTCGCATAGCCGGGCCAACCTGCTGCAGTATAACAGCTGTGGTTGGTCCGGAACTGGTTAAACTTCCGACATTTACACACATAAGTTTATGCCTTTGATCTAAGAAGGAAGAGTTATAGTGTTTTTTCTAGTTATCTACTAGCACAATGTTGTTAAAAACTTGGCAGACTGCATGTTATTTTTCTTTTGACAGCTGAGTGAGCAGAGAACTCAACTTTGCAATAGAGACCGTGAGGGGGGTTGAATCGAGATCACGATTTTTTTAAACGATTAATTGTGCAGCTCTAATACCTAAATGCCAAAAATAAGACTAAATGAGACTCGTACAATGAAAACAACTGATACAAGATGAATATCTAACAGGTCATGGATTCCCAGTGCCTTACTAAGCATATATTATAGAAAATGCGCTATTTTATTGACATTCAAACATGCTGATAGTGTGTATAGGAGTGTGTAAATGAGAATGATGGGAGAGTTATGAAAGGATGGAGCGCTGCTGCATACACCCATGCAGTGATATTAGCTCCCAACGGATGGCACTGGAAATGCAGATCTTTCAGTAACAGAATAAAGAACACCTTTACCTATGTTTACACCAGAATGAAAGATGCAGCGTTAGCCCAAGTTAAAACAGGACTCAATGCACTGGTATCTGAAGTCATTATATAATTTACAGCTACAAGTGATCACCCTTTAAGTGGGGTGCCCCTTAAATTTTTTTTTTTTTTAAGTCAGCAGGTACAAATACTGCAGCTGCTGACTTTTAATATTCGGACACTTACCTGTCCCAGGGTGCAGAGGAACGAAGCCCCCCCTCGTTCCCCGCTCCGCTCGCGGCGCCGGCATTCTTACTGTGGGCACCAGGCTGTGGCTTCACAGCCGGGCACCCACTGCGCATGCCGTGATACGCCGCACAGTCATCTGGGACCTGTCACGTGTCCCAGATGACTGATTACGCCGAGGGGAAGTGATGTCAGTGCCCGGGCACTGAAGGAGGAAGACTATGAGGGACCCCCTAGCAACAGGCATTTAGAGGTGAGTAAAGAATTTTTTTATTTTTTTTTTATGAATTTTAAGCACTTTTTTTTGTGGAAACACCACTTTAAAAACTGTAATTTGGAGAGAACTCTATCCAAATAAGGCAATCTGTAAGCATTCCTATAATCAAGTCAATCACTTTTAGACATCCAAAATGTACCTGTAATATCAAGGCAGGATTAGACAGTTGCTCCAGGGCTTTGATGAATTCTCCAGCTAATCCATTTTTATCCAGCTTGTTTCGAATTCTTAAAAAGAAAAATCCAAGCAGCATGGATTACATTCCACCAAGGAAATACATTTTGCTACATAAAAATGAATGTTAAACCACACAGCCCCTTTTCCAGTTAGACACTCAGAGGGCATCACAACTACATCATTTCATCCGTACTCTACCCTCTCCTTCAGAATTTCAGAAACCACTGACGGCTCTTGAAAAGCTTTGTTCCGACCAACTCCCCTTAAGACAAATCTCTATCCATCATTTACTCCCTTATTCCTTATTTCCGCACCCCCAGGGGACTATAAACCTCCCTTCCAAACTAAATAAGAGCAATATTTAAACCTGTCCTTCTCCCTGCAGCAAACTCAAAAGATACTACATTTAGCCCTAAAGTCTTCTATCTGCTCTTGCCACCAGGAGACTAATTTCAATATTTTATCTAGGTAGTACAAAACTCCTATGATATTACATAAACAATTCCCAGACTACTGACAAAGAAATGGCGATAAGGGTTTGCTCCTACACACTTTTTGGTCATGCCTGCTGCGGAGAATCTTATGGAACTAGGTCAGGGAGATCTCCCAAAAATTTATGGAATTCACCATTCCTGACTGTCTGCCTTGCAAGAGAGCCATACTGCGTCTCCTTCTGAATGCAGCTAAAGCCTTTATCCCCTTGGAATGGAAAGACCCTAACCCCCTCCTCAATCTCCATGTGGCTACGTAGAGGATATTAACCATAAGATCTATTCCTCTCCTTACAAAATAAGCAGAACATCAATAAGAAAACCTGATTCTACTGGGCGGCCTTCAAGTTCTCAGAGGAGGGTAAGACTGTACTTGCTAGAGCAGATTGAAAGCTCATCTCGGATTCTCTATACTACCGAGGGTCAGGACCCCCTTCCCCTACAATTCTCATATGATTTCCTCCCGCCTTATTTTCCCAGTATAAATTTCTTGGTTTCCTTTTTATTTACTGTAGATTCTTAGTCATCCTTGAGCTCCCCCTTTGTCTTATGGTTACCCCCATGCCCTTTTTTGTTGGACCTCACAAAATGTGGTTGTATGGAGTTATACGACAAATGCACGGGTGATTTTTGACTTTCACTCAATGTATACTGCTTCTGTGACTCAACTTTTTTCTTCTTTATCCGATGAATACAACCTGTATTTGTCATATTCAGTTACTAATCCCTGTCATTTCTGTGTATAGTTCTTTTGGATGTCCTGTACAACATAAAACCTTTCTAAATAAAAGAATTAAAAAAAAATGTCAATTAGAAATCCCATTCTTTCCTATGAGGCTGGTTTGGCTTGTTTACATCTATGCATTTTAGAGTAGTGTGAAGGACAAAGGGAAACTCTGTGGGCCCATTTACAGCTACAGGTCTGCTGCATGCACATAAAACATGAATCCAACCTCAAAAGAAACAGCCTTGTCCTGCACTGCAAACCCCAACCTAGCAGGACCTGCACATTCCCTTTAAGGACACTATTTATTCTAATGAAACATCTATACACTACAAGCAGAAGTTGCAGGGTCCATGGTGCAGGTTTTTAAAAAACAGAGCACACAGAAAATTTCTCGGAACAGTCAGGAAGTGGATAAATATATGCTCTTACAGTATTGTATGCCCACTACAGGTTGGTCTTGCCCTTTAAAAGTAGTATTAAACAATTATGGTTTCTAGCTTAACACACTGAGCACAATAAAATGAACATTCCTCATTTGTTAAATTTCTTACTTTAGCACTTGCAGCTTACAACTTTCAATGCTGATGGCTCCCGCTCTCTGATTGCTCCTTTCCTGAACTTTCAGTCTTTACAGGGAAATAGCTAACAGTGGACAGTGCAGTCCACCGTCAGTCTCTTAGTTTGGAGAATGGAGGGGGAGGAAGAGGCAGGAGAAATGTTCCAATTGATGCGCACAGTGTAGGGAGACACAGCTATAAACACTTCATGAAATAGTGGCTCCACAGAATTCTGGAAGAGAAAAGACCCACCCTAAAAAAAGAATGCCTGGGGCAGAGGTCATGGCACTGGCCTAAATTGGAACATAGCCAAGGTTTAGATAAAAGATAAAGAAGCTGCATACTAAGTGATTAAACCAACTGCTGAAAATGCGTAAAAAACTGAGGGCTTTATATAACTGAAAAGATCATTTTAATGTTTGAGTATTGGATATTAAAGACAAGGACCACTAAACACTTTATAGCAACCATTTTATCTGTACGCACATCTATTATTGATGGTCAAACACAAAATATTTATGCATATTTACCTTTCCACAAACTCTTTATTTCTGTACCCATCCACTGTGCCCTCAAAGTTATAGTTCTCCCCACTGATCATAAAAGAGTACACAAGTGCCTGGGGGAAATGATCAGCAATCTCTTCTATTATAAACTGTACTGCAATGGCTTCCTTCTTATCAAGCATTGCCATCATCTGACTGATCCAGGCAATAAATTGCCAGCATGGAACTGAACTAACCTGGAAAGGGGCAAAAGTAGAGCGAATTAAGATTAAAATGACACAGCAACAGTGGTTTGACAGTTCTATTAAACAGAATACTTGCATAAAAGACTAGGGCGGATATACAGCATACAAAGTTTTAGTGTGCAGTGGATGAAAAACATTCTTACTTTATCACTGGATCACAGCAATCTCGTCTTGGTGGGTGTGCTATACAGTGCCTTGAAAAAGTATTCACAACCCTTGAATTTTTTTACTTTTTGTCATGTTACAACCAAATGTTTGCCCATTCTTCTTTGCAAAATAGCTCAAACTCTGTCAGATTGGATGGAGAGTATCTGTGAACAACAATTTTTTGGATTTAGGTCTGGACTTTGACTGGGCCATTCTAACACATGAATATGCTTTGATTCGAAACCATTCCATTGTAGCTGTTTGTTTAGGGCCTTTGTCCTGCTGGAAGGTGAATCTCCACCCCAGTCTCAAGTCTTTTGCAGATTCTAACAGGTTTTTATCTAAGATTGGTCTGTATTTTCTGCTGAAAAAAGCATCCCCACAAGTTGCCACCATGTTTCAAGGTGGGGATGGTGTGTTTAAGGTGATGTGCAGTGTTAGTTTTCTGCCACAAATAGCATTTTGCTTTTAGGCTTTTAAATTTTGATCTCATATGACCAGAGCACCTTCTTCCACATGTTTGCTGTGTCATGGCTTCTCGCAAACTGCAAATGGGACTTCTTATGGCTTTCTTTCAACAATGGCGTTCTTCTTGCCATTGTTCCATAAAAGCCAGATTTGTGGGGTGCACGACAAATAGTTGTCCTGTGGACAGATTCTTCCACTTGAGCTGTGGATCTCTGCAGCTCCTTCAGAGTTACCAAGGGCCTCTTGGCTGCTTCTCCGATTAATGTTCTCCTTGCACGACCTGTCAGTTTAGGTGGACGTCCAGGTCTTGGTAGGTTTGCAGTTGTGTCATACTCTTTCCCTTTTCGGATGATGGATTGAACAGTGCTCCGTGAGATGTTCAAAGCTTGGGATATTTTTTTATAACCTAACCCTGCTTTAAACTTATCCACAGCTTTATTCCTAACCTGTTTGGCGTGTTCCTTGGCCTTCATGATGCTGTTTTTTCACTAAGGTTCTCTAACAAATCTCTGAGGGCTTTACAGAACATATGTGTGTATACTGAGATTAAATTACACACAGGTGGACTCTATTTACTAATTAGATGACTTCTGAAGGCAATTGGCTCCACTAGATTTTAGTTGGGTGTATCAGAGTAAAGGGGGCTGAATACAAATGCACGCCACACTTTTCAGATATACAGTATCTCACAAAAGTGAGTACACCCCTCACATTTTTGTAAATATTTTATTATATCTTTTCATGTGACAACACTAAAGAAATGTGTACAGCTTGTATAACAGTACTGTCTTAACTGCTGGCAACAAAAGTGAGAACACCCCTAAGTGAAAATTTCCAAATTGGGCCCAAAGTGACAATATTTTGTGTGGCCACCATTATTTTCCAGCACTGCCTTAACCCTCTTGGGCATGGAGTTCACCAGAGCTTCACAGGTTGCCACTGGAGTCCTCTTCCACTCCTCCATGATGACATCAGGGAGCTGGTGGATGTTACAGGCCTTGCGCTCTTCCGCTTGAGGAAGCACCACAGATGCTCAATAGGGTTTAGGTCTGGAGACATGCTTGGCCAGTCTATCACCTTTACCCCCAGCTTCTTTAGCAAGGCAGTGGTCCTCTTGGAGGTGTGTTTGGGATTGTTATGTTGGAATACTGCCCTGCGGCCTAGTGTCCAAAGGGAGGGGATCATGCTCTGCTTTAGTATGTCACAGTACATGTTGGCATTCATGGTTCCCTCAATGAACTGTAGCTCCCCAGTGCCGGCAGCACTCACACAGCCCCAGACCATGACACGCCCACCACCATGCTTGACTGTAGGCAAGACACACTTGTCTTTGTAAACCTTACCTGGTTGCTCCCACACACGCTTGACACCATCTGAACCAAATAAGTTTATCCTGGTCTCATCAGACCACAGAACACGGTTCCAGTAATCCATGTCTTAAGTCTGCTTGTCTTCAGCAAACTGTTTGCAGGCTTTCTTGTGCATCATCTTTAGAAGAGGCTTCCTTCTGGGACAACAACCATGCAGCCCAATTTGATGCAGTATGTGGCGTATGGTCTGAGCACTGACCGGCTGACCCATTGAACCTCTGCAGCAATGCTGGCAGCACTCATACATCTATTTCCCAAAGACAACCTCTGGATATGACGCTGAGCATGTGCACTCAACTTCTTTGGTCGACCATGGCGAAGCCTGTTCTGAGTGGAACCTGTCTTGTTAAACCGGTGTATGGTCCTCGCCACTGTGCTGCAGCTCAGTTTCAGGGTCCTGGCAAGCGTCTTATAGCCTAGGCCATCTTTATGTAGAGCAACAATTTTTTTTTTTCAGATCCTCAGAGAGTTCTTTGCCATGAGGTGCCATGTATCCTTCCAGTGACCAGTATGAGAAAGTGAGAGTGATAGCACCAAATTTAACACACCTGCTTCCCATTCACAACTGAGACCTTGTATCACCATTGAGTCACATGACACAGGGGAGAGAAAATGCATGATTGGACCCAATTATGAAATTTTCACTTAGGGGTGTACTCACTTTTGTTGCCAGCGGTTTATACATTAATGGTGTGTTGAGTTATTTTGAGGGGACAGCAAATTTACACTGTTATACAAGCTGTACACTCACTACTTTACATTGCAGCAGTGTCATTTCTTCAGTGTTGTCACATGAAAAGATATAATAAAATATTTACAAAAATGTGAGAGGTGTACTAACTTTTGTGAGATATATATATATATATATATATATATATATATATATATATATATATAAAAAGTATGTGATAATTCTAAAACATTTGAAAACCATTTATCATTTTTCTTCCATTTCACAATTATGTGCCACTTTGTGTTGGTCTATCACATACAATCCCAATAAAATACATTTACGTTTTTGGTTGTAACATGACAAAATGTGGAAAACTTTCAAGGGTATGATGACTTTTTCAGGCACTGTAATTTTAAAGTGGTTGTGAAGGCACAATTTTTTTTACCTTCATGAATTGTAGGCACAAAGGCAAAAAATCTTCTGTGTGCAGCAGCCCCGCCTAATACTTACTTGAGCCCGCTCTCGATCCAGCGATGTCCACTAGAGCCTTGCCTCTCCTGGGATTCGCACTCCTAATTGGCTTTTGGCCAATCACAGCCAGTGAGCTAATCAGGAGACTAAGGGGGAGGGGCCAAGCCACAGCTCCATGTGTGAATGGACACAGAGGCACGGCTCAGGAGTTTGCCTGCTTAGGTGGCAGCTTGCTGTGGGGGGCACCCAGCAGGAGGGAGGGGCCAGGAGCGCAGGACCTGAGAAGAGGAGGATCTGGGCTGCACTGTGCAAAACCACTGAGCAGAGCA
The DNA here is from genome assembly GCA_028564925.1 of Lithobates sylvaticus. Taxonomy (NCBI): domain Eukaryota; kingdom Metazoa; phylum Chordata; class Amphibia; order Anura; family Ranidae; genus Lithobates; species Lithobates sylvaticus. Next base: position 137,165,496 of record CM053030.1, on the reverse strand, counting down.
GGTAAGTATAACATGTTTGTTATTTTAGAAAAAAACATAAACAACTTTAATATCACTTTAAGGAGGATGGTGAATCCTTTAACCATGCACAGTATAGCTCAGTATAGCACATTGGCTGCTCGTGCATGCTCTCAGGATACAGCGGATCACAGACAGTGATTGGCCCTGTAGCATGTGATCGCTGCGTCCAATCACAGTAAATAGTAGTAAACAATGACTGTTATTATTGGCTGTGATTGGTCATAGTGATCATATGGTACAAGGCCAATCACATCAGCCCCTGGCAAGCACAGCTATCACAGTATTTTTCAATAGCTGCATTATTGCAGTTCAACACTGTTAGAAATTATTGTTTATACTGCCATCATGGCAGTATAAGCAATCACAGTGGAATAAAATCCTGATACTGCTGTGGCGGTGATGGTATACAATCGCTAGCTGCTCTTATATCACTGTATGTCAGTGAAGCCAGTCATTATCTCTGATCACCACCACAGCAGTACAATGTCACCAGACCAGTGCCGTCAGTCAGTATGTCTAATCACCGCTGCGCTAGTCTGTGTCCCTAATCAACTTCAAACCAGTCACAGTGTCCGTAAATCATCGCCGCACCAGTAATATCAGGCTCCATTTACAGAACCAAATCGCATGTGGTATTTAGGGGTTTTACCAAAAACCACATACGACCCTGGAAATGTCAATTCACAACTGCTTTATGCAGTATTTACTGTATAAAGCAAAAATGCTCTGAAAATACTGCATAAAACAAAAGTGAAAGTCAATTCGTTAAGGAGCAGGGCCACCCTGCGATGTCACCGACCGAGCATGCCCCCGGTCAGTGCAGTCACAAGGGGGAGGTGCTACCCGGTAAGATCACCGGGTGGCACTGCCTTTTAGGTATTTAAAGCGGAGTTCCGCCAAAAAAATAAAATAAATTAAAAGTCAGCAGCTACAAATACTGCAGCTGCTGACTTTTAAAATAAGGACACTTACCTGTCCAGGGCGCCCGCGGTGTCCTCACCCGAAGCTGATCTGTCCCTTGGCTCCCGAGTAGAGGCTTCGGCATCTTCAGTAAAAGAATCAGAAAGCGAAGCCTTGTGGCTTCACAGCATGGTTCCCTACTGCGCATGCGTGGGTCGCGCTGCACATTCTGAGTGGTCCCCGCTGTCTTCTGGGACCTGTGTGTCTTCCAAAAGACAGCGGGAGGGACTAGACATGGCATAGATCGCCGTGGATACCGCAGTGATCTTTCGCTGGAAGTGGGAGCAAATACCTGTATTAGACAGGTATCTGCTCCCCCCTTAAAGGTGCCAAATGTGACACCTGAGGGGGGGGGGGGGGGATCCGGACAGCAGAAGTTCAATTGTTGGGTGGAACTCCGCCAGATGGCGGGAGCCTATGTCGGGGGCAGAGCGTTTTTACAGCCTGTGTGAAGGACGCCGGCTTCTGCCGGTGGTAAATTACCGCAGTCTTTCACTATTAAAAGGCCACATGACTTCATTAAATAATTAATGCAGTATTTTAGTAGCGTTTTTTTTTTTAGTGAATGCCAAAAAACACTTTTTGAAAAACGCTGTGCGGCATTATACCGCATACTCGTATATGGTAAGATACCACTTTGTGAATGAAGCCCATTGTTCCTAATCACTGTCACACCAATTATCTTCTCCCTAATCACCGCCACACCAGTTACTGTCTCTGATCACCACATCAGTCCCAGTTTCCCTGATCACCACCTAGAGTCACCAGACCAGTATATGGCAGCAACAGTGTTCCTTATCCCCACCACACCAGTCGAAGTGTCAGCCCACCAGTGTAAGCTAGCAATGGTGTGTCTGTCGCCACACCACTACCAAAGTCACCAAACCAGTTTAAAATAGCAGCACTGTTCCCGATTACTGCCACACTAGTAAACAGTGATACCAGACCAGTGTAAGCAAGCAACAGTGCTCCTGATTGCCTCTATACAAGTTCCACTGTCACAAGAACAGCAGCAACAATGTTCCTGATCAGGCCACATCAGTGCAGTGTTGCTTCTGCCTGCACAATGTATGGTCTATAATTAGTCCAAACAGTACAAAAGTCTCACATGTGGTATCGCCATACTTGGGAGGAGTAGCAGAGTGTATTTTGAGGTGTAATTCTATGTATGCCCATACTGTGTATGAGAAATAGCTTTTACGCTGTTGCACTTTGAATGACAATTGCGTGGACATGCAACGCTGTACTCAAACCGATTTTTTTTACAAGTTTTTTGAGACAGATAGAGCTTACTTTTGGTGGTATTTAATTACAACTGGGGTTTTTTTTTTTGCTAAACAAATGAAAAAACTGACCAAAAGTGTTTTTCTTAGTATACGTAAATTTTTTTTGTAAATAAGTAATTTTTCTCCTTCACTGATGTGCACTGATGAGGCTGCAATGATATGCACTGATAAGGATGGACTAATATGCGGCACTGATAGGCATCAATGGTGGGCACTGACAGGCATCACTGATCGCTGTGAGGAAATCCCCTATCAGCTCTCCTCTTCTCACACACTGTCAGTGTGAAAGAGAAATGCTGATAAACAGCACTTCCTATTTACATTGTGAGCAGCTGTGATTGGACACAGCTGATCACATGGTAAAGAGCCTACGTCATGAGCTCTTTACTGTGATCGGTGATGCAGTGTGTCCGAGCAACACACCGCACCATGGATAGCTGCGCACCCCCGGGTGTGCACACCAGTGGCCGTTCTGATGGATGTCATATGACGTCCACTCAGAACAATGAAACCCCCACCAGGCCATCAATCTGCTATAGGCTGGATGGGATCTGGTTAAAAATAGCTTGCGGTGTTTACTCTCCAAATTGTGGGTGTTCCTATTGTCCTGGTGTTCCAGGGCCTCCATAAATGTGATAGTCAGGAAATTAGATGCATAATCTATGCCCCTAGACCGCCTAAAGGTTCTCCTTGAATTTTGGTCCTCCCTATGTGGTTGGGCTGTGAAATTGTAGCACGCATGTGGTATCATCACACTCAAAAGGAGTAGCAAAATGTGCTTTGAGGTGTAATTCTATGCCTATGCAGTGTGTTAGAAATATCCTATTAAATGACAAGGTAGTCAAGAAATTAGACGTGCGATTTATGTTCCTAGAACGCCTGAAAGATGCTCCTTGGATTTTGGGCCCCTCTATGTGACTAGGCTGTGAAAAAGTATCACATGTGTGGTATTCCCCATATTTGGGAGGTGTATCAGAATGTGTTTTGGGATGTAACTAAGTATGTTTGTGCTGTGTGTGAAAGATAACTTGTTAAAATGACAACTTGTGGAAATTTATTTTTTTATTTCTTTATTTTCCAAAAAACTGTGCCAAAAAATAACTAACTTGAAAAACAGTTGTTTGTGTTGTCCTGGAATTTTAGAGGGGCCTCAAGAAATGATATAGGCAGTCAGTCCATTAAGACTGATCAGTTTTCAAATATATCTACCATAGTTTACATATATATTTCACAGACTAAATAATATACACTGATTTGGGGGTTTTGTGCCAAAGAAATGTAGCAGAATACAAATCTATGAAGAAATATTTGCAATTCCGTAAAAATGGTTGCTTATACCAATGAAATTCACTGGATATAAGCAATCAAAATGTAGAAATCCTGACCACTATCCCAGAGTAGTACAATGTTACTATGGTAACACTGTATTGCTCTGGTCACAGTGTGTTAAAAAATAAAAAAAAATAAAAAAAGAAATAAATGTGATAAAAAATTAAAAAAAATGTATTTTTTTTTATACTGTCACCAGTCAGTATCCCTGATAATCGCCACACCAGTAACATGATAATGCTGTACTGCAGTGGTGACAGTATGTAAAACATATATATATTTTTTTGAATGTGATTTTTATTTCTCCACTTTTCCAAAAAAATTCTGACAAAAAAATTACAACTTCAAAAACTCGCCATGCCTCTTACTAAATATATTGGACTCTCTACTTTCCAAAAAGGGGTATTTGTACTGTCCTGGCATCTTTGGGTCTCAAGAAATGAGATAGGGTGTCATTACATCAGGATTAATCAGTTTTCATATACACTGTATCCCATGTATACCATAGTCTGTGGACTTTGTGGCATTTTCACCAAGGAAATGTAGCAGAACACATTTTGACCTAAACTTATGAAGAAAGATTTATTTGCAAAATTTTATAACAGAAACGAAAAAAAAAAAAAAAAACTTTTTTTTTTTTTTTTAAGATTTTTGGTCTATTTTTGTTTATTTAGCAAATAATAATAAAAAAAAAAAGTGGTGATCAAATAAAACCAAAAGAAAGCTCTATTTGTGTGAAAAAAATAGTACTCACCATAAAATCCTTTTCTCTGATGTTCATTGACGGACACAGCACCTTAATCTTGACCTTAGGGTTATATCGCCACCTTTAGGAGAGGACTAGGCAGAACACATAAAAAAGGGGGCGGTCCTACTGGCTATAACCCCTCACTGTTCTCCCAGGAGCTCAGTTTGTCAAAAAGCAGTACAAACATAATTAAGAGGGGTGTGGGTGTGGGTGCTGTGTCCGTCAAACATCAGAGAAAATGATTTTACAAAAATCCTATTTTCTCTTTCGTTCATTGACGGACACAGCACCTTAATCTTGACCTTAGGGAAGTCCCCAAGCAGTGCCAAAAATGAGGGGTGGGAACACAAAGAAAATAAACTCCACCCACGACAAAAAGAACCCCCCATCAGAGGAGTTGCAACCTCAGACGGCCGCCTGCAAAACCTTGCGGCCGAAGCATGCATCCGAAGATGCGCCCACATCAACCTTGTAAAATTTGGTGAAAGTGTGTACGGACGACCAGGTACCTTACACACCTGTGAAATGGACGCTTGGTGCCGGAAAGCCCAGGAAGCACCAATTGCCCTGGTAGAATGCACCGTCACTGGAAAGGGAGGCGCCCGCCCACTTATGGCATAGGCCTGAACTATGACCTGTCTGATCCACCGAGAAATGGTGGCCGACGAGACCGCCAGTCCCTTCTTCGGACCAGCCACCAAAATAAACAGAGTCTGACCTCCGGAAAGGAGCCGTAGCAGACAGATACACCCGCAGAGCACTGACCACATCCAAAGAATGCACAGCGACCTCCTTGGGATGCGACGGCCGAGGACATAAGGATGGGAGCACAATGTCCTAATTTAGATGAAAGGCCGAAATAACCTTTGGAAGAAAAGAGGGCTGCGGACGCAGCACTGCCTTATCCTTGTGGAGGATCAAGTAGGGAGACTTGCATGACAAGGCCGCCAACTGATAAACCCACCTTGCAGATGTAATAGCCCCTAGAAAGACTACTTTCTGAGAGAGCATCAAAACAGGGATTTCCCGAATGTTTTCAAACGGCGGTTTCTGAAGCACCTGAAGAACCAAATTCAGATCCCACGGGGGCAGCGGCGGGCGTACCAATGAGTGCGTCACCAAGGGACGCTGAAAAAAAGAGACAGCCAAAGCCGATAGCTGTCCCTTAATAGTGCTTAATGCAAGCTTCTGATCCACTCCTTGCTGTAGAAACAGCAGGATCCTGGAAACTGAATACGTGCGCGGACGCCACCCCATCTCCTCACATAGAGAGATGTAGGCCTTCCACGTGCGATAATAAATCTTCCGGGAGGAAGACTTCAGTGCCCTCAACATAGTAGAAATTACCGAAGCAGACAGCCCTCGGTCCTTCAGCACCTGGCTTTCAACAGCCATGCCGTTAAAACCAGTGACGGTAAAGCAGGGTGAAGTATCAGACCTTGCGACAGAAGGTCCTCTTGCAGCCGCAAAGGAACATCCACCACCATTCGTACTATGTCGGCGTACCAAGGACGACGAGGCAAGTCTGGGGCAATCAGAATCACCTCAGCCTCCACTCTGCGTAGCAGACGAGGGAGGAGCCTGAGAGGAGGAAAGGCATAAATCAGCCGATAATGCCCCCATGGGGCCACCAACACCTCTGACGCGTCCGCCCAGGGATCCTTTGACCTGGCCACAAACCTCTGCACCTTTTGATTGAACCAAGAGGCCAGGAGATCCACATCCGGCACGCCCCACCGTAGGCAAAAGAGCCAAAACACTTCCAGGTGGAGTGACCATTCCCCCTGATCCAGCAACTGAGGACTGAAGTAGTCTGCCTGCCAGTTTTCTACGCCCGGAATGTACACATGCCACTCTGCCCACAGCAGGATGTGAGAGACCTCCAGCGCGGACGCTGAGCTCCTTGTCCCTCCCTGATGATTGACATACGCCACCGCCGTGGCGTTGTCCGACTGGATCCTGACCGGACACCCCTGTAGCCTCTGCGACCATGTGAAGAGGCACCACCTGATCGCCCGAAGCTCCAGCACATTGATTGGCAGGCGGGATTCTTCCCGTGTCCAGCGACCCTGTGCCGACTGGACACACAAAACTTCTCCCCCAGCCGATCAGGCTGGCGACCGTCATGATCACCGTCCAATGAAGAGGAAGGAACGATTTCCCGGACCGAAGTGCCAGGGACCTCAGCCACCAGAGAAGCGAAGCCCTGGTTAGCTGGCTCACCCAATCCAGAGATGTCAGAGATTTGTCCCATTTGGACAGGATCTCTTTTTGCAAGACTCGAGTGTGGAATTGAGCATACGGTACCGCCTCGAAAGTGGCTACCATGAGGCCAGAACTCGCATGCAAAACCGCAGCAACGACCACCTGCGGGACCTTAGTAACCGCACCACGGCTTAAAGAGTCTGCAACTTGTTTGAAGGGAGAAAGACTCTCGCCTCTGAGGAGTCCAGAATCAACCCAGAGTACTCCAGGCGCTGAGTCGGCAGCAACACCGACTTCTAGAGATTCAACACCCAGCCAAAATCCTGAAGAGTCTGTATGGTGATCACCAAGTCCTCCCTTAATTCTGAGGCAGAAGCTGCCCTCAGAAGGAGGTCGTCCAAATAACCCACGATCATGATCCCTCATTGTCTCAGCAGCTTCAGAATCGGAGCTAACACTTTGGTGAAGACCCTTGGTGCCGTCGCTAAGCCAAAAGGAAGAGCTACAAATTGGTAGTGCTCGTCCCAGACTGCAAATCGCAGGAACCTCTGGTGTCTGATGCATATGGGGACATGCAAGTATGCGTCCTTGATGTCCAAGGACGCCAAAAAATCCCCCTGATGCAGTGCAGCGACCATGGAACGAACCGATTCCATCCTGAACCTCCGAACCTTCACAAAACAATTGAGGGCCTTGAGATCCAAGACTGCATGGACCCCAATGGGCGGGGGCGAACCTTCATGCGGCAGCTGATTTGTTCGGCTTGCGAAACCAGGGATGCTTTTTCTCCTTCAGCGGACACCTTGTCAGACTGGGAACGCTTACCTGCCGACCCTGGTGGACGACAAAGGCGCTTCTGAGCAGAAAAAGAGGGCCCCTGCGTCTTTACCCTTTCTGGACTGTGGGAGCAAAGTACTCTTTCCCCCAGTAACATTCTTAATAATGTCATCCAGCGAGGCGCTAAACAGCCTCTTACCTTGGAAGGGCAAATCCGCCAGCGCTTTCTTGGATGCCTGGTCCGCAGACCAACACTTGAGCCAAAACAGGCGACACAGCACTACTGCTGACACTGAAGCTGTAGAAAGCAAAGGGGCTGTATCCAAGGCCGCATCACAGACATACTTAAAGCTGTGCACCAACTGGTCTGCCAGTTCCACACAGACTGGGGACACCTGCTCCCTCCCCAACTCGCGTTGCAACAACTTAGCCCATTTAGTAAGCGTTTGTGACACCAGAGCCATGGCTAACACCGGCAGCAACGCTGACCCCAACACTGTAAACATGGACCAGGCAACCACCTCAGCCCTTCTGTCGGCAGGGTCCTTGAAAGAGGGGGACCCTTACACCGGAATTGTGGTCACGTTATTTAACCTAGATACCGGGGGTCAACGACCGGAGGAGATCTCCAATTTTTCAGGAAACTCTCCTCAAAGGGGTATCGCACCGCCATTCGTCTTGGTACTGAAAAGACCCGCTGCGGGCTTTCCCTCTCCTTGTAAATAAACTTATCAAAATAAGTTATGTAGGGGAACACCTTAGCAGTGCGGACTGGCTTGTGGGACCGACGCCTCTGCAGATGCCCCCGCAGAATCCTCTATCTTTAAGGTATCCCGCACCGCTGTAATAAGTGCTCCTACCAGCACTTTTTCCTGCGATGAAAACGGACACGGAGACTTCCTCCTCACTGTCCGAATGGTCCTGGTCCGCAGCCTCTGAATCGTCAAAACAGGGGCCGCCTGCCACAGCGGGACCTGAGTCTGAATCAGAGCTTTCCCCAGAAGACGGGGATGGGGGTTTTTTACCCACCTTGCGCCCGCACGCCGCTTCCACCCTGGAATCAAATGATTCCAGGACCGCTGACAGAGCGTCCATAGGCACCGCAGGTGCAGGGAAACCGGTTGCTATCACAGGGGTGTCTGGGGTAGAAGCGCCCGATTCTGACGCCATGCTGACCCACTCTCGCCTGTCACCCTTAGGGACCCAAGACAAGAGACAAAATGCCTACCCTCCTAGCTGCCACAGACTGAGGGGCCCCCCGCAGGACTCACCACCCTGACCCAGGTGCTGTGCTGCTGTCCGCTCTCCCTTCTGCCTGCGTCCAACCCACGAGGTGTTCTGGGTCCGTTTTCTCGCTGTTCCTGGCTTAAACAGCCGCCCAGCACTAGAGACTAACAGAAACCTTCCCCCCGGCTACAAGAAAATGGCAGCGGTTCCCGCTGCGAACGTTCCACTCTGCACGTGGCAAAGGCAAAATGGCTGCGGTTCCCGCGCCGAACGTTTGCCCCATATGCGGCCAACGAAGGGATAACCGAGTGGACCAAACACTGATAAGTGAAGTGATAAACGATCGGAACCACTGCAGCTAAACTAAGGGATAAGCGAGCGGAACAAACGGACGCACAGCACAACCCCCTGTCAGGACCCAGAGGACCCCTAGGCCAGGTACATGCACCACACTCCCTATGCCCAGCTACACAGCGGCCCCCATTAGAATGGGGAGGAGGGAAAGAGGCAGAGAGAGAAGAAAGGGAGAGACCCCCCTAATCGACCTCCCAGGGAGTGCCCAGCTGCTCCAACCTGCCTAAACAGGTGGAACTATACTTACCCCCTCCTGCAGGGACTGCTGGACGCACTCCACAAACAGACCCATCACCCGAGCAGTACGTGGTGGCTGTCGGCCGTGGCACACTGTGACTAAGACAGCAGTAGCCCGATCATATGTGTGCCGCAGAGCATATAGCTCACCGGGCGCCCCTGGACCGGAACATGTCGTGGCCGACCCAGTGCGGAGCTAAGGTCTGCACACCCTCGATGGCCAGGCTGGGGAGACTACCAGGATCTATATTATCCAGCCTGTCACCCAGCCCGGCTGTTGATTGTAGATCACAGGAAGCAAAAACAGCAAAAAAAACTAATTTTTTTTTTTCAAAGACCACTGGTCCCCCCACAGGGAGCCAGGTCCTTCTCCTAGACTAGACAGAAAAAAACTGAGCTGCTGGGAGCAGAGTGAAAGGTTATAGCCAGCAGGACCGCCCCCTGCGCTTGTTTATTATGTGTTCTGCCTAGTTCTCTCCTAAAGGTGGCGATATAACCTTTTATCTTTTAACCAAGATTAAGGTGCTGTGTCCGTCAATGAACGAAAAAGAAAATATAAATTTCTTATGGGTACAGTGACCACTCAATTGTCATTTAAAGTGTCACAGAGCTGAAAGCTGAAAAATGCCCTGGGCAGGAAGGGGGTAAAAGTGTCCGGTATTGAAGTGGTTAACCACTTGCCGACCGCCGCACGACGATATACGTCAACAGAATGGCACGTACAGGCAGGAGGGCGTATATATACGTCCCTACCTGCCTGCGGGTGGGGGGCCCGATCGGCGGCGGCGGCGGTCGGCATCGTTGGGGGAGCGATCGGAGATGAGGGGGAGGCCACTCATTTGTGGCCCCCCTTCGCGATCGCTCCCAGCCAATGAAACACTTCCTCTAGCCCTGTCATGTAAACAGGGCTAGAGAAGTGATGTCATCCCTAACAGACGCGGGTGGGGGGCCGATTGGGCCCGCCCCCGTGTCTGTAAATTGTCCGGGACATTGGGGGAGGGATCGGAGATGAGGGGGGCACTCATTCGTCCCCCCCACCTCGCGATCGCTCCCAGCCAATGGAATGCTTCCCCTGGCTCTGTATTGTGTACAGAGCTAGAGGAAGTGAGGTCATCTCTCCTCGTGGCGGTCTTTTCGAACCGACGCCGAGGAGAGAAGACATGTGAGTTGCACAACACTACACTACACTACACTAACAGTAGAACACTTTAGGCACACATTTCACACCACAGCCCCCCCCCCCCCCCCCCCCCCCCCCCCCCTATTGCCCTCCTGTCACAGTGACACTCCTCGTGGAGACCCTGCATACGATCGGCTCTATAAAATTCGGCCCCTCATAAACCATTTCAACCAACGTTTTGCAGACTTGTTTACTCCCCATCAAGTTGTCTGCGTTGACGAGTCCCTGATTAAGTTTACTGGCCACTTGTCATTCAAACAATACCTTCCCAGCAAGCGTGCCAGATACGGGGTCAAGATGTATAAGCTCTGTGACAGGGCCACAGGCTATACATGTAAATTTATGGTTTATGAGGGCAAAGATAGCCACATAGAGCCGACAAACTGCCCTGACTACATAGGGAGCGCTGGCAAGATTGTGTGGGACTTGGTGTCACCCTTATTCGGAAAGGGGTACCACTTGTACGTGGACAATTATTACACGAGCGTGCCACTGTTTAGTCATTTGTTTGATCATCAGATTGGAGCATGTGGCACCGTGCGACCTAATCGCCGGGGCTTTCCCCAGCGGCTTGTAGAGTCCCGTCTTAGGCTGGGGGAGAGAGCCTGCTTGAAGTGTAATAACTTGCTCGCTATGAAGTGGAGGGATAATAAGAATGCTTTCGTTCTTACCTCCCTTCATGCAGACACGACGGTCCAAATTACTACGGCGGCTGGTGTTGTGACGAAACCCCTCTGTGTCCACGAGTACAACCAAAACATGGGAGGGGTGGACCTCAACGACCAGTTGTTGGCGCCGTACCTAGTTGCCCGTAAGGCTAGACGCTGGTATAAAAAAGTGTCTATTTACCTTTTCCAATTGGCTTTGCTGAACGCTCATGTGCTATACGGAGCTTCAGGACGTACTGGATCCTTCCTTAAATTCCAGGAAGAGATCATCGGAGCCCTTCTGTTTCCAGACGGTGCTCCACCTCACATTCCCCAACCAAATGCAGTTAGCCGGCTGCATGAGCGGCATTTTATTTATGTCCTCCCGAGTACCCCTAACCAACGAGCCCCCCAAAGAAAATGTCGTGTCTGCAGAAAGCGCGGATTTAGGCGTGACACCAGCTATTATTGTCCCCGCTCTCCTGACAATCCTGGTCTTTGCATCGGTGAATGTTTCGAACGCTACCATACACTAGTTGAGTATTAGCGTAGGGTACAGCATTGCACAGACTAGGCACACGTTCTCAAGAATGCCATCGCATTTTGAGACCAAAACCGCTGGAACCGTTACAACAGTTCCGTTAGAACTGTTACAGTTACAAACAAAAGTTTAAAAAAAAAAAGTAAAAAATAAAAAAACAAAAAATAGTTGTTGTTTTATTGTTCTCTCTCTCTATTCTCTCTCTATTGTTCTCTTTTTTACTGTATTCTATTCTGCAATGTTTTATTGTTAACCATTTTTTTTTGTTTTCAGGTACGCCATTCAGTTGCAGCGCGGATTTATCTATCTTGACAGCAACCGTGTTTGCTCCCACGATACATAAAGCCGTGACTCCAACGCTGTAGGAGGTGAGTTCACCACCACAGTTAAAAAAAAAAAGAGCATATATGCCGAAGCATAGGGGCAGCAGAGGGCGGAGGAGCGATTTGCTCCTAATGCCGCCTACATACGGTTGAAATTTCGACGGAGGCTTGCCCGTGGAAAATTCCGACCGTGTGTACGCGGCATAACTTTTTTGCGGGAGGATGCCCCCATGCTTCGGCATATATATATTTTAGGCACAGGTTGCGTTAAAAAATGTTTTATTTTTTACTATGTTTTTTTTGGTATTTGCTTTGCAGGTATGGTGAATCTTACTGTTATACTGTAATGTTACTTTGTTTTATTGTTAACCATAATTTGCTTAGCAGGTACGCCATTCAGCTGCAGCGCGGATTTATTTATCTTGACAGCAACAGCGTTTGCTCCCACGATACATAAATCCGTGACTCCAGCGCTGTTGGAGGTGATTTCACCACCACAGTTAAAAACAAAATGGTGCATGTATGCCCATCATTAGAAGTGGGTGGATGAAGGGAGGTATTCTAATGGTGGGCATACTCACCGATCAATCTTTTTTTTTCGTTCAGCCCACAGGCTGCATGAAAAAAAGATTACAATATATGCCAAACAAGGGCCAGCAACGTACTGGTATGTTGCTGGACTTTGAGTGGTTATACCAGAATGATGCCAGCAGGATTAGGCATTATCTTGGTATCATTCTTTTCAGCCAGCGGTCGGCTTTCATGTAAAAGCAATCCTAGTGGCTAATTAGTCTCTAGACTGCTTTTACAAGCAGTGGGAGGGAATGCCCCCCCCCCTCCCACCGTCTTCCATGGTTTTCTCTGGCTCTCCTGTCCCAACAGGGAACCTGAGAATGCAGCCGGTGGTTCCGCCAGCTGACCATAGAGCTGATCAGAGACCAGAATGGCTCCAATCATCTCTATGGCCTAAGGAACCGGAAGCTACGAGCATTTCATGACTTATATTTCGCCGGATATAAACAGCGCCATTGGGAAATTGGGAAAGTATTTTATCACACCGATCTTGGTGTGGTCAGATGCTTTGAGGGCAGAGGACAGATCTAGGGTCTAATGGACCCCAATTTTTTCAAAAAAGAGTACCTGTCACTACCTATTGCTATCATAGGGGATATTTACATTCCCTGAGATAGCAATAAAAATGATAAAAAATATATATAAATGAAAGGAACAGTTGAAAAATTAAATAAAAAAGAAAATCAATAATAAAAAAAAAAAAAACAGCAATTGCAACAGCAATTGCACCATGCATGTGAGGTATCACTGCGAAGGTCAGATCGAGGGCAGTAATTTTAGCAGTAGACCTCTTCCGTAAATCTAAAGTGGTAACCTGTAAAGGCGTTTAAATGCTTTTAAAAATGTATGTAGTTTGTCACCGCTGCACGTTTCTGCGCAATTTTAAAGCATGTCGTGTTTGGTATCCATGTACTCGGCCTAAGATCTAATTTTGTTTGAAAAATCGCTGCGCAAATACTGAGTGAAAAAAAATAAATGAAACACCCACCATTTTAATCTGTAGGGCCTTTGCTTTAAAAAAATATATATTGTTTGGGGGTTCAACGTAATTTTCTTGCAAAAAAAAATTATTTTCTCATGTAAACAAAAAGTGTCAGAAAGGGCTTTGTCTTCAAGTGGTTAGAAGAGTGGGTAATGTGTGACATAAGCGTCTAAATGTTGTGCATAAAATGCCAGGACAGTTCAAAACCCCCCCAAATGACCCCATTTTGGAAAGTAGACACCCCAAGCTTTTTACTGAGAGGCATGTCGAGTCCATGGAATATTTTATATTTTGACACAAGTTGCGGGAAAAATAATAATTATTTTATTTTTTTGCACAAAGTTATCACTAAATGATATATTGCTCAAACATGCCATGGGCATATGTGGAATTACACCCCAAAATACATTCTGCTGCTTCTCCTGAGTACGGGGATACCACATACGTGAGACATTTTGGGAGCCTAGCCGCGCACGGGACCCCAAAAACCAAGCACCACCTTCAGGATTTCTAAGGGTGTGAATTTTTGAATTCACTCCTGCCTATCACAGTTTCAGAGGCCATGGAATGCCCAGATGGCACAAAATACCCCAAATGACCCCATTTTGGAAAGTAGACACCCCAAGCTATTTGCTGAGAGGTATGGTGAGTATTTTGCAGATCTCGCTTTTTGTCACAAAGTTTTGAAAATTGCAAAAAGAAAAAAAAAAAATGTTTTCTTTTCTTTCTTCATTTTCAAAAAAAAATGAGAGCTGCAAAATACTCACCATGCCTCTCATAAAATAGCTTGGGGTGTCTACTTTCCAAAATGGGGTCATTTGGGGGGGTTTTGTGCCATCTGGGCATTTTATGGCCTTCAAAACTGTGATAGGTGGTGAGGAGTGAAATCAAAAATTTACGCCCTTAGAAATCCTGAAGGCGGTGCTTGGTTTTCGGGGTCCCGTACATGGATAGGCTCCCAAAAATTCCCACACATGTGGTATCCCCGTACTCAGGAGAAGCAGCAGAATATATTTTGGGGTGTAATTCCATACATGCCCATGGCATGTGTGAGCAATATATAATTTAGTGACAACTTTGGGCAAAAAAAAAAAAAAAAAGTTTGTAATTTTTCCCGCTACTTGTGGCAAAATATAAAATATTCCATGGACTCAACATGCCTCTCAGCAAATAGCTTGGGGTGTCTACTTTCCAAAATGGGGTCATTTGGGGGGGTTTTGTGCCATCTTGGCATTTTATGGCCTTCAAAACTGTGATAGGTAGTGATAGGTAGTGAGGAGTGAAATCAAAAATTTACGCCCTTAGAAATCCTGAAGGCGGTGCTTGGATTTCGGGGTCCCATACACGGATAGGCTCCCAAAAAGTCCCACACATGTGGTGTCCCCTTACTCAGGAGAAGCACCAGAATTTATTTTGGGGTGTAATTCCACATATGCCCATGGCATGTGTGAGAAATATATCATTTAGTGACAACTTTTTGTAAACATTTTTTTTTTTTTTTGTCATTATTCAATCACTTGGGACAAAAAAATAAAATATTCAATGGGCTCAACATGCCTCTTAGCAATTTCCTTAGGGTGTCTACTTTCCAAAATGGGGTCATTTGGGGGGGTTTTGTACTTCCCTGCCATTTTAGCACCTCAGGAAATGAGATAGGCAGTCATAAACTAAAAGCTGCGTAAATTCCAGAAAATGTACCCTAGTTTGTAGACGCTATAACTTTTGCGCAAACCAATAAATATACGCTTATTGACATTTTTTTTTACCAAAGACATGTGGCTGAATACATTTTGGCTTAAAAGTATGACTAAAATTGAGTTTATTGGATTTTTCTTATAACAAAAAGTAGAAAATATCATTTTTTTACCAAATTTTCGGTCTTTTTCCGTTTATAGCGCAAAAAATAAAAATCGCAGAGGCAATCAAATACCATCAAAAGAAAGCTCTATTTGTGGGAAGAAAAGAACGCAAATTTCGTTTGGGTACAACATTGCATGACCGCGTAATTACCAGTTAAACCAGTGCAGTGCGAAATTGTAAAAAGTCCTCTGGTCTTTAGGCTGCATAATGGTCCGGTCTGAAAGTGGTTAAACACCACCAAAAGAAAGCTCTGTGTCTCAAAAAATTATATAAAATTAATTTGGGTACAGTGTTGCATGGCTGAGTAATTGTCATCCATGCAGTGTGACAATACGGAAAAATGTCCTGAAATGGAAGGGGGTGACAGTCCAGACTTGAAGTGGTTAAAAGAAACCAGTACTTCACATATGTTCATATTAGAGACCGTTATGAACACATCTAACTCACCTCTCTGGTCATCAAGTCCAAAGTTTCAGAAGGATACAATTCAATAATTTGAAGCAATCTTGGAAATTTTAGTCGTGCATCCTCAGATTCTAATTTTAACGCTTTAATCATTTTTTCCACAATGATTTCAGGGAACTGTTTCAGGTCCTGTGCATTTAGTACTATAAAACAGACAGGGGATAATTCAGATGTTACAGTAAGGATAATGTAATTGTAAAGTTACAGCATGTAACAAGCAATTTATTCATAATGAAATGATTTAACACTAAATGTTACCAGGAAAAGGAGGAAAGGTTTCAACTATCAGATAACATTATAATGCTTCAGGAAAATTATTACTTTTGCTTTATTATTATATGTAAATTTGAGTTAGCACTGGACTTTACAATTTAAAGGGAGACAGTACAATTCAAGACACAATGGTTATGTGAGCCTTCTTGTAATAACTTAAAATTCAAAAGGGGAGGCAAGTGATAAAAAAGTTAATAGCTTTGTGGGAATGAGTTACATAGTAGGTGAGGTTGAAAAAAAAGACAAGTCCAACCTATGTGTGTGATTACTGTATATGTCAGTATTACATTGTATATCACTGTATGGAGTTGATGGAGTTGAGAGAAAGAAAAATTACAAAACATTTCAAACAGCAAGTAAGGTACTGCTGGGAAGATCGAACAGGTAGGCTTCATTCAAACGGTGGACTTTAATACCCCTCAGAAAAGTGACCTGTGGTGGATTATTTTTCAGAGGATGTTTGCAAGGGTTCAGCAGACGATACTGTTGCCTCTTAAATGCCTTGATTCTTATCCGAAAGCGGATTTTACATCGAAATATGCTGCAGTGGTGTTCCAAGCATGTGGCTGTGGCACAGTCTCATTACTTTAATTGGTGTGCTTGGCAATCATGATGCCTGACAAATTTCACCAAAGCGTTGCGGGTATGACACTGAACAGACCCAAGCAGCCGTCATGTCTGTTTGGTGGGAGGGCAGTAAAAAGGCAGATTGACCACTTATTTTTACTGCCCCTTTACCGTCTATGTAACCGAGGTCTTTTTCATGTAAATACATTTATAGCTGAACTAACAGGCCTGGCAAGATGTACACCACTTATTGAACACATATTGTTGGTGGAGGTCTAGATATTAACTCAACTGACACTCTAAACAGCAGGTAGTACCAGTTCTGGAGCACAAATGAATACCTGATTGGCCATCTTCTACTTTCCGGAGATGTGCGTCACAAAAGTTCACCAAGGTCATATAAGCTTCAATGACTCCTTTGTTGTCAGTGTGTTCCTTAGAGCATGATTGTTCCTCTTCTGAAGCTTTTCTGACTGCACACTTCAAGTAATGCAGAGATTTTCTATACAGCCCTGCTGCTACCTGCAGTTTATGATAAGGCAAATAAGGAAATTGACAACTGCATTAATGAAAAGGTTTTAGTAAACATTTTTATAAATCTAAGTTAGATGGATGCCTACTTCATCTGCTGATTCTGCAAGCTGTATGACTCTTCTAGCCCTTGATTCCTCAATTCTCTCCAGACTGTCCGGCTCCTTGCATGTTGCATCTCCCATGATTCTGTAAGTGGCTCCCAGTAATATGTTATGATATTTGGATGCACATGGGTTGTTGTTCAGATATTCTAGACTTGTCTCCTCTGTTACATTGGAAAACAGTAACTATGCTTAACATATATATTGTATAATAGTATGTATAGCATATAGTATGTATAGAAAAAGTTCCTATCAGTAAAGCAGAGAATATATAAAGTGTAAATGAATGATAATCTACCTGTATATTTATGTTGGGATAAGGACGTATGACATATATTGCAAAGCAAAACAGACTATCAAAAGGCTGTGGGAAATCCTTTCGCTTACAGCTCTATTAGACGTGCAAAGAAATGTAATAGCACATATAACACCTAATGCATTTAGACATGTTAAAGGCGTGTTTTTGATGCATTTGGGTTTAATTAAAAACCGCCAGATGCCCCCCACTGTATTTTTTTTTTTTTTTTAGATTTCTGCATTATTAGCTGGGCTAGTAATGCTTTCTAAACGCATCTCAAATGTGCTGTAAACACAATAGGGGTGTTTGTGATGCATTTGCAGTGCGTTTACATTGATATCAGTGGAAGCGTTTAAGAAAGATCCAAGGCCTGGCAAATAACATATCGGGTCCATTTTGACATGACTCACTAATACAACCAAGTGAACAACACTGGGAACTGCAAAGTACACAATTTTGACAATTCTCAGAGCTTCAAAAATGCTCATGAAACGTCTACTCTTGAACCTACTGTAGACTTAGCCTTACCCTGCAACCAATCATCCAGTAATTAGTTGGTATGCAAGCTTATTTAAAGGAAGCAAGATTCCAGACCTTCATACCGTATGAGAAGAAATTAATTCTCAAAACAGAAAAAAACAGCAATGCACTTTCACTGATAATATGGTCAGTATTTGCACTGGAATCCTTCTGCAGCATCTGTAAATTCCGCCATCATTTTCAGACATCCTAGAGCCATGATGGTGAACCATGGCACCCCAGATGTTTTGGAACTACATTTCCCATGATGCTCACCTACACTGCAGAGTGCACGAGCCTCATGGGAAATGTAATTCCAAAACATCTGGGGTGCCAAGGTTCGCCATCACTGTCCTAGAGTAACCTGTGTTTATCTGCTCAGTTTATGAATGGACAGGAGCCGCTGTCTTCTGTCCATTCATCTTTAATTGTAAAAAAGAGAAAATAATAAAAACAAAAACTACTGACACACTGCTCTACTGACACTGTCCACTACCCCCACCCCCAATCATTGTGAAAAACAAAAAATAAAAAAGTTAATTGTAAAAAATTAACTAAAAAAATACAATTGTAAAAAAATAATAATAAAAATAAATTACTAACACCATCCTGCACATACTACTCACCGCTGCACACTCCACACATGCACATACTATCCACTGCCATACACTCTGCACTGTATATTCCCTATTTAACATTACTACATTCTGCACTATGCAAGTCATCTCAGACTCTATTAAGCTGCACCATTTAAGCCACGCCCACCTCCCTGAAATGAGTTTGCCACATCACTGAAATGAGTTTGCCACCTCCCTGAAATTTGTTTTTGCAGGTTGGGATGTCAGCATTTGTGTTCACAAACATAGAGGTTTTTCAGGTTGTAAGAGACTGGTGCTACTCTAAATTCTTAGCATTGTTAATAAGCCCATTTGGGTGTTCATGGAATGTTGGCATTAAGTTATTATATAATCATTTGGTTTGAGCAAGACTTAATTTCACAGGGGGCGTGATCCTCAGTCAATCCTTCTTTCTTTAAAAAAGAAAAAGGAACACATTTTTTATTAAAATTATTGATATAACATACTTAATTGCTATATACACCATCTAAAATGTCCCAGTAGCATGGTAACAATTGTAATTCTCTGTATATAGTTTCAGCACAAAACACTTTAAGGCTTCATGTACACTGCACTTGGTGTTTTTTTTTTTTTTTTTTGCCAAAGCTCCTAAACTCAATTCCATAAAAGCCTATGGGGCTGATTTACAAAGCATTTGCGCCGCGAGTTGTGGCGCACAACGGACGTTTTCGTATTCACAAAGCATTTGTGCCTGTAACACAGCGCAATTCCCCATTTACTATCATCTTGCCGGCGCACGGGCGGCCGCAATCTGTGCGCCGCTATAGACCTGGCGCAAGCATTCTTCAACTCAGAATTAAAAGAAGCTGGAAGTGGTAATATTATGTGGGTGATGTGTGGAAGTATAGATATGACTGTCCAAGTAACAAATATGCCCAAAATAAAACGGAAAATTAACTTTCTCTGAGCAAGCTTGCTGCGCCTGCAAATACACTTGGAACTGTGCTAGGTCAATTTATGTACTGCGCATGCGCACGTGGCATTTGCACCTGTTCAAGTGCTCTGGTTCACTGCGCCAGCAAAATATTAGTAAATGTCAAGCCACAAAGGTTCATTTGCATAAGTTAAACAGGCGCACCTCTCAAATTTATTTTTTGCCCTGGTTCACTTCTATGGTTTTTTTTTAAGGCTATTTGCACACAGGTCATGTTAGCATTAAGAAAAAAAAAAAAAAAAAATTCTTGGGGGTCCCCCGAAATTCCATACCAGGCCCTTCAGGTCTGGCATGGATATTAAGGGGAACCCTGCGCCAAAAAAAAAAAAAAAAATGGCATGGGGGTCCCTCTCAAAATCCATACCAAACCCTTATCTGAGCACGCAACCTGGCAGGCCGCAGGAAAAGAGGGGGGGGGACGAGAGTGCCCCCCTGAACCATACCAGGCCACATGCCCTCAACATTAGGAGGATGCTTTGGGGTCCCCCCCAAAGCACCTTGTCCCCATGTTGATGAGGACAAGGGCCTCATCCCCACAACCCTGGCCGATGGTTGTGGGGGTTTGTGGGCAGGGGGCTTATCGGAATCAGGAAGCCCCCTTTAACAAGGGGACCCCCAGATTCCGTCCTCCCCCTGTGTGAAATGGTAGGTACCCCTACCATTTCACCAAAAAAGTGACAAAAGTGTTAAAAATGACAGGACACAGTCTTTGACAAGTCCTTTATTAAAGTGTTCTTTTATCTTCTTTCTTTTGGTCTTCTAACTTACTTCTTCCTCTGATCCGCTTCTTCCTCTGATCCGCTTCTTCCTTACTTCATCCTCCGATCCGCTTCTTCCTCCGATCCGCTTCTTCCTCCGATCCGCTTCTTCCTTCTTCCTTACTTCTTCCTTCTTCCTTACTTCTTCCTTCTTCCTTACTTCTTCCTCCGATCCGCTTCTTCCTCCGGTCCGCTTCTGCTTGCTCCGGTCCGCTTCTGCTTGCTCCGGTGTTCTCGTCCGGCATCTTCCTCTACAGCATCTCTTCTTCGTTATCGGGCCGCTCCGTGCAATGGGAGGCTCCCGCTGTGTGATGCTTTTCTTCTTCTGACAGGTCTTATATAACGGAGGCTCGGGCCACCCGGTGACCCCACCCCCCTCTGATGCATGGAACCATGCCCCGGCCTCCGTTCTA
Organism: Lithobates sylvaticus; assembly: GCA_028564925.1. NCBI lineage: Eukaryota > Metazoa > Chordata > Amphibia > Anura > Ranidae > Lithobates > Lithobates sylvaticus. The sequence continues at coordinate 137,144,746 of CM053030.1, read as the reverse complement.
TAAGACCTGTCAGAAGAGGAGAAGCGTCACACAGCAGGAGCCTCCCATTGCGCGTAACAGCCCGATAACGAAGAAGAGACACCATGGAGGAAGATGCCGGACGAGAACACCAGAGCAAGAAGAAGCGGATCGGAGGAAGAAGAAGATGGAGGAAGAAGAAGATGGAGGAAGAAGATGAAGAAAACGAAGGATGAAGAAAGGAAGAAGACCAGATGAAAGAAGACTTTAATAAAGGACTTGTCAAAGACTGTCTCCTGTAATTCTATAACTGAATATATGGTGCTGTTATTGGAATCGGTAGAATGTTGAACAAGGGCACTTTAAAATTGTATTTATTTTATATTTTACACGTCCCTTTCTTCTTTTTTTTTTTTTTTTTGGATCAACTTTATTGCCATCACAAGGGATGAACAGCATGTACTCCTTACTGAGAGATCTGGGGAAAGCTGCAGCCATGATCCTGGTATAACCACTTTAACGTGAGGACATACAAGTACATCCTAATGACATGAAAGGGGTTATAAACCCTCACGGTTTTTCACCTTAATGCATTCTATGCATTAGTTGAAAAAATTGATTTTTAAAACAGCTTACCTTTAAAATCCTTTTCTTGGAGTACATCACGGGACACAGAGCAGCATAATAATGAATATCTGGGATGTCCTAAAGCAATGCATTTGAGGGGGGGACGACATGGTATTCCTAGACCCCATCCGGGCCCAGGATTTATAAGGCTGCTTGCAGCACGCTGCGGCCAAAAACAGTCTCCTTTTGAGATCTAACATCCACCTGGTAAAACCTGGTGAACCTATGAACCGAAGACCAAGCAGTCGCTTTGCAAACCTGAGCCACAGACACCTGCTGGCGCACTGCCCATGATGTACTAACTTCTCTAGTGGAGTGAGCTTTTAGATACCGAGGCGGGACCTTGTGCTTTAAACCATAAGCCTGGATAATGACCTGGCGAATCCAGCTAGAGATGGTTGAACTAGTCGCTGCCTGTTCCTTCTTAAGACCCTCTGGCAGGACAAAAGGGGAGTCAGTTTTCCGAAATGGAGCAGACAGCCTTAAGTAAACCTTGATTGCTCTCACCACATCTAGTGAGTGAAGCGATTTTTCTTCCCTAGACTTAGGATTTGGAAAAAAGGAAGGCAGAATGATATCATGATTCAAATGAAAATTGGAAACCACTTTAGGCAAAAAATCCGGACGGGGGAGCATGACCACCTTATCCGGATGCAAGAATAAAAAAGGTTCCTCACAAGTAAGGGCTGCCAATTCTGACACCCTCCTAGCTGAGGTTATGGCCACCAAAAATTATTTTTATGGTCCCTAAAGCTAGGTTAACATCAACTCCTGTTTGAAGAATGGCAGGGACCCTCCCAATCGTATACCTGCGAGGGTGCCATTTTCTCACTTTGCACCAGGAAATGTAAAACTTCCAGACCCTATAGTAAATCCATCTAGAAACAGGTTTCCTAGCGTTTTTCAGAGTAGACAAGACTGAACCTCAAATACCACGGTCTTTCAGAATTCTGGTCTCAATAGCCATGCCATCAAATTTAGCAACCGTAAAGAAGGATGGAATATGGGACCTTGGGATAACAGGTCCAGACGGCATGGGAGACACAATGCCTGTGTACCACGACCTCCTTGGCCAACCAGGATCTCTGGTGTTTGTTCTTCCTGAATCCTGCGTAGCAGGTGCAACAAAATCTGTATCGGAGGGAAGGCATAGGTTCCAGGAACCACCAACGCGTCTGTCCCGACAGCAAGTGGGTCCTTGGTCCTGGACACAAACCTGTCCAGCTTGGCATTGAATCTGGATGCCAGAAGGTCCACATCTGGGATCCCCCAGTGCTGGCAGATTTGAAGAAAGACTTCAGGATGAAGGGACCACTCCCCTGGCAACAATTGCTGGCGGTAATCTGCCTGCCAAATGTCCACACCCGGTATAAAGTTAATATAGGATTCACTTCCTTTTGGGCTGCCTGGCTCCGGGTGCCTCCTTAATGGTTGATGTATGCCACCACCGTGGAGTTGTCGGACTGGACTCCGACAGGAAGACCCCGCAATCTGGATGTCCAGAATAGGAGAGCCAGGCGGGCAGCCTGAATCTCCAACAGATTGATAGGTAAGGTCTTCTCCGCTTGGGACCGTACTCCCTTGACGGAAGCCTCCTCCAGGACTGCTCACCAGCCGAGACAACTGGCATCCGTAGTCACCACTCTCCAGGCCACAGGAGGAAAAGATTTTCCGCTCTTCAAGTTGCTGGTTTTTGACCACCAAGAGCCGTCCCTCTGTACCCGTGGGGATAGAGACATGGGATGATCCAAGGTTTGAACTGTCTTGTCCCAGGCTTTCAGGATATAGTTCTGGAACATCCTGGAGTGAAGGGATTGTGTTGAAAGATGACACCATCTTGCCCATCAACCTCATGCACAACCGAATTGAAGGCCTCTCTTTTTTTTCGAACAAGTTCCACTATGGAGCTGGCTTTTTCAGGAGGTAGAAACACTTTCTCCTGAGTGGTGTCTAGGATCAGGCCCAGATATAACAAGACCTGAGTTGGACGGAAGGGCTGATTTGTCCATATTCAGAATCCAGCCTAGAAATCGCAGAAAACGGACCATAGTTGCAACGTTTCTGACCAGGCTGGGACAAGATTGGTCCTTCAACAGAAGATCGTCCAGATATCCTACCACTGAGATCTTCTGGGACCTTAGAAATGCCAAAACTGGGGCTAAAATTTTTGTGAAAACCCGAGGGGCCGTGGCTAGACCGAATGGCAATGCCACAAACTGGAAATGACGCCCCTCTACTGCAAAAACACAGACATTTCTGATGTGGACCGAAGATCGTTACATGTAGGTACGTGTCCTTGATGTCTAAGAATGCTAAGTAATCCCCTTTTCTCAGGGATGCTGCTACTGAACGGGCCGACTCCATACGGAAGGACCGGACGTTTAGAAAGCAGTTGAGGGACTTGAGGTCCAGAATGGGCCTTACCTCCCCGTTCGGCTTTGGCACTGTGAAAAGTTTTGAGTAAAACCCTTTGAACCTTTCTATGTGCGGAACCTGGACAATTACCCCCTGTTTTTCCAGACGCTCTAAAGCCAGGAACAGGAGCTTCTTTTGCTCTGGGTCTGAAGGAATTCTGGACCCCAGAAACCGAGTTGGGGGAAATTCACGAAACTCTATTTTGTAGCCCTGTGTTACAGCAGAAATGACCCACCTGTCCTGAACCAGTTTCTCCCAAGCTCCTGAAAACAGCCGAAGTCTGCCCCCCACTCGTAAGAGCGGGGGCGCCCCATTTACAGGGTAGATTTGAAATTGGACTTGGCTGGCTTTTGGGTCCATGGTCTTTTCTGACCCTGAGTTTTTTTAAAACTAGGTGGCTGAGGCCGTCGATACCGCCTGGGAGAAGAAGCACTAGGCCCTGGAGCGTTGGGAATTTTAAAGGAAGGCTGCTTATTCTTCCTTTTAACAGGAAGCAACAAGCTCTTTCCTCCTGAGATGTTTTGGATATATTTATCCAGATCTTCTCCAAAAAGATGTTCCCAATGAAAAGGAAAAGCTGCAAGCGTCCCGGCAGACCACTTCTTTACCCACAAGACCCTGCGCATATGTACGGAAACAAGCGCAAAACGGGACATCTGCTGGATTGAGTCCTTTAATGCGTCTAATGCGAAACATAAAGCGTGAGGAAGCTCTGACAATTCGTCGGTAGATTCCTCCTGAAAAGGTAGGTTCCTAACCAGCCTTTTAAAACAATCCTTTAGGGACTGGCAAATACCAATAAGCTACCACTGCTGGTTGTACCGCTGATCCAGCAACCGCAAAGGAAGCTTTTAGTTCAATCTTATTTTTATTGAGATAGAAAATTGAGGTAGAAAAATGACACAATAAACATATGTCTTTCAGTAACACAAACAGATGCATATAAAACTTTGCTACAGTGGTGTCATACCTTCTAATGGTTTAGGTAATTGTGAGCTTCAGTTGATTTAATGTGATACATGAGCCTGTATACCTACAGCGTCTATTCTAGGTTATTGTGGGTACGTGAGCACCACTATCTACTCAGTGAGTGGTGCCCACTCATTACAGGTAGGCTAGGGCTTTTGCGTCTATACTGGACACGCTCTCTCCGAGAGGGACGCAAAGGAAGCTTTTAACAAGGACTCCAGTTTTTTTATATGCTGGATCCTTAAATACCTGGTCATTATCCACAGGACAGGTTAAGATTATATTCACTGAAGAAATGGCTGCATCCACCAAAGGTGTAACCCACTGAATTTTCCTGAATTTCTCCTCCATAGGATATAAAAGGGAAAACCTATTTGGAGGCAAGTATATCCGGTCAGGGTGGTCCCAGTCAGCGTTAATCACCTGCTCCAATAATGGATGCAAAGGGAACGCCTGGGAACCTTGCTGAGGTCGCAAGGATCCCAAAGTAGAACAGGTGAGTCCGGGCTCCTGAACCGGGGGTAACTTAAACCCAAGCTCTTACCATTTCAGCTAGAGACTGAATAAACAATTTCTGGGACTGGGAGTGTGAAATTGGTCCCTCAGAACTCGAATCCTCAGCCAAGGAATCTTTAGCCTCTCCTTCCTCCTTATCCTTTGTGTCCACTGAAGGGATATTTAGTTTAACTACTTCTTTTGTATTATAGTCAGCTTCCATTTTGTGTGTCTCTAACATCCATTTTGTGAAGTATGCTCAAGTCCTGCTAATCTAGTTTCATTTTCCCATAATACTGTTATCTTCTGTTGAGTTTCATTTCTTGTAAAGCACGTGATATTTTAGAAATAATTAGTTTCACTGTGGGCGTCAGACTGTACTTGTGTGTCTCTGTATATGATTGGATAATCTGTTAAAGGGCGGTACTTTCTGAAAGCCCCCTCTTATATTCACACCCAAGAATAAAGAATTAGATTTGCTCGGAGAGAAACCTGCTGTGTATACTTTTCTTTATCTCAAAGGGCAAATCTCCCAGATCTGGTTCCGGTATTGAATGGTACACCAAAGCAGAGAATACCCCTAATCTTGATTTATTTCCTTTCATCCACCTCCTCCAAATCCTCTGCCCATTCTGGTTCCAGATCATCTGGACCCATCTGACTAAAAGAGTCCTGGTGCTCAAGTGATTCTCCACTGGGGCCAAGCTCAGGAGAGGGAGATCTATGACGCTTCTTTCCTCCCTGTGTTACTGTGGCAATCATACCCGCTATTTTTCCCTAATGGCCAGCTAGGGCTGATGCTAAGTCATCCTTAGTAACATAGGCCGAGGCAGTGACATTGGTAGTGGCAACTAGGTGCAATGGCTCAGCCATGCCAGATGCCGCAGGTCTTTCAAAGGAGACTGAGGCTGTAGCAGCCTGAGGTTGATATTCTGTTTTTTTAGGAGGTACCTTAACCCCTGGGCTTGACCTGCTCCCTGCACCTCTTTTCCTGGAAGACATTTCTTACAAGGGATGAGGGACAAATAAGTACTCCCTCTGCTATAGGCTGCAATCCAGCGAAAATAGCAGCTATCACAGCCTCATACAACAAAAGACCCTTCAAACTTGTTGCAACTGTCCAACTCACGTGTCCCAGACCTCTGTGTCCCAACTACGCGTTTCCAGGGCCCCTGTGGCGCATGACCGGGCACACGGTCTCTGCGCATGCACACGCCCGTGGCCCTGGTGCACGTGCGGGACACATACAGCATAAGTGCACACAGCCGGCTGTCATCCTGTAACACCAGACACAGTGGGACACAATGGCGCACCTAGGATCTCTTGCTGACATACAGAAACATGATAATAAGGCATCCCAGAGGGAGTACTCACCGTCCACGCTGCAGGACGTGAGACAGGCCCAATCTTCCCTCATCACGGCGGGTAGCACCTCTGAAGACCTTCAAGGACCGGGGTCCACACCCTTGGACCTGTAAAGCACCCTATAGGTTTCCTTGGGAAATTAAGACCAGGAATACCATTGAACAAGGGTCCATCGCCATATAGGACACATTACAGGCAAAACTCCCGTTCTTGAACCGAGGCTCGGGTACCATTCATTTTAGCCTTTTTGCCATCCGAATGGATCCGATATAACATCCTCACTGGGACATCATTGAAGAATTTTGAACAGCTTTAACAGCCGTGACCATCACCTTCAAGACACTGGCAAAAAACGAAGGTACTTCCCGTGTGGGAGGGGTTATATGGGAGGAACCTTCTTACTATTGGTTGCCAGTGTCCAATCACCTGAAGGTAGCATATAAACCCAGATAGTCATTGTTATGGTGCTCTGTGTCCCGTGATGTACGATAAAGAAAACCTTGTGTGCTGCAGCAACCCCCCAGACCCCCCTTTATTTTACCTAAGCCCAATCGTTCCAGCGACGGGGACAGGCACAGCAGCTCCAGCCGCTGTCTCGGGTCATCATTGGATAGATTGATAGCAGCAGAAGCCATTGGCTACCGCTGCTGTCAATAAAATCCAGTGACAGGAGCCGGGGGCCAAGTCCTGCTGTCTGTGTCAATGGATGCGCAACAGGACTCGGGAGCGCACCCGCATGAGTGTCCTCATGGAAAGTGGCTCTTTGTGGGGGCACTTGAGAAGAGGAGGAGGAGTCAGGAGCGATGCGGGGGGATCCCAGAAGAGGAGGATCGGGGCCACATGTGATTCGGACAGGAATCACACCACATTCCTGTTCAAATCTCATGCGATTCTTTGCAGTTCGATTTAAGCCCTTTCATTTTCTATGGGCTCAAATCGCCCCACAAAGATTTTGGTACTCGATATCGGCGAGTACTTGACCCAAAGTATCGATACTTGTACTAGACATTGATGATGTGCCTGGAGTATATCTTTAAACACAAAGTCTACCTATATATCTTTTGTATAACGCTATGCCACATAGTACAGTTCTTACCAAGTAAGGAGATTGTTTTTAGTACAGTAAGTATCTGCTCAGGACAGCTTTGGCTCTGGCTGCGGCTGTGACTGTAGTTACAGTAGCTGTGAACCCATTTCATCAACCAGTCTTCAGTCGTTTTAGACTCACGGTGAAGTTCTTTCAAAAGCTTCATTGCAACAGAAAAGTTGTTCTGCAAAAAAAAGTAGTTACATTTTAGAGAATGAAGCATTAACCACTTGCTTACTGGGCACTTAAACCCCCCTCCTGCCCAGACCAATTTTCAGCTTTCAGCGCTGTCGCAATTTGAATGACAATTGCACAGTCATACAACACTGTACCCAAATGACATTTTTATAATTTTTTTCCACACAAATAGAGCTTTCTTTGGGTGGTATTTAATCACTGCTGAAATTTGTATTTTTTGCTAAACAAACAAAAAAAGATGGAAAATTTTGAAAAATAAAAAATCATGTTTAATAGTTTGTTATAAAATGTTGCAAACAGGTAATTTGTCTGCTTCATTGATATGCGCTGATGAGGCGGCAATGGTGGGCACTGATAGGCTGCACTGATGGGCACTAATAGGCACAGTTAAGGCGGCACTGATGGGGACAGATAAGTCGGTACTGATGGGCGCAGATAAGTGGCTCTGATGGCCACTGATAAAATGGCACTGATGGGCGGCACAGATGGGTGGCACTGATAGGTACCACTGATAGATGGCACTGGTAGGTTACACTGATGGGTACTGATAGGTGACACTGATGTGCAGCACTGTTCTTCAGGCAGATAGGTGGCACTGTGGGCACTGACAGGTGGCGCTGGTGGGCACTGACAGGCAGCACTGTTGCCTACTGCTAGGTGGCACTTTTAGGGGGCACAGGTGGGCGCTAATGAGCTGGCGGCAGCTCGCAGTAATCGGGACTGATGTTCCTCTCACTGCCGCCAGTGACCGGCTTTTTTTTTTCTACTCGCGCTGTCAGCGTGAGGAGAAAAAATATCCGATTACCGGCTGTGTTGACATCACATGATCAGCTTTCATTGGCTGACAGCTGATCACGTGGTAAGGGGTCGGGATCTGTGTCTCAGACTCGCTGATCACAAAGCGCACCGCGCAGGCCGCTCGTGCACAGGACAACGTCAATAGATGTAGTCCTGGCAATGCAGGTCCACGCTGAAGAAGCCATTCGGCTATAGCGCGGATCTCAAGTGATTGAAGGCATTTTCCCACTGCCAGCACCCGGGCGTTGGCGGTAAAGCGCCGCCATTTTTAGCAGTGCTTTGTCGTTTTTGCAGCGCTTTTCGGATGCTAGCGGGGCCGAAAAAAAGTTAAAACTGCGGGCCAGTTAAAACTGCCGGCAAAGCGCCGCTGCAGCCGCGTTTTTCCAGCAGTTCGACGGTGCTGCCCATTGATTTCAATGAGCAGGGACACTTTATTCACGTGTATTCATCGCTCCTACAGCGATGCAAAGAAGCTGATTGCAGGACTTTTTTTGAAGTCCTACCAGCGCAGCGCCGCAGTCTGAAAGCACTCAGGCTTTCACACTGGGATTGCAGCTGAGGCTTTATTCAGGTGCTTTACTGGCGCTATTTTGTAGAGCTAAAGTGCCTGAAAAACGCCTCAGTGTGAAAGGGGTCTTAAAAATAGAATAAACATTGCACTGCCTGGTAGAAAAGGCAAAAGCGAGGATGATAGGAAGAAGGTAACTCTGATTAAAATGGTTCTAAACCTTTACATATAGCCAGTGAAGTGACTGGTCTCAGGTAATACACTTATAAAACAAATCCTCCAACACAAGTTGTACCTGTTTATCTGCAGCCTTCTCTTCTCTATGTTCGTTCAAAGTCAAGAATTTATCAACCTGTCAGAGTTCAGAAAAAAAAGGGGGCGGAGAGCTGAAGCTACACTCTGCTCAGTGAGTAGAGCTCTGAGAGCTGATTGGAGGGAAGGAACAACCCCCCCCCCCACCCCTTCAGACATAAACAGAGCTGAAACTGTCAATCTGCTGGAGGTCTCTCCCATCACCATTTTTATCACTGTGTCAGGAAAACTTGTCTTAAGTGACTGTGCTGATAGCGCAGGAAGGAGGCAGCAGACAGAAATTACACTTAGTGCTCTTAACTGAGACACACACTATAGAGGGATATACTTTGTTCATATTTCATGTTTGAAGTTTACAACCACTTTAAATTAAATTTTCATCAGAGGAAATACATTTGTTTGAGAGAGCACCCATTCTGTGTCGATTCCACCTTCCTTCTAAAAGGTGTTTAACCATTTCCATACCGAGCAAATTCTGACACTTCTCTTCTACATGTTAAAATCATAATTACTTTGCTAGAAAGTAACTCAGAACCCCCAAACACACACACACACACATATATATATATATATATATATATACACACACACACATATATGTATATGTATATATATATATATAAAAAAATTTTTTTTTTTTTAGCAGAGACTCTAGCGAATAAAATGGTGATCGTTGCCATTCGTTATGTCAAGCGGCATTTGCACAGCATTAAAAAAAATTAAAATAGAAAAAAAAAAAAAACACCACAATATGTACCCCATTTTTTTGTATAATGTGAAAGATGATGTTACACCGAGTATATAGATACCCAACATGTCACACTTTAAAATTGTGCACACTCATGGAATGGTGCCAAACTTCAATACTTAAAAATCTCCATAGGTGACGCTTTCGTTTTTTTTACAGGTTACCAGTTTAGAGTTACAGAGGGGATCTTGTGCTAGAATTGTTGCTCTCACATCTACATATGCGGGTATGACATACGTATGTGTTTGCTTCTGCGTGCAAGCACAGGGGCGCTTTAAAAAAAAAAAAAAAAAAGCTTCCTGATGACGCATTATTTATGCGAAGCGCATTTAAGGCTGCTTATGCAGCACTGACTTCATTTTATGCCGAATGTACCGCACTGAAAAAGAGGCTTGAACCGAACGCCAGCTCCTTGTAACATACAGCCATCACTGGCTAATACTGGAAAGCTGGAGAGACTCAGTGTCGGTCTTAAGGCCCGTACACACGGTCGGACTTTTTGACAACCAACATGCAAATTAGGTGGTTTGGACCAACATCCGACCGTGTGTACGCTCCATCGGACCAACTTTTTCCAGGTTGCATCGGACTTTTGTTGGCTGTGCGAACGGACCAACTTTCTGCCAACAAAAGTCCGAAGGACAAAAGTCCGAACGTGTGTATGCAGTACCAACTGACTTTTGTCCACAGTACAAACACGCATGCTCAGAACCAATGCAAAAGATCAGACAACAATATAGAAGTTGACCAAAGGTGGCGCTGGAGTATTCGAACGTCCTCTTTTGAAGTGTCGTCAGTACGTTGAAACGTCACTACGTTCGTGTTGGTTGTCTCAAAAGTCCGACCGTGTGTATGCAGTACCAACTTGAGGGCCAACGCCCTTTGGACAAAAGTCCAAGGGAAAGTTGGTCCACGGTCCGACCGTGTGTATGGGGCTTTAGGCACACATACATGTGAGTGCAAATCTTTTGTATGATCTTTTAAACTATTAAAGTATGGAATTTTGAGCAATGATGGCCATTTTTGTCTTTTGAGAAATATATTAATGGGAAGATTGACAGAGTGGTCTGGGATTTTTGGTGGAGACATATCTATTTACCCACTTGGAAGACTAAAGAAAGGCTACATACAGACTTGTTTATTACTGCTTCTTGGTAAGCATATTGATTGAATGGTGGTGGTCAATCACAGCACGATTGTTTTGGAAGTCAACATTTGTTCAGCATGGAGGATAAATCACTTGGACTTTATTTCTAATACCATATATGATTTTTTTTGTCATGGGACTTTTTTCGTTTATACAACTAAGTTTTTTTGATGGTAAACCATTGGTATAACAACACACCTTTTTGATTTAAAGGGCCAGCGCAGCTACACAAACAATATTTTTTTTTACACATGACATTATGACAGATGTTGTAGTGCCACAATATTACCTGTTTTCTGGCGCTGTTCACCATTTTCATTTTCATTACAAATTTACATTCTTTTATCAAAAAGCTGACATCTTCTTTCTTGTCTACTTCCATCGCCTCACTGTCATCTGCCTTTTTATCTATTTCCATACTTTCATCCATATGCTGAATAGAAAGTTTTTCTTGAATCTTATCAAGGAAAAAACACCTGAAAACAAAATCATGTACATACAGAGAGATGGTTAAAATTATTTATACCAGGGGTACTGGATTACTTTTTTGTGTATGAAATAAAGAATATGCAACAATATATCTCTACCTGTTAGTAATGATGTCATCCCAAATGTTCATGGAGTCCATTTTATCATCTGGATATCTACTCTTCCAAAGCTTAAGCAACCTTTTCAGTGCAGGCAAAGATGCCAAGTTGCCTATAATATTATTGCATTAAAAAAAAAAACTCAATTTAGCAACAGTTTTTAAAAATTGAGCACCACACTTGACACATTATTGATGCAGAATCATTTTGGGTATATTACTATTATGGAAACAGGAACATTAGGGAAGATGATAAAAGAGACATATTCTGTACCCACATACTGATCACATGCAGTTATATTTTAATTCATTGTTTTCATTTTTTTTTTTTAAAGAATTCTTTATTAAGCAAGACAGGCTACCAATACATGCAGAGAAACACAAAAAGACACCTTTCTTCAAATGTTCTGGCACTGTGTTTGGATTAGTAAATACTGTAGTATATATAGTCCATATATAATAGTAAATATAGTCCATTTCCATAACAAAAAATATTAAAATCCTGAACTGCACAATAAGTTAAGATAATCTTACTGGTGCTGAAGACCGTTTATGACCAGCTAAAATTAATTCTGCATTAAAGAATAATGTAATGTTAAAAGTGATGTTGCACACAAAAAAATTAAAATTCCTAAAAAAAAAATTCCAAATGTTTTATTTTTTTAACTCACCTCTAAATGCTTGTAAACTTTCGTGTTTTTTCACCTTAATGCATTAAGGTGAAAAAAGACCTGGCAGTGACCGGACCCCCCCCCCCCCCCGCGTTTTACTTACCTGAGCCCTGGAACTCTGCCCGGGGTTCTCGGCCCTTGATTGGATAGATTGATAGCAGCACAGCCATTGGCTCCCGCTGCGGTCAATCAAATCCAATGACGTGGGGGGGGGGGCGAGTCATACATTCGGCGGCTATGGACTCGGAAGCGCGCCCGCAAGGTAACCTCCTCGGGAGATCACTTCTCCTAGGGGGTTATCTGATGTGGGGAGTAGCCGAGAGAGTCGCCGGGGGACCCCAGAAGAGGAGGTTCGGGGCCACTCTGTGCAAAACGAGCTGCACAGTGGAGGTAAGTACAATATGTTTGTTATTTAGAAAAAAAATAAAAAACCCTTACAAATTTCTGTATCCAATTTTAGGCAATCCCGCATTCCCACCCGGAATGGAACAAGAGGGATATGAGACACTAACTAGAATCGGCAGAGACCGAGCACTACATTTTTTGGTAAACGAGACATGGCCATCCATTGAATCTCTCATGGACGAGGCAGGGCTTTTCAAACTACCGTTCTGGAAAGCAATGAGACTACACCACTTTCTGCACTCAATCCCCCGACCAACACAGTTCAACCGGGCTTTGACGACCTTTGAAAGGTACTGTACGGAAGAGGGACCACTACCTCAAGTACTGTCCAAAACATACGCCCTACTCAACTCCCCGATAGAAACCCCCGACCTGGCCTTCATAAATAAATGGGAGACGGAGCTAGGGTACACGTTCTCCAACGCCCAAAGACAAGCGATCATTAGATTTTCCCTACAGTCAACCATTTGTACAAAACTGCAAGAACTCAACTACAAAATTCTTACCAGGTGGTACCATACCCCTGATAAACTACACAAGTATTTCCCTGACACGTCAGACAGATGCTGGAGATGCCAAACAGATAAAGGGACCCTCCTCCACGTCTTTTGGTCCTGCCCTCTGCTAACAAGCTACTGGTCCTCAGTCCGAGAGATCATACAGAAATTCACGGACTACCCGATCAGGGACGACCCAGCCTTTATATTACTGCACGCCACTACAATACCAGCTAAAAAATACAAAAAAAATGATTATAAGGCACCTACTGAATGCAGCCAAATCCTGCATCCCTCTCTTATGGAAAAAGAGAGTACCGCCAACGATAGGGCTGTGGATACGCAGAGTGGAGGAGATCAAGAGATTGGAGGATCTAGTCCTCACAGCACAGAACAAACAGGAACTACACTCACAGACATGGATGTTATGGAACATGTACATATTCTCTGAAGAAGGCATGGCCCTTCTGGCTACTTAATGAACAATAATTCCAGACTAGAACACAGTAAGCTAATCCCCCCCCCTGGACCCCCTCTCCCCTCTTACCCCCCCCAACTACCCTCTCCCCCTTCCCTAACCCTCCCCATCTCTCTCTCACTTTCTTCTTTCTAGCCTTTCTATTCTCTATACTCCAATCTCCACATACGGCACAATTCTACGAATAAAGATAGGACAAGCTGCCGAAAGTCCACACTGAGCTCTCCCTACAAAGAGCTACAAAGAGGAAGCCAGGCTCCAGTTCAAGGAACCGAAACACAGCCCGCTCCAGGGGCCTGATAGTGGAAGGGGCCACTGGGTTGCTGGGAGGTACTGACAACGGGACTGACATACTGTAAGCCAAAGTGTATATGATGTTGTTATTGTGTAAAAGCATTGTAATCCTTACACAAGACATGATCAATTGTGTAACACTAAAAAAAAAAAAAAAAAAACCCTTACAATGACTTCAAGTGTAACACTAAAAGTGTTTCGAGATTAATTCTATGTTGCCATTGTATAAACCAATATAAACGAAATGAAAACTGTCCAGGGGAATTTACCAAATTAAAAGCCGGCCATAGATGGTTTGAATCTTGGCCGGTGCAGCAGGGACTGGCTGAGATTTGAACCATCTATGGAAAGGCTGATTGTACCCAAGTCAAATCGATCAACTTGGGTACAACCAGCATGTTTAATTTCTAGCATGCGATTATTGCCAGCAGTCATAGCTGCTAGCAATAATCATTGTGTTCCCAAGGAGGGATGGCTGCCCCACTGGGAGAACAAGTTCAGATAATCACATAATTTATGGCCTGCCTGAAAACTTTTATACGGTTTCATGTGGATAGTAGGAACCAATTACTTCCTAATCAAGTAACAAAATAGCAGATTTCCTATGTGAAAAACTAGACTACTCCAAAGCAGGGTAGGGGAGCTGAAGAAATAAAGACCAAGCTTGAATTGCAGAGATCCACTGAGGATAAGAACTCTATTTGTTACTGACTGTATGGTTTATCTTGTCTAGTGCGGTTTTATTTATTTTGTAAATAGCTTAAACTTAAAGTGGTTGTAAAGCCAATAGACACAGCAGCGGGGCTCGGGTGCGAGCATGCACGAGTGCCCTCATTGGAAACGATTTCCCACAGGAGCACTGGACAAAGGGGAGGGGCCAGAAGCTCCGGCGGGGGACCTGAAAAGAGGAGGTTTGCGGCCGCTCTGTGCAGGACAGAGCAGGTATGGTCATGTTTGTTATTTTTAAATTCACCTTTACAATAATTTTAAGTTTGTGGCAAAGAGACAGGCTTGTGTCTATAGGCAATATCAGTTTATATCTAACAGCAATAGTCAGAAAACCATGTACCTGGAACACGGATGAATTCAATAAAATCCTGAGTTTCTGAGAGAGCCTGAACTGACTGTAGCTCAGTTAATCTGCTTTGACACATCAGTGAATCAATGCTTGAATAGTTCTAGAAAGAAAAACACAAAATGCTACAGAATTTATTTGAGAACCTAGACTCTCCAACCAGCAAAAAAACACAACAAAGTCCATACCTGCATAAAGACATCTATTCCATTTTTGATGTAATACTTAGCCCGGTCAAAATCATCTTGCATTATGTAGAGAAGACTCATCTCCTGACTGTACAAGGTTTCCATAAAAACTTTTCTCTGCTCCACCTTCATGGCTTCATCAATAAAAGTTAATAAAGACTGGTCATCCTTTCCATGAAGAAGCAACTTTACTTTACTGCGGATCATGTAAGGCAGATAATTTTCCTGCAATGAAAGATGGAATGAAAGATTGTCACAAAGAAATATCAAAGCATTCCTGCCCATACTGTACATGCGATAGTGAACTATGTATAACACCACCTGATGAAAAGGATCATTCCATATTTTATTGAGATCTGGGGGGTTTGCACTGTCAATGTTGAGAGTAGAGCAGTATTCCAATGGCTGCCATTCTGTCAGGTGATTGTAGCATTCCATCGAAGCAATTTCCCAAAAATCCTTCTCTGCATCAGAAGGTTCCCCATCTGGAAAGGTATGCTGTAGTGCCTTTGAAAAACAGATTGACACATTAAAGGACACTTGATCAGCAACTTTCCAGCCACAAATAAAAAAACAAAGTAAAATGTATATTAAATACTGTATATACTCGAGTATAAGCCAAGTTTTTCAGCACATTTTTTTGTGCTGAAAAAGCCCCCCTCGGCTTATAATCAAGCCTCCCTGCCTCACTGTGCCCATCTGCAGCCTCATGCACCTGATTTCCAGACGCTGTGACATGCAATCTAGTCGGCAGCCGTCCAGTGTAACAAAGCCCCGCCTTCTCCTTGTCTTCGTCCGTGATAGGCGTAACACTGACTCACTGCTGGGAAACTGAACCAGGGTTCAGTCACGGACGAGGAGGAGGCGGGGCTTTGTTACACTAGACGGCCGCCGACTAGACTGCATGTCACAGCGCCGGTGTTCTGGAGATCAGGTGCCTGAGGCAGCAGATGGGCACAGTGAGGCAGGGGGATGGGCACAGTGAGGCAGGGGGATGGGCACAGTGAGGCAGGGGGATGGGCACAGTGAGGCAGGGGGATGGGCACAGGGAGGCCTGCAAATGGGCACAGGGAGGCCTGCAAATGGGCAGAGGGAGGTACAGTGAGGCTGCAAATGGGCACAGTGAGGCTGCAAATGGGCACAGTGAGGCTGAAAATGGGCAAAGTGAGGCTGAAAATGGGCATTGTTGACCCTCTTTTCCACTTACAGAAGCTGCTGCATTTCTCACCCTAGGCTTATACTCGAGTAAATACGTTTTCCCATTTTTTTGTGGTAAAATTAGGTACCTCGGCTTATATTCGGGTCGGCTTATACTCGAGTGTATACGGTACTAGCTTTTGCAATTGTCACCTACAATACAGATCCCCCCTCAGTTTTTTTTTTTCCATTAGATGTCCTCAAGTCTAAGGACCAGCATCAGTTAAACACAACTCCTCTGAGCTCAGGGCATGCTGAACCTGCTGCAGCCTATGACTGGCCAGTAAAAGGAGAAGCAGCACAGTGATTAGCTTATCTCTCTCTCACTTGCCTTTCCCTTCCTATAACCATGTTTTTTGTCAGCAAATTAACTAAACCCAATTTTTTTTTATGTGTACACACTTAACAAATTTTACCCCTGCGCTTTGAAATAAATATTACAATTAACCAATAAATGTACATTTACTGCTACAGGGCGGCCGCTCTGTGCAGAATCACGTGTACATACGTGATTCTGCACCTCTAGGTAGGGGGGGCGCGCATGGGACTTCTGCCAATGGATGACAACTGGCACCGCTAATTGGCAAGGAGACACACTGAACGGAGCTCTGCATATGTAAACAATGCAGAACTCCGTCCTGTCATCAGGGATGTGCTGGATTTTGGGAAAAAATAAAATCCAAGTCATTCCTTAGGCTGCTTTCACACTGGGGCGTGCGGGGCGGCGACGGTAAAGCAGCGCTATATTTAGCGCTGCTTTACCATCGTTTTACCCGCGGTATGCGCCCGCTAGCGGGGTGGTTTTAACCCCCGCTAGCGGCCGCAAAAGGGTTAAAAACCTCCGCAAAGCGCCGCTGCAGCGGCGGTTTGCGGGCGGTATCCCCGCGGTTTCCCATTGATTTCAATGGGAAGGAGCGGTATAGGAGCGGTAAATACACCGCTCCTTCACCGCTCCAAAGATGCTGCTAGCAGGACTTTTGTTGCGGTCCTGCTAGCGCACCGCTCCAGTGTGAAAGCCTGCCGGCTTTCACACTGGAGTGAATGGGGCCGGTTTTTTCAGGCGGTATACAGGCGCTATTTTTAGCGCTGTACCGCCTGAAAACCGCCCCAGTGTGAAAGCAGCCTTAGTAAAAGCACCTGAAAGTAAACACAAAAACACTGGTTAGGCACACAGTTAACCAGCCAGTGTTATTAGTACAGTGACTGTGCATATTTTTAGCATTTAGTGTCAGATTGTCTGCCACAATATCACACTCCCACTATAAGTCACTGATCGCCATTACTAGTAAAAAAAAAAAAAAAGAAAAAATTAAAAAAAAATTCAGTATACATTCCATAGTTTGTAGACGCTATAACTTTTGCGCAAACCAATCATTATACGCTTACTGTGATTTTTTTTAACCAAAAATATGTAGCAGAATACATATTGGCCTAAATTTATGAAGAAATTTGATTTGTTAAATTTTTTTTATGGGATATGTTTTTTTTTTTCAAAATTGTCGGTCTTTTCTCTATTTGGGGGAAAAGAAATGACACAAATATAATTTATGTACATCGTTGCATGACCGCGCAAGTGTCAGTAAAGGAAAGGCAGTGCAGTATAGCAAAAAATGGCCTAGTCATGAAGGGGGGCAAATCTTCCGGAGGTCAAGTGGTTAAATACACATGTGGACACTGGGTGCTTTTTTTTTGCTTTATATGTATTCAGGGTTTATATCAATGTGAGGATAAACAATATTGTTATTGCGCTACCGTGAGCACATGAAGCTGCTGCTTCTTCCTCTCACAAGCCATCCCTATCTAAATTGCTTGCAAAACCAAAATAAAAATTATTATTGCAGAGCTGCATTATTTATTTGTGTCTCTAATATCTCATACCTCACAGGTATATAAAACAGATGTGTTCAAACTATTGCAGTCTCTTTAGATAAACCTTTGGTATGATAGATAAGGGACGTTAGAGAACTTATGTATTTAATGGTCTCATTTTCAGTATTTTCACTTTGAGGCCCTGCTGCCTATTTCTCCCTTCTGCTGGTCTGATCCTTTGTCAGGATCCAGCCATTTATAGGATTACAGACCAGCCATAGAAACAAATGGAACTAGTGATGGGCATGCTCAGTAGGAGTTTGATGAGGCTGGCACTTTTCTCTAAGGAGCCCAATGAAGAACTCGAGCGTGTGAGCCACAATGAGATGGGTAGTTGAAAGATTTTAACGGCAACTTCACTAAAAGTAAAAAAAAAATGGCTTTATATTTTTTTTTTTACATGTTCGCCCTTTTATATATTCTTGTTCTGTTATTAGAGAGACCTGCAGATTAGTCACTAGAGGGAGCAAATATTCATTTTGCAAATACGCTCTCTCCGTTCTTAAAGCATTTGTTACCACAACACTTCATATTCCTGATATGTGCCTGCTGTACCATGTACTTGTATGAGAAAGTATCCTTTTCTCTTTGCATTGCTTCCTTTATGTGAAATCCCTGGTGTTCCTGTCACTCCCTATGCTTTCCTTGTAAAAACTGACCACACTAAGCAGGAGAGAACACCGTGGTCAGTTCTCTAGCTGTGTTGGGAACTCAGTGTACTCTCCTCCAATGATCAGACTTGTCCTGAAACACCCCTGCTGCAAAGAAATTCACTTGCAAGCTCAATGTGCTGCTGCTTCTCCTCCCCCAGATTTTATGTAGCTGAGAACAGAGGTAATGTGATACTTCATTTAAAAAAAAAAAAAAAGGGGGGATAAAAATGTATTTATAACTTTTTGCCTTTCATTTCAAATTTTTTTTTTTTTTTTTTTTTTTAAATCAAACGGCTTTTATTCCAAAATAAAAAGCATAACAAAACAAGTATCCCAATACACTTCAGATGGCATTAGTGCGAATTTGGAGCAATTGATGGCAAGTCCTGTATAACAGTCAAAATCTGAGATAAATCGATATAACTTGAGATAAGGAGTTGTCCACATGTCCACAGAAGAGGAGCATATCGTCAGCATAGAGCATGATTTTCTCATGCAGTTCGCCATATCTAAATCCCATGATCTGTGGGCAATCATGCACTTGGGCAGCGAAGGGCTCAATGGCAAGAGCAAAGGGGACAGGGGACATCCCTGCCAAGTCCCCCTGCCCAGTGCAAAGGCAGGAGACATCCTGTCAGACATCTGTATGGCAGCTTGTGGGGAGCCATACAGTAGACGAGTCCATGCAATAAACCGGGGACCAAACCCGAATTTGGACAAACACAGCCCAGCGATACCTCCAGTTGGCACTGTCGAATGCCTTCTTGGTGTCAAGAGACAACAGTGACCTATGTCCAGCATTATCTGCTGGGGTCTGCCTGTTCAAAAAAAAAGTCTTCGAAGGTTAGTTGCAGTAGACCTACGTGGCATAAAGCCTGCCTGATCTGGGTGGATAATAGACAGGACAACCTTATTAACCCTCAAAGCCAGGACTTTTGCTTACGTAATTTTGCAGTAAGGAGATGGGTCTGTATGAGCTCGGATTCACCGGAAGCTTTCCTGGTTTAAGCAGTTTTATGACATTAGTCATGGTTGTAGGTAGCTGTCCCAGTTTCAAGAAGGCATTAAAGAGGGATTGCACCGGAAAAAAAAATTAAAAGCCAGCAGCTACAAATACTGCAGCTGCTGACTTTTAATAAATGGACACTTACCTCTTCCAGGGTCCAGCGATGTCGGCAGCCGAAGCCAAGAAATCTATCGGTTCTCGGCTGCTGCCGCCGCCATTCTCGTTGAGAGAATCAGGAAGTGAAGAGTTGCGGCATCACTTCCCTTTTCCCTACTGCGTATGCGCGAGTCGCGCAGTGCAATGGGAATCGTCCGCGCTGTCTCTGGGACCCGTGTGTGTCCCAGCAGACAGCGCAACGGGACAGGAAGAGGCATAGGCTCCCGTGGGAGTCTATGCCCGGAAGTGGGTGCAAATACCTGTCTTAAACAGGTATCTGCACCCACCTCCCCCCTGAAAGGTGCCAACTGTGGCACCGGAGGGGGGGAGGGTTCCGTTGAGCGGAAGTTCCACTTTAGGGTGGAACTCCGCTTTAAATACTTCCAGTAGTTTAGGGAGGATAACTTCCCCATTCTTGGAGTAGATCTCCATGGGAAGCCCTCATCCCCTGGGGCCTTACAGGTAGGGAAAGAGGCTGCCGCCTCTCTCAGCATGTCCAACGTGGGTGCTGCATCTAATTCTAATCGGGCCTGTCGGGTCAGAACCGGTAGGGAGATGGATTGTAAGTAGCTCAGTAATGCCTCATCAGAGTAGTCATTACAGGGACGATACAGGACTGTGTAAAAAGAGGCCAGTTCAGTGATAATTAGCTCCGGGTCATTCAACAGTCGACCGGTGGTGCTGCGAATAGCCCCTATGGCTGGGGAGGAGTGTTGAGATGTAGCAATCTTTGCCAATAGGCGACCCATTTTCTCCCCCTAAAATGCCCGTTTAGTGAAAAAGCGTTTGCGCTTTGTAGCAGAGGATCTCAACAATCCAGGGAATCCTGGCTCGAAATCCATGCCTCCCTCGCAGAGTCAGATGGATCTGTAACAAAGGAGAGCTCCAATTGTTGTACCTGATTTTCCACCCGGTCCAGTAGGCCGATGAATTAGGTTTTATGGCCTCGTTTCTGCTATGAAAGTGCCTCTGAGGCAGGCCTTAAAAGCATCCCATTTTACAAGAACATTCAAATATAGTTGATTGTCTAACTACCCGCTCATGAGAAGAAAAAGGTTTTAGCCAGAATTAATTTTGTTTCCATGGTGCACTTTGCAGGGAGCTAGAGGGATGGGTAATTAAAAATGCCACCATAGTAGAGTGATCCGATACCCCCTAGGAAAATATTCCACTTTAGTAACCAAGTTAAGAATATGGGAAGAGCCTACGCAAAGGTCTATGCGAGAAAGAGAGCCATGCGTTTTAGAAAAGCAGGAGAATTGCTTAGCTGTAGGGTTTCGCAATTGTTATACATCAGTCCAGCCCACTTCCACCAACAAACGACTAAGAATAATGCCCCTTCTGCCCGATGGAGGTTGGGCAGGAGGATGCTTATCTAGCCAGGGGTCCAGGTAGCCATTAAAGTCTCTCATAACCATGGTGGGAACATCAGGTTTATCAACCAGATACGACAAAAGGAGTTGTAGAATCTCTCTAGAAAATGGGGGAGGGATATACACAAATTTATTAACCACAGTTAAAGTAAATAGCTTACAATACAAAAATACATATCGCCCCATAGGGCCCATCATAGAATCAAATTCCTGGTAAGCAAAGGACTTCTGGATCAATACACTCACTCCGCTGGAATAGGCAGAGTGAGTGGAGTGATACGCCCTGCACACCCAGGAATATTGTAGAAAGTTCACCGTTTCCCTTGTGAGGTGGGTTTTCTGCAGGCCTATTATGGCCGGGTAAAATTTCCTTAAACAAGAGCTAATCATAGTGCATTTTAACGGGTCATGCACGCCTCTGACATTCCATGACACTATTGGAGTAGTAGCCATATTGAACATATTAAATAATTACTGCAGAAGTGGGAAACAGATAGCCAAGTTCCCTAGCAGGAGGCTCCTAGGGCCTGGTAAGGTACCACCTCTTGGTGGTAATCAGTTAAAGGCTGAGAAGTTAACAAGCCAAAACAAAGAAAGCATTGGGGTGTAAGTTGCAAAACAAAGCGCAACTATAGAGTCCATAGAGAATGACTTGTTTCTGGCCAGCAGGCAATAAACAGTCAAATGTACACATAGGATAGTGATTAGAGCATAACCTGCAAGAAAAAACAATACAAATGGAGGTAAAATACTTGGTGATCACAAGTTAAAAAGTATTAAAAGCAATGTGGGAAGCAAGTAAAGCGAGCCCGACGTGTTTTGTTCCAACAGACTTCAACTGGGGCATGACATTGCTCCCCCACATTTATAGCATATTATAGTAACCAAGCATATGACGTTAGGAAATGTAGCTCCACCCTCGGTATACAAACCGGAAGTAAAACCTGCTGACGTGAATTCCGCGCTCCATTGTGGAATGCACTGAAAAATGGTTCCACCTTTAACACCTGAGAACCGGAAGTGGTTGGCGCTAATATCGCGCCTAATTCTAAAATTCCCGGGCATAGCTCTTATCCTTCCATACACCATAGGTAGAAGGTCAGACTGTGGGAGGGAAGCGGCACAGCTGCCACGTGACATCGTAGCCACAACAACGACAATACAACCGCCTACAAGCACTGCCCGCCTATAGGAAAACCCTAAATGAGTCACGTGACTAAACACGTCACTTGCCGTAGATCGGAACGAGTCATGTGACCGCAACCTCCACACTGCCCGCCTATATGGAAACCCTGAACGAGTCACATGACTGAACACATGACTCGCCATGTGACGGAACACATGACTCACCGTAATTCACATGAGCCTCATAGTAGTCATGGCGCAGTGATGCCACATAATGCTATGCTCTCCGGATATGAACTGAAAATAGTTCAAGCCTTTATTTTAAATATGAGGCTGGTGCTGTTACCTGGAGCTTCTTAGCTAAATCACTCCCATAGTTCATCACGTAACCACACCCAAACCAATGGGTCCGCTCCATGGTATGGTTTTTTGACATATTGTTTACCGCAGCTACCTTGATTAAAAATGTTTATGGATGTGTTTGAATATAGGACCTCAAGGTCTTATAATATAGATGGTGTCTTTGTTACCACCAATACAGATACTGAATTAAGTGGACTCTTCCTCAGGCTAAAAAACTTGATGGCGACACCTTCAATGGGATATCGTGTTCCTTGAACATTATACTAAAGAACATATGGTTCCAAGAGGTCTACGCTGGGATGTTCATCCACAGCAAGGTGATTCAGACCTAGAACCATGGTTCAGGTATTTCAACGAAGCAGGAATTCAATTTCTTGGCTTTTTGGTGGCCAGAAAACAAGTCAGGATATTAGCTATTGATAAGGAGATCAGGGATCTTAAAGACAAACTGACCCCTTTTAATACTATGTCTAAAAACACGTCTCTCTCCACCAATTTAAGAAATCACCTTGAGAAATGAACGTGATTAGAGAAACAAAAAACAAAAGAAATATAAATTGAGATACGAATGATTATAAAACGTGATTCTGTGTTTAATTGGCAGAAAAAGGTGACTCCCCCCACAGACACGGGAGGTACCACTTCCTATATGGAAGTTTCTGAACCATTAACACAGAATCTGGATAGAAGATTGACTTATGAACCAAGTCGATCCAAAAATTCAAGACCCTCTGGAAGTGCAGACCATGTATATACCCCCTAGGAATGGATCATATGGCACTAATAACCGTATAGATCCCAATCAGGGGAAACAGTTCCCCAATTCCAGAGGTAGAGGCCCCAAAACTAGAGGTAGAGGACCCCACCATGGGGGCACCAGAGACCCTCAATACAATGAGGGCTATGAGGGTTCACCAAGGAACTGGCATAATATAGTTGGGTATAAGCGAGATTATGATTATCCTAAAAGTACACCAATTTACACACAATCGTTTTGCGCCTCTTCGTGACGATGGCCCACGTAATACACATCACGGCCCTTATTCTTATATGAATGGGGAGGACAACAAGTTTAATAGATCTCCATATAATTACAATCAGAACTATCCAGGCTCATCACAATATGCAGATTTTCCCAGAACTACTGCAAACCACCCCAGAAGCCCAAAACAAAAAACGAGGCTCCAGAGGGGGGTGGCGCCTACAAAGGAAAAAGAAAGAGGACCCAATAGGTGCAGGCATTTTTAATTTAAGTAAAATAGAACTCACTGGTGCAGAAAAGTCTGTATTGGATAAGGGACTTAAATATATCCCTCCTAGAAAATTAAACAAATTTTCCACTTTTATAGATGTGCAAAAGTAAGTTTGTAGGCAAAGTATACAAAGACATTTCCTTACACAACCCTCCATGATCCTAAGGGTAATAGGACAAGATAGTAATGTTCATTCTGGACCATCAAGCCTATCTTTGTTCAATCCTCCAGGGACTATTGCACCTTCTCTCAATGTGTTTCAGAGTTTGGTTCTAAAGGACTTGGACCAATTACCGAATAAAATAATCCACACTAATCCAACTATCACTAGTGCATTAAAATCTTTATGTAAAAGAAAAAAACTAATTATCCGCCCTGCCGATAATTGTGGGGGGATTGTTGTATTGGACAAAGGAGGATACATTAAAGAGATAAGTAGGATTTTGGACAATCATTTGACGTACGGTATGATGTCCAAAGATCCAACTCTAGAATACAAAAGACTTGTTGAATTGGTCAATGAAGGCTCATCATTGAGTATTCTTGACAAGAAAATATAATTTTTAATACCTTTGGCCCCAAGAATTCCAGAAATATATTACCTCCCTAAGGTACATAAAAATGCAGTCAATCCCCCTGGATGTCCCATCGTCAGTGGGATTGACTCCATTACGTCCAGAATAGGACGATATATAGACTTTCATCTACAACCAGATAAAAAACAGCAAGTGACCCTAGGGCAGCCCGAGCATAAAAGAGACATGCCTCCATCCCCGGAAGATTATATATATATATATATATATATATATATATATATATATATATATAAAAAAGGAGACGAAAGAAATGGATATGGGACTTTAAATGTCTCTGTTGGTAGGGGTAGATATGCAAGTTGATCATATTAATAGCAAAAATTGATTGTAACCAATCACCATTGGGTAGTCCCTATAATGAATAAATTTGATAAATAATTCTTGTGTACAATATAATGCATGATATAAATATATTTAATGCAAATAGTCACATATTTATTAAACATGCAGAGGACACGATTGATAAATAGGACAATAGTAGCAAAAATATAATATAATATAAAACCCCGGATGAGACAAACTTTTCCAGGCCATGCTCGTTCCATCACAGTAGCTGTAGGTCTATACCCATGAGACACCCCATAGGTAAAGTATTATCACCATACTATATCCTTTGTCTCTCAGTTGGAGAGCAGTATGTACCTAATACACTAGATTTTGGTCCATCTACTTATCAAGTTTTATTTTATTTATCTCATAGCATCCTACTCCTGATGATTGGCTTTAAACGCCATGAAACAAGTCCACACTCAAGGGTGCCAGGTTATAGCTTGTATCATCATGAATTAATTTTATTATCCTTGCGTTTTTTTATTTTAATCATGCCTTATACATTATATATTCTTTATTATGCCAATTATGTTATTTTATATTTTTGCTACTATTGTCCTATGTATAAATCATGTCCTCTTCATGTTTAAATAATAAATATGTGACTATTTGCATTGAATATATTAATATCATGCATTATATTATACACAAGAATTATTTAGCATTTTTTTTTCATTATAGGGACTACCAAATGGGGATTGGTTACAATAATTTTTTGCTATTAATATGATCAACTTACATATCTACCCCTAGCAACAGAGACATACCTCATTTAAAGTCCCGTATCCATTTCTTTTGTCTCTTTTTTTTCTCATCTACAACCATTGGTTAGATTGGTCCCCTCTTACCTCAAGGATACTTGTGATACCATTAGGCTTTTGGAAACAGACTATCACAAAGATATGATTCTGGTAACAGCAGATGTTGCCATGCTGTACACCTGCATTCCCCAAGATTTGGGGATTGCAGCGGTGGAATACTATCAAAGAATTCATCTCTTCCTATTGTACAACAGAATTTTATTATGGAACTATTGAGGTTTGCAACCCAACATAATTACTTTTGGTTCCAGAGCCAGTTTTATACACAGAGACGGGGGGGGGGGGGGGGGGGGGCGGTTGGCTATGGGGGCCAAATATGTGCCAAGCTTGGCCAATTTAGTCATGGTACGATGGGGGGAGGATGTCGTCTATGCCCTTCGTAGACCAGAGTTAGTTCTGTGGGATAGGTATATAGACGACATCCTCCTCTGGAAGGGTGACCTCAAATCCTTGAATTACATGGATTTATGACCACACTCAATGACGATAGGGGTATCTCTTTGAGCTATGAGGCGAGTCAGACCACCATCCACATCCTAGATCTTGTGATTTCAGTTGTTAATATCAGGAACTGTTTGGAATTCAAAACTTATTTCAAGCCTACCGACTGGAATAGATACATTCCGGTCAATAGTTGTCATCATAGCCAATGGCTGACTTCTATTCCACACAGTTATTTCCTTCGACTGCGACGGAATTGCACAAACACTGCCGATTTCCAGCATCAGAGATTCTGAAAATAAAATTTTTGGAAAAAGCATATAGGCATGCAGACTTGGAGAGAGAGAGATCAATAAAGTTATACAAATAGAAGTACCTTACTGAAAGATAACCCAAAACCCATCCAAGAAAATAGGTTCAAATGGTCCTTTCATACTGCTTTTTCAATACAGCATAAACAAATTAAAAACATTGGAAGGTCCTACAGAATGATACGTTTCTGGGACCGGTCCTACCTGAACGTGTGGGGGTCATATTCAGAGGTCCTAGATCTATACAAGGAGAGATTGCTCCCAATATAATAGATCCACCTAAGACAGTCATTTTGTTCCAATAATGCAAGGGATATTACCCTTGCCGGACGTGTAATGTATGTCTCCACAATTTGTACGGAAAACGCAAAACAGATACTTTTTCATCAACTTCTACTTCACATAATTACAAGATGAAACACTTTACAACTTGTGTCACCAGATACATAGTATACCTTCTTACTTGTCCATGTAACAAACAATATGTGGGACACACTATTAGTAACTTCTCAGTGAGGGTCAATGAGTATTTGGCCATACCACGGAGCCAACCCAATCATTTGGGTGTGGTTATGTGATGAACTATGGGAGTGATTTATCTAAGAAGCTCTGGGTAACAACACCAGCCTCATATTCAAAACGAGGCTTGAACTATTTTCAGTTCATATCCGGAGCGCATAGCATTATGTGATGTCACTGCGCCATGACTACTATGAGGCTCGTGGGACTTATGGTGAGTCATGTGTTCGGTCACATGACTCGTTCTGACCAATGGCAAATCATGTGTTGAGTCACGTCACGCGACTCATTCGGGGTTTGCCTATAGGTGGGCAGTTTGGAGGTTGCGGTCACGCGATTTGTTTCGATCCACGGCGAGTCACGTGTTTTCCTATAGGCGGGCAGTGCGGGGGTTGCATTCTCGTTGTTGTGGCTACGATGTCACGTGGCAGCTGTGCCGATTCCCTCCCACAGTCTGACCTTCTACCTTTGGGGTATTGTATGGCAAGGGAATTGCCCTGGAATTTCAGAATTAGGCGCGCAAGAGGGGGACGTGCCCGGATGTGAAACAGCACACATTCCTCTGAAGCTCCGTTCATCCTTTCAAAATCTGTGGACTTGGAGCGAAAATTCCCAACTTCTACACTCACTAATAGCTGGGGGAAGGTATACCGGGTTCAATCATGCATTCATCAGCCTCCAAAAAAAAACAGAAGGCTCTCAAGGACCAGCGGCAGACCCGCTCCACAAAAGACACAGACACTCCGCCCCGCCATCTTGTCTTAACAGAGGACGGTTCAGCGCACCAAAACGATGGCTGCAAAAATGACGCAGGCAGGGGAGGCAGCGGAGCTCGGGCCGAAACCAAACCAGCAGAGGAGCAGCTACTAGCTGTGGACACGGATGCGATCACCAGACCAATCCTGGAGGCCATCGATGCCAGTAAGTCAGAATTAATGGGGCATATAGACCACCTCCATCAGAATGCACATTATTCATCATGATCTGGATAAAATCTGGGGCCGGCTCACCACAGTGGAGGCCAGGGTCTCTGAAGTAGAGGACACATTCCATAACACAGGGCACTCATTTATCGGAGCTCCGTGGCCTGGTGTGGTCTCTCCAGCGCAGGGCGGACGCCGGAAAAAGAGGAGAAACAATATATAGAAAAAGAGGGGCAAATGGGACAGGTCCAGGTGGAGGGCTTACTGGAGGGAGCTGAGGGGGACAAACCGGTCCTGTTTGCAGAGGCATTATTCAAACAATTATTATCGCTGAAAGATTAACCCCCCCACCTATGTCGTGGAAAGAGCACATAGGGTCCCCACTAGTAGCAGACCACTGGGAGCTTTCCCCAGACCCTTCCTGGTTAGGTTCCTGAATTACAGAGACAGGGACATGATTTTGGCCCAATCCAGGAAATTTCTGGAACTTAGACATGAGGGGCACAATTATCAGAAATAATGACCATGATGGAAAAGGTTAACATTGTGTCTTGGAATGTTAGGGGCCTCAACTACAAATTTAAACGGGCCTCAATATTCCAATACCTGCAACAAACTAAACCACACATTTTCCTGCAGGGGACACATCTGGACGGTAGGAGGGTTCTGGCTCTGCGCAACAAGTGGATCCAGAGAGCCCTCCACTCCACTTACTCTACCTTTGCTAGAGGGGTTTCCATACTAATTAGTAGGACTGTCCCTTGTACCATTAACACATTCATACATATGAATATATGTTACTGGAAAATGTTGTTGGTTAATGTATACATACATCCTCCCTTCCAGGCCCAATTGCTGTATGACATGCTGACTCGGCTGGCACAGTTTGTGCATCTCACCCTGGTTCTGATGGGAGATTTCAAGGCCTTCCTTGATGCGGCGATGGACTCTTCTAATCGGAATAGAGGGAGCTCTACTGAATTAAATGGCTGGGCTGTTGGCGTTAGAGCGATGGAAGCATCCAACAGACCGATGCTTCTCTCGCATATCAGCGGCACACGGCTCCTCAGCCAAAATTGATACGGCCTTTGGCAATGACCTCATTCTACCATTTTTGGCGGGCATTGAATACCTGGCTGGGGGAATGCCAGACCACAATCCTCTCTCTCTCACCCTGACCTTTTCAACGGGGGCGAGGAGGGGAGGATGGCGTCTTTCACCCAGTTGGCTGCAACACAAACAGATTGCTGCCCAGTTGAAGGAATCAATCAAGAGGTATTGGGCCTCCAATGCTGATACAACAGATCCCCGATGGTTTGGGATGCCTTTAAGAATACATGTCAGCCATCAAGACAGCTCGCACAAATGACAATGAGTCACAGCAGAGTGAGAGGGAGTACACAGTGGCACATGCAGGTCTCCTATCGGGGCCTCATATGCATCCCTGCTAGAAGCGAGGCTAAGGTTAACCTTACATATCACAGGGCTGACCAGATCGGAGATAACCCAGAGAACACATACGATATTTGCAGAAGGGGACAAGAACAGGAAACTTCTAGGAATGATGGTGGCGGATCATCAAACCAATTGCTCATATACCAGTTATCAGAGATAAAGGAGGAGCCTTGGTCACTGATCGTTCCATTATGCAGGAGTTTGTGGATTTTTTCTCGTCCTTATACTCCCCCATCCCAACTTATGATACAGCTGCTTTGGATTCATTGATGGAGAGTCTATTCTCTGCCAAGATTGTCAGAGGAAGACCGTACCAAACTAGATGCCAAAATCACAGTTAAGAAGGTGCAGGCAGCGATTTTTGCCTTCCCACCCAATAAAGCCCCTGGTCCGGACGGCTTCCAGGCTGATTTCTACAAATTGAATGTGGAACTGCTGGCCACTAGATTTAACTGGTTACTAGAATAGTGCATTGAAAAGGCCACCTTACCGGACTCTATGCTAGAGGCATATATGATACTTTTATTAAAACCAGGGAAAGACACAACTGAGTGTGCCTCATATCGTCCTATAGCCCTTTTAAACATGGACCTAAAGATCCTAACTAAACTTTAGCAACCAGACTAGCTAAAGTTATCCCGTCTATAGTCAATGTAGATCAGACAGGATTCATGCCGGGCAAATCTACTGATACGAATCTAAGGAGACTCTTCACTCACTTGCAACTGACTCCAAGACCAGAGTTGTAGTATCCATAGATATAGAAAAAGCCTTTGACTCAGTTGACTGGATGTTTATGTTTAAGGTTCTAGAAGTTATGGGATTCGGACCGCAATATAGGAAATGGATCTCTATGCTTTATAGCAACCCCAGAGTGGCTATAAGAACGGGATCAGCAGTATCCAATTTTTTTGAAGTGGGCAGGGGCTTCAGACAAGGTTGTCCACTGTCCTCTTTCCTGTTTGCCCTTGTTATGGAGCAGATAGCCATTGCCATTGTCCCAATACACAAAACTTTAGTGTTATATGCAGATGATATGCTCCAGTTTCTAACTGCAGGGGACAATGGGAGGCTGAAAGAGGAAGTAAAGCCTCTTTTAAAAAAAAAAAAAAAAAAAAACGTAACCTGCAAGGCAAAGGCATAATGAGCTAGTATGCATAGCATACTAGCTCATTATGAATAACTTACCTGAAAACGAAGCCCCCGGAGCGGTCCTCATTCACAACCTTCTCCGCCGCCATCACTACGGGAGTGACTTACGGGTCTCGCCGCTCCAGCGATGTGATTCGCTGGAGCGGGGATGACGTCACTCCCACGCATGCGCACGAGAGCGGCATATCGCCGTGATCTCGGCATGCGCAGTGCGCCTGCGCGCCATAGATAGCGGTGTCCTTTCTTTTCTAAATATCTCCTAAACCATGTAGGTTTAGGAGATATTTATTGGACCTACAGGTAAGCCTTAATCTAGGCTTACCTGTAGGCCAAAGTCGTCCTAGAGGGTTTACTTCCTCTTGAAGTTCCTGACATACAAGGGGAAGGCTGGGATGACTTATGGAACCCATTTAAACCCCTAGTATCAGCTAGGGATAGATTAATATAATTTAAATTCATCTACAGGAGCTACTATACACCAGCTAGGCTAGCTAAAATTTTGAACGCACTGTCTCGGCGGAAAGCTGGAGATGTTCTTTCTCACCGGCCAATGCTGAGCACATATTATGGCAGTGCCCCCACATTCAACACTTCTGGGCTGAGATCACTTTGTGTATATTAGATCTCCTGACAATACCTATACCATTGACTGTGAGGGTGTGTTTGTTGGGCCTGGTGGAGGAGGTGGCTCCGACCAGAGCTTTAAGAACGCTTCTTACCATTTTATTTTTTTTACGGGAGGAAGGCTATACTGCTCAAATGGAAAGAAGTGAGGGCCCCAGACAAAATTTTGGAAGGGTCTGGTAAACTCCATGATGCCTTACTATAAAACCACTTATAGGGTCAGGGGATGCAGTAAGAAATTTGATAAGATGTGGCAGGCATGGTACAATTCTGATAGCACTGTGGGATGAGGAAGGAGCCTCCTTCAGCATTAAGTCATATAAAGGTAGTGCCAGTGTCCCACTGTAAAGACATGGAATATGGTTGAAATGGTACAGTAAAAAATGACTGTTTAGCACAGGGGTGCCCAACCTTTTGAAGAGCGAGGGCCATCAAATCGACTTGGTAACTGGTCGCAGGCCAAAAATAAGTGTAATGGGCGGATGACAGGTCTGTATCTACGCTGCATATGCAGAACGGATATGGACACAGCCTACTCTGTGGGCCCTCCAATTCAATCTGACGGAAGGGGACGGTTCCCCTTCTGTTTTTTTTCTTCTATTATATATACTTCTATTATATCCTGATGGTATAGTGCACTTTCAGAAAGCGCACCAAACCCAAAGTTATAACAGAAGTCTATGGCTCAGTGCAGGTAACCTGCAGGTGCAGGATTAGATTAACAGCAGCCTAGTAACCACTGAAGAACAGATATGCCCATATATACACTGATTTCAGTAACAAACACACCTTTAACCACTTGACCACTGGGCACTTAAACACCCTTAATAACCAGACCAATTTTCAGCTTTCGGTGCTCTCACATTTTGAATGACAATTACTCAGTCATACAACACTGTACCCATATGACATTTTTGTCCTTTTTTTTTCACACAAATAGAGCTTTCTTTTGGTGGTATTTAATCAACGTTGGGTTTTTTATTTTTTGCGCTATAAAAGAAAAAAGACTGAAAATTTGGTAAAAAAATGAATTTTTCTTCGTTTCTGTTATAAAATTTAGCAAATTTGTAATTTTTCTTGATAAATTTTGGCCAAAATTTATACTGCTACATATCCTTGGTAAAAATAAGTACAAATTGGGGTATATTATTTGGTCTTTGTGAAAGTTAGAGAGACCACAAGCTATGGTGCCAATAATTGAAAATTGATCACACCTGAAGTACTGATGGCCTATCTCATTTCTTGAGACCCTAACATGCCAGGAAAGTACAAATACCCCCCAAATGACCCCTTTTTGGAAAGAAGACATTCCAATGTATTTGGAAAGAGGCATGGTGAGTTTTTTGAAGTTTAATTTTTTCCCACAATTCTTTGCAAAATCAAGATTTTTTTTATCTTTTTTTTTTTTCACAAAATTGTCATATTAGCAGGTTATTTCTCACACACAGCATATGCATAGCACAAATTACACCCCAAAACACATTCTGCTATTACTCCCGAGTATGGCGATACCACATGTGTGAGACTTTTACACAGTGTGGCCACATACAGAGGCCCAACATGCAGGGAGCACCATCAGGTGTTCTGGAGCACCCAGGCCAATTCTGACATTTCTCTCCTACATGTAAAAATCATCATTTATTCTCTAGAAAATTACATAGAACCCCAAAACATTATATATATGTTTTTTTAGCAAAGACCCTAGAGAATACAATGGCGGTCGTTGCAACTTTTTATCTAGCACGGTACTTGCGCAGCAATTTTTCAAAAGCGTTTTTTTGGGAAAAAAAAGTTTTGTGCTTTACAAAAAACAAAACTGGAAATTTAGCCAAATGTTTTTGCATAATGTGAAAGATGAAGTTATGCCGAGTAAATAGATACCCAACATGTCACCCTTCAAAATTGCAGACGCTCGTGGAATGGCGCCAAACTTTGCTACTTAAAAATCTCCATAGGCGGCGCTTTAAATTTTTTTACTGGTTACATGTTTTGAGTTACAGAGGAGTTCTAGGGCCAAAATTATTGTTCTCGCTCCAACGTTCGCAGCGATACCTCACATGTGTGGTTTGAACACCGTTTTCATATGTGGGCGGGACTTACGTATGCGTTCGCTTCTGCATGCGAGCACACGGGGACAGGGGTGCTTTAATTTTTTTTTTTTTTTTTATTGTTCATTTTACTTTATTTATTTTAGTTTGACACTTTTTCCCCCAAAAATGTTTTTTGATCACTTTTATTCCTATTACAAGGAATGTAAACATCCCTTGTAATAGGAATATGGCATTACAGGTCCTCTTTACAGTGAGATATGGAGGTCAATAAGACCCCACGTCACCTCTAGGCTGGAAAGCCTGAAATAAAATAAAAAAAAACGATCCTGGCTTCGATCGTAGCGAGCATTGCATGGTATCGCAGGGTATCGCAGGGTATCGCATGGTATGGCAGGGTATGGCAGAGTATGGCAGGGTATGGCAGAGTATGGCAGGGTATGGCAGGGTATGGCAGGGTATGGCAGGGTATCGCAGGGTATGGCAGAGTATCGCAGGGTATGGCAGAGTATCGCAGGGTATGGCAGAGTATCGCAGGGTATGGCAGAGTATCGCAGGGTATGGCAGAGTATCGCAGGGTATGGCAGAGTATCGCAGGGTATGGCAGAGTATCGCAGGGTATGGCAGGGTATGGCAGAGTACTGCTGGGTATACATCCATCCATGCTCAGCCATCCCTCCATACCCTGCAATACACTGCAGGCTATTGCTGTGTATTGCAGGGTATGGAGGGATGGCTGAGCATGGATGGATGGATCGATCGATCGGTGGTGACAGCAGAGCAGGCTGTGGGCACTACTAATCCCGCCCACAGCACTGCTGCCACCGATCCCTCCCCCTCTCCTCTCACACTGTACCGATCGGTACAGAGAGAGGAGGGGAGAACAACCGGCGTCATCAACTGACGCCGGTTTTCTTACATGTGATCGCGCCGTCATTTGGCGGCGCGATCACGTGGTTAACGGCCGTGATCCTCTGGACCCGGCGATCACGGATGTTCTCGAGTGCACGCCCCAGGGGGCGCGCAAGAGGGAAATTCTGGGAGGACGTCATATGACGCCCTCCCAGAGTTAAGCAACCGCCCTGTAGCCGTTTTTCGGCTATGGGCCAGTTGTGAAATGGTTAATAACAGTCTTCCATTCAGTTTTCCCAGCTGTTGCTGTCCCAGGCAGAGTGCATTTGGTATCGATTGTGACAGGAGCTGGCGCTATACAGCATCAGCTTATGCGGCTCTGCTCTGCAGCTTCTTGCTTTCGCTACCCCCAGTTCACAACACTGATGCTCTGGGATGGTGGGTCGGCAAACTGGTGGGTCGGTCAAACTGCAATCTGGGCTTGTCAAACCACCATCCCAGAGCAGGAGGTCGCGGGCCACATCAGAGGGCTCAGCGGGCCACTGGCTGGGCACCCCTGGTTTAGCACTATAGAATTTGAGACCTAACATATTTAACACTCCATTCAATGGTGAATAGGATATAGCAATGGCATGACACAACCTGGATGTTATATGTAGTATGAAAAAACTTCAATAAAAAAAAAAAAAAATTAGGCGCGATATTAGCGCCAACCACTTCCAGTTCTCAGGTGTTACGGGTGTAACCAGTCTCCTGTCCCCCTGCACGTGGAACCATATTTCAGTGCATTCCACAATGAGGCACGGAATTCACGTCAGCAGCTTTTACTTCCGGTTTGTAGACCAAGGGTGGAGCTACATTTCCTAACGTCATATGCTTGGTTACTATGATGTGCTATAAATGTGAGCAATGTGGGGGAGCAATGTCATGCCCCAGTTGAAGTCCGTTGGGGCAAAACGCGTCGGTATTTTTTGCACTCATCTATTATTGATGGTTTGAACTTTTTGAGAATAAATCTCTGTTTTTGACCTGAACCATATGGAGCCTCTCCACTTTTTTCTTATTTGCATCCCGGTCTGAGCCTATTCCTTCACCTACCACCGGCCTTCAGATGGCTCTCCCATTGGGTGATAGTCCCATTTTGCCTGGAG
The DNA here is from genome assembly GCA_028564925.1 of Lithobates sylvaticus. NCBI lineage: Eukaryota > Metazoa > Chordata > Amphibia > Anura > Ranidae > Lithobates > Lithobates sylvaticus. The sequence continues at coordinate 137,109,707 of CM053030.1, read as the reverse complement.
AAGTTATCCGAATCCTGGATCTTTGGCTAAATCCATACTGCTGATGAGTGGACCTACCCTATTTGGAGTGACCATCTTCCAGCCATACCTGTGTCGGTACAAATTTTGAGGCGTTTGGCCTATACGAGCCTGATTGACCCACTGCCGCTGGCAAGTGGGTCCCCCTTATCCGGTAAGAGTACCCATCTACATCTTTTTAACTGAAGACCTTCCTGTTCCAACAATCTCACAGCCAGATTTACTTTGTTGCACCATCACCATCTCTATTGAGGACTATATTCGATGGACACACTTCTTAGGCAGTCTATTTTGTTAATTTTCATTTGAACTTTATCTTCACTGATTTGCCTTTTTTGTACATGTGAATATTTTACTTGCACCCTGCTTGTTTGCATTGCATGACTACATGTTCCACATACTAACAATTTCAGTTCACTGCTGTCGTATTGTTTTATATTTAGCGCTACACTTTGTTTTTTCACATTTGGTTGGGACTTTGTCTGTTTCAGTGTCAACAGCTTTTTCTTTGCATTGGTTTAGAGCAGTAATTTCCCCAATTTTTCCCAATTACGAAGGAAAAGACAGTCACATGGAGCCCCCCAACTACCCAGACTACATAGGAAGTGCTGGCAAGATTGTTTGGGATTTGGTGTCACAATTATTCGGAAAGGGGTACCACTTGTACGAGGACAATTATTACACAAGCGTGCCACTTTTTATTCACCTTTTTGATTGTGGATCTGGCGCATGTGGCACCGTGCAATCTAATCGCCGGGGCTTCTACCAGCGGTTTGTAGGATCCTGACTTACACAGGAGGAGATAGCCTGCTTGAAGTGTAATAATTTGCTTGCAGTAAGGTGGAGGGACACACACAGATACAACAGTCCAATTTCCAACGGCAACTGGTGTTGAGAAGCCCCCCTGTGTTCACGAATACAACCTTAATATGGGAGGGGTGGACTTATCCGACCAGTTGATGACGCCGTGCCTATTTGCCCATAATGCCAGACGCTGGTACAAAAAAGTGTTTGTATAACCATTTCAATTGGCTCTGCTGAACGCTCATGTGCTATACAAAGCATCAAGAAAAATTGGATCTTTCCTTAAATTCCAGGAAGAGATCGTCACAGCCCTTCTGTTTCCAGACTGTGCTCTGTCCCAACTTCCCAAAGCAAATGCAGTGAGACGGCTGCATTAGAGGCATTTTCCGTATGTCCTCCCTGGTACCCCTACCAAACGAGGGCACCAAAGAAAATGTCGTGTCTGTAGCAAGCGCGGAAATAGGTGCAACACACGCTATTATTGTCTCTCCTGTCCTGACCATCCTGGTCTTTGCATCAGTGACTGTTTCCATCGCTACCACACACTAGTGGAGTATTAGCGTAGGGTACAGCACTGCACAGTCCTAAGACACACATCACAGGGTCTCCAAAAATGCCATTGAATTTTGAGAGACCAGAACCTGGAACCTTTACAGTCACAAATAAAAGTGTAAAAAAAATATATATGTATACAAAATAAAAAAGCCAAAAATAGTTGTATTTTTCTTGTTTTTTCTCCCTCTATTGTTCTACTCTGGTTTACTGTATTTTATGCTTAACTGCAATGTTTTATATGTTTTATCATGTTTGCTTTTCAGGTATGTAATTCTTTTATACTTTACTGTTGACTGTGTTTTATAGTTAACCATTATTTTCTTTTCAGGTATTCCATTTAGCTGCAGCACTGATTTATCTCGACAGAAACAGCGTTTGCTCTCACTATAAGTAAATCGGCGACTCCATCGCTGTAGGAGGCGATTTCACCACCACAGTTAAAAAAAAAGAAGCATATATGCCGAAGCATGGGGGCAGGTGTGGAGGGGTCGATTTGCCCCTAACATTAGGGGCGGATTGCCCCCATGCTTCGGCATATATTTTTTAGGCACAGATTGCAATAAAAAAAAAGTTGTATTGTTGCCATTGTTTGCTTTTCAGATATGCCATGCAGCTGCAATACCGATTTATCCATCTTGACAGCAACAGCGTTTGCTCTCACGTTACGTAAATCAGCGACTCCAGCGCTGTAGGAGGTGATTTCACCACCACAGTTAAGAGAAGAAAAAAAACAAACAAAAAAAACTGGTGCATTAGAAGTGGGTGGATGCAGGGCAGTATTCTAATGGTGGGCATACCCACCGATCAATTTTTTTTTCCGATCAGCCCACAGGCTGCATGAAAAAAATAAAGAACATTACAATATATGTCCAACAAGGACCAGCGACGTACTGGTATGTTGCTGGACTTTGAGTGGTTACACCAGAATGATGCCTGCAGATTTAGGTATCATCTTGGAATCGTTCTTTTCAGCCAGAGGTCGGTTTTCATGTAAAAGCAATCCTAGCGGGTAATAAACTGCTAGACATGCTTTTACAAGTAGTGGGAGGGAACGTACCCCCCACGCCTTTCATGTTTTTTTTGGGCTCTTCTGTCCCACCAGGGTGCCCAAGAATGCAGCCGGTGGTTCCGCCAGCTGACCATAGAGCTGATTGGACACCAGAATGGCTCCATCCATCTCTATGGCCTAAGGCTGGATTCACACCTGTGCATTTTTAGTGCTTTTTGCATTTTGCAGATTTGTACTACAGAACATATTTCATAGGAAACCATGGTAGATGGACTGTAATGCAAATCTGCAAAATGCAAAAAGCAATAAAAATGCATAGGTGTGAATCCAGCTTAAGAAACAGGAAGCTACGAGTATTTCATGACTTCGGTGTTGCTGGATGTATACAGCACCATTGGGAAATTGGGAAAGCATCTTATCACACTGATCTTGGTGTGATCAGATGCTTTGAGGGCAGAGGAGAGATCTAGAGTCAAATAAAACCCAATTTAAAAAAAAAAAATGATAAGTATCTGTCACTACCTATTGCCATCGTAGGGGATATTTACATTCCGTGATAACGAAAAAAATGTTGGTCTTGCGTCGTATGTATGCACCATGCATGTGAGGTATTACCGCAAACGTCAGATCGAGGGCAGTAATTCTAGCAGTAGAACTCCTCTCCTCTAATCTAAAGTGGTAACCTGTAAAGGCTTTTAAAGGTTTTTGTGCGCAGCACTGTTTACTTTTATGATGATTTGAGGGATTGATTGAATTTACCTTGAGTGTCTGCTTGCAGTTATACATTTTTATTTATAGGTGTATCTTATCCTTTTGTTTTAAAGGTTTTTAAAAATGTATGACGTTGGTCACCGCTGCACGGTTGTGCGCAATTTTGAAACATGTCATGTTCGGCATCTATGTACTTTGCATAAGATCATCCTTTATATTGTACCAAACATTTGGGCAATATAGTGTGTTTTTAGTTCATTAAAACTCTAAAAGGTTTTTTTTTCCCCAAAAAAATTGTTTCAAAAATCACTAGGCATATACTGTGTGAAAAAGAAAATTGCAACACCCATTTTAATCTGTAGGGCCTTTGCTTTAAAAAAAAAAAAAAAAAAAAATGATTATATATATATATATATATATATATATATATATATATATATATATATATATATATATATATATAAATGTTTGGGGGTTCAAATAAATTTTCTAGCAAAAAGTGTCAGAAAGGGCTTTGTCTTCAAGTGATTATAAAAGTGTGGCAGAAGCTTCTTGTTGGGCATAAAATGCCAGGACAGTTCAACCCCCCCCCCCCCCGATCCTTCCGAGGCTGAAGTGGTTAAATTCCCTTTCACTGAAAGTCTTTTCCCTAGAATATGTTCAATGCTTGTAGTCTTTCCCCATAGCCGAGATCCCCCAGTCCCTTAATTAGCTTTGTGGCCCTTCTCTGGACTCTCTCCAGTTCCAGCACATCCCTCCTGAGGACTGGTGCCCAGAACTGGATGGCATACTCCCGGTGCGGCCGGACCAGAGTCTTGTAGAGTGGGAGAACTATTGTTTTAACTCTGGAGTGAATCCCCCTTTTAATGCATGCCAATATTCTCTTGGCTTTGCTTGCAGCAGATTGTCATCTACTAGGACCCCCAGGTCCTTTTCCATCCTAGATACCCCCCAGAGGTTCTCCCCCTAGTGAGTAAATTGCATTCATATTTTTGGCACCCAAATGCATTGCTTTGCATTTTTCAACATTAAACCTCATTGCCATGTAGTTGGCCACCCCCATTAACCCTTTCACTGCCAAGTCCGTATGCTGTATGGACCTACAGAATTTCCCGCAGGTGGCCAAGTCAGTACAGCGTACGGACCTCATTTACCCCTCTCCTATAAGCATTAAGTCACTTCAATGACCATAAGCTTATATCAGAATCCAGCAGACTCTGCTGAACAATTATATAACTCTGATCAGTGAATTCCACCCCGCTGATCAGAGTCATTAACCTCTAATGTGACCGCCCCCCCCCCACATCATGCCGCCGCTTCCCTGCACCCTGCTTCTCCGCCCCCCGCTGCTCCCTTACACCTAAAACTGACCCTCAATTCTCCTTTCCTATCCTTTAAACCCCACTTCTTCCCCCCAGCACCAATTCCCCGCCCCCACACCCGATCCATCCCCCCCTGCAAACTGGACCCCCGCAGCCACCATTATTAATTAGCCAGCATCCCTCCTCTGCCGTTCCAGCCGGCTTCAGGTGAGGTGCTGCATGGGGCTTGAGGGGGGGACCCAGATGTGTCCCCCCCCCCCCCCCACGGGCCTCCCATAGCCTCCCATAATATCCGCGCACCCCCGAGCCATCCCTGCTCTGAGTGCATCTCTCCTTCCCTCCTGCTGCTTGCATCTTCTCCCTGAACTGAGTTGTCAGGCTGGGGATTGCGGTGGGGGGAAGCGGTGCGGGTGGGGGTGAAGCCCTGATTAGCTTTGTACCGTCCGCAAATACTGAGATTGAGCTTTTAATCCCATCCTCTAGATCATTTATGAATAAATTAAACAGGATTGGTCCCAGGACAGAACCCTGGGGGACCCCACTTTCCACACCAGATGATTCCGATAACTCCCATTTATCACCACCCTTTGGACTCTTGTAGCCAGTTTTCAATCCAGGTACTCACACTATGGTCCATGCCGACAGACCTTAATTTGTACAGTAAACGCTTGTGGGGAACTGTATCAAATGCCTTTGCAAAATCTAGATACACCACATCCACAGGCCTTCCTTTATCTAGATGGCAGCCCACTTCGTCATAGAAGGTCAATAGATTGGTCTGGCAAGAACGATTCTTCATGAATCCATGCTGATTACTGCTAATGATGCCGTACTGAAAACCTCGTATATAGTACCTTATCCCCTCCAATAGCTTGCAGACTATTGATGTTAGACTAGCTGGCCTGTAGTTCCCAGGGATATACATCTGCCCTTTTTAAATATTTAAAATATTTCACCAATCAGCTGGTACCATTCCAGTCAGTAAATTGTCCACAAAAATTAGGAACAATGGTCTGGCTAACACTTGAGGTGGAAGCCATCTGGTCCCGGTGACTTATTTATGTTAAGTTTTTCAAGTCTATGCTTCTTGTGACATGCTATGAAAATTAACATTACAGTCTTGGTTACTGTATCCCACCGTTTCCCTTGTGAAGACTGAGGAGAATAGATTCAGAACCTTTGCCATCTCTCAGTCGTTTGTAACCAGATTCACTTCATCATCCCTTATGGGGCCAATATGTTCTGGCCTCACTTTCTTACTGTTTATATACTTATATGCATTTTACGCTGGAGTGGAGCCACTCAGGATTTTTATTAGCGCTTTTAAATTATTTCCCATTGGAATGCACTGGCCAATAGCTATATTTTGTATGTTCTTAAAGAACTCCCATTTTTCCTCCATGTTCTTTGATCCTAGGATTTTATCCCATTTAAAATCTTCTCGCAAAGAGTGCAGTTTAGGGAAGTTGGCTCTTTTGAAATTCTGTGTTTTTGTATTATCCGTGCGCTTCCTATTTCTGTGATTTATACTGAAACAAATTGACCTGTGGTTGCTGCTTCCTAAGTTGCCCCGTATTTCCACATTTGCGATCAGGTCTGTATTGTTAGTAATCAGTAGGTCAAGTAACACATTGTTTCTTGTTGGTGCATTGACCATCTGACCCATTAAATTGTCCTGCAAGATATTTAGGAAATGACGAGCCTTAGACAAATGCGTGGTTCCTTTCACCAAGTCTATATCTGGATAATTAAAATACCCCCTTATGACACTGCCTATCCTTGCCACCATTCCAAACTGTGATAGGTGATTCCACCTCCTCCCTTGCTCCATTAGTGATGTCGTCCCTCATATTCACTTGCACATCATTCTTGATGTACAGGCATACCTCTCTACTTTTTTACAATCCCCATATCTGCAATATAGGAAATACCCCTGAATTGTTTCCAGCCAATCATGAGAGCTGTTAAACTAAGTATCTGAAATTCCCACAAAATCAAAATCCTCCTCCTACATCAGCAGCTCCAGTTCTTCTCCCATCTTGCCAGCCTGACTTCTAGAATCAGTGTACAAGCCTCGTTGGTTGTTATGAGGCTGCAATTTGGATTTGTCAACTCACTTACTTTGGGTTTGGGTACTCTAAACACCCTACCGCTAATGCCTCCAATACTACCCTCTAAACATTGTTCCACGCTGGCTATCTCTACATCTGGACCCTTTCCCCATCACCTAGTTTTAACTTTTCAGCCATCTTCTCTCAAAGCCGAGCCACACCCCTTCCCATTTAGGTGCAGTCCATCCCTGCTAAAGAGCCGGTAACCAACTGAGAAATCAGCCCAGTTCTCCAGGAACCCGAACCCCTCCTTTCTACAGCAGCTTCTCAGCCACTTGTTAATTTCCCTAAACTCCTGCTGCCCCTCTGGTGTGGCTAGAGGTACCTATAGTACTTCTGCGAATACTACTTTGGAGGTCCTACTCCTCAATTTAGCTCCTAAGTCCCTAAAATAGTTTTTTAGGACATGACATCTTCCTCTGACTTTGTCATTGGTGCTAACGTGTACCACGACAGCTGGGTCCTCCCCAGCCCCTCCCAATTTGCCGAATCCAAGCGCCCCGTAAACATACAGTTCGGCGTGGTGTGTTTATAATAAGGACTTTTAAGTTGTGTGATATTTGATAGTGTGTGTGTGTGTATTTATATATATATATCTATATATATATATATATATATATATATATATACATATACATACACATACACACACACACACACACACACACACACACACACACACACACACAGTGCAGCACTACTATAGTGATAACTCTAATACCACACCTTGTGCAAATAGTAATTATAATAATACAATCATCACATTATCACACGACTTAAAAGTCCTTATTATAAACACAATTCTTGATTGCTGTGATTTTCTTTCACCACCATGCTCTGATAGAGGGGAGGAACCGAGCCTGTGACGTCACGCTGCCATTGTGGTGAGCGAGTGGACGCTCTTATAATATACACATGCAAGTGTTTGTTTTTTTATCTTATAAGTGTCCTCTTTTAAGCGGGGGTTTTAATAAATAAAAAAAACAGAAAGCACTATGTTTGATTGTATTTTTGATTACATGGCACTGAACTAGAACTCTGGAGTGGAGTCTAAGGAGAGAAGCTTTTTGTATGGGAGATCAACCCTCTATATGAATCACATTGGGAGTAGCTGAAACTGCAAAAGGGCGGATGGTGAACAGTTGATCTACAGTGGAAGGGAGAGATCAATGAGCAGTGATAAACAAAGAGTTATGTTTGAGTCTGCCTGACTCATTCTTGAAGTGGGCAGGTAAAATAGCTGGTGGAGGTGCACACAATATTAAGTGTTTAAAGAAAAGCACAGTGGTGAAAAAATATCACAGAAAATCACAGCAATCAAGATTTGTGTTTATAATAAGCACTTTTAAGTTGTGAGATATTGTGAAGATTGTATTGTTATAATTACGTACCATTTGCACATGGTGTGGTATTAGAGTTATCACTATAGTTGCTGTGTGCGTGTGTGCGCGTGTGTGCGCGTGTGTGTGTGTGTGTGTGTGTGTGTGTGTGTGTGTGTGTGTGTGTGTGTGTGTGTGTGTGTGTGTGTGTGTGTGTTACATATATAACTTTGCTATAAATTTGGTGTCCCCTCAAAATAACTCACACAGCCATTAATGTCTAAACCGCTGGCAACAAAAGTGAGTATACCCCTAAGTGAAAATGTCCAAATTTGGCCCAAAGTGTCAATATTTTGTGTGGCCACCATTATTTTCCAGCACTGCCTTAACCCTCTTGGGCATGGAGTTCACCAGAGCTTCACAGGTTGCCACTGGAGTCCTCTTCCACTTCTCCATGATGACATCACAGAGCTGGTGGATGTTAGAGACCTTGCGCTCCTCCACCCTCCGTTTGAAAATGCCCCACAGATGCTCAATAGGGTTTAGGTCTGGAGACATGCTTGGCCAGTCCATCACCTATACCCTCAGCTTCTTTAGCAAGGCAGTGGTCATCTTGGAAGTGTGTGTGGGGTCGTTATGTTGGAATACTGCCCTGCGGGCCCAGTCTCTGAAGGGAGGGGATCATCCTCTGCTTCAGTATGTCACAGTACATATTGGCATTTGTGGTTCCCTCAAATGAACTGTAGCTCCCCAGTGCTGGCAGCACTCATAGCCCCAGACCATGACACTCCCACCACCATGCTTGACTGTAGGCAAGACACACTTGTCTTTGTACTCCTCACCTGGTTGCCGCAACACATGCTTGACACCATCTGAACCAAAAAAGGTTATCTTGGTCTCATCAGATCACAGGAAATGGTTCCCGTAATCCATGTTATTAGTCTGCTTGTCTTCAGCAAACTGTTTGGGGGCTTTCTTGTGCATCATCTTTAGAAGAGGCTTCCTCCTGGGATGACAGCCATGCAGACCAATTTGATGCAGCGTATGGTCTGAGCACTGATAGGCTGAACCCCCACCCCTTCAACCTCTGCAGCAATGCTGGCAGCACTAATACGCCTATTTCCCAAAGACAACCTCTGGGTATGATGCTGAGCACGTGCACTCAGCTTCTTTAGTCGACCATGGCGAGGCCTGTTCTGAGCGGAACCTCTCCTGTTAAACTACTGTATGGTCTTGGCCACTGTGCTGCAGCTCAGTTTCAGGGTCTTGGCAATCTTCTTATAGCATAGGCCATCTTTACGTAGAGGAACAATTCTTTTTTTCAGATCCTCACACAGTTCTTTGCCATGAGGTGCCATATTGAACTTCCAGTGACCAGTATATGAGAGAGAGAGCGACACCACCAAATTTAACACACCTGCTCCCCATTCACACCTGAGACCTTGTAACACTAACGAGTCACGTGACACCGGGGAGGGAAAATGGCTAATTGGGCAAAATTTGGACATTTTCACTTATGGGTGTATTCACGTTTGTTGCCAGCGGTTTAGGCATTAATGGCTGTGTGTTGAGTTATTTTGAGGGGAAAGCAAACTTACACGGTTATAAAAGCTGAACACTCACTACTTTACATTGTAGCAAAGTTTCATTTCTTCAGTGTTGTCACATGAAAAAATATAATAAAAAATTAGCAAAAATGTGAGGGGTGTACTCACTTTTGTGAGATACTGTATATACATATACAATATACATTTTTAAAATGAAGTGAATCCACTTGGAGTGTACAGCAGCTGCGTTATATGGTTTATATATACACAGGGTCAGAGAATTTTTGCACTTCGCACTTTAGTAAGAATTAGGGTGGCGCCGATTGTCATATACACATAACCCACTGTATGGTCGTTGTCTAAATGTTATGTAGGCACAATTAAAAATGGCTTATTAGTATTATGCCTGTGCTCTAGCAGCACTGGCACATCCCAGTCACACATTCAAGTGGCAGGCATAGGGGGGTAAAGACAGTGCTGAGGACAATGACCAGGAGCGGAGAACTCCCCTGTCATTGCCCATGCATCATTGTATATGGGAGTTACTGTGCCACACTAGCAATGCCTAATACTTTCACCAGGATCATCAATTTGCCATCCCTGTAGCCTTGGTCAGCCAACAGAAAGAGTGTGAGGTTGCATGTGGCATGGGAAAGTGTTTTATCCAGGATTGGATTTTATCCACTGCATGTATAATATAAGGCTGATTTGCACAGAACATGATGCATGGCTGTCACTGCATCTTTTATTAGCTCAGACGAGTATTACAATGAGAACTGGAGTTTACCTTTTAGGGCCGGTTCAGACCATGAATAAAAGAGGAACACGCTGTTCGATTCACCTGCAATCGGAGTGAAATTGCGCTGGACTGCACCAAAAGTAGTACATACACTACTTCATAAAATGCACAGCAACCAGATCACATGGTACAGAAGTAGATTTGGTGCAGGAAAAAGCACTGCGTTTGTGGTGTCCTTAAAGTGGTTGTAAACCCTTACAGACCACTTTGACCTACAGGTAAGCCTAGATTAAGGCTTACCTGTAGGTTTAAGAAATATCTCCTAAACCTACACGGTTTAGGAGATATTTGCAAATGACAGGCACCGCATGTACACTGAGCATGCTGCTGCTAACGACAATAACGCCGTTAATGGCGGCTCCCGCGCGCACACGTGGGGGTGACGTCACTCCGGGTATCATGGCAGCGTCATAGGAGGACAATGAGGTTCGCTTCGGGGGCTTCCATCTCAGGTAAGTTATTCATAATGAGCTAGTATGCTATGCATACTAGCTCATTATGCCTTTGCCTTGCAGGGTCTATTTTTTTTTTTTTTTGATTGGCTTTACTTCCTCTTTAAGTAAACACTGACACCCGCTGCAGTTCGCAAGAGCAGTGCATTTTGAACACGGTGCAGGAAATACACACAGAATGCCTATTTCCCAAACTGCGTTCTGGTGTGAACTGGCCCTTAAATAAAGCATGCTCTGTTTGTAATTTTTAGTATATGAGAATGTTTGACTTTATGTAAATAATCTTAAAACTGACTTGCAAGTGGACCCAATCAGGACAAGAGTTTCTGAAGTTATCCACTTACTTCATCATACATTTTTGCAGCTGTGGCATAATCAGATTTTGCTTCTGCAGTTAAGGCTTCTTGAGTTATAGTCTTTGTTCCAATCTTCCCACTAAAAATGCCTCGAAGAACATCATAGTCTCCAATAGAGCGATACAATCTGAAAAAAAATAAATGTATTTTTTTTATATATATATATATATATATATATATATATATATATATATATATATATATATATATATATATATATATATATATATATAATGGATCTGATATTTAACCATAATCTGCACAATAATGAAATACATATATCTGTTAAATGTCTACAAAAAAAACTAAAAATTGTGCAAAATTATCAACGTATATCAATTGGCCCACAGTGTTTATTAAATTATAATTATGCCAAATACAGGAAAAAAAATGTATAAATTTGTTAATATAAATAATTAAAATAAAGTGCCTCAAAACAGTCCAAACTGTACTCAAATTGTGTCCGTCCGTGCAAATATATTTTCCAATAATAAAATGTCAAAAATGTGTATTGCAGGTCACTTAAAGCGGTATTAAACACAAAACCAAAAATGTAATATGTTGCAGCTTACCAATGCTTGGATGTAGTGTCTGCATTCGTTTTATTTTTTCACCTGGTTATCTGGCCAGTAACACACCTCCTGTATTACAGTGCCCCCAATCTGGATGAAGGAGCAGGGGAGGCACCTTTGAACAACAGAATTTTCACTCAGGGGAGTGTTAGATGTACTAGCAGATTTAGATACACTAACAAATTCAAGCCAAACTCCAACTCATACTGCAGTAACAGCAAATTGTTTTGTTTTGTTTTTTGAGATAAAGGTTTTAAATAAATAAATAAAAGCTGATAATTTTAAGCACCCCTGTTAGTGTTCAATTTATTATCTCAACACCCAAAATTGCATTAATTGTAGGATAACTTGTTCTGTTTAACCACTACAATACTGTGCACTTAAACACCCTTCCTGCCCAGACCAATTTTCAGCTTTCAGTGCTCTCGCACTTTCAGTGACAATTGTGCGGTCATGCAATGCTGTAACCAAATGAATTTTTTATCATTTTGTTCGCACAAATAGAGCTTTAGTTTGGTGGTATTTATTCGCGACTCCGTTTTTTATTTTTTGCGATATAAGCGAAAACATAGCGGAAATTTTGAAAAAAAAACAATATTTTCTCCTTTCTTTTTTAAAAGAAATCCAATAAAATCGAATTTTGTCATAAATTTAAGCCAAAATGTATTCTGCTACATGTTTTTTGTAAAAAAAAATTCCGTTAAGTGTATAATAATTCGCGTGATCACGGACAAATGTACGCAAATGATCATGTAAAAGGGGTGTGCAGGTGATCACGGACACATGTGTGCAGATAATCATTGGGACATGTGATTTTACTGGGACATATGTGAGGGACATGTGTTTTTATTATTTTTGGGACATGTGTGTTTTGGGGACATGTGTGTTTAGGGGACATGTGTGTTTAGGGGACATGTGTGTTTTACTGTGGGGACATGTGTGTTTTACTGTGGGGACATGTGTGTTTTACTGTGGGGACACTAGACTGGTGATCAGTGAGTAAAAAAAACAGCTAATACTCACTGATCACCAGCCGGCTGCAGCGATCCGCTCTCCTCACCGACGACTTCCGTGTGAGGAGAGGAGGGCCGATTGCCTAGCAACCGGCTGTTTGTTTACATCACATGACGGCCGTGATTCGACACGGCCGTCATGTGATCAGGAGGGCCAATCACCGAGCCCTCCTGCCGTTCCGAGATGCGCCGTGTCCGGGTGACACGGCCGCATCGGGATCGCGCTGCTGCGCGGGCGTGCGCGATCCCTCTACTTCTGAAGGACGTTCCGGAACATCCATTCAGAAGTAGACGGCTCCCACCCGGCCGTATATGTACATTGGCCGGGTGGGAAGTGGTTAAAAACAACAGACTAAACGGCTGAATCACCAGGTGAAATTAAAGGAAAGAAAGCCTAAAAAAGAAAAACAAATGTAACTACCGCATCTAAGAATTGGTAAGCTACAATATAGTAAAAGTTTGCTTTTGGCTTCTACCACTTCCAGCCCAGCCTATAACAAATTGATAAGCCTCTTCTCGATCTAGGTGGACGTCATATGACATCCTCTCGGATCACATGGCCACACAGCAGTGCAATCTGTCACTGGCTGCATCCACAAGACAGCAGATGACTGATCAGTGTACCGGTTCGCTGCCGGTACCATGTGAAAGCTGTGACCAATCACAACAGGTCACATGACAGTTGTATACAATGGATGGCTTCTTTTCATGCCATCCATTGTATACAATTGTGTTGCCATCTGTGATCTGTCAGTGTGATCATATAGTACAGACAGGGCCAATCATAGCCCATCTGTACCATGTGATTAGCTCTGGCCAATCACAGCTATTTAAAACAAACCAAACAGAAAGAATCATTTTCATTCAGTAAAATGCTTGCTTATAGCAATGTAATGCACTGCCGTAAGGAATCAGAATATGTAAAAAAAAAAAAAAAAAAAAATCCTGATCACTTCCCCTCTGGTCACAGTGTGTTAAACAAAAAATATATTTTTTTTTGTGCGGTCACCAGTCAGTGTCCCTGTTCACCGCCACACCAGTTATATGATAAAGTTGTACTGCATTGGTGACAGTATATTATTCATTTTCCAAAAAAATATGACACAAAATACCTTGGAATGTATATTTTACAAAAAGGGGTAATTTGGGGGATATTTGTACTGCCCTGTCATTTCCGGGCCTCAAGAAATGAGATAGGCCGTCAGTACATCAGGATTGATTCAGTTTCAGACATATACTACGCTTTGACCTAAACTTACGAAGAACAATTATTTATTGGCAAAATTCAATAACGGAAACGAAGAAAAACATCTTTCTTCATCATACTTAGCTGTAAAATCATTTTCTTTGAGTACATCATGGGACATAGTTAGGCTAATATTCATTGCCTACTGGTTATACTTCATCACCAGGTGGACAGACACTGGTAGACCAAAGGTCTTTAGACAGGAAGTGATCCCCTATATAACCCCTCCAATACAGGAAGTACTTCCGTTTTGTAGCAAGCAGTGAATCCTCAAAAAAGAGGGGAGGCATCTAGGTGTTCAATGATATACTCAAAGAAAAGGATTTTACAAGTAAGTATGACAAAAAAAATCAGATTTTCTTTTTCATACATCATGGGACACAGAGTTAGGCTACTATTCATTACCCACTGGGCAATCCCAGAGCAATAGCCTTGAGGGGAGGGAGACACCCTGCACAAACAAAAGCCATCAGATCTTATACGGCAGCCCACAGTACACTGCAGCCAAAAGCCGAATCCTCTGCTGCTCGAACATCCACTTGATAACATTTTGCGAACGTATGCACTGAAGACCAGGTAGCAGCCTTACAAATCTGAGCCACAGATATCTGATGGTGAAAATACCCAGGAGGTTCCTACACCCCTGGTAGAATGAGCTCTCACCCTAAAGGGAGGAGCTTTACGATCTAGACAAATAAACCTTGACTGCCCGGACAATGTCCAAAGAATGCAATCGTCTCTCTTCCCCTGAACGAGGCGGAGAGAAAAAAGAAGGCAAAATAATGTCCCGATTTAAATGAAAGGCTGACACCGCTTTTGGCAAAAAGGATGTCACAGGTCGTAACACAACTCTGTCGTGGTGAAGGATTAAATATGGTTCCCTGCATGAAAGGACCGCCAACTTCCACACCCTTCTAGCCAAGGTGATGGCCATTAGGAAAGCTAGCTTGTGTGACAGCAAGTCTAATGGAATTTCCTTGATAGGTTCAAATGGTTGTTTCTGTAACACAGACAGCACCAAGTTCAAGTCCCAAGGAAACATAGGTGACCTAATGGGGGAAGCAAACGAGTTTCCCCCCTGCATAAAGGTTTGGACCAGCGAATGGGAGGCTAAAGGCCTTTGGAAGAATACTGACAGGGCCGAAATCTGACCTCTGCTTGTACTCAAAGCCAATCTGATTTCCACAGCTGACTGTAGAAAGAGAATTCTCCCAATCACGTATTCCCGAGGATGCCCTTTTTTTGTTTCTTCACACCAAGCAATACAAAGACTTCCAGACCTTATGATAGATCTTCCTAGTAACAGCTTTTCTAGCATTCACTAAAGGTAGACACCACTGGACCCGAGATGCCACGATCCTTTAACATCCTGGCTTCAATAGCCATGCCGTCAAATTTAGAGACTGTAAATTGGTGTGGAATATAGGACTTTGAGACAGTAGATCAGGGCGACGCGTAAGCGTCCATGGCCCGTCTATTGTCAGTCTCACAATCTCCGGGAACCAGGAACCCCCTCTCTCCAAATCTTGTGCAACAAATGTGGAAGGAGAGGAATCAGAGGGAAAGCATAAACCAGGGAGTACTGGCTCCATGGAACTACCAGAGAATCTGCTCCTCTTGCAAGAGGATCCCTTGTTCGGGACACAAACTGCTGTAGCTTGTTGTTGAACCTGGATGCCAATAGGTCGACCTCTGGCCATCCCCGATGCTGGCAAATTCCCTGGAACACCCCTGGGTGTAGGGACCACTTCCCCGGGCAGATCTCCTGGCGGCTGAGATAATCTGCCTTCCCGTTCTCTACTACGGGATATGGACTGCCGTTAGAATCGGCATATGTCCCTCTGCCCAGGCTAGTATGTGGTTCACCTCCTTCAGAGCTGAACAACTGCTGGTACCGCCTTGGTGGTTTATGCAAGCCACTGCAGGGGCATTGTCAGACTCAACCCTGATAGGGCAGTCCTGAAGCTCCAGTGTCCAGGACCGTAGGGCCAGACGTACTGCCCGTAATTCCAGGACGTTGATGGGCAGGATCTGTTCAGTCCTTGACCATTTTCCCTGAGCTGTGAGCCCCTCTAGGGTCGCTCCCCAGCCTGAGAGACTGGCATCAGTAGTCAGTACTCTCCAAGTTACCAGGAGGAAGGATCCTGCTCTGTCATAGAGCCTGTAATGAGTGATTTCTGAGCAGGAGATCATCCAGATACCCGAGCACCAAGATCCCGCGGGCCGTTAAAAGATCCAGTACTGGCGCTAGGACCTTTGTGAACACCCAGGGAGCTGTAGCAAGCCCGAAGGGTAGAGCCACAAACTGAAAATGATGTTCCTCTACTGCGGCTGAAAGATAGGTACGTGTAAATACGCATCTTTTATATGGATGGCGGCTAGAAAGTCTCCCCATCTGGATTGAGGCTACTAGTGACAAGACAGACTCAATCCGAAAGGACTGGATCAGTAGATACTGGTTCAGGGATCTTGGATCCAAAATGGGCCCTGTGTCCCCATTTGGTTTTTGAACAGTAAACGGGTTCGAGTAAAACCCCACGCCTCTTTCGGATACAGGAACCTCTAAAATCACTCCTTGATGCACTAAATGATGTAGTGCCTGAAACAGGGAATGCTGGATTTTAGAAACCTCTAATGCCGCGTACACACGATCGGACTTTCCATCAGACTAGGTCCGGCGGACCGGAATCCGTTGGACAATTCGATCGTGTGTGGGCTCCAGCGGAATTTTTTCCCAAAAGTGAAATCTCCTTATTCTAGTCCGGTCGTACGTCATCACGTTCAAATCCGTCGGACTTTGGTGTGCTTGGGTGTGGCCAAGTCCGTTTGATCGGAAAGTCCGTCGGAACTCCGCCGAAAGTCGGTCGGGAAGACAGTTGAAAAGTCAGTTCGTATGTGCGTGACATAAGGGGGAAACCCCCGTAAAACTCCAGCTTGTAACCACGGGGTATAGTTGAGGTGACCCACTTGTCCTGAACAATTGTTCTCCAAAACGGCCGCAAAGTGCAGCAGCCTTCCCCCCACCCGATAGAGTGGGGGTGTCCCCTCAAAAGGAGGGCTTGGTGCTGGGTTTAGAAGAGTTTTGGACCCAGGACTTTCTCTGGCCCTGGCCTTGTGGCTTGCCCCTGGCTCTAGCGCCCTGATGGTGGCAGAAACTGCCTTGGTGCTGGGACACTTGAGGAAGCAGTCCCTGAGGTTTAAAATGAGGAACGCCTGGTGCTTTTCTTCACAAGTAGAGAACTCTCCCCTCCGGAAATCTTTTGGATATATTTGTCCAAATGATCACAAAATAAACGTTCCCCATGAAAGGGGAAACCTGCCAATAACGTTTTACAAGGAAGCTCGGGTGACCAGAGCCAAAACGAGAAACCTGCTGTATTGAATCCTTTAACCGCTTCCCGACCGCCTCATGTAGATATACGTCTACAGAATGGCACGGGCAGGCAAAAGCACGTACCTGTACGTCCCCTTTAATTGCCTGCCCGTGGGTCGCGCGCTCGCGACGCGGTCGGGAGCTCCGTGACCCCGGCCGCGGGACCAGCGGACCCGATCGCCGCTGGTGTCCCGCGATCGGGTTACGGAGCTGAAGAACGGGGAGAGGTATGTGTAAACAAACCTCTCCCCTCGCTTCCTACTCTGCCTGTCATTGATTGGCTGTTCCCGATCATCGGGAAAGCCGATCAATGACGTCAGCCCCGCCCCCTAATGTAAAAAAACACACACACGTCACAGCCCATAAACCCTCCCCTCCCCCTAGTGGTTAACTCTTTCACTACAACTGTCATTTATACAGGAATTAATGCATTTAAATAGCATTGATTGCTGTATAAATGACAATGGTCCCAAAAATGTGTCAAAAATGTCCGATGTGTCCGCCATAATGTCGCAGTCACAAAAAAAAAAAAAATCGATGATCGCCGCCATTACTAGTAAAAAAAAAAAATATTAATAAAAAATGCTATAAAACTATCCCCTATTTTGTAAACGCTATAACTTTTGCGCAAACCAATCAATAATCGCTAATTGCGATTTTTTTTACCAAAAATATGTAGAAGAATACGTATCGGCCTAAACTAAGAAAAAAAAAAAAAAGTTTTTTTATATATTTTTTGGGGATATTTCTTATAGCAAAAAGCAAAAAATTTTGCATTTTTTTCAAAATTGTCGCTCTATTTTTGTTTATAGCGCAAAAATTAAAAACCGCAGGGGCGATCAAATACCACCAAAAGAAAGCTCTATTTGTGGGAAAAAAAGGACGCCAATTTTGTTTTGGAGCCACGTCGCACGACCACGCAATTGTCAGTTAAATCGACGCAGTGCCGAATCGCAAAAAGGGGCCTGGTCCTTTGGCAGCCAATTGGTCCGGGGCTGAAGTGGTTAAGGAGTCAACAGCAAAACACAGTGCTCGAGGAATATCTGTCTGTTTCAGCCAGATCATTCTCCCGGATAGGCCTGTCAGGCCATCTGATCTGATACTTTACGGACAGGCAGATACCAATTGCTGCAACAGCTGGCTGAATAGATGAACTGGCCAAAGAAAAGGAAGCCTTTAATAATGACTCCAATTTCTTGTCAACAGGGTCTTTCAAGCCCTGTGCGTTATCTACCGGGCAAGTTAAGTTCTTGTTTAAGGAAGAGACTGTTGCTTCTATGGCTGGCATGCTCCACTTCTTAACGGACTTATCATCCACGGGATATAAAAGGGAACACCTCTTAGGAGGAACAAAAATCCTGTCAGGATGTTCCCAATCAGCATATACCGCCTGTTCCAACAGAGGGTGTAAGGGACCCTCAGGGACCCCAAAGAGGACCAGCGGGGCTCAGTAACATCTGTAAGAGGCAACTTAATGGCAGAACGAATCATCTCAGTAAGAGTCTGGATCAAAAGCCTCTGCGACTGAGAGGCAGATATCATCTGGATATCTTCTTGTCGAGATTGCTCAGAAGCAGACTCATCCGCCAGGCCCTCCACAGAATCCTGAGCTCTTAGTTCCTGCCCATCCTCAACCCATTCCTGCTCCAAACTAGGAGGCTCCGGGGAGGGGCATCTGTCACCCTTCTTGCCACCCTGCGGGATGGAGGCAATCATGCCACCAATCGTGTGCTCTAACCCAGCTAGGGCCGAGGACAGTTCATCGTTGGTGATAAAGGGTGAATCAGCAGCGTTGACTGTATGCACAATATCAGATAGGCGCGGCGGCTCAGGTTGCCCGGAATCCCCTGGTCCTTCAGGGGATACAAAATTAGGGATACGACTAGTCTCATCAAGAACTACTGATGACATAGGTGTGCTCTTCCCTGTAGTGTTAGTCCGGCTCCTATTTTTTTTTTTTTTAAAGACATTTATAAGCCACAAAAAGAGTACCTGGGTGTAGTATTAACACACCTCAGAAGGGAGACCCTTTAATAGGGCTCACAAAGTCCCTATGCAACAATCCTGCTAAGCACCTTTAACCTGCCAAGCAACACATGACCAGGGTAAGGAGAAATGAGCCGCTGCAAATGCCTGATTCAGAGCCTGCTCTGTGTCCCACAGCAGCCTTCTGGAAGCACTGCATGCTTGGCATACACAGCTTAAATAAGTTGGCTGTGCGCCGGAACGTTCTGCACAAAAGTGTGCACGTACGTGCATGGTCCCAGCGAATGGGCGTGGCTGTACTTGCGTATAACGCAAATCTTTGTGCGCCTAGATAAAGGCTATGGCGCATGTGCGGCTCCGCAAAGCTGCCTGCACCATGGCCGCCAAACAAACTGCTGAGCACAGCAGCGCTCTTGCGAACACACATGTGCAGTTACGAACCACGGCGAAATGGCGCACCGTCGTGGTAAACAAGGTAAACAACAGCCAGACACAAGCAAAAAAGGTACACTTTGCAAACACCCACAGCTAGCCCAAAACTCCCCGGTATGGTCACTGCACACAGATGTCCAGCCTCTAGCTAGCTTGACTTATGGTTACAATCACTGGGACACCCCACAAGAAGTAAATAAAGGGGTTTCACTGACCCATCCAGGCACAGGGCAGCTTAGAAACTAAGAGCCCAATCTTCACCTATCACGGTGGGTTCCTGTCACTTGAGGACCTTCAAGGACTGGGTACCCTTTTCAATGTTTAGGGTCCACTCCCTTGGACCTGTACAGCACCCTGCATGAATGCCTTGGAGCTGTGGTGTCCAGGATTCCACTTCGCAGGGTCCAATGCCCGGAGGCCGCATTACAGGCAAAACCTGGCAGGATCTTGAGTCTTCTTTGCAAGGCTCGGGTACCATTTATCTTAGCATAAAAAAGCCTCTGTCAAATGGATCTCATCGGTCAATCCCTTGAGTAATTTAACCGCTTCAGCCCAGGAAACTTTTACCCCCTTCCTGACCAGAGCACTTTTTGCGATTTGGCACTGCGTCGCTTTAACTGACAATTGCCTGGTCGTGTGACGTTGCACCCAAACAAAATTTACGTCTTTTTTCCCCCTACACATAGAGCTTTCTTTTGGTGGAATTTGATCACCTCTGCATTTTTTTTTCGTGCTATAAACAAAAAAAAAGGAGCGACAATTTTGAAAAAAAGGCAATATTTTTTACTATAAAAAATATTCCCCAAAAATAAAAAACAAATTGTTCCTCGGTTTAGGCCGATATGTATTCTTTTACATATTCTTGGTAAAAAAAATATATCGCAATAAGCGTATATTGATTGGTTTGCGCAAAAGTTATAGTGTCTACAAAATAGGGGATAGTTTTATGGCATTTGTATTATAAATTCTTTTTTTTATTAGTAAATAAGTGGCGGCGATTTTTATCGTGACTGCAGCATTATGGCGGACACATGTGACATTATTTTGGGACCATTGTCATTTATACAGCGATCACTGCTATAAAAATGCACTGATTACTGTGTAAATGACACTGGCAGGGAAGGGGTTAAACACCAGGGGGCGATGAAGGGGTTAAGTGTGTCCTAGGGAGTGATTCTAACTGTGGGGGGTGGGGTTCCACTCACACGATAGCGATCACTGCTCCCGATGACAGGGAGCAGTGATCTCTGTCATGTCACAAGGCAGCACGGGAAAATGCCTTGTTTACATTCCCCCGTTCTGTAGCTCTGTGACACAATTGCTGGGACACTGATCGTCTCCACAGGGACGGTCACGCTGTTCGCACGTGCCCACTAGCCCCGCCAATTAAAGGGGATGTACAGGTACGTCCATTTGCCCACCGCTGCCTTTGTGCCGACATATAATCGGCGTGCAGCAGTCAGCAAGTGGTTAAGAATAGTTTGTGGGACAAGAGACCCGGAGCTCAGAGAGCTCAAACAACCGTGCCATCCACCTTGCAGACACTGATACAAAACTGAAGTACTTTCCGTATGGGAGGGGTTATATAGGGGAACACTTCCTATCTAAAGACCTTTGGTCTACCAGTGTCCATTCACCTGGCGATGAAGTATAACCAGTAGGTAATGAATATTAGCCTAACTCAGTGTCCCATGATGTACGAAAAATAAATACCACCAAAAGAAAGCTCTATTTGTGTGAACAAAAATGATAAAAATTTTGTTTGGGTACAGTGTTGCATGACCGCGCAATTGTCATTTGTAGTGCGCTGAAAGCTGAAAATTGGCCTGGGCAGAAAGGGGGCAAAAGTGCCCGGTCCTAAAGTGGTTAATACCACAAATACTGTTACCCAAAATTGATCTATATTAGCCGCATCCAGCCCGCCGTATAGTACAATGACGGAGGAGTGGAGCGGCTCTCGTTCGGGGCTAATGTCATGTGGTGTCGGCCCATTTAAAAGTGATCGGAAGCGTGCAGCTCTTTTAGTGGCAGCGTGTCCCTAGGACACAGCTCCTTACCGACAGGGGTAAACAGCCAATGACCTCAGCTGTTTACCATGTTATCCATTCACAGCTGTTTACAAATGATGGTTTCCAGTGTGAGGAGAGAAGAGCCAGGATCAGCGAGTTACCAATATGTGTCTGTATTGTACTGCACCAAAGCACAGAATAAAGAGAACATTTCACATCGCCCCATCAGCAATGTAACAGTCCTCATCAGTGCCCAGCAGTGCACCTGTCACCCATCAGTAACCATAAAGTGCAGTTGTCACCATCAGAGACTGCCATCAGTGTGTTAGCGGTGCACCTGTCACCCATCAGTGACCGTCATCAGCCACCCACCAGTGATCTTCATCAGCCACCCACCAGTGATCGTCAGCAGTCCTCCGTCACCCAAGTACCCATCGCACAGCCCATCACCAAAGTACCTGTCGCACACGCACCATCAGCAGCATGTCCAAAAAATTTTACATCAGTGCGGAGGCGTTTCAGATCCTCAGCATGACTGGCAAGAGCAGCAGGTAGCTCTCACAGTCAGATTCCGATTCAGAGTTTGAACTGATTATAAGCAGTGGATCAGCGACCAAATCGGAGGAAGAAAGGGTTCCTCCTAAAAGGATACGGCGCTCTGAAAACCAGGCAGCTGCCAGCGATAGACCCCAGGATGAAATGCCCAGTACCAGTACTACAGTATCACCCTCAAGTACCAGCACTGGAGTGTCACATCCCCCAAGAGTCAGGGCCACACCATGCCTCCCAGATGCTCTCGCCAACCCAACATGGCTACCTTCCAACTCGGGATCACCAAGCATTCCCCCTTTCACCGCACAGCCAGGTTGTTCAGGACAATACCGAGAATTTCTCAGAATTTTATTTTATTTATTCTTTGCTTCAATTTACTGTGGATATGACAAATCTTTATGCCAAGCAGTATATTTCTAAAAAACCCCATTCAGCCTATGCCCGTCCATATCAGTGGAGAAATCTAAAATTCGTCCAGCAGTGAAGATGGCTGCTGTTCCTGCAGGACTGGATTGTGCTACTAACATGTCTGTGAATCTGAACTCAGACAATATGGCATATTTCCCATGATTGGCAAGCCAAGTGGATTGATTACAAGTAAGTTTGGAGTTGCTAATGTAAGCCACCCCACTGGTTGCTTTTTCACCTTGTGCTGTGAAGCTGTCCACCGCCTGCCGATCCATACAGATGCTGACAAGTGATTTATGACATGAGCCTGTTATATCCGTTTTCTGGTAAGCAGATTGATTGTAAACACGGTGGTGTGGTGTGCTGTGTTCACACTGAAGCTGGTGTAGGGCTTCTTTCTTCTTTTTATTGTCATAGGCCATCATTTGAACGCGGCTTATTGGCACTGCACACCTAGTTTATATGTATATTTATTTTGTAATCAACAAATTTATGCTGGCTGCTTCTTATCTTTATGACATCAAATTAGCGCAGGTATTTCTTGTGTTTTTTACTCTGTTTTCATAGTTTGTTTTAAAATTTTGCAAACAGGTAATTTTACTCCTTCATTGATGTGCCCTGATGAGGCTGCACTGATAAGCACTAATGAGCATTTATAGGTGGCATAGGCCCTGATAGGTGGCACTGGTAGGCAGCACTGATTTTCACTGGTGGGCGGCACTGGTGGGCACAGATGAGGCAGCAGTGGCTCTCCCTGTTCAGGACCGATGTCCCTCTGACAGAAGCCGATGATCGGCTTTTTATTTTTTTAGCGTGAGAAAATAAAAATAGCCAATTACCGTCTCCGTTTACATTAAGTGATCAGCTGTTATTGTCTGATAGCTGATCATGTAGTAGGAGGTCGGGATAGGCCCCTTACTCCGATCAGCCGGGTCTCGTGGAATCGCTGATCACAAGGCGTGCAGGCAGCTCATGCACGGGAGGACATACATCGACACCCTCCTGGCAATTTAGGCCCACGATGTAGCCGTCTTTCGGCTATAGCGCAAGAATGAAGAGGTTAAAGAAACTTAATAGAACTCCAAGTAACTATGCAATGGACTTTATTAATTTCCCTATATATATATATATATATATATATATAATAAAATTATATACGATACAATCTCTACCTCATCTATAAAAAAAAGTGTGTGTGTATATATATATATATATATATATATACACACACACATACACACACACACACATACATATATATACACACACACACACACACACACACACACACACACACATACATATATATATATATATATATATATATATATATATATATATATATATATATATATATATATATATATATATACATATACATACATACATACACATATACTCATAGTATATATACACTATAATATCAAAAGTATTGGAACGCCTGCCTTTACATGCACATGAACTTGAATAGTATCCTAGTCTAAGTTCATAGGGTTCAGTATTGAGTTGGCCCACCTTTTGCAGCTATAACAGCTTAAACTCTTCTGGGAAGGCTGCCCACAAAGTTTAGAAGTGTGTCAATGGGAATGTTTGACCATTCTTCCAGAAGCGCATTTGTGAGGTCAGGTACTGATGTTGGACAAAAAGGCCTGGCTCGCAGTCTTCGCACCAATTCATCCCAAAGGGTTGAAGTCGCGTGCATGGCAGTCAAGTTCCTCCACCCCAAACTTGCTCATCCATGTCTTTATGGACCTTGCTTTGTGCACTGGTGTGCAGTCATGTTGGAACAGGAAGGGGGTCCCAACTGTTCCCACAAAGTTGGGAGCATGAAACTGTCCAAAATGTCTTGGTATGCTGACACCTTAAAGTGATACTAAAGCCTTGTTTTTTTTTTGTAATGGTATACTTGTCTGCTCTGTGCAATGGTTTTTCACAAAGCAGCCTGGATCCTTCTCTTCTTGGGTCCCTCGCCGGCACTCCTAGCTCCCCCCTCCTGCCAGATGCCCCTACAGTAATCAGCTTACTCTGGGGGCAACCAAGCAGGCGTGCTCCCGACCCACGGCTCTAGGTCCATTCACATACGGAGCTGTGGTTTGGCCCCATCCCCTCCGTCTCCTGATTGGCTCACTGGCTGTGATTAACCAATGGCTCCCGCTACTGCCAAAAGCCAATCATAGAATGCATGAAGGTAAAAAAACCTTTTGCCTTTACGACAACTTTAAGAGTTCCCTTCACTGGAACTAAGGGGCCAAGCCCAATCCCTGAAAAAAAAAAAAAACACCATAATCCCCCCCCTCCACCAAATGATGTGGACCAGTGCACAAAGGAAGGTCCATAAAGATATGGATGAGTGAGTTTGGGGTGGAGGAACTTGACTGGCCTGCACAGAGTCCTGATAGACAACCTGATAGAATACCTTTGGGATGAATTAGAGTAGAGACTGCGAGCCAGGCCTTCTCAACCAACATCAGTACCTGACCTCATAAATGCACTTCTGTAAGGATGGTCAAACATTTCCATAGACATACTGCTAAACCTTGTGGACAGCCTTTCCAGAAGAGCTGAAACTGTTATGGCTGCAAAGAGCGGGTCAACTCAATATTGAACCCTACGGACTAAGACTGGTACTTTTGACAATACACAGTGCATTCGGAAAGTATTCACAGCGCTTCACTTTTTCCACATTTTGTTATCTTACAGCCCTATTCCAAAATGGATTCAATTAATAATTTTCCTCAAAATTCTACAAACCACACTCCATAATGACAATGTGAAAGAAGTTTCTTTGAAATCTTTGCCAATTTAATAAAAATCATATGTACATAAGTTTTCACAGCCTTTGCCATGACACTGAAAATTGAGCGCAGGTACATCCTGTTTCCACTGATCATCCTTGAGATGTTTCTACAACTTCATTGAAGGCCACCTGTAGTAAATTCAGTTGATTGGACATGATTTAAAAAGGCACACACCTGTATATATAAGGTCCCACAGTTGACAGTGCATGTCAGAGCACAAACCAAACCATGAAGTTCAAGGAATTGTCTGTAGACCTCCATCATCCATAAATGGAAGAAGTTTGGAACTACCAGGACTCTTCCTAGAGCGGGCTGCTCGGCCAAACTGAGCAATCGGGGGAGGAGGGCCATAAGTCAGGAAGGTGACTAAGACCCCCAATGGTCACTCAGAGAGCATTTCTCTTTGGAGAGAGGAGATCCTTCCAGAAGATCAACCATCTCTGCAGCACTTCACCAATCAGGCCTGTATGAAAGAGTGGCCAAACGGAAGACACTCCTCAGTAAAAGCACATGACAGCCTGCCAGGAGCTTGCCAAACAGCACCTGAAGGACTCTCAGACCATGAGAAACAAAATTCTCTGGTCTGATGAAACAAAGATTGAACTCTTTGGCCTGAATGGCAAGCGTCATGTCTGGAGGAAACCAGGCACTGCTCATCACCTGGCTAATACCATCCCTACAGTGAAGCATGGTGGTGGCAGCATCATGCTGTGGGGATGTTGTTCAGTGGCAGGAACTGGGAGACTAGTCAGGATTAAGGGAAAGATGAATGCAGCAAAATACAGAGACATCCTTGATTAAAACCTGCTCCAGAGCACTCTGGACCTTAGACTTGGGCGAAGGTTCATCTTGCAACAGGAGAACGACCCTAAGCACTAGAGGTTCGACTGATATGGGTTTTTCTCGGGCCGATATTTATAAATTGTGGCTGCCGATGGCCGATATATGATGCCGGCTTTTTTGGGCCAATATGTTAGGTCGATTGTTTTTGCCTGCAATGCGATTTTAAATGCGCTTCACAGGCGCATTTAACCCCTTCCTTGGCCGCTAGCTGGGTTATAAGCACCCGGCTAGTGGCTAAATAGCGCCGCTAAAATGATGGTAAATCGCCACTAAAACTAGCAGTGTTTTACCGTCAATGCCTGCCCGCTCCAGTGTGTAAGCAGCCTTAAGTAATAAGTGATACAGAAAATGTCTTACATTTCATTAAACAAAACAAACCTCCAATCAGTTCACTAGTATGAATAATTTAGATAAAAAAAACAGGTAATCAAAACTTTTGGACAAAAAAAAAAAAAAAATGGGCTAACTACAGTTTTTTTTTTAAATCATTAGTGTATTTTTTCCAAAAAAAAATTGCGTTTGAAAGACCACTGCGCAAATACCATGTGACATAAAATATTGCAACAACCGCTATTTTATTCCCTAGGGTCTCCGCTAAACAAATATATATAATTTTTGGGGGTTCTAAGTGATTTTCTATCAGAAAATACAGGATTTTTACTTGTAAGCAACAAGTGTCAGAAAAGAGTTAGTCTTTAAATGGTTAAACTGAGAACTTCTCCACAGAGTTCAGTCTATTGATAAAAAGAAACATTGCATCTTTTTGGTCTTTTCTTGGCAGAATGCCCAGAGAGGAGACAAGTTGCTCCAGGGGAAGACTTGGGCAACTTGCATCGACTTCTATTACAGAAGTCATTTGCGAGTCGCGCTGAAGTTATAATCGGCCTTTTTTATCAGCACAATCGGTCGGCGGATATATCGGTCAACCTCTACTAAGCACACAGCCAAGATAACAAAGGAGTGGCTACGGGACAACTCTGTGAATGTCCTTGAGTGGCCCAGCCAGAGTCCAGACTTGAAGCCGATTGAACATCTGGAGAGATCTGAAAAATGGCTGTACACAGACACTCCCCATCCAACCTGATGGAGCTTGAGAGGTCCTGCAAAGAAAAATGGGATTAACTGCCCAAAAATAGGTGTGCCAAGCTTGTAGCATCATACTCAAAAAGACTTGAGGCTGCAATTGGTGCCAAAAGGTGGCAAGTATTGAGTAAAGGCTGTGAATACTTAGGTACGTTATTTTTTTTTTCGAGTTTTATTTTTAATAAATTTGCAAAGATTTCAAACAAACTTCTTTCAAGTTGTCGTCATGGAGTATTATTTGTAGAATTTTGAGGAAAATAATGAATTTAATTCATTTTGGAATAAGGTTGTAACATAACAAATTGTGGAAAAAGTAAATCGCTGTGAATACTTTCCGGATGCACTGTAGTGTGTGCATTTACAATTTTTTGTTTTAGGAGCCTCAAAAGCATTGCACCAGCGATCAGCAGATTGCTGATGCCATGTAGGTCTTCTGCAGACTGTCAATGTAAGCTAACATCATACAGGCAGTTTTACCTTGACAGGAAGATTCAATGAACTACCACAGCGATGGTAGTTCATTGATAACTACAAGCCAACAGCCGCAAAGGATGTCGGTACTTGTAGATCATTGATTCACAGGGATCTGTAAATCAATGATGCTGCCATATGTGCAGAGCCCTATGCGGCGGTGCTCTATGAATTGCGACAGCAAGTACGTGGAAGAAGATCCATGGCTCGCTGCCACCCATGGGGGGGGGGGGGGTATCAGGGGGAGAGGGGTCTGATGCTGAACATGTTACACCCTAAATAAGGTGTAACTTGCTCAGAAAAGTGAACTTATCCTTTAAGACCATTCAGAATCAATAGTATGCAATAATAATGAAGCAATTTAAATCAAAGTTTATATTGAGACCTCTGGGCACTTACGTTCTTGCTTTATGTATCCCACCAGGACTCCCGTTGACCTAATCTCCTTATGAATTGCAACCTCTCCAATGTTTCTGAACTTTTTCAACCCCCCAAAAGGCTAGGATCTTTATCATGACACAACCTAAAATGTTTTGAAACATAACACAACCTATTGAAGGGAGTGCTATATCATTTTAGGATTTATTTTTTTGATGTTTCATGTGTGGCTGGTGTGAAGCGCATCTAGTGTATAAGCATAGCTCCCAAAGAGCTGCAAGGCACTTTACTGTGTGGTGCGATATGTCCACATATGTTGATATCTTTTTAATGGTATTCCTTTTTGAAAGAAATGTGGACCTTTCCATTAAAAAACAAACTGTTATGCCGCATACAAACGGTCGGAATTTCCGATGGAAACAGTCCGATGGGAGCTTTTCATCGGATTTTCCGACCGTGTGTACGCCCATGGGTCTTTTTCTGTCAGAATTTCCGACGGACTTTGGATTGAGAACCTGTTTTCCGTCGGAAAAATTAACATTGGATTTTCGGATCATGTGTATGCAATTCCGACACGCAAAATTCCGACGCATGTTCGGAAACTATTCGACGCATGCTCAGAAGCATTAAACTTCCCTTTTATAGTGCAGTCGAACGTGTTGTATGCCGTGGTGTTATTGACCGTCAAAATTTGGTGTGACCGTGTGTAGGCAAGACAGAGTTTGAGCGAAATTCCGTAGGAATTCCGACGGGAAAACCATCAGAGCTTTTTCCAACGAGAATTCCGA
Source organism: Lithobates sylvaticus (assembly GCA_028564925.1). NCBI lineage: Eukaryota > Metazoa > Chordata > Amphibia > Anura > Ranidae > Lithobates > Lithobates sylvaticus. The sequence goes on along the minus strand of CM053030.1, from coordinate 137,080,752 downwards.
CCGTGTGTACGCGGCATTAGTCTCCTTCCCACACCTCTGTTCTCAATTATGAGAAGAGATAGCATTTTACAAAAGATAAATAAAAGTAAACCTGTCACAACCCTAGCCAATTTAAAGAGGAAGTAAACCCTCTTTTACAACTTTAGCTTACAGGTAAGCCTATATTAAGGCTTACCTGTAGCTAACAGGGATATCTCCTAAACCTGCACGGTTTAGGAGATATACCTGTATTTGCATGTGCCGACGTCATGCGGCACATGCGCACTAGCGGCAACTGAAGCAACGACACTATATGCCAATGCTTCAGTTGTTATATGCCGCGCTCGTGCGCATGACGTCATCGCGGCTACGGCAAATCACAGCGCCGGAGCCGCGATACCCGGAAGTCACTCCAGGAGAAGATGTCGGCGGTCGGAGGGGGAGAAGAGGACCGCTGCCGAGGCTTCGATCTCAGGTAAGTGATACATAATTAGCTAGTATGCTATGCATACTAGCTAATTATGCCTTTGTCTTGCAGGTTTTTTTTTTTTTTTTTTTTCGTTTTTGCTAAGAGGGTTTACTTCCTCTTTAAATGTAGCATATAACGATAAAAAAAACACATAAGCAGCAGGTAACTTCAGTGAAAAATAAATGTCAGAAATAGCAATAGACACAGAGATATAGAAATTGCATGCTATTCTCAACTTTCCACAAGTGGAGCTTCTATGCATGAAGGTAAAAAACCTTCTGAAAGCAGCTTCCCCCCAGACCCCCCCCCCCCGCAATACTTACCTGAGGCCGATCGCAATCCAGCGATGTGCACTAGAGTCGCTGCTCTCCCGGGTCTCTGCCTCCTCATTGGCTGAGACACAGCAGCAGGAGCCATCAGCCAGGGAGGAGACAGTGAGGGTAGGACTAAGCCACACTCTGTCTCCCATAGACACACAGAGATAGCTCGAGAGCGGCTTGCAATGCGGGCACTCGGAAGGGGGGAGAAGCCCAGAGCTCCAGCAGGGGACCCAAGAAGAGAAGGATCCGGGCAGCTCCGTGCATTGTACAGAGCAGGTAAGTACATGTTTCTTATTTATAAAAAAAAAAAATTGGTTTATTATCACATTAAGCCCCCTCTTCAACCTCCCTCCCCTCCATATTGTTCTTTGAATATGATGGGCAGCCTCACAGACTAAAAAGAAGGCTCAGGAGGCAGGATCTGACAGGCTAAACTAGACTCTAGATTTGCATAGACGCTTAACTGTCTATAGCACTGGATCTAATGAATGTTTAAAAAGAACTTTAGCATTCTTAGGTTATGCACTTTTTTTGCACCACATGCTAAAACAGAATTACTTAGGATATTAATAGATTTACTTTAATCTGTAAACGTACATTAAAAAAACACACAAACATGTTTTTTTGTCTTCTGTACTGCATACCTTGCAAGCTGTAGCCATCTGATGACATCAGGAGGAAGCTCAGTCCTGCCCCGCATCTTCTTTGCTGGCGGCTCCTCTGGTGGCTGCAGGTGCTGCAGTCCTTTTTCCAGCAGCAGGATACCCAGTGGCTGCTGCAGGCTTTGTATACTACTTGTGCTCACACTTGTTGGGTTCAGGTCAAGGAGTTCAATGTGATGATAACACATATTCTGCAGGGGAAAAACTTGCCTTATTCAAAAGTAAACAAATATACTAGCACCAGGGAAAAAAAAAAAAAAAGAAACTGGACACAGATTATTTTCCTTTTACAGACTAAAGTTGCACTGTCCCAAAAGAAGAATAGGTAAAAGAAAAAGAAAAACATAAAAAAATCATTGTAGCCTAGGACTGAACAAGAGAAATCTATCTATTCCCCCATCAACGTTAACCGCTTTCAGACCGGACCATTTTGCGATTCGGCACTGCGTCGCTTTAACTGACAATTGCATGGTCTTGCGACGTGGCTCCCAAACAAAATTGACGTCCTTTTTTTCCCACAAATAGAGCTTTCTTTTGGTGGTATTTGATCGCCTCTGCGGTTTTTATTTTTTCCGCTATTAACAAAATAATGGCGCCAATTTTGAAAAAAAAGCATTTTTTACTTTTTGCTATAATAAATATCCCCAAAAAATATCTAACATTTTTTTTTTTTTTTCCTCAGTTTAGGCCGATATGTATTCTTCTACATATTTTTGGTTAAAAAAAAAAAAATGTCAATAAGCGTTAATTGCTTGGTTTGAGCAAAAGTTATAGCGTCTACAAAATATGGGTTCGTTTTATGGCATTTTTATTAATAATTTTTTTTTTTCTAGTAATGGCGGCGATCTGTGACTTTTATCGTGACTGCGACATGGCGGACACGTCGGACAATTTTGACACATTTTTGGGACCATTGTCGTTTTTACAGCGATCGGTGCGATTAAATTGCACAGATTACTGTAAGAATGACACTGGCAGAGAAGGGGCTAACCACTAGTGGGCTAGGGAAGGGTTAAGTGTGTGCTAGGGAGTGTTTCTAACTGTAGGGGGGAGGGGCTGTGTGTAACACTACACTGATCAGCTCTCCCGATTACAGGGAGAGCTGATCAGTGTCACTAGGCAGAACAGGGAGATTCTGGTTTACTTTAGCATCTCCCCGTTGTTCCTCTCCGCGAGACGATCGCGGTTATCCCCACGGCAATCGAGTCTGCGGGACCCACGACCCGACTCACGGAACTCTCGACGGGCACGCCGGCGGCGTGCACGCAAATGGCATGGCGGCAAATTCAAAGGTACGTACCTGTACGCCCATATACCTGGCCGTGCCATTCTGCCGACGTATATGTACATGCGGCTTTCGTAATGTGGTTAAACACTGTGGTCAGAGGAACCTAGATTACCGTCTATTGTATGCAGACATCGGCAGTAACCATAGCTGCCTGAAGACTCAGCTCTTTCAAATGGACTTTTCTTGAGGCAGGTGGTGCTGACAGAAAACACCCTTGAATAGAATTTCAGCTAATGCCACAGGAATTGTCAAAAAACTATGGCCAGGTTAACAATAGATGGCAGTTCAAATATCTTTTCCCTTGTGTAAAAGGGGAAAGGCACATGCTCAGATATGAAAGAGCCTTAACTCTTTTGTTGCCGGAGCAATTTATTTATTTTTGTTTATTTGCCCACGCATACTAAAAATAGTATTTTTTATAACTGCTTACCTGTAAAATCCTTTTATTAGAGTACATCATGGGACACAGAGCCTAAGTAATAACTTATAGAGGAGTGGCACCTAAAAAAAAAATATATTAAAAGTCAGCAACTACAAATACTGCAGCTGTTGACTTTTAATAAAAGGACACTTACCTGTTCCAGGGTCCAGCGATGTCGGCAGCAGATGACAAGCACCACATCTCAGCTGCCCCCGCCAGCATCCTCTGTCAGGGAATCAGGAAGTGAAGCGTTACGGCTTCACTGCCCGGTTCCCTACTGCACATGCGCGAGTCGCGATGCGCGTCTTCACTGGTCCCCATTGTGTCCTGGGAACTGGGTGTTTCCCAGAACACAACGGGGGGGGGGGGGCATCTGTGGCTAGCTATTCCCGGAAGTGGGTGCAGATACCTGGATTATACAGGTATCTGCACCCCCCTCCCACCTGAAAGGTGCCAATTGTGACACCAGAGGGGGGGGGGGGGGTGGGTTCCGATGAGCGTAACTTCCACTTTAGGGTGGAGGTGCGCTTTAATGGGTTATGGGCCACCTTCAGATGTTGACACTGGTATACCCAATACAACAAGTTCACTCCCCTATATAACCCCCCCTCCTTCCAGGAGTACCTCATTTTTTTGGAGCAAAGCAATATACTTAAACCACATAAAGAGGGGAGGGACCTCTGTGTCCCATGATGTACTCCAATAAAAGGATTTTACAGGTAAGCTGTTATAAAAATCCTATTATTTTCCTTATCTACATCATGGGACACAGCGCCTAAGTAATAACTTAATTGGACGTCCCATAGCAATGCTATTTGAGGGGAGGGAGAGACAACCCGTAGGGCACCCCCAGACCTGAGGACTTATACTGCTGCCTGCAGCACACTGCGCCCAAAGGCGATACCCTCATGCTTCCTTACATCCACCTGATAACATTTTGTGAATGTATGTACTGAAGACCAAGTTGCAGCTTTGCAGATCTGAGCCATGGAGGCCTGGTGAAGCACTGCCCAAAAAGCACTAACCGACCTTGAAACGGGGGAATCTTACCCCTTAAATCATAAGTTTGAATTATCACTTGCCGAATCCACCTAGCGACAGTGGATTTCGATGTTGCCTGTCCTTTCTTAGGACCCTCTGGCAGAATAAATAAGACATCAGTTTTACGAATCTGAGCAGTTGCCTGCTCTCACCACATCAAGACAATGTAGTGACTTTTCTTCCCCGGTACATGGCTTTGGAAAAACGATGGCAGGACAATATCTTGGTTCAGGTTGGAATCCTGAGACCACTTTTGGTCTATCTATTCCCCCATCAACATTAACCGCTTTAAGACAGGACCATTTTGCGATTCGGCACTGCGTCGCTTTAACTGACAATTGCGCGGTTGTGCGACGTTGTACCCAAACAAAATTTACATTCTTTTTATAAATAGAGCTTTCTTTTGGTGGTATTTGACCACCTCTGCGGTTTTAAATTTTTGCGCTATAAACAAAAGAAGAGTGACAATTTTGAAAAAAAAAAACACATTTTTTACTTTTTGCTATAATAAATATTCCATTAAAAAAAAAAATGTTTTCCTCAGTTTAGGCCGATACGTATTCTTCTACATATTTTTGGTAAAAAAAAAAAAAAAAAAAATCGCAATAAGCGCATATTGATTGGTTTACGCAAAAGTTATAGCGTCTACAAAATAGGGGATAGATTTATAGCATTTTTTTTTTTTTAACTAGTTCTGCAATTTTTTTCGTGACTGTGCCATTGCGGCGGACATATCGGACACTTTTGACACATTTTTGGGATCATTCACATTTATACAGCGATCGGTGCTATAAAATTGCACTGATTACTATGTAAATGTGACTGGCAAAGAAGGGGTTAACACTAGGGGGCTAGGGAGGGGTTAATTATGTTCCCTGGGAGTGATTCTAACTGTATTGGGAGGGGACTCACAAGGGGAGGAGACTGATCGGTGTTCCTCTGTACTGGGAACACACCATCGGTCCCCTCTCCTCTGACAGGACATGATCCATGGTCCTGCTGTGTTCCCGGGCAATCGCGGGTGCCCAGCGGACATTGCGGCAGCTGGGTCCGCGCACCGGGTCCCGAGCGTCGCGGCGGGGGAACGCATGCGCCTCGTAGATGGCCGGGAAGGGGAGGACGTCATATGACGCCCACCCAGGATGGGAGATCCCAGCTGCGGGCGTCATATTACTATAGGCGGGTATTGAAGTGGTTAAGGGCCTCTTTGAACTGGTCCTTTAGGGACTGACAGATGCCTATTGCAGCGACTGCAGGCTGAGAAACGGCCCATGCCAATAAAAAAAAAAAAGAGGATTTTAACAGAAATTCCAACTTTTTATCTGTTGAAACTTTAATCATTTGTGCATTGTCTACTGGACAAGTTAAATTTTTATTACTATGGAAATCACAGCGTCAACTGCTGGTACTTTCCATCTTTTTGTGAATTTCCCCTTCATGGGATAGAGAACTGAGAATCTCTTTGGAGGGAGAAAATGTTTATCTGGATGATCCCATTCAGCATAAATAAGCTTTTCTATTAATGCATGGACTGGAAACGCATGAAAAGGTTGTAAGGGTTTTAAAGAACCCAAGAAAAAAAAAAAACTTTCAGCTGACTCTGTTAGAGGTAGCATGGAAGTAGAATGAACCATCTCTCTCAGACTGTGAGGTTGTAAAAGGCTCATCAACTGTTGTTTCCTCTGCAGAGGAATAATCGGCTTGTTTTTCTACGTGATCGTCTGAGGGTAATACCTCATCCTGTGCCCACTGTTCCCTTGGTAAAGGGTTTGAGGTGGGGGGAAGGAGATCTAGCATGCTTTCTATCCACTTGGATGGAGGATGCGATTAAAGCCGCTAATCTTCCGTCTAAGCCCTGCAGGACAGAGGAAGATGCATCTTCAGTCACGTATACAGGGGCTGAAGTGTGAGAAGCAGTTGCACCACCAATAGGTTCCAATGACTCAGCCTGGCTTGCCATATCTGGTATCTCCGGAGAGGAAGACAGTGTGGAGGCATGACTGGAATTTTTGGTACCTTTGTGGCAGTTCTGGAAGTCATAATGCTAAGCACAAAAAGCAGAGGCACTTTAAGATAAAATATACTATTTGCTGATCAATAGTGCAGTAACAAATGCTACCATACAGATCAGCTTTTAATGCTGAACAACAATTGTATTTTCCTGTACTGAAAATACTTGTATACACCGCTTAGGTGACCCAGCACTCCTGTGTCCTGTGTGACAGCCTCTACTCTTCAGCTGCTCTGATAGAGACTGTTTGTCTTAAGAGCGCCAGTTTTATAGAAGAGACTTCAGGTGTGAGCCCGAATACTTCCCAGTGTGCGCGCCGCATGCTCCACGTTGACGCGTCCTGCATACCGCGCCGCCTGCCTTAGCCACGCCCCTCGGTGACACACCCTCCTTTCAAATGAACCTTTAGCCAGTGCGCAGACAGCACAGCATTCGGGTCTGAATGCAGACCCGAGGAGAGGAGGCTGCAGCCGCCCTCTGGTGTTCCTGGCAGGTTTGCTTTGTACGGGCGCAACACGGCTTTAAAGGCAGGTAAAACAATAAAAAAATATTTAATTATCATCAACTCTCTCTCTGGTTGGCTGCTTAACCCCCTAACCACAAGATGTTAATTAGTTTAGCGCTGTCAATTCAAATGTAATGATTTATTCAGACATGCAACACGACCCAGTGTAGGATGTAATGCAGTGTCTCTATAAAAAAAATGCTGTACCCCCAGCCCCTTAGTTTCCCTACTTGGGGGGACACACATTGCTGTTTGTAGCTGGACACAGAGCTGCTGAAAAAGCACAAGGTATTTTTACTCCCTCTAGAGGAGATTTAAGGCAGGAAAGGAAGAAAGGAAGGCATAGGTGGACTTTGCAGTTCCTAAGCTTCTTCTCTTATGTTTTCCTCACTGCAGGATACTGCTGAACAGACAGATCCAAACGTCACCCATCACGGCAGGCAGCGGTAGTAACCTTTAAAGACTGGGTCCATAATATAGGGGTTCCACTCCTTTGGACCTGTATAGCACCCCTCAGAAAAATCTTTAGGTGATGTGACATGACCAAAAAGAGTCCTGGCTCCTGGGGTCCAGCACTTAAATAGAGGCTTACAGGCAAAACCTCGTTCTTCTATGCGAGGCCCGGATACCATCCTGTGGCCTCGGTGGCTGGATGGATCCAGTCAATGGAGGAATTTAAATCCAAACTGGATCCCTCCTGGAGCTCCTCAGAGCACATCTTCACTGGCGAAAAAACTGAGGTACTCCTGGAAGGAGGAGGGGTTATATAGGGGAGTGAACTTCCTGTATTGGGTATACCAGTGTCAAACACCTGAAGGTGGCCCATAACCCATTAAGTTATTACTTAGGCTCTGTGTCCTATGATGTACGATAAAGAAATGCACATTTTTTATTTACATGAAAACGCACTTAAGACGCCTGAAAGCCATACAATAAAATGATGGTAATGGCAAACTTTTACGTCCCTTGATATCTGCGCTACTGTTTATCAAATGTATGGTTTCAGTAAGAAAACATTAACGTTAATTTAATGCGCACACACAATATAATTTCTACATTTTCTGTTAAATATAAGGCTTTATTCAAACTCATGATTCTCAATCAAGAATCAGCATAAGGCTCCATTCACACTTGTGCAACTCTAAAGTTGTATGTTTTCCATTGTGACTTTGATGCAACTTTGGATGGGTGCAACTATGGCTGCTGACTTTGACTGTTGCAACGGTCGCATTGATAACATTAAAGGGGTTGTAAAGTTGGAAGGCTTTTTATCCTAATGCATTCTATGCATTAAGATAAAAAGCATTCTGTGTGCAGCAGCCCCCCTAGTACTTACCTGAGGTCCATCACTGTCCAACGATGTCCATGGGTGTTTTGGCCATCCGTGACTCTCCCTCCTGATTGGCTGAGACACAGCAGCAGCACCAGCAGCTGATGTCAAATTCAGTTATGCATGGTAGCCAATCAACTTCTAACCTCAGCTTGTTTAATTAAGCTTTGACAAAAAAAACTGGAAGCCGACTGGTTACTAGGCAGAGCTGCAACAAATTTTTCACTTTCCAGTTTTAGCAAATCAATCCCTGTGTTAAGTACACACATACATGTTGAGTTTGAAAAATGGCAAAAAAAAAACTATGGATACCCAAAAATTGTCCCTGCTAACCCAAAAAATTTGAATAATTAACATGACCCAGCAATAATCAGTTTATAAAGGTTATCAATGTGTGAAATGGCACAAGTCTGTTATACTTACCTGGACACAAGCAATGAAAGGTGGGAAGTAGGACACTGTGCTGCTCAAGAAGTGGTTGAACTGACTAAGCAGTTTTGGAACAATGTTGTTCACGTGGGATGAGCTACTAGTGATCTCTATTTCTTCCAGGATTCCAGAAAACAATGAACTGAATAATTGTTTTGCTAGAGTAGGGTCTCTCTATTAAAAAGGGAGAAACTAATGTAAGACTAACAATAATGCCACTCAAAATTAAAAGGATTGTAATTGTAGTTTTCTAACATGACGCACTATATATTTGAAAAAGAACGTTTATATTCACACTCAGTGCCCGGACTAGGTCCCCCAGGGCGAGCTTTTCAAACTGCCCGCCCCCCCCCCCCCAATCATCTTGCCTACACATGATCATTTACCTACAATTGAAGTGCAGAAGTCAGGATTGGATAAATTACAAAGTGCAAGGAGCAAAAAGGAATGAGAGTGCAGGAGTCAGGAACAGGGTTATTTTTAAAATAATAAATTGGGCCCTGCTTCTAGAGGATGCAGCATTCACTGTGCTGGCTATTGGGTGAGGCTTAAAGGTATGTGCAGTGCAAGGGTTCAGTAGCAAGTAATGCAGATGAGACCTTTTATGACTGTGGAAGGGGGGCATTCAGAAGATCCAAATGTTTTTAGGGTTGGGAGGGTCTACTTTAAAGTTCTTTTACTGTTTTTGTTCAGAATATCTACAATACTTTAGTGTGCATGAACTGGGGAGTGGTTCAGAAATATTAACCTGAAAAACAAAAATGTAATATATTGCAGCTTACCAATCATTAGATGTGGCTTCCTGATGACGCAAATATTACTTGCGAAAAGCGTAGAGGCTGCTGGGAAATTTGTGACGCGACTTCCAGTTTGAACTAAAGCGAGGCGTGGAGCGCACGCAAGCAGAGAGGAAACCCACGCGTACCTGGGAGGATCCCATATACACTGCTGGAAAAGCTCAGTGCCGGCCTAAGGCACACGCAAATGTGAGTGAAATATATGTTTTACTTTTTTTTTTTTTTTTTTTAAATAAATATCTTTAACATACTACACCATGGGAGCAATTTATTCTTTTTGAGAGTGGAAACTGCCCAATCTGAACCTATGGAATAGGAGAATGAAGCCAAAGGCTCAAACTCACCTGGTTCTGGTGAGTGGCCATTACATAGGAGGTGGTGGATTCACATCTAGGGTGTTTGTATAACACCAGGATATAGAAGATTTTTTCCACAGTGGTGTCACATATTGGCCATTTTTCATACATATACATTTCTTGGCATGATTTCCTTTGTATATATTTTGCATGGTACTTATGTTTGATGCATGATTGATGGTATACTTTGTAAATTACATACAAGTAATAATTTGTATGGGCATTAATCCATTGTCACAATAATATATATTTTTGTGAAAGGTATATATATTTTTGCACATTAAGCACATAGCACTTTATGATGTGTATATTGTCTATTGCAGTTTGCACATAAGAATAAAAAGGAACACGGGGTTGGTTAATAGCACCAGAGTGGTTGGCGTGGTTCTCTCCTTTTTATAACATTGGATGTGGTGGCTGCAATTGTTTTCTTTTTTTTTAGGCTTTAGGCTCCCACTCTGGATAAAGGAGTACTTTATAATTTACTTTTTCCCCCCTTTTTTTTTGTAAAAAGATTTTACTCAAACATATGCTGACCATTGTAAGCACCCCCCCTGTCACTGGTAAATGGTTTGTCTCATCTCTGTATCTGCAAGTGAGCTTGTTCTTTTGAAAAACAACAGACTTGATGGCTGGATCACCAGATAAAAACAAAAGAAAAAAAGCCTAAAAAAGAAAACAAATGCAGCCATCACATCTAGGAATTGGTAACCTGTAATATAATAAATATTTGTTTGTGGGTTTAATGCCACTTTAATGTCTATTCTATACTTGTGACCATAGTACTGGTGACATGTTTGCTATTGAGAGCAGAGAAAGTCATCACCTGCCATTGCTACCATGCTAGTCCTGCTGCTGGCTAGTTGACACCAACAACTGGATCATAATTGTGACATAATGTACTTTGAGTCTGGTTTGATCGGAGTTAGGTAATCCTGACAGTTTCATCTGTTACTTTATTCCTGGTAGTTCCTAGGCCAATTTAGAACATACTGTTCATCAGAAGCCTATGGAAAACAGGATCCACCATACCACACTTCAGCACACCCCTACTTTCTGCTCACCTATTCCAAGTGAACCTGGGAAAGAGAATGAGGAGGTCACACTCTGACATGCAGGATTCCAAACAAGCTTTATGGCATTTGCAGCTTTGCTGAAGTAATGTGTTTGTACATCTGGAATCTCCCAGCCTTTCTCCCCAGCACTGCCCCAGTCTGCACATACACAGAGCTCTGTACTTACACCTCAGGACATCTCCTCCATCTCTGCTGACAATGTGGGGGCTGTCAGAGGAGCTCTGTACCTTTTCCTGTGCTTGCACTGAGCTGTAATTTAGAGGCAGGGGATGAACGAAGCAGGACACACTGACAGAGAGATCAGGGGAGCTGACTGTCATGTTTAGACATACAGAGCACCGAGGAAAGAAACTTACATTTTGACTGGGTTCCTTACATGGCAGCAAGGGATGGGGGCCATCTAACACTGTGCTCCATAACCACTGTATCGATCGTTGCTGCAGCTACAAGTGTCAGTCACAGATGCAGCAAAGACATGGAATGGAGTTTCTTCACACTCCACACTTTGTACAACACTGAAAACTCCCTGCATATCACACCTTATTAAACAGATTAACTTTTTTATTCTTTTTTACGTTTAGTGCAGAATACAGCAAGTTTACAGCACAGCCAGATAGAGTTTAGATTTCAGAATAAATCAGGACTCACAGGTGCACAACACAGAAACTATCCATTCATCCACTCACATCTTCACTCTGCCTTGTGCTGAACTCTGATGTCTGCAGTGCTGGGTGGGAAGCAGTAATCGGGGCTGCAGTGTACTGTTATCTTCTTGCTCCGCCCCCTGTAGAGAAGCTCTTCCTGTCACAGCCCCAATGGAGCCAGCCAGACTGAGCGGAACTCAAGCCCGGCCTGGGATAGAGTGTCCCTCTAGCTTCTGAGATAGGACATGGATGTCAAAGGACCCTTGGTATGGTTTTATACCCAAAGAATGTTTCAAAATAAAATTATAAAAGTATTTTAAATGGCATAACAATAGACAACAGTTTCCAATGACGTGTGTGTGTAAAGAAAATTGAATCAGACCAGCTACCTCTCAGTTCATTTTACCATGATCAAACTTCCTTTCCACAAAATGCATTCAAGTTTGACACAATATATGTTGTAGTATGTGTAGTTAGGACACGGATCCTAAAATAATTGAGCTCTCTCATTTCAAAGCCATTGTATCTTATTTTTAGGGACACAGTAATGACAGGAATAGTACCACGGGATTGGCGTAGGGCCAATGTGGTGCGTATATTTAAAAAGGGAACAAAGTCTTTACCAAGTAACTATAGACATCATACATACTAGGGGGATCCGTAGAGGAGAAGGATCTGTTTTTTTTTTTTCCAAATATGGAAAGGTTTCTTCACAGTAAGAGCTGTGAAAATGTGGAATAGACTCCCTCCAGAGGTGGTTCTGGCCTGCTCAGGAGATGGCTTTAAGGACTGGATTCTTTCCTAAATGTACACAATATAATTGGGTACGAACATTTTTAGGTAAAGTTGATCCAGGGAAAATACGATGGCCTCTCTGGGATCAGGAAGGAAGATTTCCCCCTGCTGTAGCAAATTGGATCATGCTTTGCTGGGGTTTTTCGCCTTGCTCTGGATCAACTGTGGGTTTAGGATTGTGTACAGGCGGTCCCCTACTTACAAACATCTGACTTACAAACAACTTCTACTTACAAACGGAGGGAGACAACAGGAAGTGAGAAGAAATCTACCCCTAAGAAGTTAATATGGGGAAAAATGTGTCTCCACTGATGCTTTATCACCAGTCAATGTTTCCCTAACAGCCCAAATTTTTCAAAATCCAATTGTCATTGGGACAGAAAGTGAGGTGAAATCTTCTGAACAGGGGCACAGACAGCAAAACAGACATTACAGGGGTGATAACCCTTCCCTATGCTAGCCAAAAAGCTTAAAAATAGATTTTTTGGCTGGAGCTACACTTAAAAAATTGACCTGTTCCGACTTACAAACAGATTCAACTCAAGAACAAACAGTCCCTTATCTTATTTGTAACCCGGGGACCGCCTGTATATGGGATTGTATAATTTATTTTATGGTTGAACTATATGGACTTGTGTCTTTTTTCAACCTATGTAAGTATGTAACTATATTTGTGTACAAGTTATGTGACACAATGCAAGTGGCCTTTGGAAAGGACTAGAAATCTGAGGGGCTGAGATTTGGCTAGGGAGAGGAACTCAAAAAAAGAAAATTTAGAAAAACAGGAAGAAACATTGGGGAATTTGTAGGAAAGGTAGGCTGGTGTCCAGTGAGTAGATATATTCTAATCCTGCCTACCACATAGGTAATCCTATTTGCATAGAGCCCTATTTTTTTGTTTTTTTGTTTTATTTTCTGAGTACAACATAATCATTTATACAAAATTACTATTTCCCAGTATTAATACAGCAGCCCTCAAATTTTTCACTCGCCTACTTGCATTTTGCGAGTGGAAAATGAGGGCTGGCGAGGAGCTGGGTTAACTGGGAGTGGGGAGCACCGCCGGCCGGTGGGGTTGATCGGGAGCCATTCCCCTGGTGGAAGAGTGCATGGAGTTAGAGGAGAGCCAGGATCTCACAGCCCAGCTTCTTCCTGCAGTGTGGGGCACGGAGAGGCTGCAGTGTGGGGCAGGGCGAGGCTGCAGTGTGGGGCAGGGCGAGGCTGCAGTGTGGGGCAGGGCGAGGCTGCAGTGTGGGGCAGGGCGAGGCTGCAGTGTGGGGCAGGGCGAGGCTGCAGTGTGGGGCACGGCGAGGCTGCAGTGTGGGGCACGGCGAGGCTGCAGTGTGGGGCACGGCGAGGCTGCAATGGTGGGCACGGCGAGGCTGCAATGGTGGGCACGGCGAGGCTGCAATGCACGGTGAGGCTGCAATGGTGGGTGCGGTGAGACTGCAATGCGCGGTGAGGCTGCAATGATGGGCACAGGTCACGCTGCAATCATGGACACAGGTCACGCTGCAATCATGGACACAGGTCACGCTGCAATCATGGACACAGGTCACGCTGCAATCATGGACACAGGTCACGCTGCAATCATGGGCACAGGTGTGGCTGTGCTGAGGGGAACCGATAAAGTTGTTGTTAATATTTATTTTTGTAACTTAATTCTGCATAAAGCATTTAAGTGTCATTTCATGAGATACTTTATGATGGCGTGATCAGGGGCGGGGCTGTGTAAAGGTTGAGTGGGGCAACTGGTGGCGAGTAACCCTTGAGACCTGGCTAGAAGTTCAGTACTTGAAATTGAGCCCTGAATACAGTATTCATTTTGGAAATGCATATTTTTATAACATAAGATATCAAACACATATCAGAGTGCATTGTTTTCAATAAGTTGGACAGCTCATTGACTTTCATTAATGGCAGGCCATAGATTATGTGAATTTCTTCACCAGTAAGAAAAATCGCTAGATTCCCCCATCAACACAGTCAGTGTTGATGTTGTAATCCCTCTTGCGGAGTTACTGAGGCGCAGCATCACTTTTATTTAGCATCAAACTTTCAAAAAGGCAACACTTATATCCAATAGGCGGTTTCAGTCAATAAATAATAAGGGCCTATTCACACTATTGTGTTGCAGCAACATGAACAAAGCCATGTTACACACAGTGAGATGCCATTTTTTTTTGAGTGACAAACAAACTCACCAAGGTGGTACAGTGCAACAGACTTAAAGCGGTTCTGCACTGTCTGTAGTGTTTTCCTATCTTTAGTGCAGTGCAGTAGATTATGACATGTAAATTAGGTACTCACGTGTCCCATTTCTGTGCCTCTCTGCTGCCGGTTTTCGTCATTTAAAATAATTTTAAAAAATTTGTCCTGCTGGGGGCATCTTGCCTGTGGGCATGTGAACCCACACAGGCACTTCAGATGGCCCAGCATGCACCGCCGTTACTGCGCCGATCTCGCGCGTGTGCAGTAACGGCAAAGAGTAGCTCACGTTCCCGGACATCTTCCGAAATCTCGCGAGATTTCGGAAGATGTGACCGAAATCTCGCAAGATTTCTGAAGATGCCATCAATGACACCAGATCCCAGGAGACAGTGCGGTGTGACGACGATCGACGCAGAGACCCCGCCCACCCCCGCAGAGACAGAGGACAGGAAGTCAGCGATTACAAGGTAAGTGGGAAAAAAAAACACATTTCATTTAGTACTCTCTGCCTGATTTGGAAGGCAAAGAGATTTACTAAATGAAATGTGTGCAGAACCGCTTTAAGTTATGGCACGATGCAAGACATCCATGTGGATCCATCCTTGCTTTGTGGTGTGCAGTATTAAAAAAAATTGTGCACGTCTTTTTCCATGGGTAAGGTTGCTGCCAGACCATTCATTATAAATGGCCTGTCTTGGCCCAACACACCTAAATACAGGGTAACATGTTGCATTAACACCATGCATAGTGTGAAAGCAGCCTAAGAGCTAGTGGATTTATTAAAACACTGCCTTTTCTCTGGACTAGTCCAAGAATTATGAATATGTGCAGTGGATCATGCATATTTTCCTCAGAAATATCTGTTAATATACAACATTAAGTTGATGAAACTGGAGGTTTCTGTGAAAGTTGGAGTTTGATTCAGGTATTGTTCAAGAGCTTTTGGTGCCTTCAAAAAATAAAACTTATTGTGTTTTTTCCTCAAGCAATCACTGAAAAAATCTGTAGTACATAATTTCCTCATATGTTCGCAGTGGAGCTGATTTCATTGTATTAAAAAAATGAACATCATCAACTCACATGTGCTAATGCTTGCAGAGGGGCAATGAGTGAACTGTATGAAATCTGAATATCTGGCAAGTCTCCATGCCGGTAACTTCTATACAGAATGACTTGAGCATCTTGCTTCATCTTTCGCTCAACTTTTATTGCCTGGAAAAAAAAAAAAAAAAAGGATGTATGATTTTTCTTGCCATGTAAGCATTTTGTAGCACCTGGAATGAATGGTGTCCATTGCAATTACCTTTAAAATTTCCACAGTTTATTGTCTGATATTTGCAGTGACCACAAATAAGGGTCAACCCAACTGGAAAGACTTAGATAGACATATTTTTTTTTTTTGCCTGTCACATTGGCAAAAAAAATAAATAAATCCGGTGCTCCAGGCAGAAGTACATGTTACGCTAACAATTTTTTTGAATGCCATAATTGCCTAATCATGGTGACCACAAAATCCAGAACCACACCTAATCTTCTCTCTAGTACCTGAGGTTAAAACCTGCAGCCTAGTCTCAGAGAGGTTTGCTCTCACAGAGTGAAGACAACTGGGAACTGCAAAGACTGCTTGCTAAAATCTTGGTCACTTAAAAATAAATAAATGCACATGATTATGTATTTTTTATTCTTAGGAGCCTATAAAGAACAGCTGCAATCAGCAGATCCCATGTGCAATGTCAGGCTCCTGCAGACTGTCAGTACAGCTGTGCCTGTACCTCCTGTACGGGCTGACAGTTACTGAAGTCCAGGAAGATCAATGAACTACAAACCAGCTGCCGTGATGGAAGATAGTACTTGTAGTGCATTCATTCACAAAAAAATGATGTCTGCTGTAACAATGCGGTATAGGATTTGGATGCGGGCAGGTGCTTTAGAAACATGTTACACTCTGAAACTTATCCTTTAATTAACATTCTCCAAGAAATAGTATAACGGCAATATACTGAATGCGAACACCAAACGTTAATTTAGTCTTTTTAGATTAGGTCTGCCATTCATAATACTTTGCTGTCAAAATAGAAGATTTGACTGTTGTAGGGGGGCTGGGTGATATCATCTGGAAAGAAACAATTGCTAATATCGTAAAAATAAAAGCAGCACAAATTTTTATGGCACAAAATGGCATGTAGCACTAAAGAAACACACTTAAGTTATTATTTGTGCTGATTGTTTATGAGGCCAGCTTCGCGGAGCTAAGTTAGAGTTTTAAAAAAAACTATACATTTTCATTTTCCACAGCAGACTTTATAAAACTCGCCAAACTATATTTCTATTTAACAATTTTTCAGGCTATTCAAAATAACAGAAATAAGTAAATAAAACAAGAGAGAGAGAAAAAAAAAAAAAAGACAGGATCTTTCTTATAAACCATACCTTTTCTCTTTTCTGTTCTGCTACTCCCTTTCTTGCAAAGCTGATACTTATCTTTTCTTGGTCCTTCAAAAAACGTCTGCGTAGTCTTAAGATTTCAGATGTTTCAACTATGCCTTGGACAAAATATGCAAACAACTTCAGGTTTAAAGTGCACTTCTAAATACAAGCTCATTATGAATATGTTAGTAGCAGGCAAAACCAGAATTACCGTATATACTCGAGTATAAGCCTTAAGTTTTTCAGCACATTTTTTTTGTGCTGAAAGTGCCCCCCTCGGCTTATACTTGAGCCAAGCACTTTTCTGCAGCAGAGAATGACATTTTCCGAACCGATTTGGGGCCCCGTATCTCGGGGTCACTTGGTGCTAGGAATCCCAAATGGCATGCAAACCCAGTGGAACTAGCACTACAACATATCCAAAGATGGGGTTCCTAGCACTAAGTGGCCCTGAGATACGGGGTCCCAAAGTTGGTTTGGAAAATGTCATTCTCTGCTTCAGAAAAGTGCTTGACATTGTCCGAACAAACTTTGGGGCCCTGTATCTCGGGTCAATGGTACTAGGAACCCCATCTTGGATATGTTGTAGTGCTAGTTCCACTGGGTTTGCAAATTTGGGGTTCCTAGCACCAAGTGGCCCCGAGATACGGGGCCCCAAATTCGGTCAACTGTGTCCATCTGCAGCAATATCATTTCAGGACCCTTTCGGTCCAGAGACCCCAAATTTTGGCTGCAGCTAGGGGGCATCTAGGAACCCTTAACTAACAAGTTTAAAGTTCGGGGGACCTATGGCTGCAAATAGGCACAGTGAGGCTGCAAATTGGCTTTGTTGACCCTCTTTTCCACTTGCAGTGGCTGCGCATTTCTCACCCTAGGCTTATACTCAAGTCAATAAGTTTTCCCATTTTTTTGTGGTAAAATTAGGTGCCTCGCTTATACTCGAGTATATACGGTAACCCCCCCCCCAATACTTTAAAAGGTATAAAAAGACTGATCTATCACAGCATAGTCTGAAGGAAACAAAACATTTTTTTTTTTCAATTAACTGAATGAGAAAACGATTTTGCAGTGATTGCATAAAACTCTGTTTTATTTGACTTTTCATTACAAGACACAGAACTGTCCAAAAAATGGACTGGTAAATCATAAAACCAGCTATAACTGAGTTATTGTATTCTAACAGTGGGGAGACTTTCCCACTGTCAGAACACAATGAGTAAGGTGCACATGGAAAGGCAACGCACATCACAGACAAACAATAGTTTCCCAGCACACTTACCAGCAAAACTGAAAAAAACAAAACTGACCCTGTCTTACAATTCAAGTTAAAAACAAAGGATTTAGTTGCACACATTTGCAAATATATGTGGAAGCTGCAGTGCCTATGTTTAAGCTCCTCTATATACTTCAGTTCTAACTGTATATTTTTGAGAGTCTCAGAATTTAGCACATACAACAGTGGATACATTTAAGGGGTTGTAAAGGCAGAAGGTTTTGTATCTTATTCATTAAGATAAAAATCCTTGTATGTGCAGCAGCCCCCCCTCAGTCCCCCTAATACTTACCTGAGCCCCATCTCTATCCAGCGATGTCCACGAGTCCCTCTGCCCTCCCTCTTGATAGGCTGAGACACAGCAGCGGCGCCATTGGCTCCCGCTGCTGTCACTTAGCTAGTCAGAGGAGAGTGGGGGCGGGGACGAACCACAGCTCTGTGTCTGAATGGATAAACGGAGCTGTAGTTCGGGTGCTCCCATAGCAAGCTGCTGGCTGTGGGGGTCACTCGATAGGAGGGAGGGGCCAGGAGCAGCGAAGAGGGACCCGAGAAGAGGAGGATTCAGGCTGCCCTGTGCAAATCCACTGCACATTGGAGGTAAGTATAACATGCTTGTTATTAAAAAAAAAAAAAAGACTTTACAATCACTTTAAAGAGGAACAGTCTGCTCACATAATTTGTAATAAAAACATCTTTGCCATTCTGAAGCTTCCCTTTAACCACTTTGCATATTATTTTATATATTATATATATATATATATATATATATATATATATATATATATATATATACACACACACACACACACACACACACACACACACACACACTGAGATTCTGTACTTGCCAAATATTCTGCAGAAATCTCCCTCCACTAAGTCTGGCTGCATCCATTTTAACTGTGAGCAGCTGAAGCTGCTTCCTGTTCAATTCCTGGATTTACACACAGAGCCACACCTCCATCTCTGCAGTCCTGCAGCTCTCATTGTCCCTCTTATGACTCATCCCCCCTCCCTGCATTTGAAACTCTCACGAGAGAGAGAGCTGTGCATGATGTCATAAGCCTAGGCTTTTCACCAGACAAGAAACCGGAAGTGGGCTGTATAAGTTATTTACTGGCAGAAAATTTTTTTTTTCCTATACAAAGTTAAAACAAAAAGGGCAGAAGATTTAATAGATGGAAAATGAAAAAATTACAGAAGGTCAGTTTTAAGGGCATCCGATGTGTCTCTGTTCCTTTAAGGAGGAGTGGGCTCCCTCCAGGCAAACCTGCCCTTGATGGACTGCAGTACACAGAGGAGGCCTTGACATAGGCACTTCAGCTTCTACATATATTTGCAAATGTGTGCAAACAAAATTCTCTGTTTTTAAAGTGGATTGTTAGAAGAGGCTACTTTGCTTTTTTTTTGTAGGCTAGCTGGTAAGTCTGCTGGAACACTTTGTTTGTGGTGTGCGTTGACCTTCCATGTGCACCTTACTGCAAAGGCCTATTATAAAGTGGGGTGTTTGCCATCTTTTTGTATAGATAGTTGAGGGGGCAAATGGTCCCCTGCCTCCTTTCTCAGTCCTTCTTTGATTTGCCACTGGTGGACAGATGCCTCTGGGAATCTTGGGCAGGGAGAATTTAATCATCCTTCTAATTTCAGGGATATGCTGCTGCTTCTCATGCCACTAGCTGACTGAAATGATACAACTGCATTTCACACCATTCTTCCTTCTCAGTAAGAGGAGGGAAGCATGGGCCAGGTTGCAAGTAGATTTTTCAGCAAGTTGGAATATCTTTGTGGGCACCAAAGAGTGCTTTCATTGGTAAGGCTGGCCATGTAAACAAAGCCTGCAGGCTGAACAAAAAAAAAAAGAAAAAGAAAATCTAACAGAATCCCCCATTCATGCTATACAGCAGTAATTATGTTCTGACAATGGAAGTCTGCCAGAATACCCTTAGAGCAGCTGTATCCAACTAGCTGCTGTCCGGTCAACAAAATTCTTCCTGGACTGGTCGATTTTTCAAGGTACCCTCAAGGCAGAAAATCTTAGTGCAGTGTGTCAAAAGCGTGCAGGTAGCAGGGCGGGTAGCAGAGGACAGTGGTGCAGGCAGAAGCTACTAGTATTGGCTCATTTAAGGGTATACCACCACCAATAAGAACCAATTACTAAACTGCCTGATTATTGTAATGACCCACAGCTGTCAACTAACAGGCATTAGATCACTACCACAGCCATGATATAATTGCCTGATCAGGTCAAAAAGTAGTTGAATCATATGGGCTAGTAAATATTTCAAGTGACCTTGCGCTGCAGGTACTTTATATATAATAAATCAAAATAAATAAGCTGCTCCCCTCAAAGTGCTTACTTTCAGTGATAGTATTGGGGTAAACTAATATATTTAACCTTTGAAATATGTTAAACATAATTAATAATAAACAAGTGCTTAGTAGTGATGCAATTCATCAAAATAATTGAAAAACAATAAACAATAGTCCTTTAAATGACCATATAGTCCATATAGTGATATATGCTGTTATCCCCAGTGCCAGGAAATGGCACCTCCAAATGTAAGTAGCAGATTTGGATTTTATTTTATATCTTTTAAATAAACTGTATTACGCTATGGTCCGTGTCATATAAAAAAAATTTAACGGGCTATCATGGTGGAGAGGAAGTTACAAATGAAAAGGTTTCCAGATACATCCCCTTTGGTTCACAAATAAGTCTACTGATCCACACTGCCAGCTTGTTTGACCTTCTTTTTAGTTAGAGGTCATGTCTATTTGTAGGCATTTTACTCACACACATCGGGTGATAGTTGCTTTTGGTGATGGTGTATGAATTGGAGTTCCATCACTAAAGGACATATGGACTTTGAATTGATGAATTATTTGTATTCACTGATTGCATCACCACTATTTTCATTTGAAGGACTATTGTTTATTGATTTTTGATTATTTTGATGAATTGTATCAGTACTAAGTGCTAGGCACTTTAATATGTGTTTATAATCACAAATGTTTATTATTATGTTAAACATATTTCAAAGGTTAATTATATTGGTTTAGCACCCAAAATCACCCCCTATCACACAATACCCCAATATCTATGGGCTACTTAAAGTGGCTGTGGGGTTTGTGTGATTTCTGTCGGCTGTCTCCTTCCTCTGCTATCTACATGAGTTACTTCTGAAAGTGTATGTGGAGTTGAAGTATTCAGGAGGGCAGGAGCTCCAGCACACATTTGTTTGACAGCCTCAACTGAGCATATTCCCTATGGGACTGTGTAAAGGGGGGGGGGGGGTGCCCATTTCCTCCCCTCTGGTCTCAGATTACACTCAGTTCCCTGCTCTATGCTGTAAAGTATGTAAAAATAAAAACTTCTACCAATCAGAAATGATGTGGAAACTGTGCACTTTAAATTGCTGTGGATAAGAGAGGGCTGCAGATAAACAGGTACAACTTATTTAGGAATATTTGTTTAATCTCTTTGTATTACCCGAGGCTAGAAACTTCAGTGGACATATGTAAGGGTTTACAACTACGTTAAACTAAGCATCCTATCTGGGGTGATATTTTCCATTTATGATTACCCTTTGAATTCAGAACATGTGTACCCATTCATGTATTGATACAACTAAATCACTTTTATCACAGCAGCAAAAGCCTCCTGAACAAAAAGAAGCCATAAGCTCGTTTTACCCAATTTAAGGTTAGGATGAAGGGAATACCCCCCAAAAATCTGAAGTGGTTAACTACTTAAATACAGGGCACTTCCACACCCCCTTCTGCCCAGGCCAATTTTCAGCTTTCATCGCTATCACATTTTGAATGACAATTGCGCAGTCATGCAACGCTGCACCCAAACGTAATTTTTATAATTTTCTTCCTACAAATAAACCTTTCTTTTGGTGGTATTTGATCACCACTGAGGTTTCTATTTTTTGATAAACAAAGTAAAAGAGACAAAAAATTTAGAAAAAAAGATAAAGTTTTACTTTGCTTCTGTTATAAAATGTTTTCTTTTTCACTGACGGGCACTGATGAGGCTGAACTAATGGGCACTGATAGTCATTACTGATGGGCACAGATAGGTATCTCATGGGCACTGATAGGTGTTACTGATGGGCATTTTTATGGTCACTGACTGGCATTTATATGGGCAGTGATTGGCAGGCACCTCTGATGGGGGCTGAGCTGATAATTAACGCTCTGATTATAAGTGCAGACCCCCATCTGACAGGAGAACCGCTGATCGGCTCTCCCTGTCAGCGTGCAACGAGGAAAGCAGTTTACTGGATCGTCCTGGTTACCGCTGTGATTGGTCACAGCTGATCATGTGGTAAAGAGCCTACATCATAGGCTCTTTACCACGGACGGAGATGCTGTGTGTCGGAGCGACCCACAGAACCGCCAATCGCCGCGCTGCGCGCCACTAGGAGTGTGCACTAGTGGCTTGTCCTGCTGTACGTCATATGATGTCCAGTCAGGATAACAGAGCCACATTGCGGACGTCAATCCGCAATAGGGCATGTGGGAAGTGGTTAAAGACAAATCTTTTTCTCCTTTTGAACAGATTGGCAAGACATATAACCTCCAATTTGACTTTATTCTCTATTATGGAGATTCACTCTTTCTTTGGAGACGGGAAATGGATAGGATATTGGAATACGGACTAAAACAAGACACCTTCTTTCAGCAACAGACAGATTTAGAACTTCCGTCAGGTTATTATTACTGGGTGGGTAGCTAACACTCCGCTCCTCTCTTTTCCTGCCATTATAAGCTGTAACATAGACAAGAGGTAGGGGGAAATCTCCACACTGGAGATTTGATAGAAGTATTTATTCTTCTCAAGTAAAAAAAGATAAAGTTAATTTGAAGTCGAACTTCAATAAACTTGTGTGTCAATAAAAACAAAACACTTTGCATGTGCGGGACTCACGGGAGGACGCCGTAGCCGAGAGCGCCGCAAAGCTCCGGCCATTCTCAGCCCCCAAGCTGATTGTTCTAGCGGGACCCATCAACTGCAGCCCCCCACACCTCCCGGAGGATCCAGGGCACAGATATACATGCCGGTTGGCCCCCTAAAAAAAAAAAAGACGATCACCGTCCAAAATGGCGGCCGCGGTGCACACTCAAGGAGGCCCAGAGGACCAGGATTCCATTGCGGAACCTTCCCCAGCATGACAGCAGCCTCTCCACTTGCTGGCAACCCCTGCGAGTACCATGACCCCCCAAGGGATCTCCCCAGCCTCCACAGAATCCTTGCTGAGCAGGACAATGGGCGACCTCCCTCACACCCCCATGTTGAACTCCCCCCTAGGCCTCACAGGCCTAAAGCAGCCTTCCCTCACACTCCCTGGCTACCCTCTGACATGTCACAACTACTTCACAGCTTCTCTGAGATGCTGGCAGCAGGTCTAGCTCAAAATGCTACACAAATCACAGCTACCATTAAGGCTGACTTGCAGAGCCTAGGAGCCCGCATGGATGTTATAAAACAGGCAGTGGACAACACAGCTGCATGCACCAACAAAAATACCACATGCATCCAAACGCTCCAAGATCAACTTGAATCTGCTCTAGCCAAATTGGATGACTTAGAAAATAGAAGCAGAAGATATAATATTCGTATACGGGGGATCCCTGAATCAGTCACTGACATACCAAGCACAGTAAAGCTTTTTATTGAGGAGATCATTCCTGACATCCAGGGTCACAGACTTGAGCTTGATAGAGCACACAGAGCCCTGCAACCCCCCGTCAAGATGGTCTTCCGAGAGACATTGTGGTTAAACCCCACTATTACGGAGTAAAGGAAGACATAAGGAGAAGAACCCGCAACCTGGAAAACCTCTCCTTCCAGGGAAACAAAATTCAAATTTTCGCCGACATCTCACCTACCACCATTCAAAAGCGGAGATCCCTCAAACCCCTCCTTGAAATTTTGGCACAGAAATCGATCAAATACCACTGGTTGTTCCCCTTCCGCCTCCAGTTTCAATTTAGAGACAAATCTTATGGATTTACTAACTTTCAAGATAGCAAACGTTTGCTTTTACAACTGGGACTCGTTGTCCAAGAACTACCATCTCAGCAACCTGTAGCCAGGCCAGGATCTTCCAAGCGACCCCCTCCGAACAGCCCACTGACCCTGCTGTGGAACAAGCAACTCTCAAAGAGGCATCGGGACACTCATCCCCCAAGATGAACAGCTCCACTCCAAATCCCAGACGGGATGATGTCCCCTCACTTCTATTTCCAGCTGGCAGCCCTTTTCTGTTGTGTGGTGGTCAGACCTACACATTTTCAGTGACTGTTTTTTTCTCTTCCTTTGCCCCCCCCCCCTTTTTTGGGGGGGGATCTAGGGTCCTTCAGGGGGGACCCAGTTAGCCTCATTATTGCCTAATTGTGACACCCTCCTGTCCTCCAGTTCCTTGCCCGGGCGAGCCAAATTATTCACTCGTCAATGACTGTATGTACGTCTTTAAGATGTCAATAGTTGTCCTCTCATGGACGTGTTCCATCCCCCTACACCCCCTTCCCATCTTCCCTTCCTATCACCCTCCTCCCCTGAACGAGCATTACACACTTAACAGTTAACAAGAACTTTATTGTACTGTTGTTTTTTGTAGTTCTATACCTGAATGTTCCTTGTTTTTTCTTGTCTTATGGGTCCCACAACCTTTTCTACCCATACAGGGGGACCTGACGGCCGGAGCAGCCCAACATGCCCTTCCACCTGTTGTGACATAGAGGAGTTCACTCCTCTGGTGACACCAGGACAGCAACCGTTTCAAGAGTTGCCTTTGTACTGACCCCTCCTCTACCGGGGGGTCCGGTCCAGGACTTGGCCTACCAGTCCTGTTGTTATTTGGTTAGATGCTATATTTACCTGTTTGCATCAATAATAATTTCTTCTTCTCATCTCTCTCTCTCCTCTTTTCTCCACTTCTTCTACCCTCCTCTAACTCTCCCAACCGCTCCTTACAGGAATCTTTGCGAAGAACTCCAGCTGATCTGTTCTCAGGGACTCCAGATACTCTCAGGATTTCAAAGATCGATCCCAAGTCTCCAGAGACCGAGGTAAGCTCCCCTCACATGTACGCGCTAACCCCCTCGGACGCTCATGGCTGATGTGAACCACCACCACAGGTCTCTCAGGATTGCATCCCACAACACGCAGGGACTCAACTCTCAATCCAAACGCAGGAAGGCATTTCAGAGCTACCACGCTAGAAGCCTTGATGTTGTATTACAGGAGACCTACGTTCCCACTAGCTACACCCTATCTTTCCTCCACCGTAACTTCCCCACCTTTTTTTTTGGCGAATGCCGACGCCAAAAAAAAAAGAGGAGTTGCCATCCTTTTAGCGAAGCGGATCCCATTTATCCTCTCGCACACAGTTAAAGATCCAAACGGCAGATACATTCTGATCAGAGAGCTCATTAAAGCGGTGATGCATTCCATCATCTCATACTATGCTCCTAACCGAGGCCAAGCACACTTTTTTTCCTCCATGTTGTCGGTCCTCGCCCCTTTGCTGGAGGGGAAAGTGATTATGGGAGGCAACTCCAACATCACTTTCGATCTCTTGCTAGATAAATCAACCCGCGACGGACCGCATCTCAAACAACCTCCTAAACAAAGTCTCTGCATAGCGCGACTCTTACTCGACTTGGGCTTGATCGACACCTGGAGGGAACTGAACCCCACATCTAAAGACTACACCCACTACTCGGCTCCACATAAGACATATGCCAGAATTGACCACATCTTCATCCCTAACTCCGAGATCCACAAAGCCACGCATGCCTCAAGTCACAAAGTCCCCTGGTCTGACCACTCCTTAGTTACTCTAATGCGGCGTACACACGAAGGGACAATCCCGCGGGATTATCCTCTGGACTGAAGTCCAGCGGATAATCCCCTCGTGTGTGGGCGCCGGCGGACTTTTTGGCGCCAAAGTCCGGCGGACCAAAGTTTTAAGTTTGGTTTTAAAATTATCCGCTGGACTTGGCAGTCCAGCGGACAATCCCGCCGTTAGTGGGCAAGTCCGCGGGACTTTTGAAATGAACGGACTTGCCGCTCATCGGCAAGTCCGTTCATTTAGCAGGTGACTTCAGGTTACGTAGCTAGCGTAGGCAGTTACTGCCGCCGCGCTAGCTCCGTGACCTGGCATGGATTTAAAGGGACTCCCCACGCCGAAAAAATGGCGTGGGGGTTCCTCCCAAATCCATGTCAGACCCTCATCCGAGCACGCAGCCTGGCAGGCCAGGAAAGGGGTGGGGACGAACGAGCGCCCCCCCCTCCTGAGCCGTACCAGGCCGCGTGCCCTCAACATGGGGGGTGCCCTGGGCAAAGGGGGGCCGTGCGGCCCCCCCACCCCAAAGCACCTTGTCCCCATGTTGATGAGGACAAGGGCCTCTTCCCGACAACCCTGGCCGTTGGTTGTCGGGGTCTGCGGGCGGGGGCTTATCGGAATCTGGGAACCCCCTTTAATAAGGGGGCCCCCAGATACCGGCCTCCCACCCTATGTAAATGAGTATGGGGTACGATGTACCCCTACCCATTCACCTAAGGTGTAAAATGTAAAGTACAAAAACACACACACTTTTGAAAAAATATTTTATTGCACTGCTCCGGGGGTCTTCTTCCGTCTTGGGGGTCTTCTCGCCGGACTCCTCCGCTCTCTTCTGCTCTTTTACCTAGCTCTTTCACGAACGGAGGAGTCCGGCTACCTTCTTCGTCGTCGCTGCCGTCGTCTGGGGGTCTCGATCCGCCTTCGGGGGTCTCTTCTGTTCTTGCGGCGGTCGTCGTCTTCCGCGCCGCCGGCGCCTTCTTCTTCTTCTTGTCCTTCTTCTTCTTCCGATGTTGACCCGACGCTCTCTCTGCCCGGAATGCTTGTGCCGCACTGTGCTTGGACTTATATAGGGGCATGGGGACAGGGTCACATGCACATGTCACATGGTGACCCCGCCCCCTTGTGTTGTCACAGTCCTGGAGGATGCTGGGACTGTGACATCGCAAGGGGGCGGGGTCACCATGTGACATGAACATGTGACCCTGTCCCCATGCCCCTATATAAGTCCAAGCGCAGTGCGGCACAAGCATTCCTGGCAGAGAGAGCGTCGGGTCAACATCGGAAGAAGAAGAAGAACAAGAAGGACAAGAAGAAGAAGAAGGCGGCGCCGGCGGCACGGAAGACGACGACCGCCGCAAGAACAGAAGAGACCCCCGAAGGCGGATCGAGACCCCCAGACGACGACGACGAAGAAGGTAGCCGGACTCCCCCGCTCGTGAAAGAGCTAGGTAAAAGAGCAGAAGAGAGCGGAGGAGTCCGGCGAGAAGACCCCCAAGACGGAAGAAGACCCCCGGAGCAGTGCAATAAAATATTTTTTCAAAAGTGTGTGTGTTTTTGTATTTACATTTTACACCTTAGGTGAATGGGTAGGGGTACATCGTACCCCATACTCATTCACATAGGGTGGGGGGCCGGTATCTGGGGGCCCCCTTATTAAAGGGGGCTCCCAGATTTCGATAAGCCCCCGCCCGCAGACCCCGACAACCAACGGCCAGGGTTGTCGGGAAGAGGCCCTTGTCCTCATCAACATGGGGACAAGGTGCTTTGGGGTGGGGGGGCCGCGCGGCCCCCCTTTCCCCAGGGCACCCCCCATGTTGAGGGCACGCGGCCTGGTACGGCTCAGGAGGGGGGGGCGCTCGTTCGTCCCCACCCCTTTCCTGGCCTGCCAGGCTGCGTGCTCGGATGAGGGTCTGACTTGGATTTGGGGGGAACCCCCACGCCGTTTTTTCGGCGTGGGGATTCCCTTTACTGCCTACGCTAGCTACGTAACCTGAAGTTACGTTCGAAATGAACGGACTGCTCCGTGTGTGGGCAAGTCCGTTCATTTTCAAAAGTCCCGCGGACTTTTGGCCGGCGGATTATCCGCTGGAGAAGTACGTGCGTGTGTGGGCAAGTCCACACGCTCGGAAAGTCCAGCGGACCTAGCTGGAAAGTCCCGCGGGATTGTCCGCTGGACTAGGTCCGCCGGCAAAAGTCCGCACGTGTGTACGCGGCATAAGAATCACCAGTTCTCTTTCCCCTCCAGGCCCCCCCAATGGCGCATTAGGGAATCCCTTCTTTCCAACCCAGTTTATTGTATTATGCTCGAGAAGGACATTCAGGAATTCTTCCTCCTCAATGACACTGGGGACACGACCCCAAGTAACCTAAGGGGGGCACATAAAGCGGTACTGAGGGGGAAAATGATCCAGCTTGCTTCAAAATTAAAAAGAGAAAGGAAAGTGGATATAGAGAAACTTGAAAAAAAACTTTAACTCCTTCAGCCGATCCCATAAACATCACCCCACCTCCACTACCCGGGCAAAACTTGAATCTGCTAGAGTGGCCCTGAATCTAGCTCTGACCTCTAATGCGGACAAACGTCTTCGCTGGGTGCATGGTAGATTCCATTTACAAGCTGACAAAATCAGTCCACACCTGGCGGCCAAACTCTCCCCCAGGATTAAGACTTTCTCCCTCCCCAAAACATTCCCTTTCAGGAACCCTGGCCCAAAATCCTAAAAGAATTCTAGACACATTTCACTCCTTCTATTCTAAACTCTACTCTGCACATGATCCGAATAACTCCAACTCTATTGACTCTTTCCTGGAGGGCATAAACCTCCCCAAGATCTCAGATTCTCATCGTTCCATCCTAGAATCTCCCTTCCAAGAAAGTGAAGTCCGAGAAGTCATTAAAAATCTCAAAAAGGGCTCGGCTCCAGGCCCGATGGCTTCTCAGCTATATATTACCAAAAATTCTCTGAGGTCCTCTCTCCTCGTCTGGCCCGTCTCTACAACTCCCTGCTCACGGGCTCCCCCTAGAACCGGCAACCAACCTTGCATACATCACCGTTATTCCTACACAGGGTAAAGATCCCAGTGAATTGGGGAATTATAGACCGATTTCGCTAATTAACAACAACTTAAAAATAATGACAAAAATCTTAGCTAACAGACTGTCCTCCTTCATCAATAACTATATTCATAAGGACCAGGTGGGATTCATCCCTGGGAGGCAGGGGCCGGACCAGATTAGGAGAGCGGTAGACCTAATTTCCCTCATGCAATCTTTTTGGGATGGAGGCCCAGCCCAGGAGGGTTTTATTCTTTCCATAGATCTCCATAAAGCCTTTGACACGGTCATCTGGCCCTACCTTTTCAACATCTTACAGAAATGGGGTTTCGGCCCGGAATTTACTAGAACCCTGGAAGTTCTCTATTCTTTTCATAAAGCCCAAATCTAACTACAAGGCCACCTCTCTGATCAATTCCCCATCCTGAAAGGTACCGGCAAGGAAGCCCCCTTTCCCCCATCCTCTTCGCTATTGCGATAGAAACTCTGGCATTAACCATTAGACAAGACATACCAGACAAGACACCCAGACATACATGAGGTGAAATGTGGTCAATTGATCCATAAATGCGCCTTATTCGCTGATGATGTTCTTTTTGTCACTTCCCCTCTCATTTCCACTCCCAATTTACTTAAACTCTTAAAAACATTTGGTTCAATCTCAGGTTTACAGGTTAACATGTCCAAATCTACAGCTCTAAACATCTCCCCCCCCCCCTAATCGATAGACTAAAAAAACACTCCTCCTTTTCCTGGAGTCCATCCTCCCTTCCCTACCTGGGCATTCAGCTCACCTCTAAAATTGAACAACTACACCAAAGCAATTACCCTCCTATGTTCAAGAAACTCAGAAGACCTATCTCAATGGTCCCTATATAAAATGCCCTGGCTGGGGAGAGTGAATGCAGTCAAGATCACCTTGCTACCCATAATTCTGTACCTCTTCTGCTCCCTTCCCATAACTAAGCGTTTACTAGATAAACTGCAATCAGCGATTATACGCTTCATTTGGGGGCAATAAGGGAAATCGCCTACCCAAGTCGGTGCCATTTAGATCCAAAAAAAAGGGGGGGGGGGGACTGGGACTTCCCAATCTATGGTGGTATTATCAGGCAGCGCAACTATGCCAATTCGCTATCATTTATTCCAAAAATCGACCCCCAATTCTCTCCCCCACACTCTCACATTGTGTGACATGTGACTCCATACACAAACATAACTCCCTGACATCGGCCTGGCATCCTCTCTCACATATTTTTCACAACCCACTGTCCCCCCCGGGTCTCAACATCAAGGCCTTTAGGTGGTGGCTTGACAAGGGCCTCTACAAGATAGGGCAGTACTTCAATGGTAATGGCCCTATCCCTCTTAACTATTGCATTTCTAAACTAGATATGCCTCGTCCGGAAACGTTCCGATACAATCAACTATTACACTTTCTGTGCCAAGTGTGGAAAAGTTCTGAGAACCCGCTCTCTGTAACTCAATACGAGCTTTGGTGCTCCTCGGCCATGAGCGTTCGAGGAGCAATCTTCCTAATCTACTCAGCCCTAGCTGAAAGCGGCCAACATGTTGAATTGGGAGCGAGACCTCCAGTTTCAGTGGGACCTAGACAAATGGCACACTAATTTTACCCGCTCCTACAGGGGTATCCTCAATAGTTCTCCTGTTGAGGCGGACCTCAAAGTCATCTCTCGCTGGTATCTAGTTCCCACGCGTCTCACCAAATTCTACCCTCAGTCCTCTCCATTTTGTTTCAGCGGGTGTTGCCACACAGGCTCCTTCCTCCATATCTTCTGGGAATGCCCCAAAATTAGAGGATACTGGAACAAAATCTTCTATCTCATCCGCAAATCCACTGGATATGTGGTGAAGCAGGACCCCAAAATTGCCCTTCTAAATGACAGAGTTCCTGATGTATCAAAATTGTCCCAATCCCTAATTCACTTCAGCCTCCTGGGGACCAAGATTTCAATAGCCGGGGCATGGAAATCCCCCTCGGTCTCCTTCCACCTAACAAAACAAAAAATGTCCTGGATCATGTCTCAGGAAAAAATTTCCAATGCCATACTTGACACGTCAGAGAAATTTAGACTTATTTGGGAACCCTGGGCTAAAATGTATAGGAATCTCTCTACTACCCTGAGGAACAGAAACCCTCCTAAGCCTGAGCAATCTATGCTGATGGCCCATACCCATTATCCTTCGCAAAGGTTACCACCTCCCCCTCTTCTTTTTCTTTTTCTTTTATCAATCATCTTCCTCTTCACTCTCTCTTCTCTCCTTCCCTTTCCGTGCTCCGCTTCTTTCTCCTCTTCTACCCTATGCTTAACCGTAAGCTGGACCAGTTTTCTAAGCATTTAGTAGTTTGCTAAAACTTTGTGATGGTCCTCCTTTCGAGTGCTCCGATTCATTCGGGCAAGGAGGAACCCTCTCTTGCACCCTCATTGACGAACTCCACTTGGACACCACAAGCTGCTGCTTGCAATGCCATATTAACAGCTTCCCGACCGGCGCACGACGATGTACGTTGACAGAATGGCACGGACAGGCACAAGGGCATACAGGTATGTCCCCTTTAAGATGCCGCCGTGCCATCGAACGCGCCCCGTCGGTTAGGACCCCCTTTGAGTCCGGTCGCGGGTGCCGCGGACTCGAACGCCGCAGGGATACCCGTGATCGTCTCACGGGATGGCTGAACGAGGAGATGCGGAAGTAAATAGCATCTCCCCCTTCTGCCTAGCAACTAGTGACACCGATCTCTGCTCCCTGTGATTGGAGCAGAGATCAGTGTTCACTAGCTCACAGCCATGCCCATCCACAGTTAGAAAAACGCCTCTAGGAACACTTAACCCCTACACTGCCACCTAGTGGTTAACCCCTTCACTGCCAGTGTCATTTACACAGGAATCAGTGCATTTAAATAGCACTGATTGCTGTACAAATGACAATGGTAACAAAAAACGTGTCAAAAATGTCAGATGTGTCCGCCATAATGTAACCGTCACAATAAAAATCGTCGCCCTTACTAGTAAAAAAAAAAAAATTATTAATAAAAATGCTATAAAACTATCCCCTATTTTGTAAACGCTAAAACTTCTGCGCAAACCAATCAATAATCGCTTATTGCGATTTTTTACCAAAAATATGTCGAAGAAAATGCATCGGCCTAAACAGGGAAAAAAAAATGTTTTATATATTTTTGGTGGATATTTATTATAGCAAAAAGTAAAAAATAATGTTTTTTTTTTCAAAATTGTGGCTCTTTTTTTGTTTATAGCGCAAAAAATAAAAACCGCAGGGGCGATCAAATACCACCAAAAGAAAGCTCTATTTGTGGGAAAAAAAGGACGTCAATTTTGTTTGGGAGCCACGTCACACGACCGCGCAATTGTCAGTTAAAGCGACGCAGTGCCGAATCGCAAAAAGTGGTCTGGTCTTAAGCCAGCAAAATGGTCAGGTCTGAAAGTGGTTAACCTATGCAATGTGACTCCCATTGTGTTTCTCCTGTAGCATGTCTAGGGGAGCAGCCCTACCTCTCCCCTGTAGTTCCTGGTCGTCCTCCCGTTTGCCCCTAGCACAGCAGGCTCCCATTTGGGGTGCGAGGGGAGGTGACCTTTTGCAGAGTCATGTAGGAATGTTTTTCCTAGCAAATATTTCTCGTTTCCTTGTTTTATTTGTAATGTATGTTCATGATGAAGTTTCCCCTCATATTGCATCAGCTCCTCTTAGGGGCTTTAATCATCTTTGTACAATTGTTATTCGTTTTTTCGAACATTTTTATTTTTTATTTTCATTTTTAAAAACAATACACTTTTGGACTACAGTCGTGCATATTAAAATAAAAGAGAATATAAAATGTATATATTTAGCTCTCTCACCTTTGGCTTTGCTGTCCGTTTCATCTCCAGGAAGCCCCAGCCTCTGTTTTCCAAAGTTAGGACCTAGGGGTTTTAATGGGCCCCTACGTGTTTTGTCAATCCGTCTGCTTGCAAAGAGCAGTGATGAGGACATGGACTCTGAAGAATCTAAG
This sequence comes from Lithobates sylvaticus, assembly GCA_028564925.1. NCBI lineage: Eukaryota > Metazoa > Chordata > Amphibia > Anura > Ranidae > Lithobates > Lithobates sylvaticus. The sequence continues at coordinate 137,047,771 of CM053030.1, read as the reverse complement.
GTGTAATCGGTAAGTGTGTCCATGCTACTTCCAGTCAGCCAATTAAATGAATTTCGGCCACCTAAATGCAAAATAAAGATATCACCATTAAATGTACTGCCAAAGACTTAGACATCATTGAATTAATATTTGTATGTATTCACATGTGAAATATTAAACCACTTGCTGACCGTGCACTGTACATTTACTGTAACAGTGCGGGTCGGCTGTGCAGAATCACGTATATTTGCGTGATTCAGCATTTCCGGGTAGGGGCCACGCATGCCGATCACTGGGTCAGTGATTGACTGCTGGCACCCCGGCAATCGGCTCTGATCTTCCCCAAACATAGCTCTGTACAGTACACACAAACACTTGTTAGGCACATATTTAACCCCTTGATCACCCTAGATGTAAACCCCTTCCTGCTCAGTGCCATTAGTAAAGTGACAGTGTATATTATTAATGCTGATCACTGTAATAATAGCACTGGTGATGTGAGTGGCATGTAGTCAGTTCCCACAAAGTGTCACTTTTAAATTGCCTGCTGTCCCGCTTTAAAGAAGATGTAAACCCCATTTATGAAATCTGACCTGGGCACATATCTTTAGTGTTTACTTATCTCTCTCCAAAGACTTAAGTCCTGTGTCTTTCTGCTGCTCCGTTCCTTTATCAGCATATATTCTGACAAACTCTCCGACACAGGAGATGAAAGCAGCAGGAAATTTGTGTTGGGGAGGTAACTTAGAGACAGATGAGCAGAGAGCTGGTCTATTCACAGCACAGCTCTGCAAGTTTCTTTGCCCAGACTCCCCTCCCACTGCTGAAACAGGAAGAAAAATTTCTAACACCATGTGCACTTTCTAAAGATGTAGAAAGCTGAAGACAGCAGATATACATGTAAAATTTATGTAGGAAGATGTGTTTAATCTCTGTGCATCATCTGAAGCTGCGTATATGTGAGGGTTTACATCTACTTTAAGGCGCTGATCACCGCTATTACTAGTAAAAAAATAAATAAATACAACTTCCATATATATACACTATAATTTGTAGATGCTATAACATTCACACAAACCAATCAATATATACTTAATATTTTTTTTTTTTATGTTTTATAGCACAAGTGAAAAATATTTTTGTTTTCAAAATTGCCGGTCTTTTTGTTTATATAATAAAAAAAATAAAAACTCAGAGGTTATCAAATACCAGCAAAGGAAAGCTCTATTTGAGTAAAAAAAATTATATAAAATTTTGTTCGGTTACAATGCTGCATGACCGCAATTGTCGTATAACTCCTTGCCGACCAGCGCACAACGATATACGTCGGCACAATGGCAGAGCTGGGCAAATGGGCGTACAGGTATGTCCCCTTTAAATCATGAAATAGTGGGCGCGTGCCCGCCACATACTCGAGGTCCGCCGGGGGCCAGTAATCATGTTACGGATCGGCAGAACGGGGAGATGCCTTTGTAAACAAGGTATTTCCCTATTCTGCCTACCAACATGACAGATATACTGCTCCCTGTCATCGGGAGCAGTGATCTCTGTCATGTTCTAGTGAGACAATCCCCCCCACAGTTAGAATCACTCCCTAGGACAAAATTAACCCCTTGATCGCCCCCTAGTGCCAGTGTCATTTACACAGTAATCAGTGCATTTATATAGCACTGATCGCTGTATAAATGACAATGGTCTCAAAATAGTGTCAAAAGTGTCCGATGTATCCGCCATAATGTCATAGTCAAGATGAAAATAGCAGATCGCCGCCATTACTACTAAAAAAAATTAACAAAAATGCCATAAATCTATCCTTTATTTTGTAGACGCTATAACTTTTGTGCAAACCAATCAATATATGCTTATTGCGATTTTTTTTTACCAAAAATATGTAGAAGAATACATATCAGCCTAAACTGAGAAAGAAATTATTTTTTTTTTATATATTTTTGGGGGATATTAATTATAGCAAAAAGTAAAAGGTCAGAAAATTTTGTTTGGGTGCAACGTCGCAAGACTGCACAATTATCAGTTAAAGCGACGCAGTACAGAATCGCAAAAAGTGCTCTGGTAAGGAAGGGGGTAAATCCTTCAGGGGCTGAAGAGGTTAAAGTAGCGCAGTCCCACATAGAAAAAAAAAGGCCTGGTCATTAAGGGGGTAAAACTTTCCGGAGCTGAAGTGGATAATATTACTATATACCTATAATATTATACAGTGCATATAAAAAGTCTACACACCCCTAATAAAATGTCAGGTTTCTGTGAAGTAAAAAAAATGAGACAAAGATAATTTCAGAACTTTTTTCACCTTTAATGTAACCTATAAACTGTACAACTGAGTTGAAAAACAATCCTAAATGGTCGCACACTGGAGCCAAACGAATGCTTGATAATACATCTTTGTCAGACGCCAGATACAGGTGAAGGAATCACAGTTGACGCGCTTCACTCGGTTATAGTGTAGTTGCTCGTTGTGATTCCTGTACCTGTGTCTGGCATCTGACAATAAAGATTTACTATCAAGTATTTGTTTGGCACCAGTGTGCGACCATTTTGTTTTCTATTTCATATCTGCTGTTGACGGTGGTGAGCTGGGGTCTGCACCTGGGGCTTGTCTGCACCTTCGGTTTGCCTGGATCGGTGTGCTCAGTCTTGTTGGCTTGAAAAACAATCCTCTTAGAACTGTGGATGTAGCTGTGTTCAAAATGAAGCAATCACATTCAGACTCATGTAAAATAGTAGTCAGTACACACCTGCCATCATTTAACCATTAGCCGCAGTTGTATTGCAGCAGAATGGCACGGCTGGGAGAAACAACGTTATGTAACATTGCTTCGCCCTGTGGCCACTAGGGGGCGCGTGCCCCCTGCTCGCTCGCGGAGCCGATGCCAGTGCCTGGCGGTCGCGATGAATGAATGATTTGTATAGCGCTGCAATTGCGAACTGAATCGCCTCAAGGCTCTTGATCAGCCTGTGTTGTCTAGCTTCTTAGAAGAGGTAGGTCTTGAGTTTTTTCCTGAACGCCGGATGGTCTTCTTCCATACGGATGTAAGTCGGTAGGGCGTTCCATAGCCATGGTCCTTGGACTGCAAATCTTCTAACTTCCTTTGATTTGTAGCGGGATTTGGGAATGAGGAGGAGGTTTTGGTTAGATGATTGAAGACTGCAGTTGGGTGTGTAGTGTGTTATCTTCTCGCGTAGGTATGGGGGAGTTTCCTTGTACGCATTTGTGGGTGAGGCAGAGGGTCTTGAATGTAATCCGATTCTTTACGGTTAGCAAATGTAGGCTCCTACAGGCGGTGGAGATGGATTCCCAGGCTTTTTTTCCCGTTATCAGTCTTGCCGCCATGTTTTGGATGAGTTGTAAGCGCGCAAGTTGATATTGGGGTAGCCCTATGCGATCACCTCCGGGGTCCTGGAGAACTGGGATCTGTGTGTGTAAACACAGTCCCCGGTTCTCTGAGGGGAGAAGTGACAGATCGTCTGTTCTTAGAGTATGAATAGCGATCTCTTTCCCTACACAGTCCCCTTCCCCCTTCAGTTAGAACACACAATAGGGAACACATTAACCCCTTGATGGCCCCCTAGTGGTTAGCCCCTTCACTTCCATTTTTACAGTAATCAATGCATTTGTATAGCACTGATCGCTGTAAAAATGCCAATGGTCCCAAAAATGTGTCAAAATTGTCCACCGTGTCTGCCATAATGTCGCAGTCCCGATAAAAATCGCAGATAGCCGGCATTACTAATAAAAAAAAAAAATTAATAATAAAAATGCTTTAAAACTATGCCCTATTTTGTAGATGCTATAACTTTTGCGCAAACCAATCAATATACGCTTATTGCGTTTTTTTTTACCAAAAATATGTAGAATACATATCGGCCTAAACTGAGGAAAATTATAATTTTTTTTTTTATATATCTTTGGGGGATTCTTATTAGAGCAAAAGTGGTTTTCCAAATTGTCGCTATTTTTTTTTGTTTATTATAGCGCAAAAAATTAAAAACGCAGAGTTGATCAAATACCACCAAAAGAAAGCTCTGTTTGTGGGGGGGGGGGAAAAGGACGTCGTAGCTCTGTGTCTTCTTTCTCCGGTATCAAAGTCTTCTTCCGGTAGTTTCTCCGGTGCAGTCTTCTAATTGAGCGGTCTTCTTCATGTGCTATCTTCTCCTTGTGCGGTCTTCTTCCTCGCCGCTGCTTAACCTGCTATAAACAAAAAAGCAGATCTTCTAATGCTGTCCTCCTCCGTTGTGTTGTCTTCCATTGTCTGACATTTCTTATATAGCCATGGGGTGCACCTATCCCCCCCACGTCGAGGAAATCCAGCCTGGTATGGTTCGGTGGGGATGCTCGCTCTCTCCCTTTCCTGACCTACCGGGTTCACAGCTGGTGACTCATCAGTCCTTAAAAAGGGGTTGCACACAAAAAAAAAAATCATTAACATTCCTAAAAAAAAATAAAAAATAAAAACATTTGGAATTTTTTTTTTTAACTCGCCTCTAAATGCCTGTTGCTAGGGGGTCCCTCGTAGTCTGCCTCCTTTAGTGCCTGGGCTGGTGACATCACTTCCCCTCGGCGCACGAATGGCTCAGCTCTGCCCCCTCTCTCCTGTCAGTCATCTGGGACACTTGACAGGTCCCAGATGACTGCGTGGCAAATCATTGTGCGCGGCGCCACTCGCGCATGCGCAGTGGGTGCCCGGCTGTGAAGCCACAGTAGGGTGCCCACAGTTAAATGCCAGGGCCACCGAGCGGAGGGGGGGACGAGCGGGGCTTCGACCCCCCAAATTGCTGGACCCTGGAACAGGCAAGTGTCTGATTAAAAGTCAGCAGCTGCAGTATTTGTAGCTGACTTTTAATTATTTTTTTTTTGAATGGAAACTCCTCTGTAAAAACACGGTGGCCAGCTTCCCAGCCCACTCCTTAGCAAGCAGTAGTGTACAGTAAGTTTAAAGAGAAAAAAAAATGCAAAATGCATGAAAACTGCATGCAAAAACGCATAAAAAGAGGGTTATAAAACACTCTGCAAAACATGCCTGAAAAACACATCAATCGCAGCCCGCACAGATGAGAACGTAGACCCAGGCCTCATCAGCAAGGCCAGGAGTTGAGGACAGAGGAGTATGGGGTTAATTTTCTAAAACTGGAGAGTGCAAAATCTGGTGCAGCTATGCGTGGTAGCCAATCAGCTTTTAACTTCAGCTTATTCAATTAAGCATTGACCAAAAAAACCTGGAATTTTGTTTCTATGGAGAGCTGCACCAGATTTTGCACTCTCCCATTTTAGTAAATGAACCCCTATAAGTTTAGCGGAGAGGAGTGGTGGTGCACAGAGAAGCTTTGTGAGCTGCAATTAAAGCGGAGTTCCACCGAAAAGTGGAACTTCCACTCATTTGTCTCCTCCCCCTCCGGTGCCACAATTGGCACCTTCCGGGGGAGGGGGGGGGGCAGGATACCTGTCTTTGACAGGTATCCTGTTCCCACTTCCAGGAGTCCGGGCCGCAGCCCGCGGTTCCACCGTGGGGCTCCCTCCTAATCTCTCGGTCACCGGGCCAGTAGGAGAGAGGAGCGGGGGCCTTGCGCATGTGCAGTAGGGTTCCTGGCGTGAAGCCATAAGGCTACACTGCCGGGTACCCTTACCAAAAATGGCGGCGGCAGCACCCGACAGCTGATGGAAACATCAGCTGCGGTGCCGACATCGCTGGACTCCAGGACAGGTAAGTGTCCTATTGTTAAAAGCCAGCTGCTGCAGTATGTGTAACTGCTGGCTTTATTTTTATTTTTTGTTGGGGCGGAACACCGCTTTAACACTTAACTGGTTAGGTTTTATCATACGCCATGTAAACTACTTAAAATGAGGAAAACACTATCTGAGAAATCATTTAATAAGTCAATTTTGAAAGCATATAATATTTACTTGTTTTAATTTTTATTTAATTTGTTTTACATTTCTTCAGTTAGAGGTTCTCCTACCACCATAACTGTAAATAAAAAAAAATAGCTCTATTAATTTCTACAAGACAGGCAACTAAAAAAAGAACAAAAGCAGACCATGTGTACATTGAAATTACAATGTTATGCTTATGGTAAAATTACATAAATATCTATTAAAGAATTACATATTTTTATTATTTTGCACCCTAATCCACATACCTATATTTTGTGTGGGTGTAAACTGATAGTGCTGCTGAGTGGCTCGCAGTTGGGCTACCCCTGGCTCTGCCTCTGACAAGGATCCTTGTGTTCTAGACCTGTAGCTGCTTTGAGAAGCCAGAGTTTCCACAAACATTGGTGTCAGAACAGTGCTGCGATAGCGCCAGTTGGAATCAACCGTGTAATCCTTCAACAAAATAGTTAAAAAAAATACTTAAAACGTAACTAGAATTAATTTAATGGCTGAAATTCAGAAACATTACTGTGTACTTTACCTGGAACTTGCATTCTGACAGGGGATGCTCAAATATTTGCCTGATGTAATCTGGACTCCTGCTGGTCATTTCAAGAAGCAGGTTGGTGGCCAGGCTTAAAAAGTGCTTTTCAATTTTAGTGGAATATAAAGAGCTAAGCACAGCTAACATACGATCCATTGTGCCAGTTGGTAACCGAGTTTCATTGCTCCAGAAATTCCTGACAATAAGCCTAGAAAGGTAACAGTAAATAGAAAATTATCCTTTGGAATTGATCATGAATGTCAACACACTCTTAATTCCTAAACACATGTTGCCATCCTTGCCTACTTCATTTCTGAAAGATTGCAAAGAACACAGAACTCTCCTCATCTCCATAACCCCTCCCTGTGTACAGACAGAGAGAATAGTAAGGAATCAGCTCTCAAGATTTCTGGCAAAATAAACAGGTGTTTTTTTTACTTGACAAACAGAAATAACACAACACTTTCAATTATATACTTAGAATGCCAAAAGGGAGAAAATAAGGGAAGCCAATTGTTAGGGTACATGTTAGGTAAAGCCAGCATGTAGGCACTATACTGTTGTAAGTAGTTACTAATAGGAATTTTGAATTAACCATAAATCTCATAAAATGGTTTATATGCAGTTATCTTCAGGTGATTGTTCACCGACAAAAGCTTTGCTAGAAATGCCCCCCGTGCACCCTAATATAACCCTAATCACCCACTTGGACTCCAGTAGCGAGGAATAAAAAGAAGAAGCAGAGGGGAGCGACACATCCCCTATACTGTACTCTAAGATATAGGATTTACTGGCAAGGGCTTAATCATACAGTAAAGGACAGCAAGTCGCAAACACCAACAAGCAATAAACTGAGGGGTGGGCAACAACATAGCAAACAGCTGCAAACAGGCCATAAAAGAAAGGCTCAATAGACCCTGATCACTCAAGATGACAGCCTAAAACAACTTGTGGCCAAAGCTTGCATTGGCAGAGGCCTGAACATCCACTGAGTAAAACTTTGAAGAAGTATAAACAGAAGTTACTCTATGTTTTGCAGTGGTAGAGACTCATGAGGAGGGGGGTTTGGGGATCTTCCACTGTGGCAGTAAAATCTTTCCTCCGGTGACATTTTATGAATGGGTCCAGTGCCTCACCAAACAGACTTTTTCTTTGAAAAGACATATGTGTGAAGCATCTTTTACAGGCACCTTCAGCTGTCCAGGCTTTTAGCCACAAGATTCAGTGCATGTAAAAAGAGTTTAGGACCATTCTGAATAATTGTTTCATGGCATGTTCGAGGGCATCCACACAATAAAAGAGCAGAAGGTAGCTGCTGCAATTACTGTTAAAGAACGATCCTGGAGAGGGCGTGACCGGATGAGAAGCAAGGAAGACGTGCAGTAGCCGAGCTCCGCTTCCAACTAATCCTTTTGGGCATCCTGACATCGTGGTCTGCACTTGCATACCCATATTTTGGTACCCGATTAGTACCTCTCTGGCTTGACATGACTCCTGATACTCTGGATGGCTCTGGGAAAGAGGAAAAAGGGCAAGACTAAGGCGCCCCATAGTCGCTCTTCCCCGTCAGCGGCCATCTTGACCACGTGCTCTGTCCCTTCCTCCTCGCCCTGTGTAACAGCGAGCACTCAGACGGCACCTGCAAGCATGGGAGATTCAGAGCCATCCTCAGTGGACCTGATGGCAGCTATAACCTCACTGAAGGAGACATTGACCACCAAAAATCGTCACAGTGACCACGGAGGTTAGTCTTATCAGGCCAATGGATACATTTTGGTCCCGGCTATCTGAGGCGGAATTTCGCACTTCCCAGGTGGAGGACACTGTCCACACTGACTCCAGGGAGCTGAAGATCCTGCAGAAACAGGTACAATCTCTTCATGACAAGTGGATATGGAGAACAGGCTCCATCGCAATAACTTGCAGGTGTTGGGGCTCCCTGAAAGGGCTGAGGGCACCAAACCTGCGGAATTCCCTGAAGGGTTACTCGCCACGCTGCTATGCCTCACGGATCTCCCACCTATGTTTGTAGTGGAGCGGGCTCACAGGGTCCCCACTACGCCATCTATACCCAGAGCTCCACCCAGACCCTTTGTGATAAAGCTACTCAATTACCGGGACAGGTTGCTGGTGGCCGCCAGGAACACACCCAAGCCATCCTTTGAAAACTCCAGGATCTTTCTGTACCCCGACTACTCACCTGAAGTGCAGAAGCATTGACGCTCCTTCAGAGAGATCCGCAAACGCCTCCGAGAAAATGGGCTAAAATATAGCCTCCTGTACCCCAGCAAGCTTAGGGTTGTGGATTGCGGCTCCACACGCTACTTTGAAACCCCTGCCGCCGCAGATTCCTGGCTTGACTCTTGCTGACCCTCTCTCGCATCTCCTTAATGGATTACAGTTCTGTTGCAGCACTTTTTGGTGACTATGATACTGCTACGAGCCGTGTGCTTCAGAAGCGGAGCACCTTTTCTATACGGCACAATGATAATTTGACCCCAGTTTTTCTTCACCCCCTTGCGTCTGGAACTGACCAAGGTACTGTTGAAGTTTTCCCTGGATTGAGCTTCACATGCATCAGCCCTGTTTGTACGGCTTCACAGGGTCCCAGAGACCTGAAGTCTTCACCTTTTTTTTGACAAGTTTTGGAAACAAACCCTGCCTGTTTTTTTTTTTTTTCTTTCTGGCCACAATGTTTTGTACTAAAGGTGTAAATATTTATTGGAGAGTGGGTACGTTCTGTTTTTCTATGAATATATATTTACTTACTGCTGTTCATGATGGTTTCATTCTAATGGCTCAAGCAGATGATGTTTTTTTTATTATAACTTTTACACTGCTGATTGGTATACTGGCTCTGTTCTGGTTTAGCTCCCCCCTGACATTCCATGATGGCTAACACTACTATGGGTTCTCTGACAATTTTGTCATGGAATGTTAGGGGGCTCAACTCCAAGTACAAGTGATCGCTGCTGTTTCAATATTTGAAACTACATAATCCCCATATAGTAATGCTACAAGAGACCCATTTAATGGGGAGTAGGGTAATGGCTCATAAAAAAAACTTGGGGGCAGAGAGCATTTTATGTGACCTACTCCACGTACTCCCGTGGGGTGTCTATCTTGCTAAGTAAGCAAATAACGTGCACAATTCAGGATGTTCATTTGGACCCCAATGGGAAATTTTTTAATGCTGGTGTTAACTATATACAACCGGAAATATATCATTGTTAATGTTTACCTGCACCCCCGTCAGGTGCAACTCCTATACTCATTGTATGAGTTCCGCATTGTCCTGCACAAATTCTGTTTATGGGCAATTTTAACGCCACCCTATCACATGAATTGGATAGACGGACACCCCATGCTAATTTTAATTCCTACCTGGGCACTTGAGCGCATTCTACAGACTTTACTGAGATATGAAGATGGTTGCATCCTCAAGACAGAACCTATTCTTGTTTTTATACCACCTTCAAGACCTCCTTATGTATAGATCTGGCTTTTGCAAACACAGCCCTTCTTAGCGAGATCCAAGAGGCATTTTATATTCCCTCTGGTCTTTCGGATCATAGCCCGCTCAAATTGACAATTATAACCCAGAGGTCACGTAACCGTGCCCTTAGGAGTCTGCAGCATCAATGGATTAACCATAAATCAGTTCAAGAAAGAGGTCCTCCTCCCTTGCGGGAGTACTGGGCACACAATGTGGAGTCTGCCTCCCCTGAGATGACTTGGGATGTGTTCAAGGCTCATAGCAGGGAACAGTACATTTCTGCTGTGGCTGCTGTGAAAGCGGAGCAAAGAGGCATTGTCTCCTCATTGCAACTGAAGGTTGACCAGGCCCTAGACCAATACTTCGCCTCACCTACTGCCACAAATTTTGACCACCTTTCCTCGCTTAGAAGAGAATTACATCTTCATGTCTCAAAGGTCAATAGACTAGGCATACAATCTTGTAGACAGGAGTGTTTTGATTTCGGAGACCAGAACAGTAATCTGTTTGCACTAACGGCACAACAGGATAGACCCCTTGCAGTTGCATCCAAACTCCTCACAGCAGATGGTACGATGGTTGTCTCTCAGTAGGATATTCTAACTGAAATCACTAGATTTTACACTAGACTGTATCCCTCCTCTTTACCGGATGCCTTTGACCCCATGCCCGCTGTTTTAGATATCCTGGCATTGGGCTGGCTTTCCGACTCTGAAAGGAATCTTCTAGTTGCAGATTTCACCACGGAAGAAAAAATACTTGCCATACAGTCTTTCCCGGCGGGTAAGGCTCTGGGCCCTGACGGCTTACCTATAGAATTCTATAGAAATTTCATTGAATTACTTGGCTTCCTGCCCCCCTCTATGAAAGAGACCAATTGCTATTCTCAACTGTGATCTGAAGATCCTCACAAAATTGCTAGCTACCAGGTTGAACAAAGTCATAAAATCCCTTGTAGACCCGGACCAAATGGGATTTATACCTGGTAGGTCCACAGATATTAACATACGCAGATTATTCTCTAATATCCATGCCCCTCACACAAATCGGGGTACTAGAACGATAGCCACATTGGATATGGAAAAGGCATTTGATACTGTGGAGTGGGCGTTTCTATGGGAGGTGATGTGGAGGATGGGACTCCCATTAAAATGTAATGATTGGATATGTACACTATATTACGGGCCCCCTGGCAAGCATAAGGCTAAATGGCCTGCTGTCCACCCCTTTCCTTTGCAGAGGGGGTACCAGACAGGGAAGCCCTTTCTCCCTGGCCCTCTTTGCCTTGGCCATGCAACCCATTGCTGAAGCCCTTAGAATTTCGCCTGAGATTCGTGGCCTTTGGGTGGGAAGGTTGAAAGAGAGAGTGGCTCTCTATGCTGATGATTTATTGCTTTTTTTGAATGATGCTGGTACCTCACTGCAGGGTGCCCTCAAGATTATGAACACTTTCTCAACCTTCATGGGTTTATGTGTTAATTGGCACAAGTCCCAGCTGTTTCTGATGGACTAAGGGGCTAGGTCATCTTCACCCACCTCCCTTCCACTACAGTGGGTTAAACACTTTACCTACCTGGGAATTGTGATATCCAGACACAGTGAGGACTTTTTGAAAATCAACCTGGACCCTGTGCTAGCTGGGGTTAAGACTAAACTGAAGGCATAGAAAAATCTTCTGCCCCTATCACCAATTGGACGCATTAACATCCTCAAAATTAAAGTTCTCCCCAAATTCACATATATTTTTAGAAATTCCCCTTAGTGGCTCTCAAAAAAAACATTTTAAATTATATTAAACAACTCTACTTGTCCATTATCTGGAGATCTAAGCCACCCATGTAAAAATATACCACACTAACTAGACTTGTGGACGGGGGGGCCTAGCTCTACCCGACAGCTACAAATATTTTCTATCATTCCAACTGGTGACTGCCCAGTGGTGGCTTTAGCCTGATCTGACTAATTCTGCTGTAGTGTTGGGAGGCAGCAATTGTTAAATCCCTGGAGGCCTTACAAGGCCTGTTGTTCAGGAGGAAAAAGTCCCCACATCACTTCATCCCTTCCATGTACACTACCATACAAGCATGGAAAACGAGTGAAGCCCTGCAGGCACATCGGCCGGGCACCATCTATATGCATACCCATCTGTGGCTTAATCCCAACTCCCTCACTTCTTTACTATCCAAGACCCACAGGCCTGGGCCAAATACAAAATTGGAACATATTATTACTAATGCTGAGTTGTCCTCTTTTCAGGATCTCCAATCTAAATTGAATCTACCCACTCACTACTATTTCAGATACCTCAAGATTCCCCATGCCTTCAGATGTCAATTTCTGGGTCAAACAGTTGCGCTCTCAAATTCTATCCTCAGAGTGAAAGATCTAGAGAAGCCCACTTCTCATGTATATGGTTACTTGCTCGTGGCTGCTAGTCCTGAATTGTCCTCCCTTTGCCGGAAATGGCTGGGGGACATTCCGGGACTGGATGATGACTGGATGGAGATTTGGGATTTCCCCATCTCCTCCCTTATCTCAGCCAGAGATAGGATGGTCCAGTACAAGATTTTGCACAGAGCATATTATACACCGCACAGGATGTCTGATGCCCACACTACGTCATGTTGGCGTTGCTCACACCAACCTGCGGAGTTCTTCCACATTTTTTTACAGTGATTAAGAGTGTTACACAAACTCCGGTCCCATGTGACACGAGTTACTGTTTGTTAGGGCTGGTGAAGCATCTGACAGTAACTGTGGCCAGACGAATACTCATTAATCTTTTATTGTTCTGTGCTCGTAAAGCTACCGCGATGAACTGGAGGAAATCATCCCCTCCTTCCATCCAATGTTGGAGGGGTTTGATTATGCCAGCCTACCCTTATACAAAGCTACCTATGCCAACAGGGGCTGCCCCAATAAATGTAATAAGGTTTGGGAATGCTGGCTTGGTGACTCGTCTACATCAAGCACTGAATCAAATAAAGTGAGATAAAGTATAGATCTCGATTTACTACCCAGTCATGATACCACCTACTCATTCTGTGTCCTGGATATCAATGTTTGAGCCTAGTTACTTCTGAGCCGGCCCCACTCTCCACATTGGGGAAATAGTTTAGTATTTTTGTTGTTTTGTTTTTATGTTCTTATGATGTATGTTACGCTCTGCGAATAGAGACCTGTTGGTCTCACCCCTGCGTGGGCTTCAGATGTATGTTTATTTTTTTTCCAAAAAACTTTGGATTTTTTTATTTTTTTTGGAAAAAGAATCATCCTAGAAAACATGGCCATGTTGGTTGCTTTTTGTCCTAGTCCAATTAGCAGCAATTTGACATACATAAAATGCAGTGGAAGCTGTTGCAAGACTGTTAAAGTAAAGAGAGTCTTTGTAAGTGTAAGCATCCTAAACTTTGTTTGAAAGGAATATCTTCAATAGGTACAGTGAGATGTTTAAGACTGAGACAGCGAGGGGGGGGGGGTTTGGGGGGGCGTGGCTGGACGCTGAGCGTGATGGACGCATGATCTCCCTGCTCTCTGCGGACCTGCTCTTTCTAAGCTCCACATGGGGACACAGCTTCAGATCTATGGGCAGAAACTGCACCAACTGATCGCAGAAATAGGGGGGGACCTCAGGACAGCTTCATCCATTGGGTCCCCCGATCCATTCCTACTTTGCTCAGCTCCCTGAGCCCTCCATGCGGAAGCAGACAGCATGGTGCCACACAGCAATCTCCTCCGGGGGCTTCCAAATTGGTGCAGGCGCCTTCAGCGGTCACCACTGACCATATCACTCGGCGGCATGTCAACCCTCAGCAGACCCGCCGCAAATACTTCAGCCCCTCCAGCCATGCACGGCTTGTCTCTACCATGCCACATGGAACAACGTCCGCCATCTATGAGAATGTCAGGACAACTCCAGTATCCCCGCGGGTGAGTCCCTCTCCTGCCCCTTCACCTTGTAAGGGCCCTGGACATGACTCTCTCTCCCTTCGGGGTACTCCACTGGCATTCCGGCACTGGGGACCCCCTCCCCCTCCCAATCAGGCCACTCACAATCCCTGCCGCAGCCTACCTTCCCTGCCTCTCAGGCGACATCTTCTGTCCCACTCTCTCCGAAGCCACAGTGACCGCTTTGTTGACGTGAAACCAGCACCACCTGCCTAGCTGCTGTCCACCCGGTGCTCTTGCCCTGTCCTGTTTCCTCAACTAAACGCCATCTGCTCCCTGTGCCATCTACACGATTGGAGGACCAGAGCTAGTGGTTTGAACTGTGGGCCTCGCCTCTGCAGACTATAGCCCACCATCAAGCTTTGCCCAGAATACCTTCCATCCTTAATGCTGATGAATTAGTCTCCTGGCAGGAGCAACTTCGTTTACTACCCACCAAGGATTACTTTAAGCTGCCGATCTCTGAGGTCAAAGAAGCCTGTCGCAGTGAGATTAAAACATTGCAAGTGGACTTCCATCAGTTGACAACTCAGGAGGAGAACCTGGAAGAAGATTTGCAATCCACGAAGCTTACAATCCACCGTGTTCAATCCCAACAGACAGATGATCGCTTAATCTTCCCTGACATGCAACGCCATCTGGAAGACCTTAACCATCGCAACCACCGCAATAATATCAGGGTTCGGGGCCTCCCGGAGTCCAATGGCTCAGAGGATCTGCAAACTGTACTCCAGAATATTTTCAACAACTTACTGGGAGTCCCTGCCTCCACACATATTGAAATGGACAGGGCCAACAGAGCTTTAAAACCTAAAAAACCAAGCATCCAAAAAATGCACTCGTTCACTTTAAAAGCAGGACATTATGCGCAAATCTCAGGTGATTAAACCTATCCTTGTTGATGGCACTCCAATTCAACTATTTCCTGATTTGTCCTGGATCACCCTTCAGAAGCACAGGCTACTTCAACCGCTCCTCCACACTTTACAAGATAATACCATCACATATGGCTGGGGCTTCCCCTTTAGCTTGACAGCTACGCATAATGGGAAGACGGTGGCCCTTCAGGTCCCTGAGGACATTTGTTCCTTTTGTGAGACTCTGAACATCCCCACTCCGGACCTTCCAGGTTGGGATATCATCCCCCCTCCTCCTCTCCAATCAACAGGCTGGCAAAGGGTTCCAGTGAAGAGGAGAGGGCAGCCTCCTGACTCCCCTGCCAGAATCCCAAGCAGCGGCCAGCCTGAAGAACTTCCACAGTTGATAATGCCCTCTTTGCTCTCCTTTTACAGTTTACGGGCCTAACCGCAGGAGAATACTTTGTCTTTGTACTTTTAACTAACATTGAAGTCCTTTTTTGCATTGACTGACCTACTTTTTTTCCCCCGGTTGTAACTTTATCGCCGCAGTGGATGGTCATCACCCCTCCAGGACTGCTAGTTTTTTGGCGTGTCTGCCAGTGTCTAGGCCATGCGGTCCAGGAGGTTATTCCCTTGGCGCTCGGCCCGGATGCGTGCATTCCTGCGACACTAACTTTTACCATACAAGTTTATAACTATATGTACATGCTGTTCTTTATTTAACTAGTATTGTCCCCTAGCTTTTTAAAGCTTTTTTTATCTAGCAGGTCCCTGATCATAGATATGAATTAACACTCAATGTCTGACATTACCACCCCTTAGTTTGTTTAGTGATTTAAAGTTCCTTTATTGTTGCTACTTTCCCCCATCGCCCCCCGTTGGACGATCGCGGTATACGGAACTATTGGTCTATTGTTGGATCTCCATTATTTGTTCTGAAAACTGTGATTTATTTTTCTCTTTTTTACGGATCCTCGCTCCTGGGCTCACGTCTCTTTGCACATACTATGGCTACCACCTTCTGTTTCAAGACTCGTCTGTCTGGGCTCTCGGGTTAGATAAGTATACTGCACTCCAATGCACGTTTCCACAATATTCCTTGCTCGCACTCCAACCTCATCATGGTACAGGTTTACTCACATAATGTTAATGGTCTTAACTCGAATTTTAGAAGGCAGGTGGTACTGAGGAGTTTCAAAGATTCTGGGGTGGAGGTAATATTTGTACAGGAAACACATTTTAATAAAAGAGGCACTCTGATGTTTGCATCTAGGTCTTTTCCTATGGGGTTCTTAGCCTCCAGCACTAAAAACAAGGTCGGTTTCTGAACCTTAGCGGCAAATGGCAACAATCTAAAATATATTTTTTAACATTTATGCTCCAAATGCAAATCATTTGTCCTTTGTAACTAAGGTGTACAACGGCCATTAGAACTACACACTCCTCCTTAGTCGTGGGAGGGGACTTTAACCTCCCGTTCTCCCTGACATTGGATAGGACATCCCGTTCTAAAAAAAAAAAAAAACTTCAGACAGTCCCAGAAGTTTTGTCAGGTCACTCGCAAGTTCGCTCTGTTCGATGCATGGCGTGTGGTTCACCCAACAGAGCGTCAATATTCCCACTACTCCAACCCATTTGGTACGCATGCGCGATTAGACTACTTTTTCATAAACCCCCCTCCCTGCGGGCACTCGCACTCGCTAATGTAGACATCCTGCCCATGTCTTGGTCGGACCATGCAACACATGATTTTCTGATGAAAGATGTTGCAACTGGGACAGAGTTAGAAAATGCTTTAAAATTGTACTTTGTGGAAAATAGTGCCCCAGAGATTTCCGCAGGAACCCTCTGGGAGGCAAACGAGACAGTAATACATGGACAGTGTATAGCCATCTCAACTGCCTGGAAGAAGAACACCAAGCAACTGAGACAGCAGACCGCACAGAGACTTTGGGACTTAGAATCCAGACTTAAATCTTCATCCATAATCCAGCTCCTAAGAGAAATTATACGCCTACGGGCAGTCCTTAAGAGTATAGACATAGGCAAGGTTGAAAAAGAAAAAATATATAATAAGTGATAGCTGCGCTAACCATCAAAATAACTATGCATTTGCTAATTTAAGTGGATCTTTATACCACTTAGTGCCTACAAATAAATATTTTATGTGAAACCAACTCTAAAAACCTTACTTTACCAAATGCCATACATCAGTCTTAAACAGTATGCAAACTCAATATGTGCAAACACCAGACATTTTTCTATATAAATATACCCCTAGTATATATAAACATCAAAAAACTCTGATGTGAGAACATCCACTGATGCTCCAGGACCAAACCAAAAACAAGAAAAAAAATATATAAGAAAAAAATAATCATATATATATATATAAAATCAATGTAAAGTCCCAATAAGATTCTTCAGTGCTGTTTTCTCTATTGTTCTTTAAGTGAATAATCCATCATCCGTGACTGTATTATTTGATCACCAATTTGTGCTGATACCACCACCGTTAGAAATGGCAACTCACCAGAACTAGGCTATAAGTACACCTTTGGTTCATCTAGGGATAACCACTTCACTAATATGCCACAGCCTAGAAATCATTCCAGTCAATGTGGTAGTAATAACTTCTCGGGCATCCGTGCAGGTTTATACCTCAATCTTATAAAAAATATATATGGAGACCATCATTGTGCAGTATTGCTGCTATGTATTGGTAAAAACAAAATACAATTATTGCACTCACAATTCTGGTGCAGTTGTGGCCTGCACTAAGCCTTTCCAGCGGTCTGTATGGGGCTTTGCTGAACCAGCGTGTGTTCCCCTAGGTTGGCGTGTGCTCCAAGCCTCATTTCGGCTCATGAGCTGTCAGGAAGTGATGTCGTCACGTCATAATCTCCCAGCAGCCTCTACGTGTTTGGCAATGGTTGTTGCGTCAGCAGAGCTTCCAGAATTGTGAGTGCAATAATTGTATTCTGTTTTTACCAATAAATAGCAGTAATACTGCACAATGATGGTCTCCATATATATATTTTATGAGATTGAGGTATAAACCTGCACGGATGCCCGAGAATTTACAACTACAACATTGACTGGAAGAATTTCTAGGCTGTGGCATATATTATATTATATTATATTATATATATATATATATATATATATATATATATTATATTATATTATATATATATATATATATATATATATATATATATATATATATATATATATATATATATATATATATATATATATTATTTTTTTTTTTATTCTTGTTTTGGTCCTGGAGCATCAGTGGATGTTTTCACATATCAGGGTTTTTTGATGTTTATATATACTAGGGGTATATTTATATAGAAAAATGTCTCGTGTTTGCACATATTGAGATTGCATACTGTTTAAGACTGGTGTATGGCATTTGGGAAAATAAGGTTTTTAGAGTTGGTTTCACATAAAATATTTATTTGTAGGCACTAAGTGGTATAAAGATCCACTTAAATCCGCAAATGCATAGTTATTTTGATGGTTAGCGCATCTATCACTTGTTATATATTTTTTGTATTTCACATCCTACCTATTGGTGGGAAACATTTAGCTGCAGCAGTCACTTATAGATTTGACACAATAATTTAAAAAAACATTTTTTTGGCGTCGGTGACACATTTTGCACATTTAAGTTTGAAAAAGCCCTTCAAAGATTGCATCAGCTAAACTATGATAAGGGAAACAAAGGCCACACCCTATTAGCGCATAAACTCCAAGAACAATCTAATGCTTACTGGGACCCTTTATTCTCACCCAACTGTATTGCCCAATTATTTTGTAATTAGTTCTCAGATCTCTACAATAACCCCTCCATACCGCACTTACCAACCTAAGAAAGTTTCACTGATCGTGTGCGAGCTTACCTCACAAACAGTGGGGTGGCCACCTTACCAGCAGAAGCTTTACAGTCTCTCAACTCTCCGATAACTGAAGAGGAGATTTCCGAGACTTTGAAGCTCCTGCCAAATAGACAGGCCCCAGGCCCCGACAACCTTCCTTATGAATATTACAAGACTTTACCGGCCAGCCTACTTCCACATATTTAAATTAACCACCTATAAACACAATATTGAAAAATAGTGAATGATGCGATTAATGATAATTAATACAAAGAAACAAATCCAAACTAAAGCCCATAAACTGTTAATTAAAGTGATTGTGTTTCAAAGTGAAAAAATCTTGAAGCAAACAAAATCTTGAAGTGACTTGAAACAAACTCTTCCACCACACCACCTGTGTTCAGTGCTACCGCACCCTTAAGAAACGCACTCACCAGATGCATATGCCTTGCACTCTCATGCTCGGCAAATTAGCTTAACCATTTCAGGCCCACCTCCTGTAGATTTACGTCAACAGAATGGCACAGCTGGGCAAAAGCACGTACCGGTACGTCCCCTTTAAGTGCCCAGCCGTATATATTTTATATATTTATGTTATTATATTAAAATATCAATATTTTAGCATATAAGTTTTAATTTATCCTTTATGAATTCTGGTAGTAATGAGAATTTTAAAAGGTTCAGAGTATTAGCTTCTTTACGCTTTAATAATTAGCATATTTAACTAATATGCCTTTTTATGTTTTTTTAATAATTTGCATATTAAAGAATAACTATATTAAATGTAACTTCACCTTCATGCATTGAAAGTATTTATGTATACATATATGTACATTATAGGCATTTATTTTCAATTGTTTGTTTACTGATAATTCTCCTTATGTTAACTGCTAGTGGGGTCACCACCAATGTATTACGGGTAGGGGGACCCGGTGCGCGCGCACGCAAATGCGGGACTGTGCGCGAAACTGTGCTATGCTGGCCTTTGCGGGTTTAAGCCGAATGATGGGTCTGGCGCATGAATGTGCGCCGCCGTGCACGCTGTGACGTGATATGAGTAGATATGCGCAAGGGGGCCATTAGCCATGGAGGCATGGCGAATGGACCCGGAATGCGCAATGGGGAATAGTGCTTTTTGTGCGCGCGCAGATGGCTGTGCTGCGTATGGGGCGGTACGGTGTGCACGCATCATGCCTGTTGTGCGCATGTGCGCACATATGAACAAACTAGCCGGAAATAGGAAAATTACCAGGAGAGTATAACGGGGATGGGATGAGTTCATGTAAACAAAACCAATAATTAAGTCACTTAGACTAAACATGTCTGGGCATGGTTACATGGCAACTGTGAGGAACATTTGACATTCTACGTTCCAGTTACAGGGTGTGCTGTGCCGTTTGAAGTGAAAGGGAGTGAAGTGAAAAGGAGAGGAAGCAGCATGGAGGGTGAGACAACTAGTATTAACCCTGGGTCCGCCGAGACCGTAATACATCAGATCATCACTGCAGGTTCCCCACTTCTTGTTGAAAAGTTTACGCTGAAGTGCCTTGATTTTACATGACGGATGTGAGTGCAATAGTTGAAGGTTTTATGTGCTGTTTTTAATAAATGGTTTTATTGTACTTCACTATTGGAAGCATCTCTTTTCTTTATATGTGGAGTGCAAGTATCTAACAACCTGCTTTGGATCCATCTGATACCCGTGTGAGTCTATTAAGCTAATTTGCCGAGCATGAGAGTGCAAGCCATATGCATCTGGTGAGTGCGTTTCTTAAGGGTGCGGTAGCACTGAACACAGGTGGTGTGGTGGAAGAGTTTGTTTCAAGTCACTTCAAGATTTTTTCACTTTGAAACACAATCACTTTAATTAACAGTTTATGGACTTTAGTTTGAATTTGTTTCTTTGTATCAATTATCATTAATCGCATCATTCACTATTTTTCAATATTGTGTTTATAGGTGATTCATTTAAGTTATTTTCAAGCAGTGTTTTCACAGGTTGATTATTTAGTTTATTCACAACACTGCGATTATTAGCGCTGCTGTTTTATTCATTTAAAATCATTTCTACATTATATTTCATTTAAGTAGCTGCTCAGATTATTATACACAGGTGGTTCAGTTTAGTTTGTGCGCAGTGGTGGTGTGAAAAAGGAAGAGGGCGTGCACATTTATCATACCAGTTTTTTAGTACTACTTCCACATATGACTCGTTTATTTAACGGATTCATGGGCAGGGATGAAATCCTACGGGACATGCAGACCTCTTATCTAACGCTCATACTCAAGCCTGATAAAGACCACACACTGCGTGGGAATTATAGACCTATAGCTTTATTAAATTCAGACCTCAATTTTTATGAAACTACTATCCCTTAGTTTAAATGAGGTCCTCCCTCCTTGATCCATAAAGATCAGGTGGGTTTTGTTTCAGGACGTCAGGCAGGAGAGAACACCAGAAGAGTTATAAATTTAATGATATTAACAGACTAAACACTGAAGCGCTGTTGCTCAGTTTAGATGCTGAGAAAAGTCTTCAGCTCAGCTGGTCTTTTAGGTTTTCAACCCTTGAATATCTGGGCTTTCGGAGGCCGTTCCTCGGGTGATTAGACATCTATATGCAATTCCATCCGCTTCTATCAAAACACATTTTGCTGCAACTCCCTCCTTCCCCATCTCGAATGGAACTAGGCAGGGATGTCCGCTCTCCATTGCTTTTTGCCTTGTTTATCAAACCCCTGGCAGCTCAGATCCCACAGGACCTCAACATTAGTGGTATAATGGTCAGGGGACGTGAATTTAAGGTTTCGCTATTTGCTGATGACTCCTAACCCCAACGCAACCATGTGTGACCCTTCCTGTTCTCCATAAACTCTTGGAATTAAATATTTGGGGGTGTACCTTACTTCCCGATATGAATCCCAATATGATTCAAATTCCAGACCTCTATTCGCATCTATCCTGTCTCTTTTGTCTAAATGAAAACACTAACCAATCTCTTGGTTTGGACACATTGCCTCGGTCAAAATGACCATATTACCTAAACTCTTGTACTGTTTTTAGGTTCTCCCAGTGCCCATCCCATCTGTAAAGCTTAGAAAACTTCAGAGGGACCTTATAAATTCCATGTGGAGTTATAAACCTCATCGAATAGCCAGCTCAATACTTTATGCCTCTTGAAAAGAGGGGGGCTTAGCTTTCCCACACCTCCTTTGTTACTATTATGCTGCCCAATTGAGAGCTATAGCATCCTGGGTTACCCTTCTGGTCTATAATCGCTGGACCCTGTGGTGGAAATTTTTGGATTTCATATTTATAACAAGGAGCTTCAAGGGAACAATTGTAAGGGTTCTCTACTTGAATTACCATGCCCTATTGAATATGTTTTTACAGGATTTTATATAATTTGTGATATCCTGATGAGATATGGGCTCAGCATTATAGGACTTATTTTTTCCTGTCTCGTGGGAACTGTTAAATGTCTTCAGGTGTTCCTTTTGTTTTGTAAAGAGCCTTTGCAGACGTGGAGGCTCCATCTCACCATGCGAATGTCAGAACTGGTTGGGCTGGGGATCAAAGGGGGTTGTATTTATTAAATCGTAGTCCTAGAGCCACCGGAACTTTAAAACCTGATCATGAACATTTAGGAGGCTTTAGGAGGTAGCCAATCAGAATTTGAGGCAACTCTGAACCAATGAACATTTAGGAGGCTTCAGAGGTAGCCAACCAGAATTTGATGAAATTCTGAACCAATGAACGTGTTTCATTTGTTGATTGGTGGAGAATGAATATAAAATAGGGGGGGGAGCTGTTTGAAACTCTCTTAACCTCATGGTCTGTACACCACATGGCCACACGTAAGAATGTCTGTGTAATGTATTCTCTCATTTCTCTTTACTTTTTCCCTAACTTTTTCCATCGTAGGATTTTGTCTTAATATAGTATTAATCTCTTGATAGCATGTGTATAACCATTATAGCAATATTTTGTATCATTGGTAACATCGTTGTTTTAAGGTTGTATCATTTATGTTATAGTTGCTAACCTCGAATTAATACAAGTTTATTTTCTGTACAATAGTACGTTTAAATAAATTAGATTGTTATCCTTTGCACACAGGTATCATTTGTTCTTAATTTCATGGGTTGATTCATATAGATAAAGGTTTTTAATCACTTATGTTATGTATCATTAACCACATAAGTGAGGTAGGTAAACAAAGCTGTGTCAACCCAAATAGACAAACTGTGGTTAGCCCCCCATCCACCCGAACAATGTTTTATGGAACACCAATGCTGATGTTCCCTCCACCTCCCTACTGCATACTATTAATTTGTTACGTACTATCTGGAGACGATTAAATTGCATCACCCACCTTCAATCTGAGACCTCCGTAGTCACGGCTTTCCTCTACAACCCTAAGCTACCCGATAGCTTAACTTACCAGATGATTTCACCATGGTTGCAGAAGAACCTTTTTCATTATGGACATTTAGTGAATCCAGTGACTGGGGTTTTATTATCCTTTGACAAGCTTAGAATTACATAACATGAGCTTCCCCGTAGTTTACCTCCAAGGTCGGCATTATGCCCTTACCTTCACCCCTAGCCTTCAATTCTCCACGCCATCCCCATTTGAATGTTTAAACGTATCGGGTCCCTCACAGAAAGGATTGACCTTGGACATATATAACATTTTAAACTCTTATGACGTGGTTTCCATGGGGAAACATAGTTACATGCGTAAATGGGAGGAACATCTTGGAGAGGAATAATCCCATGAACAATTGAAAACTATATGGTCCTTTGCAGCCAAGAGCTCTATGTGTATGCTCTATGAAGAGAACACATATGAGGCACTTTTCTTTTGGTACATGACTCCATCTCGCCTACATGCTATATACTCATCAGCCTCGGATCGCTGCTGGAGATGTCTCCAAGACTGGGGCACGTTACTCCACATTTACTGGAACTGCCCATTTCTTCAGCCTTATTGGCGCGCGGTCCAGGGGCATCTCCACCGGCTGTTTGAGGTGGATATTCCTTTCTCCACTAGGCTTTTTTTATTGGGTCTACATCCTCCTAAACTCCCCGGATTAGCCAAAAAAACTGGCCATGCATATACTAACGGCGGCTAGGTGTTTAGTGGCCCTTCACTGGAAAAAGCAAAATCCCCCAACACTTTTTGATCTTTAAGCTAGAATTAAGGATGTGGGGGTTATGGAGTCCATGTTGGCTCGTTTAGTTGATCGGGTGGACCGACATAAGGTGATATGGGAGTGTTGGTATCTTCGGATAGATTCCCCCTTGACCTGTACAGTGTACACATTCAGAGCTCAGGAGAGAGGAGCCCAGCTGATTGTTATCTCATATATATATATATATATATATATATATATATATATATATATATATATATATAGAGAGATATATAGAGATATATATAGATATATATAGATATATATATAGATATATTTTTCTTCCAGCCCTTTTACACTGCCAGCGGGCCACATTAGCGGTAAAGCGCCGCTAGTTTTAGCGGCGCTTTACTGTCGTTTTAGCTGCGCTTTTCGGCCACTAGCGGGGTGCTGAAGAAAGGGTTAAATGCGTCCGAGAAGCGCCGCTACCCAAGTGCAATGCATGCGCTTCAGCAGCGGTGCCCATTCATTTCAATGGGCAGGGGCAGTGAAGGAGCGTTATATACACCGCTCCTAAACCCCACCAAAGATGCCGCTTGCAGGACTTTTTCCAACGTCCTGCAAGCACACCGCTCCAGGGTGGAAGCACTTAGGCTTTCACACTGAGGCTGCAGGGAGGCATTTTTCAGGTGCTATTTTTAGCCCTTTAGCGCCTGAAAAATACCTCCAGTGTGAAATGGGTCTTCCTCCTTTTCTGGATACGCAGGCCACGCTATTATAAGTTACAAAATATGCAAATGGTATGTTAGTAAGAGCATCTCAGTCAAGCATCTCATTCAGTTATTTATTCAGCATCATGTTCTCACTTTTTACAGAGCTGTAATCTAGCCTCTTAAATTATCAGATTTTGTCTCATATCTGATATTTGATAGTTGCCTATTCGCTACCCAGAGAAGTCTGCTTTTATTTCTCTTCCTTTTCTCCGCCCTCATTTGTCTTATACCTTTGTATTGAAAATATTAAAGCTCAATAAAAAAAATGTCAATTATAAAAAATTAAAAAAAGACAGACAGCAGGATCAACTACAGCAATAGATCACTGTTTAGTGAACTCTTTTTCCACTAGATAAAAGTTTGGTAAAGATTTTGGGAGGAGTAAAAATACTTTATGGAGTGATCCAATCATCATAGATTGCACATTCTATCTGTTCATGGACAGGGGTCTCTTTGCACTCAAGAAGGCATGGCAAAACGTAGGAGAATCAAGCTGCACAACAACAAGAAAAGTGATCAACCTGAGGGTTTCACTGGGCTTCCTTAGTGCCATCTGTACCATGAGGGCTATAAGGTCCTTTTTTCTCAGCTCCTAAGCACCTTTGCTAAGTCAGGGGATCCTCTTTGGGGTACTTATGAAATAGATGAAGAATGAGAGGGTATTAGCATGTCTGAAAGAGGAGCCATGATAACCCAGGTGCTGACCGATGTCTTGTGGATGTGTCTCTGGAGCATCAAGCAGACGGGAGAACAGTAGATGTGCTATATGTGTTCTCAGCAAAAACGGCGGGTGGAAGTTCATCAGCCTGAAAGAGTAATGCAATTACATGGCCACCCAAGCAGAAACATTGTGTTGTAAAGACCACTCATTTTTTTTTAAAAAGGTACACTTTATAACATTACTTACAACCCTCATAATAGAGACATTAACAGAAGAGTAAAACACAATAAAGTGGATTACCACCCCACGTGTAAAAGCATGATTCAGCCACAATTACAGGGAAACCTGGTCTTACCTTATCCACACTACAGTTTCCTGTAGTAGACCAAACTTCACCCGTTACGGTGGGCATATTCGTAAAGGGTCTGGGTGTCAAAGGGATGGCCCTGGACCTGCATAGTACCCTGCAAATAACTACACGCTAAGTGCTAAGGTTAGTGTACTCGCAGGATCCAGCGCCTGAAGTAATTGTACACTCAATCCCAACAGGATGGGGTCTGGGTATGGCTCCCAAGGTTTTGCGGAGGTTGCACCAACCCTGGTGCACTGCTTCTATTATTGCACAACATGCCAAGGTAAGTCTCGAATGATGGATTTAGTGCTGGAAGCACACATTACAAGTTGGCCCCACTGTTGCAAGGTCTGGGTGCAGATCCCTGAGATGTAAATCATTGATAACTGATCTGGAAACTGATAGAGAGCCATTAGACCATAAGCAGCAAGATCTTGATGGAAGTGTCATTTAAAATAGTGATGAAAAATAATAAAGAATAAAAAGGTTTCGAAAAATTTCTCCAGAGGAAGAAAGATGTCAATCCCTAAAAACACTAGCAAAAAAAAAAAAAAAAAAAAAAAAGAGGGGGGGGGGGGGGTCCCATGGAGTAGGCAGGCTATATGAGTGCACTAGGAGTGTTCCTTCCAAAGCTTTTTCCAGTGCCCAATCACCTGAAGGTAGCAACATATAACCCACTGTCTATAACTTGCTGTCCAGTACAGTATGATTAAGATAAATGCCTTGCTTTTGATAGATAGTCTATTGTTGCTGAACCCATGGCAAAGGGATAAAAAAAAGGAAACTTTCGAAAAAAAAAAAACATGTGGCTTCCTCATAGTACATAGCCCAAATCTTTCAAGAAATGCAGTCATTGGGGGCGTGGCCTGAAGCTGCATGGCGTAAGGTGTGCAGAGTGAGAGCTCCGGCTGATATCGTCTCCTTCACACCGATCCTTGTGGGCATAATCACCTCTACTGCCTACACAATCTACCTACATTCTCCAGGGAAGCATCTGCACCCATTTCACCACCGAAATGAGCCCCTGGACTGCTGGCAAAGCTCATCAAGATCCGCCACAAGGAGCGGGACTCAGCGTGGGAAGATGGCATCACCCCCATCTCGGGGAGGACAGTCCGCCTTCAGGAGACACCGCAAAAATTCTGGAAGCCGTCCGACAGACCTAGCCGGGACACAGGCTTTTTGAGAGGAATAAATGCGAGCCTCTTGCCGACTGATTATGGGCCCTGGATTTTAAGGGGGCACAGGGTGAATGAGAACCCCACTATAATCTGTGCTAGTCAGATTATATGCTGTATATATAATGTGTGTTGTCCCATGCTGTTGGGACACACACTGTCAGATGCTAATATCATCAACTCCAGCCACCTGTCTGTTGTCTTGTATAATGTAAATGAGGCTAGTCTGGCTTGACACAGATTTTAAAGAGTATTTCACTTATTGTTGTATGTGCTAATTAACCCTGCAATTGAATGAAGGAGTCCAGTGTTGATTAAGATGATTAGCTCATTTTTTCTTGTTAAAAAAAAAGATAATTAGCTCATGCTAATTAGGTTAGGTTTTAGTCATCCGGCTGTATATATTTGTGTGACATCTCAAATAAAAGTCATTCCTGATGTACTCCAAGACTGGTGTTGTCTAGTTCTTGGGGGTTCCTATAGCCACATCCATTGGACTCATGTTCCAGGACTTAGGAAGCATTTACGGCGGACACCTTGAGTACAGGATCTGCCACACTGTCTCCCTTTGCCAGACGACCCTCACAATCAAAATAGAAGAGGTCAAAATAGACATTTCCCTAATCCGTCAGCACATAAGCTAAGGGACAGGGTGACCGAGAAGAAGCGCAGGATCGGGCATATGGAGGATGACGGCTCCAGTACCAGCTCAATGCCGTCCTCAGCAAAAAGGACGGAATGGAGAATAGGCTCCGCTGATGTAACCTACGGTTCGTGGGGCTACCTGAGAAGTCAGAGGGCTCTGACCCCCCCCCCCCCCCACGTTCCTGGAGAACCTCCTTATCAATAATTTTGGCAGAGAAGCCTTCTCCTCTACATTCGTGGTGGAACGTGCTCACCGTCTGGCCGCGTGGACTCCACCGTCCGGAGCCCCTCCACGTACCTTCATAGCAAAGTTCCTGAATTATTGGGACGCGATCATTCGTCTGACCCGTGAAAAAGGCAACATCCCCTTTCGCAACTCATTATTATACAGGATTTATATAGCGCCGACAGTTTGCGCAGCGCTTTACAATATGAGGGCAGACAGTACAATTACAATACAAATCAATACAGGAGGGATCAGAGGGCCCTGCTCGTTAGAGCTTACAATCTAGAAGGGAGGGTCAATTGGAACAAAAGGTAATACTGTGGGGGGGATGAGCTGATGGAGAAAATGAAAATACGGTGGTTGTTGTTGTTAGGTGTGGGTAGGATATGCTTCTCTGAAGAGAAGGGTTTTCAGGGATCGTCTAAAAGCTAATAAAGTAGGAGATAGGTGGACAGATTGGGGTAAGGCACTCCATAGGATTGGAGAGGCTCTGGAAAAGTCCTGGAGGCAAGCATGGGAGGAGGTGATGAGGGAGCTAGAGAGCAGGAGGTCTTAAGAGGAACGAAGAGAACGAGTAGGTTGGTATTTAGAGACTAGGCTTGTGATGTAGCTGGGGGCGAAATTGTGGATGGCTTTGTATGTAGTTGTTAGTATTTTGAATTTAATTCTTTGACCGAGTGGAAGCCAGTGGAGGGATTGACAGAGAGGAGTGGCAGACACAGAGTGATTGGTAAGGTGGATGAGTCTGGCAGCAGCATTCATGATGGATTGCAGAGGTGATAGACTATGTAGAGGTAAGCCAATGAGAAGGGAGTTGCAGTAGTCGAGGCGAGAGATGACGAGCGAGTGAATTAAGAGCTTTGTTGTGTCATTGGTTAGAAAGGGGCATATTTTGGCGATGTTGCGGTGGTTGAGGCGGCAGGATTTGGACAGTGTTTGGATGTGTTGCTTGAAGGAGAGTTCAGAGTCCAGGACTACACCTAGAACCTTGGCATGCGGGGATGGGCTGATAGTTGTGCCATCGATTTTGACAGAGAGATCAGGGGCATGGGCATATGTGGGTGGAAAAATTATAAGTTCGGTTTTGGGTAGATTGAGTTTGAGGAAGTGGTGTGACATCCAGACGGATATATCTGATAGTAGATTGGTTATACGTGAGGAGACAGAGGGAGTGAGCTGAGGGGTAGAGAAATAGATTTGAGTGTCGTCAGCATAGAGGTGGTATTGGAAGCCATGGGAGGCTATCAGTTGACCCAGGGAGGAGGCGTAGATTGAAAAGAGAAGAGGTCCAAGAACAGAACCTTGGGGGAAGAGGAAAGGAAGAGAAGAGGAGCTGTAGGAAACGCTAAAGGTGCGGTTGGATAAGTAGGAAGAGAACCAGCGAAGAGTACAGTCACGGAGACCAAAGGTGTGGAGTTTTTTGAGGAGGAGGGGGTGGTCAACCGTATCAAAGGCAGCAGAGAGGTCTAGGAGTAGGAGTACAGAATAATGTCGAATAATGTCGATTGGTTTTGGCCGTGAGTAGATCATTTGTTAGTTTTAGGAGAGCAGTTTCTGTGGAGTGTTGAGGACGAAATCCAGACTGAAGGGGATCAAGAAGACTTATCAGCGAGGTGGACGCTCAGTCGGTTGTAGACCAGATGTTCAAGGAGTTTGGCTAAGAAGGGGAGCAAGGAGATGGGGCGTAGGTTAAGATTGGATGGGTCTGACAAGTGCGTGTTTTAGAGAGTTGGGGAAGATGCCAGAAGAGAGGGAGAGATTGAAGATATGGGTTAGAGAGTGTAGCATAGAGCCAGAGGGTGAACGTAGCATTTGTGAGGGAACAGGATCCAGAGGGCAGGTGGTAAGGTGGACATTATCAAGTAGTTTAGCAACTTCATCTATAGTGGTGGGGTTGAAAGAGGGAAGTAATGATTGTGCCTGTGGGCATGAAGTGTAACGTGTGGGGGGTATCAGAACAGTAGAGATCTCTGCGCGAATTGTATCACTCTTCGGTTTGAAGTGATTGGCGATATCCTGGGCAGTGAGTGAGTTGGCGGGAGGAGGCGGTGGAGGACGAAGTAGAGAGTTGAAGGTAGAAAAGAGCTGACGGGGACGGGATGATAATTTGCTAATGAGAGTGCTAAAATAGGTCTGCTTGGCAGAGATGAGGCTGGAATTGTATTTTTGGAGGGCAGATTTATATTGGTTGAAATCTCTGTGAGACTTGGTCTTACGCCACAGGCGCTCATGAGCACGACTACGTTTTTCAGACTTCTAGTAACATCTGTTTGCCAAGGTTGAAGGGGTCGGGGCTTGATTCTGTGTGTAGTGAAGGGGGCCAGTGAGTCCAGTGAGGCAAGAAGTGAAGTGTTGTAGACAGAAGTGGCTAGGTTGGTGCAGGATAGGGGTGAGATTTTGTCGTAGAGGTTGTCGATAGCAGAGTAGAGAAGAGAAGGGTTGAGATGACGTAGGTTTCTGCGGGTAACTAAGGCGTTGGAGGGAGAGGAGGTGAAAGAGAGGGAGAGAGTGAAACTAATAAGGTAGTGATCAGAGAGAGGGAATGGATAGTTAGAGAGGTTGCATGGAGTGCAAAGGTGAGAGAAAACAAGGTCAAGGGTATTGCCCTCAGAGTGAGTAGGAGCATGAATCCACTGCTTCAGGTCAAAGGAGGAGGTTAGGCTGAGAAGTTTGGAAGTGGCAGGAGTGTTAGTATTAATAGGGATGTTGAAGTCCCCGAGAATGATTGTGGGGATTTCAGAGGAAAGAAAGTAGGGTAGCCAGGCAGAGAAGTCATCAAGAAAGGTTGATACTGGTCCAGGGGGGCCTGTAGATCACAGCTATCCTTAGAGAAATTGGAGTGAAAAGACGAATGCAGTGTGCTTTGAATGAGGAGAGTAACAGAGAGGGAGGTGGCTGAAGTACCTGAAAGGTGCTATGTGGGGCTAGAAGGATATCGACACCTCCTCCCTTACTTCCATTGGATCTGGGGGGGTGAGTCCAGAGAAGACCACCATGGGATAGGGCAGCAAAAGACACAGTGTCGGATTTGTGGAGCCAGGTTTCGGTAATGGCAAGTAGGTTAAATGAGTTGGTGATACAGAGGTCATGGAGAGAGGTGAGTTTGTTGCAGACAGAGCGGGAGTTCCAAAGGGCACAGGAGAAAGGGAGTCTGGTCTTGGGAAGAATAGAAATGGGAACTAAATTGTGTTGATTGCGGCTGCTGCCAGAGGGTGCAGGATGATGGGTGCATGGGGTACAGTTAAATGATGGAGGCCCGGGGTTTGGGGAAATATCTCCAGATGTTAGGAGAAGCAGGAGGGTGAGGGAGGTAATATGGGAGTGGGATTTATATGAAGGGACATGCCCCAGGGTCTTGGAGATTTTTAATGAGTGTGGATTTAGAATTAGCAGGAGTTGGTGGGTGCAGTAATAAGGAGAGGACAGAAGTGAGGGTGATATATATATATATATATGCTGTGGGGGGGGGGGAGAGGGGTGAAGGAGAGATAGTTTGAAAATAGAGGACAGAGCTGTCAAAAGGAGTGGCAGAGAGTGCATGTTACAAGGAGAAATGCTCAAGGGGTAAACAAGGTCACCTGATGTCTGTGTGGTGTTTTGCAAAGTATATTCTTGCGTCTTCGCTTTGTGCATTCGCTGAAGTGCAGAGTCAGAAGTACGTCCACTTATAGAAATAGCCCCACTTTAAGAAAGAGCCCCAGTTGCAAATGTGCCCCCTGCAATAGCTTCCCCCAAAAGAAGCTTATATTTATACTGATAGGGGTGTGGGTGGATTTCAATTATCAATCAGGAGGCAATAAAAGGTTGGCTGGTTATCAGGGCAAAATTCTAACACAGTCTAAATGACTTACACATTGCAGTCTTCCCGGACTTCTCTGCTGAGACCCAGAAGAAAAGAGCGCAGTTCTCTGAGGCCAAGAGACAGCGGCACATCCATCACCTGGCCTATGCCATGCTGTTCCCGACGCGCCTCCGTGTGATCCGGGATGGAAAGGGGCACTTTTTTGAAGGATCCCTCCGCGGTCATTCCTTGGCTGGAGCGACAAGACGCGGCTGGCCCTGTACCCTCCTGCGCTGTCGCTCACTACCGGCCCTGTCTCTCCTCACGGACAAGACCCACTGAACAGGAACCCTTGAATCGATGACCGGACACCTTTGTCTTAACCGTGAGTTGGCCCCAGACTGCTCCCCTTGAATCCACCTGGATATCCCCATTACACTTCTGGAGCCTTCTGGTGCACATTGCTGTCCTCCCAAGACCCGTTTCCCTGGCCAGCAACAGCCCTCAAGGCCGCGGAGGGCTGCCACCTGTTTAATGTGACGCGCTGGTCCAGTGTTGGCAAAGTTATTGTGTTCTGTACTATGTTTATTCAGCACTTAACATGTTTTATACTGTACTGTATGTTATTCCACCAGTGGATGTGTGCCCGGGGTCACCTCCTCTCTCATTCGGCTCCCTGCGGGTCCGGCGCAGACACTTTGATTATGTCTGCGGCCCGCCTGCAGGGACCCGCCATGTTTAACGCAGCAAGATCATTTTTGCAATGCATATTGTCACGCATAGTAATAACAATGCCTGTAAGTGTTCAGGTTCATTGCTCCTTAATAATCAGTCTGCCTATCCATGCACCCTCACCACTACCATGACATCCCTCAAACTAGTTACATGGAATGTGCGTGGACTGCGGGCCAAACCTAAACGGATGGCTGTCCTCTCCCATCTCAAATCCATACGATGTCTCAGTTCTCGTGGAAACCCACATAACAGGGCAGATGCAGATGGCGCTTAAGAAACCCTGGGTTGGCTGGGTATATAAAGCCCCATACACAAATGACTCCTGTGGCATCGCTATATTGATCGACAAATCGGTCCAATTCCAGCTCCACAGCTTGCCATCGGATCCGTAGGGCCGGTTTTTATTCCTCCATGCCAGCATTGGCAGCCTGGAAACCCTCCTCCTGCCATTTCACATCCCCCCACCATTCCAATTTACCACCCTGAAAAAGGGGGTGGCCTTCATGGCCCAACACCCTGCGGTGCCCGCTATTTGGATGGGGGATTTTAATGCGACAATCGACCCTACCATTGACAGACTCCACCCGTCCACCTCAACACCGACACAACCTACACCCACCAGATTAAGGAGGTTCCTCTCCGAGTTCGCCATGACAGACACCTGGAGACACAAATACCCATCCACGGCCGCTTACTCCTGCTTCCCCCCCCCCCCCCCCCCCCCAAGCACAAGCAGCTATGTTCCGTATTGACATGATCATAATGTCCCCCACTCTGCTTCCAGAGCTCCTTGAGGTGGGTTTCGGTGTCAGAGTCCTCTCTGATCACTCGCCTTATTGGACAACCCTCCAACTGCCCTCAACCCCTCTGGTCCGACTGTGGAGGCTGAACCCGTACTGTCTCACAGCACTGTTGGACATGGAGGATATCCAGAGAGAATGTATTTACTACTTTGACTCCAACACGGGCACAGCCTCAGCGGGTGCGGTGTGGGAGGCATTCAAACTCCATGCCCGACTGATTCTTTTCATGCGCATTAATAGACACAAATCCTCATCCAAACTTATCCTGCAACAAGCTGAGGAAAAACCGAGCTCTCTTGAGCAAGTGTTCCTCACGGACCCGTCGCCATCTAATTCCGCTCAACTACGCCTACACTCCAGACTAACCGACCACTTACACTTCGAGAAAGCTAAACGCGGCATTTTGTTCAGTAAGCAAAAAATCTTTGAACACCATGAACGCGCAGGGAAACTCTTAGCATATATGGCCCACTTGGATCACAAACCTCTAGTGTAGTCGAGCTGCAATCGGCTTCCGGAACCAAACTCACGGACCCAACACAGGTGGCTGAAGAATTTAGGCGACTCTACTCAGAGTCCACAGCCAGCCGCCCCATGGACGAACTACACCTACTCCTTCAGAACATTAACTTCCCCTCCCTTACAAATTCCCAAGTCGAGCTCCTGGAAGCACCTGTAACTGAGGAGTGCATAGCAGAGGCAATAGCGAGCCTCCCGACATCAAAAGCCTCCGGCTCTGTTGGCCTCCCCCTAGAATTCTATTCACAATTCCAAGAGACCCTTCTCCCCAAGCTACAGACACTATTCTCCAACATTTACGACTCTGCCATGCTCCCAAGAGCCATGGGCGAAGCCCTTATTGTCCTAATCCCAAAACCTGGGAAAGACCCCCTTTATCAACTTCTCTACCAGGCTCCCACTGCCCGGATCCAAGTCAACAGCAAACTATCGGACCCATTTCCCTTGTCCCGGGTACCCAACAGGGCTGCCCCATATCTCGCCCTACTATATGCACTGGCTGGCTGTGGAACCCCTAGCCCTTGCTATCAGGGCACACACAGACATTAGGGGCCTCCGCATGGGACGAATGACTGAGGTCCTTAGTCTCTATGCGGATGACATGCTCAAATACCTGGAAGACTCCTGTCCCTCTCCAACGGTGGCCCTACAATTAATAAAACAATTCGGCACCTTCTCAGAGCTACAGATCCACTGATCAAAAGCCCAAATTCTCCCCATAGACATCACTGTCCCCACGGCTGCTCAAGCGGGCCCTCCCCTCATGAGAGCAAGCAAAATTAAGTATCTGGGCGTACAGTGTTCGAGACCCCTTAAAGACTACATAGACCTTAACTTGGAACCCATGTATGACCTCCTCAAAAACAAAACCTAAGTTTGGTCCAGACTGCCCCTTGGAGTCATGGGCTATATTAATCTAGTGAAAATGACCCTCCTACTCTATCTCTTCTGGTATGCCCCCCCCCCCCCCCCATACATCCCAACCCATGTCTTCAAATCAATGGCATCTATACTTAACACGTTTGTGTGAGGCTCCTCCCGACAAACGGTGGTGGCAAACTCTGAAATGACCTGTGCATTCGGGGGGGAAACTGCTCTCCACGACTGACACTCTACTACATTGCCTCTCCATTATCCCACTTCTACTCTAACCAGCAAGACAGATACCGATACTCCATTTTGGTGTGCTCCTCTGTCGCTGATGTGGTGGCCCACCCATTCCAAATCCTGTTTTGCAACCACCGTGGCCTCCCAGGCCTTGGCAACAGATGCCACATCCTACTCAATCATCGCAGGATATGGCAATTGGTGCAAGCCATTACTAAGGATTCCCCCCTTCATGCCCATACACCACTGTGGGATAACCCTCAACTGCCTGAACTGAGGACTGTCCTTGATCATGACATGAGTCGCCAGGAACGTTATATACCTGTCACAGCTTATTGCTAACGGCACGGTCAGGTCATTTCAGGCCCTCAAAGACTAATTTGGCCTTCCCAACCACATGCTCTTCCGTAACCTCCAGGTCCGACATGCCCTTCAGTCCAAGTTTGGGGCCTCCATCCCCAGGTTTGAGTCAGTACCCCTGGCTGATGTGGTCCTTGGCAAGGATTCTAAGAAATTAATATCCTTCCTGTACAACCACCTCTTGCTGCCCTCGGCTACCATTCACGCATAACAGTTAAAAACCAAGAGGGAGGCGGACCTGGGGGCAATGGAACATGAGGAATGGGGGGAAATTCTATAGTCCTGCAAGAAAGTATCCCCCAAATTATCGGACCGACTCACACACCTCTACATTCTCCATAGGTCCTACCTCACTCCAACCTGCCTCTCCAAATATATCCCAGGCACCAGCCCAGCCTGCCCCAGGTGTGGTGACCCCAGAAGTACTTTTTACCACCCAATATGGTCCTGCCCGCCCCTCCAGCAGTATTGGACACAAGTGGTCAAATTCCTCCATGACTGTATGGGCTCCCCCCTGTCACTGTGCCCCCGCCAGTGCCTGCTCGGCCTCCTCCCTGTTTCTGAAACAGGAAACCCTATTCACGGTCAGAAGGCAGATTGCTCAACTATGGCGGCTTACAGTCACTGCCCCCACCATCCAGCAATGGATCAGGGCAGTGAATGCTACACTCCCTTACAAAAAAAGTTCTGTACTCCGATCGCGGCTGCCAAAAAAAGTTTAACAAAATCTGGGACAGATGAACCCTCCACCCATATGGACGAGGAATAACCCACTTATGCAGTGAGGACCCCTGAAGAACCTTACGCTTTAGCCCATCAGCCTACAGCATACCCGCAAGGTACACACACCCCCTTATGGGACGCCTGCCACACCTCCAGTTACACTTACATTGCCGCTATGTAGCACTACAACCACTTGCACATGCTTTGACCCCACGGATCACAGACTACATGTAAATAATTGTTACCGGGATTACCTCAATTGCAAGACTGCTATGTCAAATGCCTTATCCTTTTGTATGGTGCCTGTTGCACCCCACATTTTATATGTCAACCCTGTTTTTATTCTCATGCTCAAACTATTTTGATTAAAAAAAAAAGAAATGCAGTAATTAAGTAATATGAAAAGTACATAGAGTGACTAGTGTGTATGGTAAAACTTACATGTAAAAAAATTTTTTTTTTACTACTTTTGCTCATTGAAGGAATAATAATAATCCAAATAAGTGAAACCTTAAGGTGGCCATCGTTAGAGTGCCTTGCAAAAGTATTCGCCAGCCCCCCCTGGCATTTTTCGTGTTTTGTTGCCCCACAACCTGGAATTAACATGGATTGAGGATTTGCATCATTTAATTTCCAGAACATGTCCATAACTTTGAAGATTTTCTTTTTCAATGTGCATAACTATTCACTCCCCTAAAGTCAATACTTTGTAGAGCCACCTTTTGCGGCTATCACAGCTTCAAGTGGCTTTGGATAAGTCTCTATGATCTTGTCACATCTTACCACTAGGATTTTTGCCCATTCCTCCTTGCAAAACTGCTCCAGCTCCTTCAAGTTGGATGGTTTGCGCTTGTGAACAGCAATCTTTAAGTCTGACCACAGATTTTCTATTGGATTGAGGTCTGGGCTTTGACTAGGCCATTTCAACACATTTACATGTTTCCCCATAAACCACTCAAGTGTTGCTTTAGCAGTGTGTTCGGGGTCATTGTCCAGCTGGAAGGTGAACCTCCATCCTAGCCTCAAATCACCCACAGAGTGGTACAGGTGTGGCTCAAGGATATCCCTGTATTTAGCACCATCCATCTTTCCCTTAACGCTGACCAGTTTCCCAGTCCCAACTGCTGAAAAACATCCCCACAGCATGATGCTGTCACCACCATGTTTCACTGTGGGGATGGTGTTCTTTGGGTGATGCGTCTCATCAGACCAAAGTACCATCATCCATACATTTTGGGAGTCTTCCACATGTCTTTTCGCATACTCAAAACATGCCCATTTCGATTTTTGCTGAAAGTAATGGCTTTCTTCTGGCCACTCTGCCATAAAGCCCAACTCTATGGAGCGAACGGCTTATTGTTGTCCTATGTACAGATACTCCAGTCTCTGCTGTGGAACTCTGAAGCTCATCCAGGGTTACCTTAGGTCTCTGTGCTGCCTCTCTGATTAATGCCCTCCTTGCCCGGTCCGTGAGTTTTGGTGTGCGGCCGTCTCTTGGCAGGTTGGCTGTTGTGCCATGTGCTCCTAGGGATCAAAGATTTGGATATTTTTTTTTTATAACCTAACCCTGACTTGTACTTCTCAGCAACATTGTCCCTTAATTGTTTGGAGCGTTCCTTGGTCTTCATGTCAGTGTTTAGTTACAGCCTCTGGGGCCTTTCAAAAAGGTGTGTAATGACAGATCATGTGACACTTAGATTGCACACAGTGGACATCATTTCACTAATTATGTGACTTCTGAAGGCAATTGGTTGCACCAGAGCTTTTTATGGGCTTCATAACAAAAGGGGGGAATACATATGCACGTGCCAATTATCAGTTTTTTATTTCTGAAAAAGTTTTTTGTACATATTTTTCAAATTTTACTTCACCAACTTAGACTATTGTGTTCTGATCCATCACATATATTTCAGATTAAAAAAACATTGAAATAAAGGATGTACTGTAACAAAATAGGTAAAAAGCCAAGGGGGGGTGAATACTTTTGCAAGGCACTGCATATTTGGAAAAAAAGGGTGATTGAACATCTGGTTTAAAGTATATGTACTTTTTTTTTAGATTTCAACAGAATATGGAAGGGGTAAAACCCATGCCAGTTTTTGTTTTGCTGTCTGTTTCCTTCACTTCCTGTCCTGGAAAAACAACAAAAAGTTAGAGGAAATCTCCCAAGGTGAGCAGAGATTTCATCTTAGGCCTCATGCACACGAGACGCTGTTAAACGCGCGTTCAGAGGCAGTTGGACACTTTTTTCAACTGCACCTGAACGCATGCAATGTTATCCTATGTGTCCATGTACACAGTCTTGTTTTTTCCCGTTTTTATGCAGTTGCGTTTAACCTCGTTTTTCCAGAAGCAAAAAAATGCGTTCAGACACTTTGCTTTTCCACGTCTCAGACGCAAAACGCAGCTAAACGCAGGCACCTGCGTTTAGCCGCGTTTGCGTTTATAAGGCTTTTTAAAAGGAACACAATTTTTTGGACCAGAAAACTCAGAAATATGATGGTAAACCATAAAAAATACTAGAAAAATGTGTTTAAAATTTCGTAATTAGTTTAGATAGTTTATAGAGCATATATACTCACTAATGTATACATGTTTGTGAAATGCATACATGTTTGTGAAATATCCAACGGACATTCGCTGTGCCATCAACGGATGGGTCCAATATCGCCAAGCTCTGATTCTGGACCTCTCTTGCAAATTTGCGACGACGTTGCTGCCTCATTAAGAGCAACATCAGGAGCATTTCCTGACATATATTCAATATGGGATCCATTTCCAAAAAAAAAAAACACAGAAAGAGAGGCAAATGCAAGTGTACAATTGCTCTCTCTGCTGCTGCTCACTCAATGGCAGAAATAGTTAATACATGCTTTCTGAGCTTGGGGAGGGTCTATATGATGTTACCTTTACAAATGCTTATAGACGCAAACGCGTCTAAACGCAACATGAAAACACAGCAAAACTAGCGTTTTAAAACGCAGGTTTCTGCTTTTTAAAACATGCATTCAGCAGAGTTTGCATCTGCGTCTCGTGTGCATGGGGCCTTAGTATACAGTACAAGTGTCCACATTGAAGTTTTTCTAGGGACAACTCCTAAATTTTGTTTCCCCCCTCATGTTCTTGGTTACAACAATCACCAGTATAATGGGTACACAGAGAGCAATACATACTTGACAGAGGGTCTAACCCTATTCCACTCTATCCAAAATAAAAGTTTTTATTTACCCAAAAGAAATGCATTCATGTGTATTATTATTGGGCAGTAGTAATGTAAATAATTAAACTTACCGTAGTTCTGCATTTTCATCCACCAGTCCTTCCAGTAATGCTTCTTTAGCCATGGTGAAAATATTATGTGAATCGCTATCCAACTGGCTTTCTAGATCTCTGGAACGACATGTATAAAAAATTGGGCATATTTCGGCAAAATGAAAACAGGACAGTGTATAGCAATTGGTTTTCTGACTGCTAAAATACCATAGAAACTATTGCCAAACTCTATCCTGTATAAAAGTAAACAAATTAATATATATATATATACACACACACACACACACACACACACACACACACACACACACACACATAGACCTTTAGATGAATGATTTCACAATTGCATTGTTTTCATTTTAACAGAATGTAGAATGGTTTTGTATTTCCTTTTTTTATATTCAGGATTTTTTTTTAAATGTTTTTTGAGTCATGTACTTTTGAAAAATTGCATAATAATGCACTGTTTTTTTTTTTTTTTAACCGTCATGCATTCTATGCTTTTAGGTAAAACAAGCTCCCTACTATCCCTAAAAACTCCCTACTTTCCTACCCCTAACTTATCCCTAAGACCCCTTTCACACTGAGGCGTTTTTCAGGCGCGACAGCGCTAAAAATAGCGCTTGTAAAGCGCCTGAAAAAAGCCTCATCTGCAAACCCAGTGTGAAAGCCCGAGTGCTTTCACACTGGGGCGCTGCGCTGTCAGGGCGTCACAAAAAGTCCTTCTTTGCAGCAGTGTAGGAGCAGTGAATACACCGCTCCTCCCAATTGAAAACAATGGGGCAGCGCTGCTATACCGCTGGCAAAGTGGCACTGCATCTGCGTTTTGCGGGCGGATTTAACCCCTTTTCGGACGCTAGCAGGCGGTTTTAATGAATAGCACTGCTAAAACAACGGTAAAGTGGCGATAAAAATAGTGCCGCTTTACCGCTGACGCCCGGGGTGGCTCAGTGTGAAAGGGGTCTAAACACTTGAATGCTCTCACTGCTTCAGCACTGTCCTGGCTTCAGTACTGCTCTTCTCACAGGATACACTGACAGCAGCAGGAGTCATAGTCAAACTGCGGTGAGAAGGGAGCAGATGCGTGATTTACTGCTGCTGTGTGGGTCTATGGATGCACAGCCCAGCTCAGAAGCATGCATGCATAGGTGCCCCTATAACACGCAGCTTGCCAAGAAGGCACCCGGAGGAAAGAGGAGTAGACAGTGCTGGCAGGGACTGCTGAAGAGGAGTTAAGAAACCACTGTGTGCAAAATTTATAAAAAAAACTAAAGTAACGTTTAACATTACTTTAAGCTCCTTTTCACATATTCCAGTTTCTGTTAAGCTTAACCACTTCACCCATCGCACCTGTTCAACCCCTACAGACCAAGAGCAATTGTTACAATTCGGCTATGGACCCGTTTATTCAGAAATAACTTTGCCATTACTTAAGATAACAAGAAGATTGTCTTGCAAAAATTATGTCTTTTGCAATCCTTAGACAATAAAACGTAACAAAACTAAACACTGGTACAAATCACGGCAAAGTTCTTTACCATTTTTTTTTTTTCAATTTTTTTTAAATGTGAGGTGTATAGATAAATGTCAAACATGTAAAAATAATAACAAATAAAACAAACACAAAAAAGAGTAAGGAGTTGATTAGGCGGATTATAGAAAACTAAAAAGGGGTTAAACAGAGGAACATTAGGCTCCATGCACACTGGACATTAAAAAATGTCTGTTATCTTGGCAGTAAAAAATGCTCATATAGAGCATTTTTTGTACAAAGTTTAGACAAGTGTAGGAGAGTTTTGAGTTTTTTCTGCCAGGGAGCTCCAAACAAATGTGAACCTGAGGGGGTTTCTTTTTCTGCCTTTAAACGTTGAGCTCAAAATATGCCTGTAATCGTCCTAATGTGCATGGACACATAGGATAACATTGAGTAGCTTCTACAGACAAAACTCCTGTAGAAGCAGCGATTTTTTAAGCCAGTGTGCATAGGGCCTAAAAAACTGAAAAAAAAACTGACATCTGCAGATGGAAGTTCATTCCTTGGATCTGCAGATAAATTCAACAGAATAGATACAAAAGTAACAGTGTGTTTTTTCCATCTGAACAGTGTTGTTGGTAAATAACACTATTATTTACAGCTGGTTGTACTCTTTAACCCGTTAAAGTGATTGTAAACAATCATCTTGTAAAACAACCTATTCATTTTAAATAACAAATGAAAGACAATACATTTGTGTATAGATTTAAATAACATAAAAACCTTTTAATTTCCTTTTTTATAAGTGATCACATAACCTCTGTTCTCAGCTTTATGAGTGTCAGGGCAAGTCTAATCATTGGGGGAGAGCACACTGAGTTGCCAGCATAGCTAGAGAACTGACCACAGTGTGTTCTCACTGCTTAGTTTGGTCAGTTTTTTAATAGGAAAGAAGTGGGACTGGCAGGTACACCAGGGATTCCACACAAAGGAAGCAATACGAAGACAACAGAATAATTTCTCATACATTTTTCAAGAATATGGTACAGCAGGCACATATCAGAAATATGAAATGTTGGGTTTACACTCTCTTTAATGTACCCTCTTTCTCTTCCTTTGAATGCCTTGTTCTCAATGTCTGTGTTCTCCACTCATCTGTTATTGGTACCGTTTATCGACCACCCAAGTCTTGTAGAGTGTTCTTAGGTGAATTTGCTGATTTGTTTTAATTTGTATTCCTTAGTTTTAAGAGCATCCTTATCCTTGGGGATTTTAATTATTACAATAAATCGGAGTCTTCTAGTTTAGCTAAAGATTATTTGGCTTTACTGGGATCTTTTGTCCCAGTATGGATAGCATACTAGCTCATTATGAATAACTTACCTGAGATGGAAGCCCCCGAAGCGACCCTCGTTGTCCTGCTCCGACTACGCCATCTATCCCGGAGAGACTTACGGGTATCTACGGTTATCTGCGGCTCCGGCGCTGTGACTGGCCGGAGCCACGATGACGTCTCTCCCGCAGCAGCCAATGGCATGTTCGCCGTTAGCAGCAGCATGCTCAGTGCGCCTGCGCGCCGCTGTCTACGGCTTAAGCGCCGTAGACAGGGGTGTGCCTTTTGCTAGGCTTACCTGTAGGTAAAAGTGGTCTGTAAGGATTTTTACTGCATTTTCTGTCTCAGTCCGATTCATGGATCCTGACACTTTTGTATCTGGCAAAGATCAGAAAATCGTAATAAAAATACCGCTTTCTAATCATACGATAATCTGATCCTGAGTGCCCAGCTTCCGAGAGCTGATCACAGACTATCTGAAGGGACAAACATGAAAATGTTTCTTGTACGATACCAGATCATACGATTTTTGTTTAATCAATACAGTTTTCGTTTGAAAATACAATACATTATATCACTTTTAAAGTTTTATTCTGTCATACGAGAAATTACGTGAGTTTAATAATCTCTTCATTTTGGATATGGAGACTAGCATGCAAAAAGAAAAAAATGGATGATCATTAATGCTATATTCTCATCATGTGTACGAGGCTTTAGAACTGTCTGACCAAATTTCTATTCTTTTCCATCTAAAATGACCAGTGTCTAACACATCTATGTCTCGATCTGTAAATTATCACAACTGGGGTTCTATTGATCAGCCCAAAT
This sequence comes from Lithobates sylvaticus, assembly GCA_028564925.1. Lineage (NCBI taxonomy): Eukaryota > Metazoa > Chordata > Amphibia > Anura > Ranidae > Lithobates > Lithobates sylvaticus. The sequence goes on along the minus strand of CM053030.1, from coordinate 137,005,258 downwards.
TTGCAAACTAACTTCCTCCCTACCCTACATGTCCTCCTCTGACACCCTTTTCTACATTAAAAACTTGAAATGTCGCATTCTCCTGCCCAACACTGTGGTATAATGAGCACCTTTGCTTAATGAAGACAGTCTCTCAGAGACTTGAGCGTAGGTGGCGCCGTTCTGTCTTGACAGTTCTATCGGGTTGAGGTCAGGACTCACTTGGCCCCTTAGTTCCAGTGAAGGGAACTCTTAAGGTGTCAGCATACCAAGACATTTTGGACAATTTCATGCTCCCAACTTTGTGGGAATAGTTTGGGGATGGCCCCTTCCTGTTCCAATATGACTGCACACCAGTGCACAAACAAGGTCCATACAGACATGGATGAGCGAGTTTGGGGTGGAGGAACTTGACTGGCCTGTACAGAGTCCTGACCTCAACCCGATAGAAGAAGGGATGAATTAGAGCGGAGACTGCGAGCTAGGCCTTCTCGTCCACATCAGTGCGTGGTCTCACAAATGCACTTCTGGAAGAATGGTGAAACATTCCCATAGACACACTCCTAAACATTGTGGACAGTCTTTCAAGAAGAGTTGAAGCTGGTATAGCTGCAAAGGGTGGGCCAACTCAATATTGAACCCTGCAGACTACGACTGGGATGCCATTAAAGTTCATGTGCATGTAAAGGTAGGTGTCATAATACTTTTGGTAATATAGTGTGTATATACAGTTTCTCACAAAAGTGAGTACACCCCTCACATTTTTGGAAATATTTTATTATACCTTTCCGTCTAACACTGAAGAAATGACACTTTATGAGTGAGGGGAAGATGGCCCCCACCCGTCTCCATACCACTGCATTTTTTTTTTTAAATATGTAAATATGACATCTGAGGTCTTTTTGACCCCAGATCTCGCAGGACCATCATCTCCTCAGCAACCACATCATCGCCACATCCCGCAGGACCTTCGTCAGTGACATCTTGCAGGACCATCATCTCCCCAGCAACGACATCTCCCAGGACCTTCATCAGCCACATCCCGCAGGACCAACATCTCCTCAGCATCAACATCGTCACCACATCGACAACAGCATCTCGGAGGACCATCACCTCCCATCAACCGGACCTTCGCCACTTCGATAGTCACATCTCGCAGGACTATCATCTCGACAGTAACCACATCATCGCCACAACACGCAGGACCTCCATCAGCCACATCTTGCAAAACCATTATCTCCGCAGCAACCACATCGTCGCCAAATCAATATCACCATCATCATACATCTATTTTTTTGCTCTCTCAGCATGTGCATCTACAAATACTCAGCGGAAACCCTTCGCAGGCTAAGAAACATCACTTCAACATTGCCAACGCCCATTCAAAAAATACTACAAAAAGAGCAATTACTAAGGATCAACCCTCAATCAACCACTAATCAAAGGAAGACCCCAACTCAGCCGCAACACTTAACATGCACCTTGATTAACACCAGATCGGCAGTCAAGCACAGACAAGAAGTCCACGACTTCATCACCCAAAACAGCTTGGATTGTCTCTTCATCACAGAAAGCTGGCTAACACCTGACTGCAACACCATCCTAACCGAATTGGTCCCTGAAAAATATAGTATCCCAACGGAGCAGAGAATAGGAAAAAAAAAGGAGGAGGCCTAGCAGTGATCTTCAAATCTCACCTTACGCTCGGCAAACCTACGCTACAGAACCCAGTGCCTTTTATGGAGACACTTTCTTTACAGCTGCAAACAACACCCCAAGACAGCATTCATATACTGCTATGCTACAGACCACCAGGACCGAAGACAAATCTCCTGATACCCTTCACCGAATTTATTTCAATGCACACCCTGAAAACCAAAAACGTCCTGGTACTCGGAGACTTCAATCTCTGGGCAAACAACACCGAAGACCCCATCGCCTCTGCCTGCATAAACCAACTGGAAGAACTAGGTCTTCAACAACTGATAAATGCTCCAACGCATGGTTCAGGACACACTCTGGACCTCACCTTCAAACAAAATATCAGCATCAACATACTCAACAACTCGCCGCTACCATGGACTGACCATCACGCCATCAAATTCGAAATCACCACCAACAACACCTTCCAGAAATCGAACCACTCAACAACGACATACTGGACCAGATCTCAGAAGAAGCTACACTCGGAACTCTTCAAAACTACACTATCCAACAAAATAACAACTTTAAATTTAAACCACTCGACGGAAAAAAAAAAAAACACTCATATTTAAGAGGTCCTGTAATGATTTTTTTTTTCTATTACAAGGGATGTTTACATCTCTTGTAATAGGAATAAAAGTGACACAATTTATTTTTTAAAAGAACAATAAAAAATAAAAAAGGTAAAATAAATAAGAAAAAAAAAATAAAAAATTTAAAATGCGCCCCGTCCCGCCGAGTTTGCATGCAGAAGCGAAAGCATACGTGAGTAGTGCACGCATATGAAAATGGTGTTCAAACCACACACGTGAGGTATTGCAGCGATTGGTAGGTAGAGCAAGAGCAACAATGCTAGCCCTAGACCTCCTCTGTAACTCAAAACATGCAACCTGTAGAATTTTTAAACGTCACATATGGATATTTTTAAGGGTAAAAGTTTTCCGCCATTCCACGAGTGGGCGCAATTTTACTTAATTTACTCGTCGTAACATTATCTTTTACAATATAAAATAAAATTGGGCTAACTTTACGGTTGTCTTATTTTTTAATTTAAAAAAGTGTATTTTTTCTAGGGCTGCAACTAACGATTATTTTCATAATCGATTAGTTGGCCGATTATTGTTTCGATTAATCGGTTAATAACCTAAAAAAAAAATGTAGTTAATATGTAAAGTTAATAAAAAAAAAAAAAAGCCAATTTATTGCTAAATATCTCTATACGCAAGGGTAAATATAAATAACCAACTGTATGGTTAGGGAGTAAAATCTTTAATCAACACTGAGAATAACAGACAGAAGGGAAATACTGTATATAATTAGAGATTGATCAGATCAAATTATTTATTTAAAGAAAAAAAAAGTTAAACTGTTTTGCAGATTTTCAAACAGAACTGTAATATTACAGTGGCTTGCGAAAGTATTCGGCCCCCTTGAACTTTTCAACCTTTTGCCACATTTCAGGCTTCAAACGTAAAGATATAAAATTGAAATTTTTTGTGAAGAATCACCAACAAGTGGGACACAATTGTAAAGTGGAACGAAATATATTGGATATTTGAAACTTTTTTAGCAAATAAAAAACTGAAAAATGGTGCGTGCAAAATTATTCGGCCCCTTTACTTTCAGTGCAGCAAACTCACTCCAGAAGTTCAGCGAGGATCTCTGAATGATCCAATGTTGTCCTAAATGACCGATGGTGATAAATAGAATCCACCTGTGTGTAATCATATCTCTGTATAAATGCACCTGCTCTGTGATAGTCTCAGGGTTCTGTTGAAAGCGCAGAGAGCATCATGAAGACCAAGGAACACACCAGGCAGGTCCGTAATACTGTTGTGGAGAAGTTTAAAGCCGGATTTGGATACAAAAAGATTACCAAGCTTTAAACATCCCAAGGAGCACTGTGCAAGCGATCATTTCGAAATGGAAGTATCAGACCACTGCAAATCTACCAAGACCTGGCTGTCCCTCTAAACTTTCAGCTCAGACAAGGAGAAGACTGATCAGAGATGCAGCCAAGAGGCCCATGATCACTCTGGGTGAACTGCAGAGAACTACAGCTGAGGTGGGAGAGTCTGTCCATAGGACAACAATCAGTCGTACACTGCACAAATCTGGCCTTTATGGAAGAGTGGCAAGAAGAAAGCCATTTCTCAAAGATATCCATAAAAAGTCTCGTCTAAAGTTTGCCACAAGCCACCTGGGAGACACACCAAACATGTGGAAGAAGGTGCTCTGGTCCGATGAAACCAAAATCAAACTTTTTGGCCACAATGCAAAACGATATGTTTGGCGTAAAAGCAACACAGCTCATCACCCTCAACACACCATCCCCACTGTCAAACATGGTGGTGGCAGCATCATGGTTTGGGCCTGCTTTTCTTCAGCAGGGACAGGGAAGATGGTTAAAATTGAGGTGAAGATGGATGCAGCCAAATACAGGACCATTCTGGATGAAAACCTGTTTGAGTCTGCAAAAGACCTGAAACTGGGACGGAGATTTATCTTCCAACAAGACAATGATCCCAAACATACAGTAAAATCTACAAAGGAATGGTTCACAAATAAACATATCCAGATGTTAGAATGGCCAAGTCAAAGTCCAGACCTGAATCCAATCGAGAATCTGTGGAAAGAGCTGAAAACTGCTGTTCACAAACGCTCTCCATCCAACCTCACTGAGCTCGAGCTGTTTTGCAAGGAAGAATGGGCAAGAATTTCAGTCTCTCGATGTGCAAAACTGATAGAGACATACCCCAAGCGACTTGCAGCTGTAATCGCAGCAAAAGGTGGCTCTACAAAGTATTAACGCAAGGGGGCCGATTAATTTTGCACGCCCCACTTTTCATTTTTTTATTAGTTAAAAAAGTTTAAAAAATCCAAAAGATTTCGTTCCACTTCACAATTGTGTCCCACTTGTTGGTGATTCTTCACAAAAAATAAACATTTTATATCTATGTTTGAAGCCTGAAATGTAGCAAAAGGTTGAAAAGTTCAAGGGGGCCGAATACTTTTGCAAGCCACTGTATATGCTGGCCATACAAAGACAATGTTCTTCCTTCAAAAAAAAAAAAAAAAAAAACATTAATTTTATGAACTTCGTTAAATTTTCTAATTGTTTTCAACCACAGTGATGGGAAAATTTTTAAATAACAGAAAACTTCTCGGTCAAAGGAATTGTCAGACAGAGTATGTGGTTTCAGAAATGACATGCATTTAACCACTTGCCGACCAGCGCACGACGATATACGTCGGCAGAATGGCACGTACAGGCAGGAGGGCGTATATATAAGTCCCTCCTTTCTGCCTGTCCGTGCCATCAGGAGCGCGCCGGGAGCGGCGCGCTCCGGCGCCGGTCGGGACCCCCCGTGAGTCCGATCGCGGTCCCCGCGGACTCGATCGCCGCGGGTACCCCCGCGATCATCTCACGGGAAGGCTGAACGGGGAGATGCCGAGATAAACAGCATCTCCCCGTTCTGCCTAGCAACTAGTGACGCCGATCTCTGCTCCCTGTGATTGGAGCAGAGATCAGCATTCACTAGCTGACAGCCACGCCCCCCCACAGTAAGAAACACACCCCTAGGCATACTTAACCCTTACACTGCCCCCTTGTGGTTAACCCCTTCACTGCCAGTGTCATTTATATAGAAATCAATGCATTTAAATAGCATTAATTGCTGTAAAAATGACAATGGTCCCAAAAATGTGTCAAAAATGTCCGATGTGTCCGCCATAATGTCGCAGTCACAAAAAAAAAAAATCGCAGATCTCCGCCATTACTAATAAAAAAAATTATTAATAAAAATGCTATAAATCTATCCCCTATCTTGTAAACGCTATAACTTCTGCGCAAACCGATCAATAATCGCTTATTGCGATTTTTTTTACCAAAAATATGTAGAAGAATACGTATCGGCCTAAACTGAGGAAAAAAAAAGTTTTTTTATATATTTTTTGGGGATATTTATTATAGCAAAAAGTAAAAAATAATGCATTTTTTTCAAAATTGTCGCTCTATTTTTGTTTATAGCGCAAAAAATAAAAACCGCAGGGGCGATCAAATACCACCAAAAGAAAGCTCTATTTGTGGGAAAAAAAGGACGTCAATTTTGTTTGGGAGCCACGTCGCACGACCGCGCAATTGTCAGTTAAAGCGACGCAGTGCCGAATCGCAAAAAGGGGCCTGGTCCTTTGGCTGCAAATTGGTCCGGTCTGAAAGTGGTTAAAAACAGAATGTTAAAAGCCAGTGAAAATTTCAAACATTCTTTCAGCGAATGTACAAAGATTTTTTCACATGAATATTCTCATCTGAAAATTGATCCGTGTGGCCAGCATAAGGCTCGGTACACACCTATGCAGTTTGCTTTTGATCCTTTTATGCATTGCTTTTTGTGCACGCGATTTGCGTTTTTTTCTTTTTTATGCCTTTTTTTAGGTCAATTTGTTGTTGGGCAGATTAACCACCTGATTACTTTGCACTTAAACCCCCCTCGTGACCAGACCAATTTTCAGCTTTCGGCGCTGACGCACTTGGAATGACAATTGCGCGGTCATACAACACTGTACCCAAATGAAATTTTTACAATTTTTTCCCTACAAATAGAGCTTTCTTTTGGTGGTACTTAACCACTTGACCACTAGGCACTTAAACACCCTTAATAACCAGACCAATTTTCAGCTTTCGGTGCTCTCACACTTTGAATGACAATTACTCATTCATACAACACTGTACCCATATGAAATTTTTGTCCTTTTTTTCACACAAATAGAGCTTTCTTTTGGTGGTATTTAATCACCTCTGGGTTTTTTATTTTTTGCGCTATAAAAGAAAAATGACTGAAAATTCAGTAAAAAAATGAATTTTTCTTCGTTTTTGTTATAAAATTTAGCAAATTTGTAATTTTTCTTGATAAATTTTGGCCAAAATTTATACTGCTACATATCTTTGGTAAAAATAAGTACAAATTGGGGTATATTATTTGGTCTTTGTGAAAGTTATAGAGTCCACAAGCTATGGTGCCAATATCAGAAAATTGATCACACCTGAAGTACTGACGGCCTATCTCATTTCTTGAGACCCTAACATGCCAGAAAAGTACAAATACCCCCCAAATGTACCTTTTTGGAAATAAGACATACCAAGGTATTTAGAAAGAGGCATGGTGAGTTTTTTGAAGTTGTAATTTTTTCCCACAATTCTTTGCAAAATCAAGATTTTTTTTAATTTTTTATTTTTTTTCACAAAATTGTCATATTAGCAGGTTATTTCTCACACACAGCATATGCATACCACAAATTACACCCCAAAACACATTCTGCTATTACTCCTGAGTACGGCGATACCACATGCGTGAGACTTTTACACAGCGTGGCCACATACAGAGGCCCAACATGCAGGGAGCGCCATCAGGTGTTCTGGAGCACCCAGGCCAATTCTGACATTTCTCTCCTACATGTAAAAATCATCATTTATTTGCTAGAAAATTACATAGAACCCCAAAATATTATATATGTTTTTTTAGCAAAGACCCTAGAGAATACAATGGCGGTCGTTGCAACTTTTTATCTAGCACGGTACTTGCGCAGCAATTTTTCGAACGTGTTTTATTTGGAAAAAAAATGTTTTGCGCTTTACAAAAAACAAAACTGTAAATTTAGCCCAATGTTTTTGCATAATGTGAAAGATGAAGTTACGCCGAGTAAATAGATACCCAACATGTCACGCTTCAAAATTGCACACACTCGTGAAATGGCGCCAAACTTCGCTACTTAAAAATCCCCATAGGCTTTAATTTTGTTTACTGGTTACATGTTTTGAGTTACAGAGGAGGTCTAGGACCAAAATTATTGTTCTCGCTCTAACGTTCGCAGCGATACCTCACATGTGTGGTTTGAACACCGTTTTCATATGTGGGCGGGACTTACGTATGCGTTCGCTTCTGCGTGCGAGCACACGGGGACAGGGACGCTTTAAAAAAAAATATATATATATTTTATTGTTCATTTTACTTTATTTATTTTAGTTTGACCCTTTTTTTCCCCCCAAAAATTTTTTTGATCACTTTTATTCCTATTACAAGGAATGTAAACATCCCTTGTAATAGGAATATGGCATTACAGGTCCTCTTTACAGTGAGATATGGGGTCAATAAGACCCCACATCTCACCTCTAGGCTGGAAAGCCTGAAATAAAAAAAAAAAAAACGATCCTGGCTTTGGGCATCGCGGGGCATGGCGGGGCATGGCGGGGCATCGCGGGGCATGGCGGGGCATCGCGGGGCATGGCGGGGCATGGCAGGGCATGGCGGGGCATGGCAGGGCATGGCGGGGCATGGCGGGGCATGGCGGGGCATGGCGGGGCATGGCGGGGCATGGCGGGGCATGGCAGGGCATGGCGGGGCATGGCGGGGCATGGCGGGGCATGGCGGGGCATGGCAGGGCATGGCGGGGCATGGCAGGGCATGGCGGGGCATGGCAGGGCATCGCGGGGCATGGCAGGGCATCGCGGGGCATGGCAGGGCATCGCGGGGCATGGCAGGGCATCGCGGGGCATGGCAGGGCATCGCGGGGCATGGCAGGGCATCGCGGGGTATGGCAGGGCATCGCGGGGCATGGCAGGGCATCGCGGGGTATGGCAGGGCATCGCGGGGTATGGCAGGGCATCGCGGGGTATGGCAGGGCATCGCGGGGGATGGCAGAGCATCGCGGGGGATGGCACAGCATCGCGGGGGATGGCACAGTATTGGGGGGGATGGCACAGTATTGGGGGGGATGGCAGAGAATCCATCCATCCATGCTCAGCCATCCCTCCATACCCTGCAATACCCAGCAATACACTGCAGGCTATTGCTGGGTACTGCAGGGTATGGAGGGATGGCTGAGCATGGATGGATGGATCGGTGGTGGCAGAGCAGGCTGTGGGCACTACAGATCCCGCCCACAGCACTGCTGCCACCGATCCCTCCCCCTTTCCTCTCATACTGTACAGATCGGTACAGAGAGAGGAGGAGAGAGGAACCGGCGTCATCAAATGACGCCGGTTTGCTTACATGTGATCACTCCGTCATTTGACGGAGCGATCACGTGGTAAACGGCCGCTCACCGTGATCCATGATCATGGATGCTCTCGAGTGCGCGCACCAGGGGGCGCGCAAGAGCAGAATTCTGTGAGGCCGATAATTAACGGCCTCCCAGAGTTAAGCAACCGCCCTATAGCCGTTTTTCGGCTATGGGCCGGTTGTTAACTGGTTAATCACAGCTGGGGTTTATATTTTTTGCTAAACAAATAAAAAAAGATGGAAAATTAAAAAAAATATATAAAATCATGTTTAATAGTTTGTTATAAAATTTAGCAAACAGGTAATTTTTCTGCTTCATTGATATGCGCTGATGAGGCGGCACTGGTGGGCACTGATAGGCGGCACTGGTGGGCACTGATAGGCGGCACTGGTGGGCACTGATAGGCGGCACTGGTGGGGACAGATAAGTCGGTACTGATGGGCACGGATGGGTGGCACGGATAGGCACGGATGGGTGGCACGGATGGGTGGCACGGATGGGCACTGATGGGTGGCACGGATGGGCACTGATGGGTGGCACTAATGGGTGGCACTAATGGGCACTGATGGGTGGCACTGGTAGGGGACACTGATGGGTGGCACTGGTAGGGGACACTGATGGGTGGCACTGGTAGGGGACACTGATGGGTGGCACTGGTAGGGGACACTGATGAGCACTGGTAGGGGACACTGATGAGCACTGGTAGGGGACACTGATGAGCACTGGTAGGGGACACTGATGTGCAGCACTGGCACTGTGGGCACTGACAGATGGCACTGGGGGCACTGACAGATGGCACTGGGGGCACTGACAGATGGCACTGACAGATGGCACTGGGGGCACTTTTATTAGCAAATGTGGGCACCCTGGGCATATTGCAGTGAGAGGGACTGATGTCCCTCTCACTGCCGCAGGTGATCGGCTTTTTTTTTTCTCCTCGTGCTGTCAGCGCGAGCAGGAAAAAAAGCCGATTACCGGCTCGGTTAATATCACATGATCAGCTGTCATTGGCTGACAGCTGATCACGTGGTAAGGGGTCGGGATCGACCCCTTACTCGGATCTGTGATCCAGCGAGTCTCACAGACTCGCGGATCACAGAGCGCGCCGCACGCGCCCTTCAGGGGGCGCGCAGGCAGCTCGTTGCCGGGACGACGTCAATAGACGTCGTCCCGGCACATTAGATCCGCGCTGTAGCCGTCATTTGGCTATAGTGGTCTATAGTGGTTAAAAAACACAAATTTCTGCAAAAACGCACTACATGCTTCTCTGCAGCTTCTCCATTGAAGTATATTGAACCAAAAAAAGCACCGTTTTGTGTTGGAAAGCATCAAGGACCTTTTTCAAATGCGCAGCAGCTGGAAAAAAAAGCATAGATGTGAACGTTAAATGAACTGTAGTGAGTTTCTGCAAAAAGCACCAAAAAACACATGGGTGGGAACCAGGCCTAAGACATTTAGTAACATAATGGAGTTAAAAAAATATATAAAAAAATTAGCCCTTCATAGTACAAAAAGAGCAAATAATCACTACAGTAAGGAGTTCGTTTTTTATTGTGCAACAGGGAAAGTAATATTTACAGTAGCGATTATTTGCTCTTTTTGTACCATAAAGGGCTAGTTTTTTTTAACCCCATTATGTTTCATAATAGATTAGTTGACGATTAATCAATTAGTTGTTTCAGCCCTAATTTTTTCCCAAAAAAGTGCATTTGTAAGTCCGCTGCGCAAATATGGTGTGACAGAAAGTATTGCAACGACTGCCATTTTATTCTCTAGGGTGTTAGGGAAAAAAATAAAATGTATAATGTTTTGGATTCCAAGTAATTTTCTAGCAAAAAAAACAGTTTAAAAACAAAAAAAAATCAGAAAGAGGCTCAGTTCTTAAGTGGTTAATGTCTAAACCGCTGGCAACAAAAGTGAGTACACCCCTAAATAAAAATGTCCAAATTGGGCCCAATTAGCCATTTTCCCTCCTCGGTGTCATGTGACTCGTTAGTGTTACAAGGTCTCAGGTGTGAATGGGGAGCAGGTGTGTTAAATTTGGTGTTATCGCTCTCACTCTCTCATACTGGTCACTGGAAGTTCAACAAGGCACCTCATGGCAAAGAACTCTGAGGATCTGGAAAAAAAAAAATGTTGCTCTACATAAAGATGGCCTAGGCCAGGCATGTCCAAAGTCCGACCCGTGTTCCGGTTTAATACAGCCCCCCTGGTAATTTGAATATATAAATCCTTTGTGGGCCCCAGGGCCACAAAAGATATAGATCGTACTTATCGGCACTGCCCCGGAGGGGACAGGGAGGGGAGGGGACGAGTGCCGTCAGATTACAGACAGGAGAATCTCCTATTTAATCAATGGTGTCTGTAATAGGAAGTCACGTCTCCTGGGCTAGCGTTGAACGACTGTTCTGTCTATCATAGGAGGCAGGACTTTGTATTAAAGAGGCCGCCAAGTAAACAGGAGATTCTCCTGTATGTAATTTGTCAGCGCTCGTCCCGCCCCCCTCCCTGTCCCCTCAGGGGTTGCAGAGGGGCATGAATCAGGCTGCACTGAAGGCAATGGTGAGGCAATTCGTTTTGCACGCCTGTGACCCGTTTTAAGCAGAGAGCGGTCTGAAGTCTGCTTTCCGCTGACATCCCTGCAATCAGTCGAGGCAGTGCGCCATCCCGACTTAGGAAGTCTGGAACCGCCAGCTGCGTGGACTGATGGCAGTCTCAGCCTGTCTGCGAGCCCTCCAATGAGCATGGAGGAGCAGAGCAGGAGAGATGCTGACTGACAGTCAGAAGCTCTCCACTCAGGGAGGTGAGAGAACCGAGCCATCGGTGGTGTTCGGTGGCTCGGTTCTCAGTGCAGAAACGGCGGGGGATAGATGCAGCATCGGTCTGATGCTATATCCACCTCGGTAAGTATGAATCTTTAAAAAAAAAAAAAAACACCCATACAGGGGGTCCCCGGGTTACAAACAAGATAGGGACTGTAGGTTTGTTCTTAAGTTGAATCTGTTTGTAAGCCGGAACAGGTACATTTTAAGTGTAGCTCCAGCCAAAAAATCAATTTTTAAGTTTTTTAGATAACATAGGGAAGGGTTATCACCCCTGTAACATTTGTTTTGCTGTCTGTGCCCCTGTTCAGAAGATTTCACCTCACCTTCTGTCCCAATGACAATTGGATTTTGAAAATTTTGGGTTGTTAGGGAAGCATGGACTGGTGATAAAGCATCAGTGGAGACATCTTTTTCCCATATTAACTCTTACAGGAGTGAATTAGATTTCCTCTCACTTCCTGTTGTCTACCTCCGTTTGTAAGTAGGAGTCGTTTGTAAGTCAGATGTTTGAAAGTAGGGGACCCCCTGTACTTCTCTTTTAATATCCACATGTTAGTGTGGTATGATCCAATTGAATTATCAAATAATATGTATACATTGTTATCATTAACTTTTTACAAACTGTTGATAAGGTTTTTTAATAACATCTGCTCTTAACACTACTATTCTTTACACGTACTGTGTTGGGATTCTACCTATGCATATGTATGTATGTATTATCAAGGTGTTTTATGCATTTACTATTTACCTACTGTTTTGCACGCACCTCATTTAAAGTCCTAACCCCCCTTTTTCTTCCTTAATCAAATTAGGGATGGAGGCACAGAGCCCAGTGTACCACGTGCCTCACTCAAGGACCCAAAATCCCTTTCTTTTAATGTACCTTTGTACCTTGCAAAAATACTTTGCTAAAATAAAATCCAATTAAGACTTACTGTGTCCCACAATGAACGAGAAAGAAAAAGATTTTGTACCCACCGTAAAATCCTATTTTTGGAAGTCATTGAGGGGACCCAAGTGCCGTCCGTCTATGATTATGATCATGCTCTTGGTACTGCTTTTCTCAAAATGGAGACATGCTGTTAGGGGTTATACTGGGCTGACCTACAGTTTCAGTGTCCAATCCTTATATAGGCAGCAGTATAATCAGAAAGCAAAATACTTCCTTGATATTTCAGTTGATTCCAAGAGAGATTGGACAGCGAGTACAAACATCCCAACTTATTTAACAATCAAGGCACAAAACAGAACATTACCTTAACAGCAACTCTGCACTCTGTGCAAATAAGTAGAAGAGGATTGTACATATGGAAAACATGTATTGAAGCTTTGTAAAACTGTTCTGCTTACTCTTAATTAGAAATTAAAAAGAACATGTTATCAACACAAAAACTACTAGTAAAAGAACAAAAAAATCACATATTTTAACCACTTCCCGACCGCCCCATGTACATATACGTCGGCAGAATGGCACGTACAGGCAGAAGCACGTACCTGTACGTGCCATTCTTCAGGCGCGTGGGGGGTCCGATCGGACCCCCCCCCGGCCGGCGGGGACGGTCGGGATCGCTTCAGGAGCGATCCGGGATGAGGGGACGGCCAGTGGTTTCTGGCCACCCCCTCGCGATCGCTCCTGGCGAATCAGATGCTTCCTCTGTCTGTGTCAATCAAAACACAGGCAGAGGAAGTGATGTCACGCTCGGTGCGCCGGTCTATGTGACCGGAACGCCGAGCTGTCAACATGTACAGGTTAGTGCACCAACAGTACACTGACACCAGTACACATAGGCACACAAAACACCCCCCTGTCACCCCCAGATCACCCCCCAGATCACCCCCCCCCCCCCCAGTCACAGTGTCACTAATTGCAGTGATCATTTTTTTACTGATCACTGCATTTAGTGTCAGTGTGACTGTAATAACTGTCAGTGCAGTTAGTTTTAGGTCCAAGGTAGCCCCCTACCCCCCCCTAATAAAGGTTTAACCCCTTGATTGCCCCCCAGGTAACCCTTTCACCCCCTTTTGCCAGTGTCACTAAGCGATCGTTTTTCTGATCGCTGTATTAGTGTCACTGCTGTCGCTAGGTAACCATTTTTTTTTTTTTAGGTAACCGCCATGTTTATATAGGTTCATAAATAGGTTTATAGGTCAGGTACCCCCATATTACAACCTAAATAAAGGTTTTAACCCCCTGATTGCCCCTAGAGTTAACCCTTTCACCAGTGATCACTGTATAACTGTCACTGGTGACGCTGGTTAGCCAGTTAGTTATTTCGTTATTTAGGTTCCCCGTCAGGTTTTTATATAGCGTCAGGTACCCCCATATATTACCTAATAAAGGTTTTAACCCCCTGATTGCCCCTAGTTAACCCTTTCACCCCCTTTTGCCAGTGTCACTAAGCGATCGTTTTTCTGATCGCTGCATTAGTGTCGCTAGGTAACCAGTTTTTTTTTGTATTACTGTTACGGGTGACGCTGGTTAGTTAGCTTGTTTTTTATACTGTCAGGGCACCCGCCATTTATTACCCAATAACGGTTTAACCCCCTGATCGCCCGGCGGGTGATATCAATTAGGTTTTAGGGTCAAATAAGGTCTGCGTCGCCCCAGGTTAGTGCCAGTACCGCAAACACCCACGCGCAAAGCATACACCTCCCTTAGTGGCACAGTATCTGAACAGATCTATACTAGCGTCCCAGCAGTTTAGGGTTCCAAAAAAAAACGCATTGTTAGCGGGATCAGCCCAGATACCTGCTAGCACCTGCGTTTTCCCCCTCCGCCCAGCCCAGCCCACCCAAGTGCAGTATCGATCGATCACTGTCACTTACAAAACACTAAGCACACATAACTGCAGCGTTCGCAGAGTCAGGCCTGATCCCTGCGATCGCTAACATTTTTTTTTGTGGTAGCGTTTTGATTCAGTCGCTTCAGTCAGGAGCTTTTTTACCTGTGAATCTCAAAAAAAAAAATAAAAAAAAAAAAATAGTTGTCGTTTTATTGTTCTCTCTCTCACTCTATTCTCTCTCTATTGTTGCTCTTTTTTTACTCCATTCTATTCTGCAATGTTTTATTATGTTTTATCATGCTTGCTTTTCAGGTATGTAATTTTGTTTACTGTGTTTTAGTGTTAAGCATTTTTTTGTTTTCAGGTGCGCCATTCAGTTGCAACGCGGATTTATTTATCTTGACAGCAACAGCGTTTGCTCCCACGATACATAAAGCCGCGACTCCAAGGAGGTGGTGATTTCACCACCACAGTTAAAAAAAAGAGCATATGTGCCGAAGCATGGGGGCAGCAGGGGGGGGGAGGAGCGATTGGCTCCTAATGCCACGTACATACGGTCGAAATTCCGACCGTGTGTACACGGCATAACTTTTGCGGGAGGATGCCCCCATGCATCGGCATATATAAATGGTGCATGTATGCCCATCATTAGAAGTGGGTGGATGAAGGGAGGTATTCTAATGGTGGGCATACCCACCAATCAATCTCTTTTTTTCGTTCAGCCAAGAGGCTGCATGAAAAAAAAAAGATTACAATATATGTCCAGTATGTTGCTGGACTTTGAATGGTTATACCAGAATGATGCCTGCAGGTTTAGGTATCATCTTGGTATCATTCTTTTCAGCCAGTGATCGGCTTTCATGTAAAAGCAATTCTAGCGGGTAATTAGCCTCTAGACTGCTTTTACAAGCAGTGGGAGGGAATGTCCCCCCTCCCGGATATAAACCGCGCCATTGGGAAATTGGGAAAGCATTTTATCACACCAATCTTGGTGTGGTCAGATGCTTTGAGGGCAGAGGAAAGATCTAGGGTCTAATAGACCCCAATTTTTTCAAAAAAAGAGTACCTGTCACTGCCTATTGCTATCATAGGGGATATTTACATTCCCTGAGATAACAATAAAAATCATAACAAAGAAAAAAAATGGAAGGAACAGTTTAAAAATAAAATAAAAAAGCTAAATAAATAAAAAAAAAACCAAAAAAAAAAGCACCCCTGCCCCCCCTTCTCTTGCGCAAAGGCGTACACAAGCGTTGGTCTGGCGTCATATGTAAACAGCAATTGCACCATGCATGTGAGGTATCACCGCGAAGGTCAGATCGAGGGCAGTAATTTTAGCAGTAGACCTCCTCCGTGAATCTAATGTGGTATCATGTAAAGGCTTTTAAAAATGTATGTAGTTTGTCGCCACTGCGTGTTTGTGCGCAATTTTAAAGCATGTCGTGTTTGGTATCCATGTACTCGGCCTAAGATCATATTTTTTATTTCATCAAAAATTTGAGCAATATAGTGTGTTTTAGTGCATTAAAATAAAAAAAGTGTATTTTTTCCACAAAAAATGCGTTTGAAAAATCGCTGTGCAAATACTGTGTGGAAAAAAAAAATGCAACACCCACCATTTTAATCTGTAGGGCCTTTGCTTTAACATTATATATAGTGTTTGGGGGTTCAACGTAATTTTCTTGCAAAAAAAAAAATATGTTTTCATGTAAACAAAAAGTGTCAGAAAGGGCTTTGTCTACAAGTGGTTAGAAGAGTGGGTGACGTGTGACATAGGCTTCTAAATGTTGTGCATAAAATGCCAGGACAGTTCAAACCCCCCCCCAAATGACCCCATTTTGGAAAGTAGACACCCCAAGCTATTTGATGAGAGCAATGTTGAGCCCATTAAATATTTTTTTTTTTTTGTCCCAAGAGATTGAATAATGAAAAAAAAAAAATATATATATTTTTTTTTACAAAAAGTTGTCACTAAATGATATATTGCTCAAACATGTCATGGGCATATGTGGAAATACACCCCAAAATACATTCTGTTGCTTCTCCTGAGTACGGGGATACCACATGTGTGGGACTTTTTGGGAGCCTAGCTGCGTACGGAACCCCAAAAACCAATCACCGCCTTCAGGCTTTCTAAGGGTGTAATTTTTTTATTTCACTTCTCACTGCCAATCACAGTTTCGGAGGCCATGGAATGCCCAGATGGCATAAAACCCCCCAAAATGACCCCATTTTGGAAAGTAGACACCCCAAGCTATTTGCTGAGAGGTATTGTGAGTATTTTGCAGATCTCGCTTTTTGTCACAAAGTTTTGAAAATTGAAAAAAAGAAAAAAAAAATGTTTTTTTTCTTTACTTTCTTCATTTTCAAAAACAAATGAGAGCTGTAAAATACTCACCATGCCTCTCAACAAATAGCTTGGGGTGTCTACTTTCCAAAATGGGGTCATTTGGGGGGGTTTTGTGCTATTTTGGCATTTTATGGCCTTCGAAACGGTGATAGGTAGTGAGGAGTGAAATCAAAAATTTGCACCCTTAGAAATCCTGAAGGCGGTGCTTGGGTTTCGGGGCCCCGTACGCGGCTAGGCTCCCAAAAAGTCCCACATATGTGGTATCCCCATACTCAGGAGAAGCAGCAAAATGTATTTTGGGGTGCAATTCCACATATAACTATGGCATGTGTGAGCAATATATCATTTAGTGACAACTTTTTGAAAAAAAAAAAAAAAATCTTTTTTATTTTTGTCTTTATTCAATCACTTGGGACTAAAAAAAAAAATATTCAATGGGCTCAACATGCCTCTCAGCAAATCGCTTGGGGTGTCTACTTTCCAAAATGGGGTCATTTGGGGGGTTTTGTACTTCTCTGCCATTTTAGCACCTCAAGAAATGAAATAGGCAGTCATAAATTAAAAGCGGTGTAAATTCCAGAAAATGTACTCTAGTTTGTAGACGCTATAACTTTTGCGCAAACCAATAAATATACGCTTATTGGCATTTTTTTTACTAAAGACATGTGGCTGAATACATTTTGGCCCAAATGTTTGACTAAAATTGAGTTTATTAGATTTTTTTTATAACAAAAAGTAGAAAATCTCTTTTTTTTTCAAAATTTTCGCTCTTTTTCCGTTTATATCGCAAAAAATAAAAATCACAGAGGCAATCAAATACCATCAAAAGAAAGCTCTATTTGTGGGAAGAAAAGGACGCAAATTTCGTTTGGTTACAAAATTGCATGACCGCGCAATTACCAGTTAAAGTAGTGCAGTGCGAAATTGAAAAAAGACCTCTGGTCCTTTGGCTGCCAAATGGTCCGGGGCTGAAGTGGTTAAAAGCTTATGTAGCACCCTCTAGTGTGCTAGATTAGGTTGTACATAGTTTTTTGTAGTGTAAGTAGATTTAGGCTTGGCAGGCAGCCAAGGCTGTGTTTTGAATCTGGGTCAGGGTGAGTGATCCAGTGAGACTGGATTACTCATCAGGCAGCATTTCTGGTACCCCCCCCCCCCCACACTTGCAGAACCTTGGAGACGCTACCAGAAGAATGTGAGGGAGGTTAGGGGGATCTGCCTGGAGTATTGATAAGGGCCCCAACCAATCCCCGGCCGATTGGGCTGGCAGGGGAAGGGCACTTCTTAAATACTCAGAGTCAGGCCAGCAGGGTCAGAGTGGAGTTCGGGGTGGAAGCTGGAGTGCTGAGGAGGCTGTCCGAGGCACTTGAGAGTAGCCCCTAGTCTGTGGGTGGGGGTGACCTTGGGCCTGGGACTCAGGTGCTGGAGGGTTACTCTCAAAGCACAAGGAGGAGTCCTGTACAGGGGCACGGGAGAAGGAGTGAGGACAGCATGAGCCAAGAAGCATGTCCAGGATATCTCCATAAAGAAGACAGCAGGGTGGCTGGTGAGTGTGGCAGTCTGGGAGGACTGTGGGAAGTAGCCAGGAGGGCTAGTGAAAAGGGGCAGCTGCAGCCAGGTGGGCTGGCAGGGCCTGAAAAGGTGGTGTTGAAATCAATAGCCACAGGAAATGTAGCTGGACACTGGGACTTTTTCTACACACAAAAGGGGCCCGCGGTTTCTGCCAATAAAGGGCATTTGCTTTATCTGACTGTGGCCTTTGTCAGATCATCTAACAGTGTGCCAGCTGGATCTGTGATTTTTGTGCTGAAAGCAAGTGATGTGCTGGAGGAAGAGGAGCTGTATATGGACTGTATATAGTTGAAGTGTCCCTGAAGAGACTTTTGTTCCAGTCAAGTAGGCATCCCATAAAAATCCCACCCCCATCCAAGTTCAATACCCCAAATAAACAAAACAAAGTTGCTAGACTGTTTTCCTCACTTAGGTGTGCCTGTGGAAAATTGGTGTGCAGGGTGGGGAATCCCTATTTACCAGTGGCTCCTACGTGGGGTGCGCTACACTTACTTGCAGGTGTTTTTCCTTTCCATTAAAGAGGAAGTAAACCCTAATGGGTTTACTTCCTCTTTGTTTCCCTGCAAAGGTAAAGCATAATGGACTACTATGCATCGCATAGTAGCCCATTATGTGTCACTTACCTGACACAGGAGCCAGCAAAGTCACCGCTGTCCCCTTGTGTACGGAGCCTCCATCTTCTTGGTGGGCCTTAAGGCACTCACGGCATATCGCCGTTGACAGCGGCGCGCTCAGCGTGCCTGCGCACAGCTGTCTACAGCGCATGCGCCGCAGACAGCGGTGCCTGTCTTTTGACAAATATCTCCTAAACCATGTTTAGGAGCCAGGTTTTTTTTTTTTTTTTAAAAGACCGACAAAGCTTTATTTTCAATATAAATCTTAAATTTACATAGACAACTAGAACCAATGTGACTGCTTTCATTTCCTGCCTTGCAGGGACACAAGACAGCCATATCCCCGCTAAGGGTCCGATCAGCCCGTGTAAAAGGGGCCAAGCAGGGAGATGACAAATAATAAATTAATTTTAATTAACCGCTTTCTTCCCGCAGGACGACTATATACGTCCTGTCTTTAAAGAGGAATACCGTTGGTATGGTAGCAGCTAGCTACCATAACCCTGGTATCCTCTTCAAGAGCCGGCGGTTCTCTTTCAGATAAAAGTGGTCTCTACGGTGAGATCACTTAAATCGGCGGTGGGAGAGGGCACCCCCCCCTCCCGCAGCACTCCGGTGCCCTCCACCACTTACCGTGGCCGTCAGTAACGGCAGAGGCGATCCGAACCTGCCCCTGGCCTGACATGGAGACGAGTGAGGGGAAGAGGGCCCCAGCCCGTCTCCAAGTCAAGAACAGTGAAAAATGTAAAAATAAAAGTTAAAATAAACAACAAAAAAAATAAAATAAATTTTAAATGCGCCCCGTCCCGCCGAGCTTGTTTGCAGAAGCAAATGCATACGCGAGTAGCGCCCGCATATGAAAGCGGTGTTCAAACCACACATGTGAAGTATTGCTGTGATCGGTAGAGCAAGAGCAATAATTCTAGCCCTAGATCTCCTCTGTAACTCAAAACATGCAACCTGTAGAATTTTTTAAACGACGCCTATGGAGATTTTAAAGGGTAAAATTTGTCTCAAAATTTGTCTCAATTCCACGAGCGGACACAATTTTGAAGCGTGACATGTTGGGTATCAATTTACTCGCCGTAACATTATCTTTCACAATATAAAAAAAATTGCGCTAACTTTACTGTTTGTGCTATTTAATTAAAAAAAGCATTTTTTCCCCCAAAAAAGTGTAAATATATATATAATGTTTGGGGGTTGTAAGTAAAGGGCAGGAGATGGGCAGGCAGTGAAAACAAACAGTTCCGTTGCTGGATGTCATACCAACGGCCACCACAAGAGGGCGCCAGATTCTAGAAGGAACCATAGGACTGCACAAGGCCGCAAAGTTGCAGCCTCAATTACTGTCCGGCATGGCCCATCGCGATCGCACCGGGGGGGGGGGGTGGGGATTGCGCCATGGAGACAGGATACCCCAGCTGTGCTGCCCCAGGTCGCTAATTCTAGTCGCAAATGCTACCTGGCGCCCGGGGTTTGTTGAGCCCTGTTAACTCGATAGAAAACCTGACCAATCCAGAAAGAGTCAGTTTCCTAGCACAGCCTCCTCCCTCCTTTTATGCAATAGCCGTCTGCTTTTCTGGCAGTGTACATTTACACTCTCTGCCAGCCCAGCTCCTCTACCTCTCCCTGCACCTCCCTACATAACCACTTATGTAGCTTCTAGGGAGAGCAAAGGGGAATACAATAAGTTGCCATTTGGAGCCATTTGAGTTTGCTAGGACCACTAACATCATATCTAAGATGGCAGTGCCCAAACAGCAGTCACCCGACTTTTAGACGCTTACGCAAGGGGGGGCTTTTACGGGTAAATAACAAACCTTAAATATGTTAAATGTAAATATAATCTTATGGTAAGATTTTGTTGAAATTAAAGGTCTGGAGACAGGGTCTCTGTAACCTACCTCAATGGGATGATCAAAGAAAAGATAATTAGGTATAAACAGAGTCAAACGTAGGTCTTTACCTGTAGTTATCGTATATCCACATGAGAATATCATACATTCGTTCACGACAAACAGGAAAAGTGTGTGAGCTAAATGCAGTGACAGAAGGCAGAAGGTCTCGCAGCTCTGTAGGTTTCAGTTTGGGTAACATCTTGTATATGATATCTAGACATACCCGTTGCCTTTCATCATCTCTGAAATTGAGCAGAACCAACAAAAATAAATGGATTAGAAAAAAAAATACTAGTTTAAATGTTTGACATAAAAATATGCCAAATAAAACTATGGAGCAATAAAAGGATTTTTGACTTACCTGTAAATTCCATATATTGCAGTACAGTACAGGGCACAGGCAAAATAATATTCATACATCAAAGGTTATGGCTTTTACTTAGGACACTGGCAGTTGGGGTTGCACACAGTGCACGCCTAAACCCTGCATTCTGTACACAGCACGCCCCTTTACGCATAGAGCACCACCTAGAACTGCACTGTGTACATAGAGCACCCCTGAACCCTGTACTCTGTACGCAGCGTAAACCCTGATACGACCGCCCCCTTGAGAGCAACCATACTGCTGATGTGGCCAGCGATTAAATTAAGTTTGACACCCCTGCTCTAATGCCTCTGACTATGTCCAGGCAAAAAAAAACTGAGGACACATGGACATGTGCATCTGTGAGTGTTCTCCCTGCTGAGCTCAGTGAGATCTCAGGGGGGGGGGGGGGGGGGGGGTGACAGCTCTGTGTATAAGAAATTATTTTACACACAGAGCTGTCACAGATTACACAACCCCCCCACCCACAGTACCCCAAGCACCCTAGTCCCTGTCCCCATAAGCAGCTGTCATAGTGCCCCCATAAACATATGGATCAGTGCACAAAACATCTGTCAGTGTCCCCATCACAACCTGTACCAGAGCACAAAACATGTCAGTGTCCTCATGAATATCTCTACCAGTGCAGAAAACATCTGCAATAGTGCAATAGTGTTCCACTGTGACAGCAACATTTGTCAATGGTCGCCAGTGGATGATCAACATCTGTCAGTACACATTGGTCCTGTACACATACATATACAGTGATCGCACCACCAAGGTATTGCCGCAAACTTCAATAATTCCAGCACCAGATCTCCTGTATAAAAATCTAAACTAGCAACCAATAAAGGCTTATAAAGCTTCGCCTATGGAGATTTTTAAATATTGAAGTTTGGCGCCATTTCACAAGCATACGCAATTTTAAAGCGTGATATGTTTGGTATCTAGGCGCAACACCATATTTTACCAAAAATGTGGGTATTATATTGCCTCTGTGTGCATTGAAATTCATTAAAATGTATTGTGACAGCAGGCAGGTAAAATCACCTGGTTGTATCCAGGATGGAAAATATGTATGTCCTAGATTCAGGCTTTATGGTGACTTATACCACTAGAGGGGAGTGCTGGGAGTCCTATAGGGGAAGAGTTATGGAGCCCAGCTGAAGTAAGTAGGCTCAGTAAGACTTCTACAAAAAAAAAAACAGCATCCTTAGGGAGATGCTCCATCCTGGAACCAGTTTTGTGTTTGTATAGACTGGGGAGTGTGACATCTGTTCTGTGCGGTGAGTGAACGCCTGTGTGGCAAACCTCTAAAACAGAGATAAGGACTGGTGCAGCACAAGGCTGCACTCAGTTGTTAGACAGGGAATCTACGTGTGTAGTAAGCGGTCAAGCTGACCAGGATTTCTTTTCATGTTTCTTTTTGTTTGGCGGTTATATTTTTCACTGCATGTAGCATAAATAAACCGCACCTTTGTTTTTTTTCACCTACAACGCTGTCTGCTGTGCCTGATTTTGTGTTGTGAACCCATCCACCCGCTGCCGAGCTAACCCCTAACAGTATTTATGCGTTTGTGTGTTAAATGGTGTTTAAAAAACTGCTGCGCAAATACAGTATGACATAAAAATTTGCAAAACCCACCATTTTATACTCTAGGGCCTCTGCTACAAAAAATATATAATGTTTGGGGGTTCAAAGTCATTTTCTAGCAAAAATAAAGATTTTAATTTGTAAACAAAGTGTCTGCATAAGGTCTGGTCTTAGGCCTGATTCACACCTATGCATTTTTTGTGCTTTTTGCATTTTTCAGATTTGCTCTACAGAACGTGTTCCATAGGAAAGACTGTAGTGCAAATATGCAAAATGCAAAAAGCACTAAAAATGCATAAATGTGAATCAGGCCTTAAAGTGGAAAATGGTTGAAGGTGATCCTTGGATGTTGCACTTCTCTATGTGGCCAGGCTGTGAAAAAGTCTTACATATGTGGCATGGCCATACTCAGGACGAGTAGCAAAATGTGTTTTGGGGTGTAGTTGCAAGTATGCCTATGCCGTGTGTGAGAAATAACTTAATGTGAATTTTTTGTGAAAGCAATTAAAATGTATTTCTTTATTTTCCAAAGAATTTTGGGGATAAATTACAAATTGAAAAAACTTGCCTTTCCAAAAAGGGGTCATTTGAGGGGTATTTGTACTGTCTTTAATTTGGGTACAGTGATGCATGATTGAGTAATTCTCATTCAAAACTGAAAATTTATCAGTGTAGGAAGGGGGTGAAGGTGCCCAGTATTGAGGTGGCTAAAGACCGACATCTCATCCACCCGGACCATCAGGGTGTTATTCTGGTAAGAAATGGCTGGGTCAACTCCATTTTTCATAGAATTCCTCTTCGATGGGATCCTGCTTTGGCAGTGAGAACATTGTCTCTGGTTGAGCCAAATTAGCATACATGACTTTATGCAAATGGAGATGCACAGGAAAAGATTTGGGATGTTCAGGCGACCACCGTGATCCAAATCCAGTGATTCTGGGAGAAGAGGACTCTAGTTTGTACCACGTACACCAGGAAGGCAACTGTGGTCATTGGAGACAGCCCTGTACCTTGAGACTCCTCCAAAGAAGGCTCCCTCCTTTTCTTCATCCTGGGATGTTCTTCCAACATATTACCACTACCCCCCCCCCCCCCCCGATGGGGAGACCCTGATGCTCCAAGCCAGTGACAACACCCAAGAGATGACCAGGCAAATCATAGACGGCTGCTGAAAATTCCTCCCTAGACACAAAGGAACCAGAGGATTGCACAGAGCAGGGGGTCAGAACTAAGCTGACCTTTAGGGGAGTCATTACAGGATGAACTATGAAGGGGGTTCTACCTACCTGAATGAGGAGTTTGGAAGAAAACCTCATCATCCTTCTTCCCAATGTCTCTGCTTGCAAGGCATTTGCTGCCTGTAGCCCAGTATGGAAGCCGTGTCTGCCAGTGCTATACACTTATGTGGCAAGTCTTCACCCCACCCCCTACCCCCCCTTTATTTAACAGGGGTCCCAATACTTGTGGAAGCATTGGCGGTGCTGCATTGTCTTGAGGTTGTACTGGAGCTGTGCCAGAACTGCACTGTTGCTGCCCACTGCTTAGTTGCCAATCACATGTTTTTCCACCACCCAGAACAGCCTAAAATTGTGCTCACACTGCATGCACAATTTGTGCAATGACATCATCATCCACGAGCTCATGGCAGACGTAGGGTATCACTGCCTGGACCGGTATAACACTGTGCCAGCGAGTTCACCAGATACCAGAGACATCACTGCCCACAGCCTTACAGGCCATCCCTGTTCTTACATGCGGAATCTGGGTACCATCTCTCTTGATCCAAGGGCCATAAGTGACTAATCTAGATGAGGCCTTTCACTTCACCAGCAGGGGTGTGCAGAATGAACAGACCACGAATCAAAGGACTAATGCCCTCTGAAAGAAATATTCAGTGAGAGATCATAGGCGCATCCATCACCTAAGGACACTAGTTTAAATTTGAGGCTTTGCTGACCTGGGAGGAATTATGCCGTGGTGGGGAATCCTGCCTTTTTTGGCAATGTCCATCCACCAGAAAGTGACATCGTAACCCAAGTAGTCATACATATGAAATACCGTGTCCTGTGATGTACAATTTAAAAAAAATGAATGCATCCTGTATAAATACTTGTGACAATAAAAATGACACAATGTAGGGCAGAACACATAAGGTGTTAAACAATCTCTCACCGGTTGTTCATAATCTGTCTGAAGTCTTTATTTTTTAGCTCGGTATAAAGGTCTGATATTGCTTCAGCCCGGAACATTATTATCTCCAGACACTGGGTCTTCAGGACTCCATGAAGTTTTGGCAGCAAGAAAAGAATAATGGCCATGAACCTGTAAACAGCAAGAAACGTAACTGGTATTGTATCATACTGTGACCTAGAAAGCGTATGTGTGCTGCTCAGTAAGGAGGGGGAATGTAAATGGTGCATCCGCAGCTGCTGTAAAGAGTGCTGACAGGGCATGGAGTCCATCCTGGCTCCTGCGAGAGATCAGGGGAAAAAGGGAGTCGCACATCTAAGGTGTCCTAGAGCAGTGTTTCTCAACCCCAGTACACAAGGCACCCCAAAACATGACCTGCTGGGACGCCTTGGGGATTGGAATTGAGAAACACTATCCTAGAGAGATGAATGGAGTTGGCAGCCTCAGCCTGGACTCCAACCAGGCTACGCCCCCAACACCATTCACTTCGCCCCCCATGACTAAGCACCGGGGAGCAGAGTAAATGGCGTTAGGGGTGTGGCCTGGTTAGAGTCTAGGCTGAGGTTGCCACTCCATTCATCTCTCTAGGACACCTTAGATGTGTGACTTCCAGGGGCTACCCCCTTCTTCCCCTTGTATCATACTGTACTAGGCTTAATTTAAGTAAAAGGTCTTACCTGTCTGCGAATATGGGGAAATTCTTCACTACTTTGTTCAAACACACTACAAACTTGTCTTCTTTATTGCTGGCATGATGTTGCTTTAGTTTTTCCACCAAATAGTCAAACACTGGGCCTTCTATGGTCTAAAAAAAAAAAAAAAAAATGAAAATATTAAGAGTAATTCCAGGAAATGTGTTTTCAAAATGCATGATGCAAAAAATAAAAAATAAAATTGAGAAAACATTAAATATGTGGATGGATATACAGTATTTCTCAATATACTTTTCTAAGCAGCTAAAGAACACAATATCTACTACTTTCTCAGTGTATTAAATTCTCAACACAGACCGCATATAAAAAAAGCTTTCTTGATCGTACATTGCATGACACAGAGTCGCTTATTATAATAACTATTTGGGTTATACGCTACCTATAGGTGAATGGACACTGGTAGATCAATCAAATAGGAAGTCCTCCCCTATATAACCCCTCCTACACAGGAAGTACCTCAGTTTTTTGCCAGAGTCTGTAAAGTGGTGGTCACTGATGTAATATGCGGGCTGGGGCGAATCCATGGGCTGGGTTAGGGGGGGGATCAGCGGCGGAATCGTCCTTGACATATTTATACCTATATCACATCGCTATGATGGTAATATGTTTTGCGTATTTCCATGTTCTAATGCTGTAGTTATGCTTGCCATTGTTTATCATGTATCTATTGCTATGGGCAGAGTGTTACCCAAAACACCCACAAAATAAATAAAGTGACTGGCGACATAGGTTAACTTAACCTGCGCCAGCCCTTTCCTTATTGTATTGGGCTGTACCAAATAAAAATTAAACTCCGGATTGGCTGCCCCGGATTGAATGGGGCTGGATCTTCTTGGGCACTCGCCTATACATAGGAGTGGTGTGATTGCGTGGCACTGCCGCTGAAGATGTCTATGACGAAACGCGTACGACGGAGCCACGTAATCACGCCTACGCATCACTTCCGGAAACACGAGCTGTTGGAGCGCAGCTGGAGTGCAAACCGCTCGCCCACAGCATCTAGTTTTTCCCTGAAGGACGCTCGTCTATGCCCTCAGCCCTGATAGCAAGTTTTCTTGCTGCAAATTAGCAGGGTTTTTCGGCAGCATTCCTTACTTTTTATATTTTAATTATTTTCCATTTTTTACTTTATATTTTTTGCTTTTATAAGCTGCTCTGTGCATACTATATATTTTTTATATAAAAAAACAGAACTGTTTTTCAATAAAAGGAAGTTCTGGTTGGAAAGTATTACACTATGAGAGAGTTTTTTTGCTTCTCCTTCCATGAGGATAATTCTTTAACATATTATCACATCTGAGAGCTTAACACCATCAAGGAGACCCTGGCAAAGGAGCAATAAGACCCGGAGCTGAGACCTGGCTGTGGCAGAGTGTGATCTACGTGCCTGTAACCCCTGCAGGGGTGCAGGGAGCTGGTGAGTGGGAAATCTCTGGGGGGGAGCACCCAAGTCACCTGGAATAATCATGAGCACAAAGAAGTCACTCGCCTGCAACTCCTAGCCTTGGACCTTCCTAATTCAACATCATATATGTTGGACTTTCCTCCTTTATATTGATATATTTTTGCTCTCTGTGCTTTGTTTTGCTTTGCTTATGGTCTCTTTGCCTAGGACTCCGGCACTACCACAAGTGGCTATAACATTAGCCCTTACTTATGGGCATGACTGTGCATGATACGCTGAAAAATCATCAGGTTTATGTCAGATTATAAGGACCTAATTAATTAATTTTTTGGATGCTATTCCATCATACACGTTTATGTACTTTTGATATATACATTTTCTTTTGTGTCACTTCAGCATATATGACTATTTAAGTATGCACATGGGTTTATGCACTTATGTATGTTCATAATTTTATAATTTTTGTTGTACCACTTATAGCCCCCTGAGGGGTGGAGATCTTATATGCATATGGTGATTCACACAATCTATGTTATATCACTATATTTTGAGGAGTTTTTTTTATTAATCCGTGCATACCATACAGCTCTGTGTAACTAACATTAGCTTGCATGGTGCAGTTTATGTAAATCACGAACACCTATATGTTACACTACCTGTGCAATATATCTATTTTGGTATAGACACTAACTTTTGATTTGGCACACACTGGTTGAATTACTATTATTTCTCCTCACATTATTTATTCTTATGTCTGGGATTATAGATACAGTGTGATTTTTAGGCATCAGTCAGTGCATCTTGAGCACAACATAGCAGCTTTTAGCAGCTGCAGCAAGGTATATACTAAGCTTTTTACATTTCATCCACCTGTATATGGTGATACACACATTCTCTTTCCTACTGACTCGTGTTATAGGTAGCGCCTGACCTCAGCATCACTAATTACTGATGTGATACCTGTGCTCTGGGAGCATACTTGGAGGTCTGTATGGTTCTATTTAGCATCATTGACTTCATTAGGATCCATTCGATACAGCTGTCAGCCAAAATGGATGAACAGGAGAGAAGATTCCTTAAGGTTTGCCTTTAATGCAGCCTTACGGTGCTAGACCCTGCGTAATGGAACCCTGTGCAGTGTTTGTTCTGATCAAGGTGTTTTCCTGCAGGGTGCTATACAGGTCCAGGGGAGTGGACCCCAGATTAAGGGGGACCCATTCCCTGAAGGTCTTTTATGACAGAGCCCGCCATGACGAGTGAACGCTGGACTCCTGTCAGACTCAGAGTCCTGCGGCAGGAATGGTCTGCATGTTGCAGTTTCTCTTTAAAAAAACAAAAAGCCTTTACTGCGCCAATGCCACAAAAAAAGCCCAATGAGGCATGTCATGGTGTTGTTGGGCATATTGTAACCAGGCCTTTTTGTGGAACTTGTGCAGTAAAAGCTGCTTTCTGGCAACTTGACCATGCAGCTCTTTTTTGTGCGAGTATTATCGTATTGTGCTCCATCTTTTTTCCAGAGCAGCCTGCATTTCTCCGGAGGTTCCCTGTGGGTTTTTCTTTGTATCCCAAACAATTCCTGTGGCAGTTGTGGCTGAAATCTTTCTTGATCTACCTGACCTTGGCTTGGTATCAAGAGATCCCCAAATTGTCCACCTCTTATTAAATGATTGAACAGTACTGACTGGCATATTCAAGGCTTTGGATATCTTTTTATATCCTTTTCCATCTTTGTAAAGTTTCATTACCTTGTGACGCAGGTCTTTTGACTGTTCTTTTCTGCTCCCCATGGCTTAGTATCTAGCCTGCTTAGTGCATCCATGTGAGAGCTAACAAACTCATTGACTATTTATACACAGACACTAATTGTGATTTAAAAATCCACAAATGTGGGAAATTAACCTTTAATAGCCATTTTAACCTGTGTGTGTAACCTTCTGTGTCTGTACCAAGGCCACACATTCCAGGGCCATTTGGGTGATTTCTGTTATTATGATTATAAAAGCAGCCAAAAAAATGGGGGCGCATGCGCGACATGGAGCGGAGCAGTCGGGGCTCTCCGCCACGTATCTAGGGGCATAAAACCACCGCAATAAGCCTCAAAAACAATCATCCCTATTCACAAGAAGCTGTGCATGCCTAATTTTGGGAGAAAAAGACGTGGGGGCAGCCGCTCACACAGTATCTTCTGGGATCCCAGGAGCAAAGCAGCATGGAGAAAAATGGCGCCGGCTCTCAGCCCACCACATCTGCCTCTCCTTCTCCTACTAGTAAACAGGAACAAAATACATCCTCAACAAAAAGCAGTGAGTACATTCCTCTATCAAAAATGGATCTGGTCATTAGTTTAGATATTCTATATACTAAACTGTTCACTAAAGTCCAATCAGAAATACAAAAATGCACCCCATCTCAAGAGATTGCAGCCATAGGCACACGTACAGACTTGTTAGAAAAAAAGCATGATGAACTAGCCATTGAATTTAATGATCTCTCTAGGGAGCACGAAAACTCTCTCTTCTGCATTTACACAACTACAAGCTCACGTGGAAGATTTGGACAATAGAAATAATCTTAGAATAAAAGGAGCCCCAGAATCAATCACAGATTTAATCGCATACCCCTCTAAATTGTTCCAATCTATTGCCAGATAAAGACCAACGTTTCTTCCTATGTGATCGTATTCATCGTGCACTAAGAGCTATCCCCCCCCCCCCCCCCCTCCCCAGAGACATCATATTATGTATGAAAGACTTTTTAGTCAAAGAAGAAATAATGCGAGCCGCACGTGGCATCAGAAACATTACATTAGATGGAACGCAGCTGCAGACCTATCCAGATATCTCCCAAGCAATCACATCTGTGCTATCCACAGCAAGAATTCGATACAGATGGGGATTCCCATTCAAATTAATTATCCCTCACAATGGCACAACATACATCGCCACTACTATCCCAGAAGGTCAGGAGGTCCTGACTAAATTAGGCCTTCTTGACCCCAGCAATCTCCCATGTACTTCATCTACACCATGTCCAGCTCCTATTTGGAACACCCTTGCTTCAAGAGGCGACAGGCGTAGACCCAGACATAATCCCGGTCAATGAAATTGAAGAAATTTATAAATTTATTTTTTTCCCTATGAAAGATGACCAGAAGATCATTTTTATTTTTTTGTTATTCTATTTATTTTTATTTTTTGGGGATGATGAGAAAAACAAAAGAAAAAAAAAGGGAAATTTTTTTTTCTTTTTGCCATATGTAAACGTGTGCAATATATATGTATGAAGATTATTTATATAGAATTTTGTTTTACATAAATAATTTTATGTCCACTCACCATGACTCTGCTAAGTGGCCCCAGGTTTATAAAATAGTTTGCAATTCACCTAACTATATATGCCCTATGTACTAAATTATATATATATATATATATATATATATATATATATATATATATATATATATATATATATATATATATATATATATATATATATATATATAATTACAGCCTGGTGGACCAAACTAACCAAGATGAGAATATACTAACTGCTCTAAAATGGTACTACAAACCAGAACACTTCTTTTTTTTGTTTTTCACACTACATTAATAGTCTCAGAACAGTATTTTTTATATTACTGTCTATAACCACTTCAGCCCCGGACCAATTGGCAGCCAAAGGACCAGGCCCCTTTTTGCGATTCGGCACTGCGTCGCTTTAACTGACAATTGCGCGGTCGTGCGACGTGGCTCCCAAACAAAATTGGCGTCCTTTTTTTCCCACAAATAGAGCTTTCTTTTGGTGGTATTTGATCGCCCCTGCGGTTTTTATTTTTTGCGCTATAAACAAAAATAGAGCGACAATTTTGAAAAGAATGCAATATTTTTTACTTTTTGCTATAATAAATATCCCCAAAAAATATATAAAAAAACATTTTTTTTCCTCAGTTTAGGCCGATACGTATTCTTCTACATATTTTTGGTAAAAAAAATCGCAATAAGCGATTATTGATTAGTTTGCGCAAAAGTTATAGCGTTTACAAAATAGGGGATAGTTTTATAGCATTTTTATTAATTTTTTTTTTTTTTTATTAGTAATGGCGGCGATCAGCGATTTTTATTGT
The DNA here is from genome assembly GCA_028564925.1 of Lithobates sylvaticus. Lineage (NCBI taxonomy): Eukaryota > Metazoa > Chordata > Amphibia > Anura > Ranidae > Lithobates > Lithobates sylvaticus. The sequence goes on along the minus strand of CM053030.1, from coordinate 136,974,085 downwards.
GACTGCGACATTATGGCGGACACATCGGACATTTTTGACACATTTTTGGGACATTTGTCATTTATACAGAAATCAGTGCTATTTAAATAGCACTGATTCCTATGTAAATGACAGTTGTAGTGAAGGGGTTAACCACTAGGGGGCGGGGAAGAGTCAGTGTGACGTGTTGTGTTTTTTTTTACAGTAGGGGGGCGTGGCTGTACGACATGTATGACAGGGAACCGCCGATCACTGACAGTCAGTGTAGGAAGTGTGGGGAGAGGTTTGTTTACATAGACCTCTCCCCGTTCTTCAGCTCCGTAACCCGATCGCGGGATACCAGCGGCGATCGGGTCCGCTGGTCCCGCGGCCGTGGTCACGGAGCTCCCGACCGGGTCGCGAGCGCGCCGCTGGCGGCGCGCTCCCGACCCACGGGCAGGCAAATGCACGATCACGTACAGGTACGTGATTTTGCCTGCCCGTGCCATTCTACTGACGTATATATGCAGTGGCCGGTCGGGAAGCGGATAATCTAACACCGCCATCTTCTGATCTATAAAGGTAATAAAGACTTCATTGAAAAGACTCAAAAGCTATATTTACATCTAGCTTTTTCAAAGAGCTACTTTTCATAGACTATATACAGTTGTGCTCATAAGTTTACATACCCTGGCAGCAAGTATGATTTCTTGGCTAAAGCCATTTATTATCAATCAACTGTGTTTACTCTTTTTAAATCATAATGGCAACAGAAACTACCGAAATGATCCTGATCAAAAGTTTACATACCCCAGTTTCTCAATACCGTGTATTTGTGGATGAGGCTCTTTATCTTCTCAGATGGTAAAGCTGCCCATTCCTCTTGGCAAAAAGCCTCCAGTTCCTGTAAATTCTGGGGCTGTCTTGCATGAACGGCACGTTTGAGTGGCTCAATGATATTGAGGTCAGGACACTTAGATGGCCACTCCAGAACTTTCAATTTATTCTTCTGTAGTCAATGACAGGTCGACTTGGCCTTGTGTTTTGGATCATTGACATGTTGGAATGTCCAAGTACGTCTCATGCGCAGCTTCCTGGCTGATGAATAAAAATGTTCCTCCAGTATTTTTTGATAACATACTGCATTCATCTTGCCATCAATTTTGACCAAATTTCCTGTGCCTTTGTAGCTCACACATCCCCAAAACATCAGCGATCCACCTCCGTGTTTCATAGTAGGAATGGTGTACCTTTCATCATAGGCCTTGTTGATTCCTCTCCAAATGTAGCCTTAATGGTTGTGGCCAAAAAGCTAAATTTTGGTCTCGTCACTCCAAATGACTTTGTGCCAGAAGGTTTGAGGCTCGTCTATGTGCTGTTTGGCGTATTGTAAGCGGGATACTTTGTGGCATTTGTGTAGTAACGGCTTTCTTCTGGCGACTCGACCATGTAGCCCATCTTTCTTCAAGTGCCTCCTTATTGTGCTTCTTGAAACAGCCACACCACATGTTTTCAGAGAGTCCTGTATTTCACCTGAATTTATTTGTGGGGTTTTTATTGCATCTCGAACATCACATGTTCCTGGCAGTTGTGGCTGAAATTTTAGTTGGTCTACCTGACCGTGGTTTGGTTTCAATAGAACCCCTCATTTTCCACTTCTTGATTAGAGTTTGAACACTGCTGATTGCCATTCTCAATTCCTTGGATATCTTTATATCCCTTTCCTGTTTTATACAGTTCAACTACCTTTTCCCACAGATCTTTGACAATTCTTTTGCTTTTTCCATGACTCAGAATCCAGAAACGTCAGTGCAGCACTGGATGAAAGATGCAAGGGTCTGTCAGGAGTCCAGAAACTCATTGACCTTTTATACACACACACACTAATTACAAGCAAACAGATCACAGGTGAGGATGGTTACCTTTAACCGCTTTCCGACCGGCGCACGACAATGTACATCGGCAGAATGGCACAGACAGGCATAAGGAGGTACAGAAACGTCCCTTTGAATTTGCCGCCGTGCCATCGCGCCTCGGACTCGATCGTCTCACGGAGAGGACGAATGGGGAGATGCTGAAGTAAACATGCATCTCCCCGTTCTGCCTAGCAACAAGTGACACTGATCTCTGCTCCCTGTGATTGGAGCAGAGATCAGTGACTGTCACACACAGCCACGCCCCCCACAGTTAGCAACACGCCCCTAGGACACACTTAACCCCTGCACTGCCACCTCCTGGTTAACCCCTTCACTGCCAGTACCATTTACACAGGAATCGGTGCATTTGTATAGCACTGATTGCTGTATAAATGACAATGGTCCCAAAAATGTGTGAAAAATGTCCGATGTGTCCGCCATAATGTTGCAGTCACAATAAAAATTGCTGATCGCCACCATTACTAGTAAAAAAAAATTAATAAAAATGCTGTAAAACTATCCCCTATTTTGTAAACGCTCAACTTTAGTTTTTTTATATATTTTTGGGGGATATTATAGCAAAAAGTAAAAAAATAATACGTTTTTGTTTCAAAATTTACACTCTTTTTTTTGTTTATAGGGCAAAAAATAAAAACCGCAGGGGTGATCAAATACCACCAAAAAAAAAGCTCCATTTGTGGGAAAAAAAGGACGTCAATTTTGTTTGGGAGCCACGTCGCACGACCGCGCAATTGTCAGCTAAAGCGACGCAGTGCCGAATCACAAAAAGTGCTCTAGTCTTAAGCCAGCAAAATGGTCCGGTCTGAAAGTTGTTAATAGACATTCAAACCCCTTTGTGTCAACTTGTGTGCATGTTATCAGGCCAAAATCACCAGGGTATGTAAACTTTTGAGTTTTTGTGTTATCATTCATATTCTCTGAAAAATGGCCAAGAAATCAAAAACTCTGCCAGGGTATGTAAACTTGAGCACAACTGTACCTTTATAGCCATTCCATACATAACATGGACTTATCTTCATTTTGTTTTTTTATGATCCCTGTTTTTCTCCCTTCCCTTTTTTTTTTTTTATTTCTTATTAATTCTCTAAACTTAAAGTGGGGTTGCACACAAAAAAATATATATCATTAATATTCCTTAAAAAAACAAAAACATTTGGACATTTTTTTTTTAACGCACCTCTAAATGGCTGTTGCTAGGAGGTCCCTCGTAGTCTGCCTCCTTCAGTGCCTGGGCTGGTGACATCACTTCCTCTTGGTGCAGGAAGGGCTCAGCTCTGCCCCCTCCCTCCTGTCAATCATCTGGGACACGTGACAGGTCCCAGATGACTGCGCGGCCAATCACGACGCGCAGCACCGCTCGCACATGCGCAGTGGATGCCCGGCTGTGAAGCCACAGCCAAGTGCCCACAGTTACAATGCAATGAGGGGGGGGGGGGGGGGAAGAGCTTCGATCCCCCACATCGCTGGACCCTGGAACAGGTAAGTGTCCAATTATTAAAAGTCAGCAGCTGCAGTATTTGTAGCTGCTGACTTTTCATTTATTTTTAATGGTTACTCCTCTTTAACCAATGCTTATAAAAATTCAAGGTTTTTTGGTTGTTTCATTCATCTAATCTGAATGTTAACAGGAATAGAACATTGGTGGGGCCCATCACTTTCCCCCTCTATATTTGCTTGGATCTAGATAACAAAATATGTTGTTCAAATTGTGTTAGATACTTAATTAAATCATAACAGATTTCAAGGGTGGAGATGGTTGGCGCCGCTAAATGTCTGGTCCCGCGTCTGGTTTTACTAGTTTTTCAAAGTTACAAGTTTAGTATCATTTACAGATTCTTTAAATTTATAAATATTGTTTAAGTGTTGCACAGATATTCATACTAATGATAATTATTGTGGCTACCCACCCTATGCTGATATGATTTACCCCCACCACTCAGTCGTTACATACTCTCATACCACAGTGTCTTATTCTGTTCATTATTTTTTTCTGTTATTTTTCTGTTCATAAACTCACTGTTCATTGCTTTCTTAGACTGAGTCTCAGACCTGTAGGTCTCATTTTTCACTGTCGGTTTGAAAGATGCAACTTTTTTTCCAACCCCATCCAGTTATTCTTTCACAGCTATATGTTACCCTTAATTAAAATTAAACCAAATGCAGTTTTTATAATTAAAAGTTTTTTTGGTACAACCCTGTCGCTATGCCAGAAGTTGCACAGAATATTAACCAATATGGGTCTTGCTATAATATAATTGTACACCTCGCTGACCTCTTCTATACTTAGAATAATTTGACATCTACACACCTATCACCACACAATTTATCACTTATTTTCACTTCCTGATTTATCACTGACTATCACTATATTGCCACACAATGTCCAAGTATTTAATTCACCATACAAAAGGAAGAAAGCCTTTTTACAATATAAAAATGAAATCCTAAAATATTAAACGCATTTCATGAAAGACAATCACCATACATTTTTTCACAAAGCTTTTAATCAGTCATTTTATACCTCAACCTCCTCTAAAACTAAAGTGTCAATTTTTTTCCATAAATCTTTTCCATTAGAGGTTCAACGGGTTTACAAGGATGAAGATAGTAGGTTTATCATAATCCAAGGTACTCTAATGGGTAGAGAAAACTGAAAATTTATATCAAATACTTACCGTAATTTTCCTTTCCTGATAGGCTCCATGGCAGCATACGTGTGGGTTAGCCCTGCCTCCATAACTACCCAATAGGACCCCTCTCCCATAAACCTTTGCTCCAGGCTGCTATCCGTGTTCCGTAACTCCATGGAGCCTATCAGGAAAGGAAAATTACGGTAAGCATTTGATATAAATTTTCCGTTTTCCTGACAGGCTCCATGGCAGCATACGTGTGGGAAATAACTCGCCAAACACACCCGGGTGGGCAAAAATGTTGAGCAAAGAAAAACAACATTTATTTAACATTGTCAACCGACAATAATTGTAAACCAAAATTAATGGACGACAGAGCCGCTGGTTCAACACAATAGTGAGAAACAAATGTATTAATGGAAGACCAAGAAGCCGCTCTGTAAATAGTTTCAGGCGCGACATGCCGAGATGCTGCCCACGAGGTCGAGATACTCTGGGTCGAATGAGCTGTCACTGCCTCAGGAGGAGCCAAGCCCTTTGCTTTGTATGCCCTTTGAATGGTTTGTACAATCCAAGACGAGATTGATCTGATCGAAGCTCTCATTCCCTTGTTTTTGCCATGGAGAAGAACAAAGAGAAACTCCGTTTGTCTGAAAGAAGCCGTAGCCTCCAGATATTGCTTTAACGTGTAACCTACGTCTAGCGGATGAACATCTTGATTGTCTGTTGTTTTAAAACGTAGGGAGTACAATTTCCTGATTTTCATTAAATTCTGAGGTCACTTTAGGGTTTGACCCTAACATAGGAATCAATACTGCTCTGTCCAGAAAAAAGGTCAGAAAAGGTTCCTCCGAACCTAGATTTCTAATTTCTGAAACTCTTTTGGCTGAAGTTATAGCCACCAAGAAAGTAGTCTTGAGACTGAGGTCTCTTACTGACAAAGGTTTATCAGTATCTCTTCCGAGATTGGAAAGACAGTTCAGGACAAGAGGGAGGTCCCATGTGGTGAACCTAGGTCTTCTTTGAGGTATAAGCCTCCAATATATCTTGGACTGCTGGAGAGTTACAAGAATTCAACCTGGAGGACATGTGATCCGAAAATCTAGACCATATGCGCTCATATACCCTATTAGTACTTTTCCGTCTGGCACTGAGAAGGGTTGGAATAGCTTCTTCCAGACAACCAAGGGCTTCTAGACTTCCCCTCTCAAGAACCACACCCTGAGGTGTAGGCAGGATGGGCACGGGTGTAACATTGCGCCTTAGGACAGTAGATCCGGCCTGAGAGGCAGGGGAACTGGATCTTGATAGCCGAGGAGTAATAACAGAGGGAACCAAGGACCGTTGGGCCAGAATGGTATCACTGCTATGATTTCCAACTTCTCTGTTTTGAGCCTCCGAAGGAATTGCAGAATAACCGGAACCGGAGGGAAGGCATAGGCTTTCCGAAACCACCAATGATCTGTGGGGACATCCGTCCCATATGCCTGAGGGTCCCTGAACCTTGAGTAATATTTGGGCATCTTGTGATTGCACGGGGAAGCAAACAGTTCGACCTCTGGAGATACTCCCAGGGTCAGAAGCCAATCGAATACCTCTCTGTGGAGGGACCACTTGTTGTCCATTGGACACGCAATAGGAAGTCCGCCTGAACATTTTGAATTCCCGGAATGCAGACCGCAGAGATGTTGGACAAGTTCTTAAGAGCCCAGTTCATTATTAGCTCCACTTCCTGTAATAGGGATCAGCTGCGAGTTCCACCTTGCTTCCTTATGTAAGCCACCGCGGTTGTATTGTCAAACCTTAACATTACTGATGAATTCGCCACTAGATGGCGAAATGATGGAAGCGCCTGAAAGGCTGCCCTTAACTCTAGAATGTTGGAGACAACCCTTTGAGAAGGGAATGTCCACCTGCCCTGAGCCACATCTGAAAGGCAATGAGCGCCCCATCCTTGGTTGCTGGCGTCTGATGTTACCTTTACCCATGAAATGGGAATGATTGAATGATGATTGTGCAGATTCTTCCCTTGAAGCCACCAAAGGAGAGACCTCCTCATGGTTGGAGTGAGAAGTATGCGCTGGGTTTGGCTGGCTGAATCCCATTGTTGCAGAAACCCCTTCTGGAAGGGCCGAGTGTCCTATTGGGCCCACTTCACCATAGGGATGGTGGCCGTCATTGTGCCAATTACTTTCAAGCATTGGAGAGCAGAAAGATGAGATGACGTGAGGGCTGCGTGAATCCTGTCTCGGATCACTCCGATCTTCTCTTCTGGAAGGGAAATCGTGTTTTCTACTGTGTTGAACTGAGCCCGTAGAAACACAAGGGATTGTGTTGGTTCTAGATGGCTCTTCTTTAGATTCAGGAGCCACCCAAATTCTTGTAGGGTGGAGATGACTAAATCATTGTGCTCTAAGAGCTGATCTCTGTTCTGGGATAGTAGAAGCAAGTCATCCAGATAGTGGTGGAGACGAACACCTTTGACTCGAAGAAGAGCCAATACGACTAATAGAGCCTTGGAGAAGACCCGAGGTGACGTTGTTAACCCGAAGGGGAGACACGTAATTTGTAGATGCTGATCGCCTACCACAAAACGGAGGAATTGCTGAAAGTTCTTTTGCTACTGGCACGTGAAAGTATGCATCCTTCAGGTCGATTGAAATCAACCAGTCTCCTAGATGTACTGAATGTTTAATTGTGAGCAAGGATTCCATTTAGAATTTTTCCTTCCGGATAAAGGAATTGAGATGGGTTAAGTCTATAACCGGCCTCCGTGTGCCGTTCTTCTTCTGTATCATGAACAGAGGAGAATACATCCCTTCGCCACGTTGGTCTTCTGTAACGGGTAGGGTTGCGCCTTGATCCAGTAAACAGTTCACGTAGGTCAATAGGACCTGCTTTTTCTCCTCTGAACCTGGAAGGGTTGTGGGAACAAATCTTAGTCTTGGGGTGTTGATAAAGACCCACTTGTGACCGGAGGATACCGTCTTGACAGTCCAATAATACCGAATTAAGCCCGCCCAAACATGCCGGAAGTGAAGACGAGCCCCCACCTGACATGTTTGAGTGGGCCCAATTTCAAAAGGATTTAGCGGACAACAGGTGGATGACATCTGTCTCCCCAAGAAAAGCAGACGCCATTCTGATTTCCTAGATAGGAGAATCTTTAACTGTTTCAATAGAAATCCCTCTTAGGAACTCTTCAATATTGTCAGCCTATAGCCTTTGATACTGCCGCCATCGCAAGTATTGGTTTGCATGCCATCCCAGATGTCAGATAAATCCTTTTCAAATCCGAATCGATTTGCCTTTCTAAAGGATCTTTAAGGGATACAGTGTCTTCTAAGGGAAGAGTTACGTATCTTACTAAACGCATGAGCACTGCATCCACCAAAGGGGCTGACTCAAGGTGTCTTACCTCTTGTCCCTTGAAAGGATACAGTTTAAACATTATTGACTGCATGGAATTTTTCTTATCCATTTTGCTCCACTCATCAGAAATCATGTCTCCTAATTCAGACAGAAAAGGAAAATATTGTTGCTCCTTATTGAGCTGTTCGAAAAATGTTGCGTTTTGGGGGGGGGGGGGATAACAGGGTCTTCCCACTTCGAAGCATCCCTCACTGCCTTGACTAGCGCAGGCACCAATGCATATTCGAAACCCAATATCCTGGATGCTCCAGCTCCGATTCGCTGTCCGAGACAGGAGCAGAGTGGCGACTTGGATGGGAGGGTTCCCATGTCTCTTGCAATAAAACTTCTACCACTGGAGGGCATAATGGTTCTGATGGGGAATCACAGGGCTGTTGAAGTTCCCTTTCCTTCTGAGACTCCTTCACAACCCATCTCACCATTGACTCCAAACGCTGGTCTTACACCATCCCTCTCACCTGCGGCTTTAGAGAAGCAGTGATCGCAGAGCGATTTGTCTGTTGGAACAGGCATCCTGCAACCCCAGCATGACTTTTCTGGCCTCTTTCTAGAGTGAGAAGAAGGGGGGCAAGAATAATCTTTACTGCGCTGTTCAGATCTGGTAGATCTATGATGGCTAGACCTTGAGAAGGTGGTGTGATTTTGACGATCCACTGCGTCTGAGAACTATGCTGCAGATCAGACCTAGAAGGGCAATAAAGGAAATATACAAAAAAGAGAAAAGGAAAGATAAAGACCAGCTGGTATCTAATGCTAACACTCTAATTAACCACTTCAACACAGGGCTTTTATACACCCTTCCTTACCAGACCAATTTTTAGCTTTCAGCGCTCTCACACTTTGAATGACAATTATCTACCCAAACCAAATTTTTATAATTTTTTTTCTCACAAAACAGAGCTTTCTTTTGGTGGTATCTAATTACTGCTGGGTTTTTTTATTTTTTGCAATATAAGCGAAAAAAAGAGAGAAATTTTTTTAAAAAAAAAACACTTTTTTTTAGTTTCTATTAAAAATTTTTGCAAATAAAACATTTTTCTTCATAAATGTAGGCCAAAATGTATACTGCTACATATCTTTAGTAAAAATAACCCAAATAAGTGTATATTATTTGGTTGCTGTGAAAGTTATAGCGTCTAAAAGCTATGGTGCAAATCATTGAAAAATGATCACATCTGATCACACCTGATGCACTGAAGGGCCATTTCTTGAGACCCTAACAAGCCAAATTACCCCTTTTTGGAAAGCAGACATTCCAAGGTAGTAAGAGGCATGGTGAGTTTTTTGAAGGTGTAATTTTTTCCCACAATTCTTGGAAGAATTATAATTTTAATTTTTGCACAAAATTGTCATAACAAGTTATTTCTCTTACACAGCACATGCATACTTGCAATGACACCGCAAAATACATAATGCTACTCCTCCTGTGTATATTGATACCACATGAGAGACTTTTACATAGCCTGGCCACATACAGAGGTCTAACATCCAAGTTGCACCGTCAGGCGTTCTACGAGCATAAAAATTGCACATCTCATTTGATGACAACCTATCACAATTTTGAAGGCCCTGGAGCACCAGGTCAATGCAAACACCCACGAAATGACCACATTTTGGAAAGCTAACAACCCAACTTATAACCTGTGAGGCATAATGAGTCTTTTGAATAATTCATTTTTTTCCAGAAGTATTTGGAAACTGTGGAAAAAAATGAAAAAGCATTTTTTTTTATACAAAGTTGTCAATTTATAAGATATTTCCAACACATAGCATGTACATAGCAAAACTGACACCCCAAAATACATTCTGCTACTCCTCCTGAGTATGGCGATACCAAATGTGTGAGACTTTTACACAGCCTGGCCACATACAGAGGCCCAACATTGAAATAGCACCGTCAGGCGTTCTACATGCATAAATTACACATCTCATTTCTCAACCACCTATTAAACTTTTGAAGACCCTGGTGCACCAGGACAATGGAAACGCCCAAAAAATGACCCCATTTTGGAAAGCTAACACCCCAAGGTATAATCTAGGAGGCATAATGATTTTTTTGAATGGTTCATTTTTTTCCCAAAGTTTTTGGAATATGTGGAAAAAAAATTAAAACGCATTTTTTTTATACAAAGTTGTCCATTTATAAGATATTTCCAAGACATAGCATTTACATAGCAAAACTGACACCCCAAAACACATTCTGCTACTCCTCCTGAGTATGGCGATACCACATGTGTGAGACTTTTACACAGCCTGGCCACATACAGAGGCCCAAGTAGCACTGTCAGGTGTTCTAGGAGCATAAATTACACACATAAATTCCTGCCAACTTATCACATTGTTGAAGGCCCTTCATATTTCTAACACATAGCATGTACTGTACATACCCATTACCCATACCCAAAATACATTCTGATGAGCAAAGGGTAAAGAAAAGATTACCTGCGGTTTTAGTAGTGCAGTGGTCCACAGAGGAGAGCAACGGTCCAGGCAGCAGGCAGGAACGTGGACAGCGACAGCAAAACAGGCAGCAGGCAGGAATAGTCAGCACAGGTAGAGATATTGTCAACACAGCCAATGCATTCGTCCAGATAGCAGGCAGGGATGTGGTCAGCAGCAGCAAAAGGATCAAAGGATCGTCCATGCAGCAAGCAGGAATACTGTCCATAGTTAGTAAAGGCAGCAGGCAGAGGTATGGTCAGCACAGTGTAGAGTATTTTTTCCAGGGAGCAGACAGGACCATCAAGCATAGGGCATCGGTCAGGGAAGAATGGGGACAGGGGTAGAGGCTTCTCCCACCCAAATCTCTTTGAAGCCTCCGGGCAACCAGACCCTGTTCTGGGAACACAGAAAACCAAAAACTGGTTTTCTGAACTCCGAACACTATTCTGGAGCCCCTCACATATGTGAGACCCCTGTGTATCAGGGTAAAAGATCAGTCCAAGGAGCAGGCAAAAACATGGTCATCGCCGGAAGCATTCTCCGATGCAAAGGCCAGGTAGGGATGGACCTATTGTCTTCCTCTGGTGTCTTCCTCTTTTCGCACACATCCAACATTTTTTTGGGCGTCGTCTACCGGATGCTGATGGTGGCATATGTTCCGGAAAATGCAGCTCATGTAGCCTGCTGCCAGAATCTGAGCGAATGCTTTCTGGGGGGATTCTTCTTGATATAGAAGTAAAGTGACAATGTCTCCAATATTCTTTGTGAAGGTGGTGGGTGTTTCTGATGATTTTTGGTAAATGATAAAAGAATTTAAAAGGGCCAAATGAAAAAAGTAAAATTGTACCAAAAAAGGGAATTTCTGGTTGGAAGATAGGGCTGCAACATTTGGTAATTTAAATCCACCCCCCCCCATAAAATGTATTATACGCGTTTATGCAGGAAGGCTTGCGAATGGTACTGCGTCTTCTGTGAAGTTCCATCGAGGTGTCATTGTGGATGGTGGACATCATATACACATCTTAACTATCCCTCCACTTTCCTCAAGCTTGCCGATTCCCCCCTTGGAATGGTTGTGGTGACAAGCCCTTTCGGCTTTTCCTTGTTGTACCACAGGCCAAAGTTTTTTTTTTTTTTTTTTTTTTTTTTTTTTTAGGTACAGGTGGTGGAGAAGGGGAAAAGTAGTGTAAAAGTTGTCCATATAAATATGATACCCCTTTTGGAGGAGTGGGAATGCCAACTCCCAAACAATTTTTCCACTAATTCCCATGTACGATGGACACTCAGGGGGCTGGAGCTGGGAATCTTTGCCTTCGTACACATAACCAGTGGCGCTTTTACAGAGCTTGTTGAGCTTCAAGCCGTACCTCGCTCTCTTACTGGGGATATATTGCTTGATACCCAGCCGGCCTGTGAAATGCACCAGGGATTCGTCCACACATAGGTTTTTGTCAGGGACATAAAGTTCGTCAAATCTCTTGGAAAAAAAATTAATTAGGGGCAAATTTTATATAGTTTGTCAAAGTTTGGGTGATTCGGGGGGGGGGGGGGGGTCACTGTGAGTTGTCACTAAAAGGAAGCGCATTATAAGTTTGTATCAGGACCTGGACATGGCTGAAGAAAAAACTGGCATATGATGGATGGGTTTGGTCGACCAATACTTAAGTATTTCATTTCTTATGTAAGCCCCATGTTAAGCGTTAGGCCTAAAAACAATTTAAGCTCCACCATTGTTAGGGGTCGCCATTCAAAAGGGCGGGCCTAGCTGGAGCTAGGGTTGGCTGCAATAAATTGTTGGGCAAAAAGGTTGGTTTGGTCCATGATGCCTTGAAGCAATTCCTCTGGGAAAAATAAATTTAAAAAATCCATTTGTGAAAAACCCGCAGTGTAGACCTGCACACCTGGCTGTGCTGTAAAAGGGGGGATTGTGGCTGACCCTGTGGTAGAAGGCAGCCACAATGGGTTTGCCAAGCCTTCTGGCAGCTGGGATTGGGCCCTAATTCTTTGGCGTGCACTGGGCCTCTCCTCCTGGGGTCTAGCAGCTCTTGAACTGGGCCTCTCCTCCTGGGGTCTACCACCGTTGGCACTGCTGGCAGATGCCTGGGGTTCAGACCGTTTTCTTTTAGGACGGACTGCTTCCTCCTCCAATTCGGATCCTGATGTGCTGCCTTCAGGGGGCTCATATTTCGAACCAAGAACTAAAACAGAACTGAGCGGCGAAAGCTCCCCGATGCTCTCATCGCTCAGACTGAGTATTTGGTATGCCTTATTTGGGGTGTACACCTTTCTGGACATAGTGGCAGGTACTCGGGTGGCAGGTGGTGAGGTGGCTGGTATTCTGGTGAGGTGGTGGGGAACTCTGGTGGCAGGTGGTGAGGTGGCGGGTACTCTGGTGGTAGGTACACTGGTGGCAGGTGATGAGGTGGCAGGTATTCTGGTGGCGGGTACTCTGGTGGTACTCTGGCAGGTGGTGTGGTGGTGGGTACTCTGGCAGGTGGCGAGGTGGCGGGTACTCTGGTGGTACTCTGGCAGGACTCTGGCAGGTGGTGAGGTGGCGGGTACTCTGGCAGGTGGTGAGGTGGCGGGTACTCTGGTGAGGTGACAGGTACTCCTGATGACAGGTACACCTGATGACAGGTTCTCTTTATTTAGGGGGGGGGTGATCTGGGCACAGAGACGTATATATACTAGTGGGTACAGTATATAGGTAACTCACTGTTAGCTGATCTCCTCCTCACACTGGATTGGTGTGTGAAGAGGAGAACCCAGCAACAGGAGTAACCACACTTTTTTGTCACTAAATAGCCAATTGCTTTGTTTTTTTTACATTGATCGGGGATGAGCTGTATCCAAGGCAAAAGCCTCAGTCCCGATCATGGCACTGCTCGTCCCCGGGAGCGCGCGCGTGCGCAGTGCACGCCGCTTCCCGTCCATAGACAGGCAGCGCCGGCTAGTGACGGATCACAGCCGGTAACGCTGCTGCTCCGAACAGCGCCGCCACTTCAGTACCCCCATCAGGGAATGGCTGTATCCCACCAGTTCTAGGAAATAGTTCCTACCTTAAACCTTCCATACAAAAGCCCCGGGAAGTCGCTGTGTCCTCTGCAATCATTCCCGGGGCTCTGACAGCTCTCTGCCGATTTTAAATGTAGCGCCCGTAACCTCATCGGCAAAGTCAGACGCGAGGAGCCCACGCTAGAACCAAGCCTCGCTTCGGATTGGGTCCGCACATGGGACCCTGAAACAGGGGAGAGAGGCTGTTGGAACACAGAAGCGTCAGCGCCATGCATAGAACCAGCCAGAGACAACACAAGAAAATACAGGTAATCATAGAAACACAAACACTGCTGCCATATGATTTTAGAGGCTCACCACTTCACCAACGATCAAATGGCAGAAATGCCCTGACACACACCACCGGTCATCCTGGCAGATAATGGCCACCTCACATCGATAGGCAAACAGGCCGTGCACACTATAAATAATCAGGATCCATGTCTTCAGCGCTACTCTGCCATACACTCCATACCCATGCTTAACAGTCAGGGCCTATCGAAGGAACATAGCTTGCCATTCGGCCAATTTTGATCGTAGTGAAGGTATCTTCAGGTAGGAGAACCACCTGGTCCTATGGAGGAGGACAAAAAAGGAACACGGATAGCAGCCTGGAGCAAAGATTTATGGGAGAGGGGTCCTATTGGGTAGTTATGGAGGCAGGGCTAACCCACACGTATGCTGCCATGGAGCCTGTCAGGAAATAGCAATTACATATGTATATGCACCAAATGAAGCACAAACCACTTTCTTCATGCAATCCTTTAACACACTCCAACAATACCATTCACCACATATTATGTTGGGTGGAGATTTTAACTCAACATATCAAACTAACCTTAATCGTAGCAAACAAAAACAAAATTCAAAAACTTTTTCAAAAACGACTATAACACACATGAATGACCTACAATTGAATGACTCCTGAAGAGCGTTAAATGTAGGTGCAAGAGAATATACTTTTTATTCCCACGCACACAATTTATATTCACGTATAGATTACATATTTTGCTCTCCAATAATTCTAGCCAACTCCTATGATGCCTCAATACAATACACCCGAGTTCCTGGTCAGACCACCATATCATCACTCTTAGCACTCAATTTATAGGTCTCACTCGCACTCCTTATTCATGGAGAATAAATGAATTATTAACTGACCCCACACACCAAAATGAAATTGCATCAGAAATAAAAAGACTATTTTGAACAAAATTCAACTCGAGATATCACCCCAACTACACTATGGCTTGTCAATAAGGCTGTGATGAGAGGCCACCTCATTAAACGGGCAGCAGAATGTAATTTAAAAAAAAATTAAAAAAATGGGAAAAAATGTATTCTCTCCCAAAAGACCTTAACAACATATATAAAGATCATACAAATTAGGGGTGCACCGAATGGGTTTTTTTGGTGCCGAAACAGATACCGAAAATTAAAAATGCACTAGGCCAAAAACCGATACTGAAAATTACATATTTCAAAAATATTTTTATACAGGAGACGTGGTACAGGACATGGTCAGAGACTGCAGACGTGGTACAGGACATGGTCAGAGGCTGCAGACGTGGTACAGGACATGGTCAGAGACTGCAGACGTGGTACAGGACATGGTCAGAGACTGCAGACGTGGTACAGGACATGGTCAGAGACTGCAGACGTGGTACAGGACATGGTCAGAGACTGCAGACGTGGTACAGGACATGGTCAGAGGCTGCAGACGTGGTACAGGACATGGTCAGAGACTGCAGACGTGGTACAGGACATGGTCAGAGACTGCAGACGTGGTACAGGACATGGTCAGAGACTGCAGACGTGGTAAAGGACATGGTCAGAGACTGCAGACGTGGTAAAGGACATGGTCAGAGACTGCAGACGTGGTACAGGACATGGTCAGAGACTGCACACGTGGTACAGGACATGGTCAGAGACTGCACACGTGGTACAGGACATGGTCAGAGACTGCACACGTGGTACAGGACATGGTCAGAGACTGCACACGTGGTACAGGACATGGTCAGAGACTGCACACGTGGTACAGGACATGGTCAGAGACTGCACACGTGGTACAGGACATGGTCAGAGACTGCACACGTGGTACAGGACATGGTCAGAGACTGCACACGTGGTACAGGACATGGTCAGAGACTGCAGACGTGGTACAGGACATGGTCAGAGACTGCAGACGTGGTACAGGACATGGTCAGAGACTGCAGACGTGGTACAGGACATGGTCAGAGACTGCAGACGTGGTACAGGACATGGTCAGAGACTGCAGACGTGGTAAAGGACATGGTCAGAGACTGCAGACGTGGTACAGGACATGGTCAGAGACTGCAGACGTGGTACAGGACATGGTCAGAGACTGCAGACGTGGTACAGTACATGGTCAGAGACTGCAGATGTGGTACAGGACATGGTCAGAGACTGCAGACGTGGTAAAGGACATGGTCAGAGACTGCAGACGTGGTACAGGAGATCAATGCAGCCTCACCAGGTTCCTTTAAATGCAGCCTGCCAGTGCCCAGCAGCCTACCAGTGACCATCATTTGTAGCCTGCCTGTGCCTCACCAGTGCCCAGCAGCCTACCAGTGACCATCATTTGCAGCCTGCCTGTGCCTCACCAGTGCCCAGCAGCCTACCAGTGACCATCATTTGCAGCCTGCCTGTGCCTCACCAGTGCCCAGCATGCAGCCTGCCTTAGTATGTCAGACAGGATCAGGACAGGGCAGTGCTCTATCTATGGAGGAAAGCTGTCAGCACACAGCATTAAGAAGCAGCTTGTCGGTATGATCAGCGGGAGGAGCATTAATAGTGTGAAGCACCACGGGGGTTAAGTGTGCAGGACTTGTTGTATGACATGCTGTTAGAAATAGTGAGCCCGCTCTGTCAAAAAAGTCCTGCACTCTAAACCCCTGCGGTGCTGCACACTATTAATGCTTTCCTCCATAGATAGAGCACTGCCCTGTCCTGATCCTGTCTGACATACTAAGGCAGGCTGCATTATGGGCACTGGTAGGCTGCTGGGCACTGGTGTGCTGACAGCTTTCCTTCATAGATAAGAGCACTCCCCTGTCCTGATCCTGTCTGACATACTAAGGCAGGCTGCATTATGGGCACTGGTGTGCTGACAGCTTTCCTTCATAGATAGAGCACTGTTCTTTGCTTTCAGCCGCCTCGTCGAGAAGGGAGGGAGGAGAGGAGAGTACCGTGGCTGGACGGGGATGCTCCAGAACGACACCCCCGTACTGGGCCGCACCGGAGGCGGGCCCCGTCCCATTTTCGGCGAGAGACAAATTAGACTCGTTGCTCACATTTAAAAGCAGAAAAGGCTCTCCGCTGGTCAAAAGCAATTTTTTTCCCCATCTAGCAATGCTTATTCTACAATGTTTGCCTGCAAACTATATCAATCAATAAAACCTACCCATGTTTATAAACTTAACCTATTCCAGACCAAACACACACACTTCCCTGTTCTGACAGGAGTGACAGATCGTGTGTTCCTATTAGCTAGGAACCACGATTCGTCACTTCCTCCAGTCAGTCCCCTCCCCCTTCAGTTAGAATCACCTCCCAGGGAACACAGTTAACCCCTCGAGCGCCCCTAGTATTAACCCATTCACTGCCAGTGACATTTTTACAGTAATCAATGCAATTTTATAGCATTGATCGCTGTATTAATGCCAATGGTCCCAAAAATGTGTAAAAATTGTCCGCAGATCACCGCCATTACTAGTAAAAAAAATAATAATAATAATAATAATAAAAATGCTATAAATCCATCCCCTATTTTTTAGACACTATAACTTTCGCGCAAACCAATCAATATACGCCTATTGCGTATAGGACGTCAATTTTGTTTGGGTACAATGTCGCATGACCATGCAATTGTCAGTTAAAGCGACGCAGTGCTGAATCGCAAAAAGTGCTCTGGTCAGGAAGGGGGTAAATTCTTCCGGGGCTGAAGTGGTTAAAATCAATACACTCCACTCACCCCCAAGAAATTCTATTTATATATCTCCTTTAAGCACCTACCTCATCCATTAGCACCATCTTGGTTGGATAAGCAACCTATTCCAAAGCTATCCCAAACACAAATTGACAAATTAAATACACCATGCACAGAAGAACTACTCCTAATAGTTAAATGCCTTTAAAAAAAAAAAAAAAAAAAATGTGGCTCTTGGTCCAGACGGGTTTTCCTCTTTTTACTATAAACAATATCACCATCTGCTAATACCAAATTATACAATAACATTCTTAAAAGGAGATCAATTCCCAGAAGAATTGTTACTTGCAAATATGTCACTCATCCCAAAACAAAGACCATACATTGCACCAAAATGACAGGCCAATCTCGGTAATAATGATCTTAAAATATTTAGCAGACTGTTAGCCAACAGAGCATCAATAATCCCCTCCCTGATTTCCCCTCATCAATCAGGTTTCATACCAGGTAGACAAATTACAGACAATATTAGACTAGTAACAAACATAATTCAAGATGCAAATACTAACTCTAGACCAGTTCTATTACTTAGCCTTGATATTAAAAAAGCATTCGACAGTGTATCCTGGAATTTCCTCGATACAATACTAAAAAGATATGGATTCAAAGGCAAATTATTCCATGCCTTTTAAGCACTTTATCATAACCCATCTACTAGGATTAGACTACCAGGCTGTAATTCTGACTTTTTTAAAATTGGGCAGGGGTACACGGCAGGGATGTCCCTCATCACCCTTACTATTCGCCTTGGCGATTGAACCCTTAGCCACTGAAATAGTATTACACCCAGACATAAAAGGTTATAACACCAATAATAATATATAAAATAAGTATGTATGCAGACAATATGATTTTGTTCCTCACACAACCTAATAAAGCTTTAACAAACCAACTACACACCCTCAAAATATTTGCATCACTTTCAGGCCTAACCGTGAATGCCTCCAAATCAATCAGTATGCCAATAAACATCCCACCTTAACATTTAGACTCCTTACAGTCCTCATTTAACTTTACCTGGTCATTAGAATCTCTCCCATATTTGGGCATCTTTCTTAACCCAAATATTAAATGACCTAACCTCAAAAAAACTACTTACCAATGATGCGTAAAATAGGAACGTTGCTCAAAATATGGAAATTTTTCAAAATATAATTTTTAGGCAGAATCACAGCAATTAAAATAACAATTCTAAAGTTATTATATCTATTCAGAGCACTCCCAATCAGACTAAATAAGTCACTCATCACTAAATTTTAAACGGAGATCAACAAGTTTATATGGTTAGATTCTCAAGATTCGTCCTATTTAAATCACAAAAGAACAGAGGACTTGGCCTTCCAGATTTCTGGTCATACTATTTAGCTGTTAGATGGTCACAATTGGCACAATGGCATATTCCTAACCCCAAGGTCCCATGGGTTAGATTTGAGAAAGACTCAATCCTTCCATACTCTATCTCTGGTATATTATGGGGAAATAAGATTTCAATTCATACTTTAGACACTCTCAACCAATTAGTAGCACATTCATTTCAATTATGGAATCTACATAACAAAAAATACAAACTGATATCTAACACACCTCTCTAAGCATCCTTTGTGGGTAATCCGAAATACCCCCTTAATACACATAATATTGGAGACTTCTCATGGTGGATAAATAACAACCTTACATACCCCTCTAATTTTATAGAAAACAAAAATTTTACCTCATTCTCCTCACTAAAATCTAAACATCAGATTCCCAATGCCGAGTTAAAAAAGTAGCTAATTTGAAGAAATTAATTAAACACATACTTTCAAACAACGCGCAACCTCCATCATTCTTCAAAAGCATTTGTCTAAAATCACCAAGAACAGGACTAATCTAGGGCTGAAACAACTAATCGATTATGAAATTAATCGATTACTATTTTCATAATCGATTAATCGGCCAGTAACATAATGGGGTTAAAAAAACTAAAATGATCCCTTTATAGTACAAAAAGAGCAAATAATCGCTACTGTAAATATTACTTTAACAGTTGTACAGTAACAAAATTAACCCCTTACAGTACTAATTATCTGTTTTATTTTGAACTATAAAGGGCTAATTTTAGTTTTTTTAACCACATTATGTTTCTAAACGTCTTAGACCTGGTTCACATCTATGTTTTTTTTGGTGCTTTTTACAGAAACGCACTACAGTTCATTTACATGGTTTCCTATGGGACACATCAAGGCTTTTTTCAGCCGCTGCTGGTTGGAAAGGGTCAGGGACTTTTTTTTAAACGCAAAACTGTTATTTTTTGGTTCAATATACTTCAATGGAGAAGCTGCAGAAAAGCATGCAATACGTTTTTGCAGCAATTTGTGTTTTTTAATCTGCCCAACAACTAATTGGCCAAAAAAAAAAAGCAAAAACGCAAATCGCAGCAATATCACGTGCGCAAAAATGCACAGCAAAAAGCACTGCAGAAACAGATCAAAAGCAAACTGCATAGGTGTGTACTGAGCCTTATGTTGGCCACACTGATCCATTTTCACATGAGAATATTCAGATGAAAAATCTTTGTACATTCGCTGAATGAAAGAATGTGGTTTGAAATTTTTACTTGTTTTTAAAATGAATGTCATTTCTGAACGAAAACCACATACATTGTCTGAAAATTCCTTTCACCAAGAAGTTTTCTATTTCCAAATTTTCCCGTCACGGTGGTTGAAAATGAACGTCGATTTCACCCCACTAACGATTTGAAAATCGAATGAACGTTCTTAAAATAAATTTGTTTTTTTTGAAGGAAGACATTGTTTGTTTTTGTTTTTTAAATTAAAAAAAATTAGATCTGAGTCTGATATTTACCAGATTCACCCTTTAATAGTATATACAGTATATCTCCTCTAATAGTATATACAGTATATCTCCTCTAATAGTATATACAGTATATCGTTGTTATCAGAGTGGATTAAATATTTGGCTCCCTAACCATATAGTTGGTTATTTATATTTACCACTGAATATAGATATTTAAGAATAAATTGCCTTTTTTTTTAAACTTTACATATTAACTAAAATTATACACCACACTTTTTTTTTTTAAAGGTTATTAACTGATTAATCGAAACAATAATTGGCCAACTAATCGATTATGAAAATAATCGTTAGTTGCAGCCCTAGAATTATACTCTAATTTAATAAATATTAGAAACAAAACAAACTCCCCTATAGGCATAAATGGGAACAAGACATATACAATGGAAAACTGGAACAAATGCATAACTGATTTACATAAGTGCATCAGATCAATCACAATA
Source organism: Lithobates sylvaticus (assembly GCA_028564925.1). Lineage (NCBI taxonomy): Eukaryota > Metazoa > Chordata > Amphibia > Anura > Ranidae > Lithobates > Lithobates sylvaticus. The sequence continues at coordinate 136,953,327 of CM053030.1, read as the reverse complement.
AAAGAGACTGCAATCAAATTATTCACAAGATGGTATTATACACCAGCTAAAATTCATGCCATTTTCCCCACAACTCCCCCAGACATGCTTCAGAGGTTGCAACTCTATGAAATCATTCTCACACATTTTTTGGAATTGTGAGAAAAATCACACATATATGGAAACAATTAGAAAAATTTGCTTCCAAAATCTCAGATGATATTATTAACCTAACGCGACACAACTGTTTATTATTTTCCTCGATCACTGGACTTGCTCCCCATAATATGAGATTGATCCACACAATATGTGTAGCAATACACTGGTTAATAGCATATCACTGGAAATTAACATCAGTTCCATTGACACACCTGAACACCAGGATTAATATTAATCTTATGGAAAAAAGTTCCACAGACTACAGAATACTAATCATTTTTATAACAAAAAATGGGAACCATGGCAAAATAATTCCAATCTCTTTTTCAACGCTGAATAACATATATCAGAAAAGTATCAATAGAGTTATATAGTTACAAAATGCATAATATACAATAATATAAACTTTAAATACTATAACAAACCATGTCATATATCAAAAAGTCTTTCTTGTTTTCTCTTGTATGTAAAATACCTGTATTATATTTTTCTATGACATATGTCAAAGCTTTTTGTACCACCTTTTGTACCAAATAAAATAGTTTGTTAACAAACAAAAAAAAGAAGCCAAAATACTATGTGATAATAAATGGCTTAATGTGATCACTATCCTTGAATAAAAGAAAGTTTTTTTGGACTGAAGTCATATTTTCAATATAAATGCCAAAATGTCACAATTTCTGCTAGGGAATGCAAACTTTTGAGCACAAAAAATACACAAATACAGTGCAGTCTGTGTAGAATTATATATTATATATATATAATTTATTTATATATATATATATATTAAGGAAAATTGTTGCCCATACTTACCGTAATTTTCCTTTCCTGGATCCTCCCCATGTCAGCCTACTATGGGTCAGCTCCGCCCCCTCTGACCCCTCCAGGACCACCTTTTTGCTAGCCCATAAAGGGCGGCTGTCTGCCCACACCAGTGTTCAAAAAATATTCGCCTCGCGACGGATAAATTGGGTGGGAATCCTCCGGCTGACATGGGGAGAATCCAGGAAAGGAAAATTACGGTAAGTATGGGCAACAATTTTCCTTATTCCTGGACCTCCCCATGTCAGCCTACTATGGGATGTACCAAGCAACATTAAAAAGGGAGGGAAGACAAAAAATCTGCTAAACCCTCAATGCAATGGTACTCAAATTTTTAATGGGCAACAGCCGCCGTAATAACCATAGAGCCAAATGTTTCCTCAGGTGGACAAGCCAAATTAAGCCTGTAATGCCTAATAAAAGGTGTTGGGCGCTCTCCAGCTTGCTGCCCTGCAAACTACCACAGGGGCGACCTTTACGTATGCTGCCCAGGATGCTGCCATACCCCTCATTGAATGTGCTTTGATCTCTGAAGGACGAGGAAGGCCCAGCGTTCTGTATGCAATATGTATGGTCTTTTGACAAATCCGGAAGACACAATTCTGGAAGTTGCCTGTATACCCTTTTAGGGCCCATTGGGAAAAACTACAGCTGATCTGCTTTTAGTCCATTCCAAGTAGGTTGAAACCGCAGAGGCCAGGTCTAACCTACTCCACTTATCAGCTGTATCCGCCGGAAAGGCTGGGAGAATGACCTCCCAGTTCCTACGGAATTATATGGAAACCTTAGGTAGTAAGCTTGGTATCGGCCGAAGGACTGTCTTGTCTGGGAGCACCAAACAATATGGTTCTTTAGATGAAAAGGCGCACAACACAGAGATTCTTCTGACCGAGGCAACAGCTAGTACAAAACAAACTGTTAAAAGTAAAAATGAACAAGAGAGCTTGATCAAAACGGAGGAACCAGCGATGTTCCCAAGACTAGTGTTAAGTCCTCTTTTGGAAAAAACGATTTCAATGGACGTCAAATTTCTATGGCTGCCCCTAAAAATTGGATCACCAACTGATGTAGAGCATATCTTGTACATGACATAGCCGACGAATCGGGGATTTGACCCTTCAGGGAATTATAAGCTAACCCTAAGACTACTCTGCAGAAATTCTAAAATGTTAGATACCGAAGGAGATCCAAGGCCCCAAACCCTTTCCGTAGTATTCCAGATCTGGTAATAGGTCACAATCGTGGACCTCTTATGAGCCTGTAATAATGTCTCCACTATACTGCCCGAGAGACCCAAGCCAGCTCAAGCCTCCCTCTCACTTCCAAGTTATTAAACTTCATCCTCCTGCGGTTCGGGTGCTAGGCCCCACTCCGCAAAAGGAGATTTTGACAAGGAGGCAGTGGGATTGGTGAGCCCAACTTTATCCTGCAAAGCAAGATGGAACCACGGCTGCCTGAGTCAGTAAGGTAAGACTACTATTGCTGTGATCCTTTCTCGCTGAATCTTCAGCAGGATTTTGAGAGCCAATGGAAGCGGCAGGAACACATATACCAAGGGGAAATTCCAAGACCTGGACAGAGCACCCCGACCCAACGCCTGTGGATGCCAGGTCCGAGAGGAAAAGCAAGGCGGTTGGCAATTCTCCTCCAATGCCATAAGATCTATCGATTGAGGCCCCATTCGTTGTGATCCTCAAACACTTGACTCAAGTGATCTGCTAAAACATTCCCAGGCTCTGGGAGATAAGATGAAGTAAGAGAGCCGAGATTCTTCTCTGCGCATAGGTAGATTGACATGCCACCTGAAGGAGAGGGCGACTTCTTGTGCCCCCCTGATGAGACACCTAAGCCCCCGTAGTTGTTCAAAGACTCTTGACAGTTCGACCTCGCAACGTAGGTTGGAATGCTAAGAGAGCGTGTCTAACAGCATCCAATCCCAGGAAACTTGAACTCTTCACCCCACAAAAGTTCCATCGGCCTTGAACCTGCTGTCCCAGGCAGTGTGCCCCGCAGCCTGCCAGACTGGCATTGGCCGTCACCACTATTGGTTCTGAGGCCTTCAATGGAAGTCCGCGGGAAAGATTGCGATGTACTGACCACCAAACCAGGGACCAGATTCTTGGAATTGGCAGATAGATTTTCCTGGAAGAAGGAGTGACGATCCTACTGAAGAAGAAAGTTGCATTGAAACCTCCTTCTGCGCCACCTGACCCACGGGACTACTGGAACTGTGGCTGATAGAACCCCCAGATACTGCATGCATTGCTTCACCATCATAGACGGCCTGGCTATCACTGCTTTTGTCTAAGATTGAATCTCCTGGACCTTCCTCTGAGGAAGAGAAACACCACCCTGATCCGTGTGTAATTGTACTGCCAAATACTCCAGCATTTGGGTCGGATGCATCTGGCTCTTCCGAGAGTTGAACAACCAACCGAAACAAGCTAGTGTTTTACAGGTGAAATTCACATGAAGTAGAAGGAGCTCATTTGACGGACCCAGAAGTAGCATGTCGTCTAGATAATGGAATATTTGCACTCCCTTGACCCTGAGAGTCGCGATGACAGCAGACAGTAGCTTTGAGAACATTCTCAGAGTCGTGCAGAGACCGAATGGGAGACATTAAAATTGAAAATTAGAGCATTCCTGTATTCCGCAGGGCTGCAGCACAGAACACGTCCCCTAGGAGACCACAGTAAATAAATGGTACTGCAAAAAGCACCAAAATAAATAAATAAATAAACGCACAGGTGCGACTCCACCCCAAGTGCTTCTGCCACAGAAGTGAGCACTACCGCCGGCCTGCAGGCTGCTCCGGCCAAACTATACAACTTCCTTTTTTTTTTTTATCAGGTCTGCATTTATTCTGTGATTCATAGGATCCCTAAAGGCATCCGAATCCTCCAGCGGAAGTGGAATGTGGCAGGTGAATCTACGTAATGAAGTATCCACCTTAGGCGTAGTGTCCCAAGGGTTACAGCCTCGATACTCTATTATGCACATTGAGCCCCTTCTCAGGCCCCGCCCACTCATCAAATACTTCTTTAACATCAGAAATGAATGGGAAGGAAGGTAATGATTTCTTTAAATACGGGTAGTATCTCTGCTGTTTCTTTGGAGGTGACAACTCTCCCTGCCACTTCATCGTAGCCTTAACAGCCTCCACCAAGGGGGCAACCAGTGCGAAAAAATCAAACGTATGCGATTCCGAGACCATCACAGCCTCAGATGGATCCGAATCGCTATCGACTTCAGAGTTAAAACGCTGTGAAAACACATGATCTGAATCTGCAGATGCTTAAAGATACAGCAGGATGAGCAGGATTCCTTGAAAGGCTGTTTAACCCTTCCTTGACTGTGTCCTTAAAGCGGAAGTAAACCCATCGATTTAACAGTCTAAAAAAAAAGGCATGCCGTGAATGCTAACTGCACATTGGCTGTGCTTTCACCCAAACAGTCAAACCATCCAATGGCTGGTGTCATAACGGATCACATGTGCAGCACCGTGGCAGTTGAAGATTAAACAGAGGCAAAGATGGCAGCTTCCTTGGCTGAAAACGATAGGGGGGTTTACTTCCACTTTAAAGTAGGATTTAACCTGGCATGCATTTGCAGCATTGTCCTGAGCCGCCTCCTTGAAGCAAGATACACAAACGCACTTTCCTCTGATGAGCTCAGCTGAGCAGGCCCAACAGGATCTTTCTTCTGCCTGGGCTGGCGATGAAGACTTATCCAAAGAAGAGGATCTTCTTCTCTGTCTGCGCCCAGATATGCTCTTTCTAGAGGCTTTCTGATGTCTTAACCTCTCTTGGCTCCAGTCCGAGCGACTAAAGTGAGGTAAGGGTGAGGGAGATCTGGAATGCAGCGACAACAGGCGTCTATCCAGCTGCATGCGACTCTGCGATTTGTCATATCCGGTCTCCTTTTTACTCCTTTGAGGCTGGAGTGCCGATTAGGAACCTCTTTGCAGGCATTTAGCGTGACTAAAGTGAGGTAAGGGTGAGGGAGATCTGAAATGCAGCGACAACAGGCGTCTATCCAGCTGCATGCGACTCTGCGATTTGTCATGTCCAGTCTTCTCTTTACTCCTTTGAGGCTGGAGTGCTGATTAGGAACCTCTTTGTGGGCATTTAGCGCGCATTGGGCCCTTCTCTCTGTAAAACAGAGGATGTGCTCTCTTTTTTTTTAAATAAAAATAAATAACTAACTAAACTACCAAATAAATAAAATAAACTTCTCCATCCGAAACTTCAGTGCTAAGGCAGTTAGGCAGGCAAGCAAAACTCCAAGGATAATAAAACAGTCCAGACAAGTAACACAGCAGTTAGTAACAGACATCAGGCTTACCAGAGCAGAGTAGTAGATTGATCAGCTGGAGACTGAGGATTAGCTTGGAGGACACAGCCTGCTGCAAATCAGTAGTGATCCTTCTGGTGTTTTGCTAAGCAATCCAAGAGGAAGCTACCTCTGACCTCACCTGTTGAACTCTGAGCTTCCTGAAAGGAATACATGTGGAGGTGGTGAACTGCAAGTCCCAGCGAGCCAAACCACTGCATGAATGCCAGCACCTGCCTAACGAAGGTGTATACAGTAATTTATACTGTTGTGACCTTGCCAGTAATACACAGTCATTTATACTGTACCATACAATCCCAGCACTACGGGAACCCACACTCCTCGGGAGATTTACAGCCCATCTGGGGGGGGTCTTCTGATCCGGGAGAGGCTTAACCCGGACAGGATGGATGGTGGATGGAGAAAAAAAATAAATACATACATAAGTAAAATAAAAATAAATATATGAATAACTAACTAAAATTAAACCTTAAAAGGCGTCCGGAGCGAGGACGAAAAAAAACACTGGTGTGGGCAGACAGCCGCCCTTTATGGGCTAGAAAAAAGGTGGTCCTGAAGGGGTCAGAGGGGGCGGAGTTGACCCATAGTAGGCTGACATGGGGAGGTCCAGGAAATTTATATATATATATATATATATATATATATATATATATATATATATATATATATATATATATATATATATATATACATACATACACATACAGTGCAGTCAGTGTACAATATACACAGTGCATTTAAGGTGAACTCCACGCCAAAATAAAAAAAACTGTGTGGGGACCCCCCAAAATCCATACCAGGGCCTTTGGGTCTGACATAGATTTTAAGGGCAACTCCACGCCAATTTTTTTCAAAACACTGGCGTGGGGTCCTCATACCAGACCCTTATCCGAGCAAGTAGCCTGGCAGACCAGGATGGGGGGCCGCGACAATTCATTTTTACATTTTTGGCGTGGAGCTCCTCTTAATATCCATACCAGACCCAAAGGTCATGGATTTTTATCTATATTGTCAGGATCCAGCAATACAAAACAGCCACGAGCAATTTTAAATTAAAGTTTTTCCTTTAGAAATGTAATTTTGCTGCGGGACTGTAAAACACATCAGACAGATGCGCCACTTTACAGGCAGACTAAGTCTTTTGTCTGGCTCTTGGAGCAGAAGTTAAGGGCTCATTATTGTAAATCAATTAAATGGTAGTGGTTTCAAAACCAAATAGGGACATGAGGTCTATCTTAAGATCTCAAGCCACTCGGCACCGTTCTGTTTCAGATAGGCTCGGTCTGTTCAGGGATGACCTCTCTGCAAGCGGTAGATTTCGAAGGTCCATCATTATGATCAGTAAATGCATATCTTCATATGCCGTTTGTTTCCAGGCTTAAAGATTTCTGTAATTGCAGTAGAAAGTATTTTTTCTTTTTTTGTGAATCTTCCCTTTGAGCTGGCCACAGCTCATGAGGGTTCACACAGATCCTAGCCCCGATGCTGGACTTGCTGAAGACACAGGGGGTGTCAAATACCTCAATAGTTTTTACTCAGGAAGTAGTCGATTACAGGGTTTCCTTCAATACATTTCCGCAGGAAGAAGTTGTATCTAGGTCGAAGCACGTTCCCTACGTACAGTCTTACTCCAGATGTTTTGTAGCGGATCATTCTCTGTCTGTAACTTGAAGATCCAGGCATTGGATTGCTGGAGGGCCCTGTTCCTGGGGTATTGCAGAGCTAAAAATTGGTGGTTGATGGTTCAGAATCTGGAAAAGGTGAAATTCTTTCTTTCAGGGGTTTGGAAGATAATAACCACTGATGGCAGTCTGTCCATTTGGTTTGAAGGTGGCTACAGTTCAGTGGACTTGGTCTCTACAGGAGAGAATATTGCCCTCTTGGCAAAAAGCCTCCAGTTCCTGTAAATTTTTGGGCTGTCTTGCATGAACTGCACCTTTGAGATCTCCCCAGAGTGGATCAATGATAGTGAGGTCAGGAGACTGAGATGGCTACTTCAGAACCTTCATTTTATTCTGCTGTAGCCAATGACATGTCGACTTGGCCTTGTGTTATGGAACATTGTCATGTAGGAATGTCCAAATATGTCCCATGCGCAGATTCCTGGCTGATGAATGCAAATGTTCCTCCAGTATTTTTTGATAACAAATTTTGCCAACAATTTTGACCAAATTTCCTGTGCCTTTGTAGCCTCTCACATCCCCAAAACATTAGCGATCCACCTCTGTACCTTTCATCATATGCCTTGTTGACGCCTCTCCAAACGTAGCATTTATGGTTGTGGTCAAAAAGCTCAATTTTGGTCTCATCACTCCAAATGACTTTGTGCCAGAAGAGCCATTTTACACCGAGGGCAAATTGCAGGTGCTATAGCGTTAGAAATAGCGCCTGCAATCCGCCCTCAAACTGCTGCATCATTGTCTGCAGTGTGAAAGTCCTGGCAGGACGTCAGAAAAAATCCTGCCAGCAGCTTCTTTGGAGCTCCGCATTGAAATCAATGGGGCAGCGCTGTAATACCGCCGGCAAAACGCCACTTTTGCTGCATTTTGCCAGGGGTTTTAACACTTTCTCGGCCACCAGCGGGGGGTAAAAGCGCCCCGCTAGCAGTCGAAATGCACCGCAAATCCGACGGTAAACCGCCGCTATTGGCGTTGTGGTGTGAAAGGGGTCGAAGGTTTGAGGCTTGTTTTTGTGCTGTTTGGCGTATTGTAAGCAGGATACTTTGTGGCATTTGTGTAGTAATGGCATTCTTCTGGATGACTCGACCATGCAGCCCATCTTTCTTCAAGTGTCTCCTTATTGTGCATCTTGAAACAGCCACACCACAAGTTTTCAGAGAGTCCTGTATTTCGCCTGAAGTTATTTGTGGGTTTTTCTTTGCATACCGAACAATTTTTCTAGCAGCTGTGGCTGAAATTTTAGTTGACGTGCATAAATAGGTGATACAATCTAAATAAAATTAGAATTTGCAGTAAAATTGCTTCAGGTAAAATCGCATAAAAGTCGCAAAATAAAAGTGGAATAATAAAGTGAATATAGGTGGAGAAGTAAAAATTCACATATCAAATCGCAAAAAGTTCTTCAACATATTTCAGTGTCAACGGAGCAAATGTAATGTGAATAAATAATAAGGTGCAAGGACAGTCCGTGGGGTGAGCCCTTCCTCTATTAGGGCTAAAGTGCAAGCTTCTATGACACTGATTGTGAATCCAGGTTATGGTGAATGATATTGGTGCTGGTGGGTGTTGTAGCAAATAGCTGTGGGTGACTTCCAATCCTCCGTGAAACATGGTACAGGTATCCCCTTACCTTACCGCTGTAAGGTAACAGCGTATATGTATATATATGTTGGATCCCAGGGGGGGGCCTCTGAATCCTCTGGCTGGCGTCTCCCTTTGGTCCCAGGTATTATACGTCTCCTTATTGGAGTATCCCTTCTAATTCTGGTGCGAGTGTGTGTACCTCACGGATGGGTAAAAAAGGGGGTCTCGATAGTGTAGTATGTTTTATCAAAAAAGATTTATTTCAGATAGTAACAAAGAATAAAACTCACATTTTGTTGTTGAAATACATGCATAGAATAAACGAGCATCGATCTCGTACCTCACTTCCGGTATCTGTGTACGTCCAGGCGCGTGTTCGTCACGGTCACGTGACTTCATCAGGGGTGATTACTAGATACCAGAAGTGTCCTTTTATTTACTTGTTAATTCCTATTGACGGCGGCCATTTTGTCGTAGTAACTTCCGCCGGAAGTTCTCCGGCGGCCATTTTTTGGTGTATCTTGTCGCCGGAAGTAGACCGGCGGCCATTTTTTTGGAAGTTTGGATGTTAACATCCGTTCGGCGGCCATGGTTTCTCCACCTTGGTCGCCGGAAATAGTTAGGCGGCCATTTTCTTGGAAGGGGATGTGTTTCTATATCATAGATACATCCGGTTTGGCGGCATCACTTATTTGGAATAAATACAAGGATAAACGAGGGAATTTAAAATATGAGATATTATTATGGGCATGTCATAATGCATTAATATTAAAATAATTTAAAATATATAAAATTTGGTGAATTTGTAACGTTTTTAATATGATGAGAGGAGCGTTTAAAATTAATAATAAAATTATTAATAGATGCATACGGGTAAATTTCCGTTGTTTAGAGCATGTTAAATTTATGTACCGGAAATGACGTAGTTTGCTCATATTTATGTATACATATTAAATTGTATAAATATATATATATATATATATATATATATATATATATATGTTAAAATCATATATATATCTAAAGATATACAGTACTTATTATGGCACAGACAGAGTGATTAGAGAGATAGCGGTTCTGTAGAAGGGTGATCAAGAAAAAGCATAATAATGGTAAAAGTATAGAGGTGAACGTGGATAAAAGAGTAAAACAATTAAAAGTTGCAGATAAAACAGTTCAAGTCGAAATCGATGTTTAAGCCCTGAGGTACAAAGGTCTAATCAAAGACAAACCAAAACAAACCATCAGCAAAGATAAAGTACTGATAATCCTTGACTACAATGTACAACACAAACAGATGGAAATGATCATCAAACGAAATTGGAATATACTCCTTGCAGACAAGCAGTTACAAGAAATACTCCCACCACTCCCAAAATTTATCTACAAGAGAGCACCAACTCTTCGAGATAGGATTGTCAAGAATATTCCAGATCCACCAAATAAAGGAGGCCTATCTTTCTTCACCGGCAAAGGCTTTTTTCCCTGCAAACGGTGCTTTTCTTGTACAAGAACCAAACACCCCAACACGAAAAAGAAGGATTTTATTGCAACGAGCACAGGCAACAGTTACGAGATTAAAGACTTCATTTGTTGCAATACTGAGGGAGCAGTCTACATACTGGAATGTGATTGCAGGCTCCAATATGTGGGCCGCACCAAGAGACTGTTAAGAATCCGAAAAAAGGAACACGTACAAAATATCCAGAAAGGCTTTGATAAGCATAGTGTGTCCAGGCATTTTGCCAGACACCATAACAAAGATCCATCACATATGAAATTCTGGGGGATAGAAGCCTATAAGAGACACTGGCGAGGGGGACACAAAGTTAGAACCATCAGCCAACTAGAATCAAAATGGATACATACGTTAGAGACCTTTGTACCTCAGGGCTTAAACATCGATTTCGACTTGAACTGTTTTATCAGCAACTTTTAATTGTTTTAATCTTTTATCCACGTTCACCTCTATACTTTTACCATTATTATGCTTTTTCTTGATCACCCTTCTACAGAACCGCTACCTCTCTAGTTACTCTGTCTGTGCCATAATAAGTACTGTATATTTTTATATATATATATATATATATATATATATATATATATATATATATATATATATATATATATATATATATGATTTTAACATACATATATATATATATATATATATACACATATACACACACAAATATATATATATATATATATATATATATATATATATATATTGTAGTAGAGCGTCCCAGAGAGAGCCAGGAGAAGTCTTGTTCGGGATTTATACGTCTCCCAGGCTCCTCTCATACACATTCAGAGGTCTCTGATATAAGATCTAGTTCGGATCTTAGTCCTCTTCCCCAGGCTAATTTAAGCTCACCTGAGCAGACAGCCGTTGCTCTCTGCCTGGGACACACAAACATGGATGGTTTGTGAGGAGCTAAAGGGTTGGTAGAACGCTTTAAAACTCTTTACAGAAACTGACAAGCGGTAGGCTTGCTCAGCCTGATAGTTAGGGACGGTGTATGGTATAGTTAAAGCCGAGACACGGCTAGGACTTTTGTTTTGTTATTTCTGTTTTTGATATGTTTTCTGGAAGACTGTGCAGCACCAGTGTATGGACTTGTATTTAAAACAAATAAACCCAGCACTGTTTGCACCACCTCAAGTGGATTTGGTATCTGTGCCTGAATAAACAGCTCATCCCAGGGAGCTTTATACCTGCTACCTGTCCCCCAGGTTATATATATATATATATATATATATATATATATATATATATATATATATATATATATATATATATATATATATATATATATATACACATATACATATACATATACATATACATACGCACACATATTTTTATACAATTTAATATGTATACATAAATATGAGCAAACTACGTCATTTCTGGTACATAAATTTAACATGCTCTAAACAACGAAAATTTACCCTTATGCATCTATTAATAATTTTATTATTAATTTTAAACGCTCCTCTCATCATATTAAAAACGTTACAAATTCACCAAATTTTATATATTTTAAATTATTTTAATATTAATGCATTATGACATGCCCATAATAATATCTCATATTTTAAATTCCCTCGTTTATCCTTGTATTTATTCCAAATAAGTGATGCCGCCAAAACAGATGTATCTATGATATAGAAACACATCCCCTTCCAAGAAAATGGCCGCCTAACTATTTCCGGCGACCAAGGTGGAGAAACCATGGCCGAACGGATGTTTACATCCAAACTTCCAAAAAAAATGGCCGCCGGTCTACTTCCGGCGACAAGATACACCAAAAAATGGCCGGCAGAGAACTTCCGGCGGAAGTTACTACGACAAAATGGCCGCCGTCAATAGGAATTAACAAGTAAATAAAAGGACACTTCTGGTATCTAGTAATCACCCCTGATGAAGTCACGTGACCGTGACGAACACGCGCCGGGACGTACACAGATACCGGAAGTGAGGTACGAGCTCGATGCTCGTTTATTCTATGCATGTATTTCAACAACAAAATGTGAGTTTTATTCTTTATGTTACTATCTGAAATAAATCTTTTTTGATAAAACATACTACACTATCGAGACCCCCTTTTTTACCCATCCGTGAGGTACACACACTCGCACCAGAATTAGAAGGGATACCCCAATAAGGAGACGTATAATACCTGGGAACAAAGGGAGACGTGGTTTGGTTTCAACAGAACTCCTAATTTTTCACTTCTTGATAAGAGTTTGAACACTGCCGATTGCCATTCTCAATTCCTTGGATATCTTTTTATATCCCTTTCCTGTTTTATGCAGTTAAACTACCTTTTCCCGCAGATCCTTTGACACTTTTTTTGCTTTCCCTACAAATCCAGAAATGTCAGTGCAGCACTGGATGAAAGATTCAAGGATCTGTCAGAAGTCCAGTAACGCATTGACCTTTTATACACACACACTAATTACAAGCAAACAGATCACAGGCAAGGCTGGTTACCTTTAATAGCCATTCAAACCTCTTTGTGTCAACTTGTGTGCATGTTAATAGGCCAAAATCACCAGGGTATGTAAACTTTTGAACGGGTCATTTGGCTAGTTTCTGTTGCCATGAAAAAACAGTTGATTGATAATAAATGGCTTCAGCCAAACACTAATTATGAGTGAAAGAAAAAAGTTTTTGTGTTATTCATATTCTCTGAAAAATGGACAATAAATCATAAATTCTGCCAGGGTATGTAAACATATGAACACAACTGTACATTGTAGATGTCATATAACCATTACCATAACCAGTCAAAACAGTTTTGAAATGCAGATTAAACAGTCCAACAGGTCAGGGGTATAATTTATCAGCTAAGCATTACTGATTGTATGCCCCGGATTCTTTTTTGTGAGTAATGCAGGAACGTTTTCACTTACTGTTCTACATAGGGGGATTCCCAACCACACGCCACTTGCTGTCTTTCACACATATCAGTGTCAGTATGGCTAGCTTATAAAATGTATAACTGCCTTCAAGTTTTATTATTGTTAATGATACAAAAAGTAGAGAAAGAGAAGGAGTTACATACCACAGGCCTCAGGCTGAACCCTACAATGTGAGCTGTACTATGTATTCTGACTACAGTGGAGGACACAGAATACAGCTCTTTTACACTGACAGAGTCCACCAGCAGATCTTTCTGCTCAGCGGAGAAACTCTCCACTGGTCCCTGCTGAGCAAGCAGATGAGATGTGCGTGTCCACTCAGCTGATGCAGAGTGGACACCGGGACGAAGCCTGCTTTCCTCTATGGGCAATCAGACGTAAACGGACACCTGTTCCTTTACATCTGACAATCATCCAATCCAATCTGCCAGACAGATGGTGAATGGATCGCCTGTGCATCTGTATTTGAAGGATAGGATCAGATCGGATGGGTGGGCGTAAAGGGACACATGTCCATTTACATCCACCGCTCTATAAAGGGCAATGGATAGTCCGAGAACTGTGAAAGGGGCCTGAAGAAGTTGCTCAGTGCAATGCTGTGTTCATTACACTGATCAAAAATACAACTTTACAACTTTATTTTGAGAACTAGGAGAGCGGGCAGTGTCTGTGCCCCTCTGCATTAGCGAAGCAGATATGGACCAGCCATCCACCTGCTCAGGGTGGATCAGCAGACAGATTCCCTGCTAAACAAGACGACTCCAAGGAAGCCTGCCTCGTGTGCAAGGCCTCTCAAGATTAACAGATTTAAATTTCCAATTTCAGCACAAACCTGCAGTAATTTTTAGCTACTATCAGTAGTTCAATGTTTAGCTTCACTTGCAGCCTGGAACTTCTCTTTAAAGCAGACATTTCCCTAAAACTCATAACAGCATTTCCCTGAAATCTCTTAACACTTTTTATGTTTTTTTTGTTCTAATTACATTTTTTTCCCACCTCCTGGTTTCCCTGAGGCCAGTGGTGATGAAGCCCTAGCCACACAAATGCTTCCTGAGAAGTCAACGTCACCATTGCCTTCAGGGAAATCTCATGACATCATCTGCCTCATTACGGGCATGTGCCATACGAAATAACAGGCATTTGCTAGAAAAGCTCTTGCAAGATCTCGAGGAAGGCTATTTTTCAACAGATGCATTTAGTGTTGTATGGCACATGCATGCACTAGATCAAGCACTCCATCTCACACATGTGCAGTATCATAGAAATTTTCAAAATGTCAGCATTTGAACAGAGGCAGGACAAAAAGAGGTACATAGGTATGATTGTTTTCTTCCCCCATTCATTATTGACAGGATTAATAGATTTAGGGGGGGGGGGGGGGGGGGGGGGGTCTCCTAATATTTTTAACTGGACTGCTCATGCTTAAAAATAATCAAAAGATGGATGAGTTTGTGTATGTAGAGAGTTATTGTAATCATCAATTAAACAAAACCTGTGTTGAGAGAAATACAAAAGAAAGCCACTACTGTCCTCTCCCTTTTTAAAATGTTAGCTGCCTGCCCATCATGCTTATATAAAGGCATCAACAACATAATTCATTGACCTGAAAGAAGCCTGTAGATAAGAGATTCTAATTTCACTAACCAATAACTTGTTCTGGGTCAGTGACTGAAAAAATATGATAATCTAAGAATCAGCATGACAGCCGGGGAATTCGTATTTTCATAAGGTGGTCAGCAATTGCATATAACTTAAAAGAGCAGTTTCACATCTTTTTTGAAAGTCACTCTTTGCTGTTGCAACACTCAAATCTGACCTGGTGTAAGGCATGCTGTAAATGCTAAGGATAATTCTCCCAAAATAAAAATAATCGCTAACAATATAATGTTTCAGTTATCACCAAGTTAAAGACTACAAGCAAATTCAACATGGTGTTGAATCTAGTATAGTAGTACATACTTTCTCTTTCTCAGCAATGTAACGAAGGACATGTCCCAGGACCTCAGCTGCTGCCACATAAACCTCTTTAAATCTTGTAAATGTAACATTGTTGACCAGTGCTTTAAAGTACCTACAGAGGAGAAAAAATTATTGAACAATGTCTTACCAAGATGCTGAACAGTAAAGTAAAGCCCCGTACACACCGGCCGAATGTCGGGAGACATCGGCTGGTTAAAAAAAAAAAACAGCCGACATTAAACCCTGTGTGTATGGGACTCTGGCCGGCTTCTGTCAGATGAGCATGCTGGAAAACCAGCAGCCGACCAACTCCCAATCAGCGCTCTCAGCCAATGGAGGAGAGTATTGATCTGAGTGTTCTGGTGGGGGGGTCCCCCTGTCATTACACAACAGCTCAGTAGGGGAGAGTGCTATACTAACTTTGCATAACTCCGACACTCATTGTGTACCAGGCTTAAGATTAACCTTACACGTCAGTGCTATATCTTAAACCATCAGTGAAATATCCCCACTAAGGCACTTTTAACTTACCTGTCAGAATTGATTCCACATTTTGGGTCAAACGGAGGAAAGTTATTAGCCACAGCTAATCCCAATAACTGAATTCCCACAGAGTTATCCTTCTTGTCAGGGTCAGTGGCAGAAAAGCCATTGTATATTACCCTATTAAAATCACACAAAATAAATTAAACATTTAAACAACATTTCAAAACATATTTGTATTAAACTTATGAGGCAATTACAATCAAATATTTACAAACGCCCCACACATACTTGTATGGAATAGAAAGGCAATCCTTCCAGCATTCCAGGACTGTTTTGATGATCTCAAGATTGTGTCTGAACACGGCTTTCTTTTCATGAAACGCATGTGTCATCAAGAATTCAAGCAATCTGTTAGCTAGGATCTCATTCTTTGCAAGCTCCTAAGAGAAAAGCAAAATCTCATCATAGAAATTGTATTGCAAGCCATGGGAGGATATCAGCTGACCCAGGAAGGAGGTGTAAATTGAGAATAGTAGAGGAGTACAGAACCTTAGCAGACCCCAATGGAAAAAAGGAAGAGGAGAGAAGAAGGTGGAATTTTAAGTGACGCTGAAGGTGTGGTAGGATAGGGAGGATGAAAACTAGCAAAGAGTACACTCACGGACACCAAAGGAGTAATTATTTTTTTTAATTTTTTTTAGGAAGGTGTGGTCAACCCTATCAAAAGGCGTACATAAGAGTGCCCACTGGTTTTAGCCGTTAATAGATCGTTTGTGAGTTTTAGGAGAGCAGTTTTTGTGGAGTGTTGAGGACAAAATCCAGACTGAAGGGGATCAGGAAGGCTCTTCTCAGTTAGGTGGTTGCTTAGTCGATTAAAGACCAAATGTTCTTGGAGGAAAAGGGGAGTGAGGAGATGGGGTGTAGGTTGTTATGATTGATGAGGTCCAATGAAAGCTTTAAGTATAGGGGTGACTAGTGCATGTTTTAAAAAGTTGGGGCGAGATGCCAGAAGATATGGAGAGATTGAAGATGTGTACTTATGTGGGCATTAGAATTTTTTTTTTACCAACCTCGTCAATAGTAGCAAGATCTAATCACAAATTGGATAAATCTTATTTTTAAAGTGTCCTGGGCAGGGAGCGAGTTAACGTGTGGAGGCAGTGGAGTATGAAATAGAGAATTAAAAGGTAGAGAAGAGTTCACAGGGGCCTTTAAAGTTCAGAAATCTTTGAAAAACATTGAAGTAATTAACTTACAGTTGGTGTTGAAATGCTCGACCAAGACAAAAGGGTCACAACTGTCTCTACCACCATGTAATGAATCCCTGTTCCACCATTGTTTCCAGAAACAACCAGCTGCAATATGGGGCCAATCCAAAACTTTGCATAAGGTCGGAAAACCTAAAATCCCAAAAACTATTATTTGACAGGTACTTGTTAATTTCATAAAAGTAATTTATTGCATAATTGTTGCCCAATGATTATTTTCCATAAATGCATAAATATTGAATTACGCATGTGCTCAACACCACTATTTTATGCAACTGTAATCTAATAATGTTTTGGGATATGCAAGCTGTCTTCTCACAGTTCTGTCAACTGATGGTATACAATTATAAGAGACCTACCTCTTCACTATTGACAATAAGTTTGGCAATGAAAAGACGAATGTTCAGTTGGGTGGATGGGTTTCCAAGTTTGGTATGTAAAAATGTCATCCATGGGGGCAAGTCTTGTGGAGTGACTCCCTACAAACAGAAAATAAAATAAAACCTAACTAAATCAGAAGTATTTTACAATTTACACAAATAAAATGTCCATTTAAAAGTACTGACACATACCTCTTCCACTTTTGGTGTGATTTCATTTCGTTGCATGTGTTTAATCAGTCCGGACATAGTTGTCATACATTCATGCTGATTCAGTTCATCCATTTCAAACTCCATCACATCATCTGGTGCCAGAGTTTCTGAGTTCAGTTCCTGCCATGAAAAATGTTAGGAAATATTTCTGAAATCATAGGATCACATCTACAACAGAGCATGCTTAAAGTGATTGTAAAGTCTCTCTCTTTTTTTTAATAATAAACATGTTATACTTACCCCCTCTGTGCAGTTGGTTTTGCACAGAGCAGCTCAGATCCTCCTCTTCTCAGATCCCTCTTTGCTGCTCCTGGCCCCTCCCTTCTAGTGCCCCCACAGCCAGCGGGTTTCCAGGGGGGCACCCGAACAAAGTCACAGCTCTGTATGCGCATTTAGACACAGCGCCCGACCTGGCCCCCGCCCGCTTTCTCCCCTGATTATCTGACTAACTTTGATTGACAGCCACGGGAGCCAATGGCGCTGCTGCTGTGTCTTAGCCAATCAGGAGTGTCCCAGACTGCTTAGACACTAGTGGACATCGCTGGAGAGAGATTGGGCTCAGGGAAGTATTAGGGGGGCTTAGGGGGACTGAGGGTGGCTGCTACACACAGAAGTTTTTTTTTAATCTAAATGCATAAAATGCATTAAGATAAAAAACCGTCTGCCTTTACAACTCCTTTAAGAAAGTATAGTGCATATTTTACTCAAACACCACAACATGAAATAAGACAGACTACATATATTAGTAGGCCAATGTCTCTTACAGCTCCCATTGCAATATGTGACAGTAAAATTAAATTTTTAGTCACAACACTGATTTTTGGAAGGAATGGATTACGGGAAGTTAACGTGGCAGGTTAAGCATCCATAGGAAAAGGCACTTATCCAGTGATTTTGTTAAAAGACCTGTACAAATAAACCATAGAAAATATGGATAGTGTATTACTTCATGGGACAGAAAATGATAGGAACACTTTCTTGCCCTCTGCAAAAAGCTTAGCAAAAGTGTCAGCATTAACCACTTCAATACCTTCCTGTCCAGACCAATTTTGAGCTTTCAGCACTGTCGCACTTTGAATGACAATTGCGCAGTCATACTACACTGTACCCAAATGAAATTTTTATCATTTTTTTTCCCACAAATAGAGCTTTCTTTTTTGATCACCTCTGCGGTTTTTATTTTTTGCTAAACAAATAAAAAAAGCCGACCGAAAGTTTTGAAAAAAAATATGTTTTTTTTTGTTTCAGGTTCAAAACTTTGTAAATAAGTAAGTTTTCTCCTTCACTGATGGGCACTGATGGGGCTGCACTGATAAGGCGGCACTGAGGTGGCATTGATGGGCACTGATATGTGGCACTGATGGGTGGCACAAATTGGCACTGATACCTGGCACAGATGGGCATGGATAGGCGGCACAGATGGGCATGGATAGGCGGCACAAATGGCCATTGATGGGCACTGATAGGTGGCACGGATAGGCACTGATAGGTGGCACGGATAGGCACTGATAGGTGGCACGGATAGGCACTGATTGGCATCCATCAGTACAAAACAATGCTGCCTATCAGTGCCAAACAATAATGCATGCCAATCAGTGATGCCCATTGTGGGCACTGATTGGCATCCATTGTGGGCACTGTGTGTCCTCCCTGGTGGTCTGTGGTGGCATACCTTGTGCTGGGCATCCCTGGTGGTCTGGTGGCTTCCCTGGTGGTCCAGTGTGGGCATAAGATCGTAGACAGACTGACACCCCGCAACAATGATCGCCGTGATGCGCGCCCCCGGGGGCGAGCAGCGGCTCAAAATCTTGAGGACGTCCTATGACATCCGGTCAGGATTTGACAACCACTTTGCCGACGTCCTTTTACAATAGGGCGGGTGGCAAGTGGTTAAACAAACAAGGTAAATAGGTTGAACAACCTACTGAAAGAATTTGAAAATCCCAAATTATTCAAATTGAGTTTTACCCCTGTCCTGAATGTATACTGTACAACATTTTATTAGCAAATAACAAAAAATGCTTATGAATAATTGTCTTTATTGAGGCCAGGGTTAGGCCACATTCACACAGACCCATTGGGGGTTCCCTGCGATTTGCTGTGGGTGAGAAGCCCAATGGAAAGCAATGAGAAGCTGACAGCTCCCACAGCTTTTCTGATTGCATGTAATTGCTCCTGCGGCAATTACCTGTGAATGATCAGCCCTGGATGCAAACAGTAATCGCAGGGAACCTCCTGCAGTTAATCACAAACGCTACCATTTGCAAGGGCGAATGGGGCCTTAGTGTTAATATCAAGTTTTTGGAGAGGTATATGACCTCAAAATAAATAAAAAAAACTCCTGAGAAATTTAAGGCCAAATCAAGTGCACAAAAACTATAAAATGAACCCACATTTGAAAATGTGCATGTATAATTGAATCTGGAAGCCATTTGCAACTGTGAACGATGTTCATACCAAAATACAGACTTTCCGTCAGAAATATGGAGAAAGTGTCAATGGACTATGAGTTGCACCACTTGAACTTGTGTTCAAGTGGTAACAAGTCTGGCTACTGCGTGGCAGAAAGGAACTTTAGGCCACACAAAATAAAAAAAAGGCCATCTGCCGCCTGGGAGCAAGACCCCCACACGCTGTCAGAAGTGGGATAAACTTGGCACAATGTTACATATTACACCCTTAATATGGGGTTAACATGCTCTAAAAGGTGGTGCCCTTTAAATCAGCATGACAGAGATTCCCAAACCATTAGATAAATCAAACCATCAGATAAACCATCAGATAAAACATTTTAAGGCATCTCCTTTTTGACCTCATTGATAATTTAAACGTTTCTATAAATTATGTATACAATTTACGGAATTATTCAATGATATATTCTTTTGTACCTTCTTCCGGTTACGTTTCTGAGATTTCATTGGATCTTGGGAACTGTAGGAAAAACTCTGGACTCCAGTGGAGAAATCAAACTGGCTCATTTCTTCACTCAAGCTGCTATCAGCCATGTATGACTGTGAAGATAAGTACTGGGGCTCATCTTCACAGGGAAAGAAAAATAAATTATTCATAGTCAAGTCAAATTTTACAGCAATGACATCTCCTATACCTACACATATGCATACATTGCATAATACTACTTTTATTCCAATACATATACATTTTTAGTAGTGTTATACAAGAACAACTAGATAAAAAAAATAAGTTACCTTAGGTTATGTACAACTTTTATAAAACAAACTATTCAATATACATCAGCTATTAAACAAGCTATTTAGAAATAAGACATAAAACATTCCTCTGCGCCTCATACTTTATTTTGGCTGCCATTGTCCTTGCTTACATAGGGCTATACACCCACCGTCTTTTAGCAGTCGCATGGAAAGAGTCACATGCTCTTCCATGTTCAGAACTACTGAAGAAAAGTTGACTAGATGCTGTGGAGAATAGTAAGAATGATACAAACCTTTTGCTTTGCACTGCATAGGCCAAGAACAGGTTAGCATCAAGACACAGAGACAGAAAAATATTACATGTGTACTAGTTTTTTTTTTTTTTTTTTTGCTGTGGGAGTACCTACACTGAGGTAACAACGCCTCAAAAATATGCAAACACATAAAAAAATAAGAGACAATACAAGTCTTTATTTTTAACAGTAATCATCCTTAATCTGAAAACAGGAAAAAAAAAAAAAAAAAAGTACTTGTGCGCTACTCATAGTGTGAATAAATGAATAAAGTGCAATGTGTGGATATACAGCTGCTGAACTCCTAAAAGTGTCACCAGCACCTAATAGAAATATTAATACAATCAAATGGAGCAGCACTATATGTAAACACTTAAGTGACTCAAGAGTTATGATATAATCTCCACAATATCACAAAGATAATTCCTTAATATTCAATAAAGTGCAAATTGTGATAATTTTCTAAATTCATAATCAAGGTACAAAATTCATAAATGACACTAGTCCAATCAGTGCAAAAAAGCTGTGAAAAAAATCCAAAATAAACTGAATAAAATATTAGGACCTGCTGAAGAGGAGAGGAGCTGCCAAAGGTTCCAGAATGCAGTTACAGCTGACAAAAAGCCCTGCTTATAGGACAGAAAAGAACATCCATTAACTGGAGGATACTTGGAGAGTGGTCTGTAAAGACGTGGAATATACAGGATAAGAGCCTTTGCCATTTGCAGATATTGCAGTTTCCCTGTTCCATTCTGATATCCCCAAGCAGGAAGGAGAGGAGTGGAGATGCTCTTTAAGGAGTACTCAGATGTGTGACTAGACCCACTGGGGTCGATCTTGGAGGTGAGAGGCTAGAACACACTGCATGTGGATTGCTAAAGGGGTCTGAAAGTTTTTGGTCACGTTTAAATTTCCCTGCACTTGGACACTTTTTTCCTCTTTCCCTAGCTTGAAGCGATGTATTTTTCAATTATATATATATATATATATATATATATATATATATATATATACATACACACACACACATATACATACAGGTGTGCTCTTAAGTTTACATACCCTGGCAGAATTTATAATTTCTTGGCCATTTTTCAGCGAATATGAATGATAACACAAACTTTTTTCACTCATGGTTAGTGTTTGGCTGAAGCCATTTATTATTATTATCAGTCAACTGTGTTTACTCTTTTTAAATCATAATGACAACAGAAACTACCCAAATGACCCTGATCAAAAGTTTACACACCCCAGTTCTTAATACCATGTATTGCCCCCTTTAACATCAACGACAGCTTAAAGTCTTTTGTGGTATTTGTGGATGAGGCTCTTTATCTTCTCAGATGGTAAAGCTGCTCATTCCTCTTGGCAAAAAGCCTCCAGTTCCTGTAAATTCTTGGGCTGTCTTTCATGAACTGCATGTTTGAGATCTCCCCAGAGTTGGTCAATGATATTGAGGTCAGGAGACTGAGATGGCCACTCCAGAACCTTTACTTTATTCTGCTGTAGCCAATGACAGGTCGACTTGGCCTTGTGTTTTGGAACATTGTTATGTTGGAATGTCCAAGTACGTCCCATGCGCAGCTTCCTGGCTGATGAATGCAAATGTTCCTCCAGTATTTTTTGATAACATACTGCATTCATCTTGCCAACAATTTTAATCAAATTTCCTGTGCCTTTGTAGCTCACACATCCCCAAATCATCAGCGATCCACCTCCGTACCTTTCATCACAGGCCTTGTTGACTCCTCTCCAAATGAAGTGTTTATGGTTGTGGCCAAAAAGCTAAATTTTGCTCTCATCACTCCAAATGACTTTGTGCCAGAAGGTTTGAGGCTCGTCTCTGTGCTGTTTGGCATATTGTAAGCGGGATACTTTGTGGCATTTGCATAGTAATGGCTTTCTTCTGGCGACTCTACCAGGCAGCCCATCTTTCTTTAAGTTCCTCCTTATTGTGCATATTGAAACACCACGTTTTCAGAGTCCTGTATTTCACCTGAAGTTATTTGTGGGTTTTTCTTTGCATCCCGAATAATGTCCATGGCAGTTGTGGCTGACATTTCAGTCGGTCTACCCGACCGTGGTTTGGTTTCAACAGAACGCCTCATTTTCCACTTCTTAATTAGAGTTTGAACACTGCTGATTCGCATTCTCAATCCCTTGGATATCTTTTTTTATCCCTTTTCCTGTTTCCCGCAGATCCTTTGACAAGTCTTTTGCTTTACCCATAGCTCAGAATCCAGAAACGTCAGTGCAGCACTGGCTAAAAGATGCAAGGGTCTGTCAGGAGTCCAGAAACCCATTGACCTTTTATACACACAAATTACAAGCAAACAAATCACAGGTGATGATGATTACCTTTAATTGCCATTCCAACCCCTTTGTGTCAACTTGTGTGCATGTTATCATGCCAAAATCACTAGGGTATGTAAACTTTTGTTCAGGGTCATTTGGGTAGTTTCTGTTGCCATTATGATTTAAAAAGAGTACCATAAACACAGTTGATTGATAATAAATGGCTTCAGCCAAAAACTAACCATGAGTGAAAGAAATGTTTTTATGTTATCATTTATATTCTCTGAAAAATGGCCAAGAAATCATAAATTCTGCCAGAGTATGTAGAGCACAACTGTATATGCATGTACACACACACATTTTTATTTATTTTTTGTTTTCAGTTTATTTTGGATTTTTTTTCACAGTTTTTTTTTGCACTGATTGGATTATTGTCAATTATTAATTTTGAATATTTATTATGACAATTTGCACACACTCAGAGAATTTAGGTAGATGTATTAAAAATACGCTTTTTTCTTGCAACTTTCAAAAGCTAGTCAGTTAAAGCAATAACTATACCAGAATCTGCATTTGCTGCTTCTCTTGCTTCCTTGCGTATAGCAAAATATCTCTTTCTTCGTTCCATTGGCACCTAAAGCGCAGAGTGAAAAAACTGAATACCCCAATCTTAAAGATTTTTTTATAATGTTGAATGAACTGCACATGCTATATCACATTACACAAATACCATTTAAAAGTTCTTTTAACTATATCTCTGTTGGCACAGAAGACTGGGTAACTGTTAAAAAGTAAATAAATACCCGGACATTAATTTTTAGTGTACATTATTCAACTTACTTTTATAACTGAGAGCAATTTACCTAGCAACAAATTTATATCAATTCAGTCCTGAAATTTACTCCACTATGCCAGGCAGCATAGCCAGGCTGGTGCCCTGACTTGTCTACTACTGCTTTAAAGTAATACAACTAGGTTTCCTACCTGCTCACAACCTGTGATTGAACTGTGAGGGGAAAGCAGCAGACTAATTTGTTAATCTCTCTCATTCCCCTCTCTCCCCAGCAGCTCTTCCCACTCCAAGACTAAGCTCTGCTGTACAGTGATTAAAATAGGCTGATACCAAGCCAAACTCAGGTACTTAAATAGTTGGTTTTAAGAATAGGCTCAGTGTTTTTCAAATTTTTTTTTTTTTTTTAATGAGCATACTGTACCTAAAATGAATTAGGCTGGGTTCCGAGGTCTGGAACGAACCAGAAGATGCACAGGATTCCTGTGCAATTCGCACCAGAGGCGCTTCGGAGATCTGTGAACCAGCTCCGTAGAGAGTCGGTCACAATCTCTTGACATGCGAATTGGATGTGGGGAAACCCTGTTTCCAATTTGTATCAGTGTGAACCCAGCCTTAGTGTTTTTGCCTTTATTTATATTTCTCTGAAATTCAACTTGAATCTATTTACATACTAACCCCATACAGCCTAAACCTACATCTACAAAACACAATGTTAAAGCACAGTAACCAAGAGAATATCTTCCTGCAAATGAACCTGTAACTTCAAAAATAGTGCATGCCTTTGTTCCCCAAGAGCAATGATGGCAAACCTTGGCACCCCAGATGTTTTGGAACTACATGTCCCATGATGCCCAACTACATTGAAGAGTTCATGAGCATTAAGGGAAATGTAGTGCCAAAAGATCTGGGGTGCCAAGGTTTGCCATCACTGCCCTACAGCCTGGCCACAAGCCACCTGGAAGCACTTTCTGCTGGTAGAAATATGAGCGAGCAAGATAGTCTCCCTTTAACCAGCTCATTTCATTTGTAAAGGGCTAACAAGAGCCCATAGCGGATAATACCTAGCAATGGGATTATGTGACCAACCTCCACCAGATGCCAGAGTAGCAGTTCCTGCCGTGAACGTATTTTACAGTTTGTGTAAAAGCTTTTTTATGGAGGGGAGAGGTTTCATTCGGATTACAATAGAGTTGTAAACCTCTGTAGCTGCTAAATGCGTTTGTGGTCTTATAAACCAATAAAAATGGTATATATAGGGATTTCCTCTCACTTCCTGTTTTAGCTATAGGATATTTGCTCTCCCAATAAAATCCTTTTCTTGGAGTCCATGGAGGGGCCCAGAAGTCAATCATTTTTGAGTTATACTGCCATCTACTGGAGAATCGAACACTGGCAAAACAGAATATATTCATATGTATCAGTTTTGTAGAAAATCAAAGCAAGGTGGTGGGACCTGTGACCCTCGGTGGACTCTGTAAAGGATTTTACAGAGTACAAAAGTCCTAATTCCTTTCTTGTCCATTGAGGAACGCATTATTCATATTCGGGCCGTTTAAAATCAAAACCAACCGAGTGGCGGGTAACACAACAATCAATGTTAACAGGCCCAAACAAAACTGCAGAACTGGGGAATGTCTTCAGCACTAAAAGATCTTATAGCCAAAGCTGGTATCAGATGAGGCCTGAAAATCCACCTGGTAGAGTTTAGAGAATGTGTAAACAGAAGATCAGGTGGCAGCTTTCATATCTGGGAAACAGATGCTTAATGCCAAAAAGCCCTAGAAGCACTCAGAAAATTAGTACAATGCGTCTGGAAGCTCTGCTTATCTGCCTCTTCCTCTCCCCCCCCCCCCCCCCTCCGTTGCCACATTTGGCACCTTTTGAAGGGGACGGGGGAGAAGATACCTGTTTTTGATAGGTTACCCGTTCCCACTTCCGAAAGATCTCATTGGGGCAAGATCATTCTGAAGTTCGGCCCCCCACCGCTGGGCCATTCATAAAGCGCAGCGTGCCTTGCGCATGCGCAGTAGGGAACCAGATGCAAACATCGGCTGGGGTGCCGACATCGCTGGATTCATGGACAGGCAAGTGTCCTAATATTAAAAGCCAGCAGCAACAGTATGTGTATTTTTTGCTGGGGGGGCTGGAGCTCCACTATAAGACCAAGAACTTGAATAATGGTATGTCTGAGCACTCTACATATGGTGGAATGAAAAATTATCCCAGGATCTGCAGTGCAAGCCATCCAGGTACCCGCAGAATTTAATAAATTGAATAAACATCCCCCTGCTTTGTGGGGGCACTTTCATGTACAAGAAGGCTGGTCTGAGAGTTTGGAGGACTTTGAGCCCATGATTTTTCAGGTAAACTAGAAGCCAAGCTTAGGGTAAAGAGCAGGACCTGTGAGCAAGAACAAGGCGCAATAAATAGCTTCCAATCTTTACCAGTTGGATCCTAGAATAGGCACCTCCTCTACCAGTATGGTGGTCATCTTGTTAAGGCGGATCCACACTGGGGGTAGACCACTTTTGTACAAAATCTTTCCCAAACAGGAACGAGGCCAATAGTTTGAGAGAGGCAAACCGCTTGTTATGATGTTTTCGATTTTCTTAGAGAAAGAGTTGGAACAGCTGGTGCGATGAGAAATTCTCTGCTGCCTTAGGGGCTCTAGATGACCCAAGACTCGAAATAGCACTAGTAGAAGCAACAGGCTAATTTTCCAATTTCAGAGTGATGTACACTAAAAAACAAATTAACTTGGGAATGACAGCAGAAGACTAAGACCCCATCCATACACACCATTAGATTTTCTGCCGATTTTTTACCAAAACCATATGAGGTCAAACCTTTAAAAAAGAGTTTCAATTTGTATGCAGTCAGGCAGGCCCTTGCACTACATATTTTGGTAAATCTGAACACAAAAATCTGCAGAAAACCTAAAAGTGTGTATGGGGTCCAAGAGTCCACCAGGATAAACTTACCAGACAAAGATAAAGCAACTCTGTTGCTTTACCTCTACAACTGATGGCTCAGAAGCCGCTAAAGTCATGGGTAAATCAGATAGGAATCTGCAAGTCATGGAAGGGTTTTTAACCTCTTCGCACCCAGGCCATTTATGACACTTCGCTCCTACATGTAAAATCTACTTATTTTTTTGCTAGAAAAATTTATTAGATTAATTAATCCCCAAACATTTTTTTTCTTTTAGCAGAGACCCTATAGAATAAAATGGTGGGTGATGCAATTTTTTATGTCAAATGGTAATTGCGCAGCGGTTTTTCAAACACAATTTTTTTAAGACAAAAAACTTTCATTAATTAAAAAATAAATAAATAAATAAAACATTAAAGTCAGCCAAATGTTTTAGTATAATGAGAAAGACGATGTTTACTCTAAGTAAATAGATACCGAACATGTTACAATTTAAAATAGCGTCTGCCTGTGGAATGGCGGAAAATTACGGTGCTTAAAATTCTCGCTTTTAATGCGTTTACAGGTTCCCAGTTTTGAGTTGTGCAGGAGGTCTGGTGCTAGAATTCCTCACACGTGTGCTGTGATCACTGTTTACATATGCGTTTGCATTTGCACGTAAGCAGGGTGGGACAGGGGCGCTTTCAATTTTTTTTATTATTTATTTCATACAAGAAATTTTCTTTTAGTACTATTTTTATTGCCATCACAAGGGACGAACAACATCCCTTGTGACAGCATGGGCCATGACAGGTCCTCTTTATGGAGATATTTGAGGTCTATTAGACCCCAAATCCCTCTTCTGGCCCCCCATCCAGCCGATCAGACAGAAACAAGTGGGCAGGTAAACAATGGGGCGTAACCAAAAGTGACAAACTACTCGTCAATCCTGGTTTCCCACCACCCGCAGAAGTGATTGAGTGGCTAATTAGGCACTCAGATCAATTCCGTCTGAAAGAGAATTTCCAGCTGAATAGAATGATACCGGGATGATGCCTGTAGGTGCAGTGATACCAGATCATCCTGGTATAACCACTGAAACTCAAGGACGTACAGGTACATACCTTGGTGGGAAGTGGTTAAAGAGGTATTAAACCCAAAAACAAAAATGTATCAAATTGCTGCTTACCAATTCTTAGGATGTGTTTGATGCATTAGTTACATTTTTTTTCCTTTATTTTTACCTGGTGATCCAGCCTGTCATTTTTCTACTTGCATTAACAGACCAGGCTGTCCAGACAAACCATTTAACACTAGTACTTACTTATTCATTTATGTAAAATCACAAAAGGAAAAAAAATTGGTTGCTGTAACTGTTTATAAAGTGTTAGCTGGAGTTGAGCTTCAATTTGTTAGTCAAATCCATCTAAATCTGCTAGTCTAACACTACCCTCCCCCACAGACTGACAATGCTGCTATGCAAAGATGTCTGTTTTACCACTTTATCCAAAATACAGACACCCTAAAAAAGGAAGTATGTTACTGGCTGGATCACCAGTTGAAATGAAAGGAGAAAAAAAAAAAAAGCCTAAAAAAGAAAAACTAACAAACTTCTCCTGTCTATAGCAGGCATGATTAATCTAATAAACATGATCCGTGTGCCCAAGTGTGTGTACGTGACTCATCACATGCCTACACATCAGTATCTAAATCATTTTTTAAAACCCTGGACACGTTACTTATCACCTTTATGTGGGCTAATCGTAGGTGGAAATGTCAATTCTCCACTCTGCAGCGCCTTAAGGCTGACGCTGGCATTGCCTAACTTATATTATTACTTAATTATATACTATTGGGCTGGGCAGCTGCGCCACCTGACAGACTGGCTGGGACCAGCTACACCTGCGGTGTTTGAGTCATATCTAGCCTTAAAATCAAACATTTGTTGATAGCACTGAAGGCACCTATGGCCACACTGGGGAAAAGGCATATACCAATACTGACATTGGCCCGCACGGTGTGGAGGGAGACCAAGAAAATTACAAACTTTCAGGGTACAAATGAGGCGCTACCACTCTGGCACAATCCAATGTTCCCCCATTTAAAGCATTTTGTAGACTCTGGATTCTGGGACCGTAGGGGAATAGTTTCTCTGGACAACATATATAATGGAAATGCATTGGCTTCTTTTGAAGGAATTGTAAAGAAAATATGAATTGCCCCGATCTACTTTTTATAAGTATCTACAACTTAGACATGTGCTATATACTCAATTTGCTACGTGTGACACTGAATAACCACCAATAGGAGTGCTTCGATCTCAGGGCCCTAGGGGACTTATCTCAACTCTGTAGCTACATTTACTCTCTGCCACGACTAGTGGGGCTCCACTAGAGGTGCGCACAAAGTGGCAAAAACTTGTCCCCGATTTATCTGATG
Source organism: Lithobates sylvaticus (assembly GCA_028564925.1). NCBI lineage: Eukaryota > Metazoa > Chordata > Amphibia > Anura > Ranidae > Lithobates > Lithobates sylvaticus. The sequence continues at coordinate 136,924,111 of CM053030.1, read as the reverse complement.
AGGATTGGGAGGAGGCATGCTCCGCCCATTTATCTGTAGCTCTGGCAGTCAACGATAAATTAATCCACCTTTTTATGCTACATCAAACATACTTGGCCCCTGGTCAGACTGCACGCAATGCACCGTATACCAACCTCTGCCTGCACTAGGTGCACCTGTCCACGTGCGGATTTCGCACATGTTATGTGGCTCTGTCCAGTTATAGTGATATACTGGCAACAGGTGACGGAGATATTGTCTGCAGTCTTATCAATTACTGTTTCATGTACCCCACTGGTGTGTCTGCTGGGAGACATCGACGAGGAGCAATGGCCAAGACATATTAGGACCATGCTACTGGAGACATTATTTATGGCCCGTAAAGCTGTAGCACTAAAGTGGATCCAGCCCACACCTCAATCCATACATACATACATGGCTTTGGATAGTAAATCAGGTATTGCCCTATAAAAAAACTAATTTTTGTACACAGGGGTTGTCCAACTAAGTGTGGGATGCTTGGTGTTCTTCTGCCCTTACTGTAACTAACATGTAACAATATCACTAAAAGATTTGAGAAATAGCCATTAATACTTTTGTGTTTCTTTGGAGTTATCTATAACATGTGTATCAGGATTAATATGCTGAGAAATGCAATGTATTTGTAAAGACATAGAAATGTTTGCACTGTAAGATGTACCGTACTGTTTTTTTACGCTCATGTTGAGCGCATTTGATAACCGTCATTGTCATGTACTTTTTTCAATATAAAGAGTTAGAAAAAAAAAAAAAAAAAAGTAAACTAATGCAGCCACCACATCCTGGATCAAGGAGCTGCAACAGATTACATTTTTGCTTTTTGGTTTAATACCGCTTTAAATTAGAACTACAGGCAAAAACTTTTTTTTATAATTTTGGATAGAGTAAGGGAGGGTCAGTTTTTTTTTTTCCCATCTGTGTCCAATTGTGTAAATTTCGCTTCACTTTCTGTGCCATAACCAAAACAGGAAGGGAGAGGAAATCAATTCATAGTGAGGAAATTTGTGGTTGCCACACACGTCACCAGGACTAGTGCCCCCACTAGATGATTTGACCTCTATGACTGTTCTTGTGACAGCCCAAAATGTGTGGTTTTCTTTCACTCTCAACCAAAACCCAATGAGTGTTCTAATCCTTCTCCAATCTATCCAAAAAAAAAAAAGTTTTGCCTTTAGTTATACTTCAAAGCCTCTGTGGTCAGAGTCAGTGAAAAACTGGCTGGTTTCAGCCATGATGTCTTGCTTGATTGTAGTAAACACCTCATGTGAGCGGGCAGTGGAAGCGATCACACCTGACTGCGCTAAGGATGACTCAGATGACAGGGCAAACTCTAGGAGCAGAGGATAACAAAATGACAGGCTGCTTCAATACCCTGAATAGCAAGATCTGTACTGTAAGCTGCAAAAAGCAGAAATAAGTTTCTTCCTATGTACAGTAGTACATCATCACGTACATGAATTTATACCGCAGCAGATATTGGATACAAAATGAATAAAGAGCTCTTTAACTGGTAGAATAATCATCCTGTTCATATTACACCTGATATTAATGGGAGATCATATTACATTTTGAGAAAAATACAGCAGCCCATAGCAAAGTAGTGTTTGTACTACTATTATATTGTATCCCGCGTTTTTGGTGAGCTGTCTGAAAACGCACCAAAACCCCTGCATGCAGAAGTTTTTGTGCGGTTTCAGACAGCACACCAAAACTTTATGTGGGAAAATCGCACTGCATCAGTGTGAAAGGGCTTTAATGGAAATAGGTCTGAGGAAATTTTATACAGCTCAAGCAAGCAAAAATAACCCTAGAACCCCCCCCCCCCCCCCCCGCATCCCCCCCCCCCCAACCAAAAGAAAAACGTTGGCACACTGTTTTTGTTATGTAGGTCATCAATAGAGACAGACATTAGGGACAGGACCAGGACTTTTAAAGCGGTATTCCACCCTAAAGTGGAACTTCAGCTCATCGGAACCCTCCGATGTCACATTTGACACCTTTTAGGGGGGAGGGGGGTGCAGATACCTGTCTAAGACAGGTATTTGCACCCACTTCCGGGCATAGAGTCTATGCCTCTTCCTGTCCTGCCGTGCTGTCTGCTGGGACACACACGGGTCCCAGAGACAGCACAGAGCATTCCTATTGCATTGCGCAACCCGCGCATGCGCTGTAGGGAAACGGGAAGTAAAGCTGCAAGGCTTCATTTCCTGATTCCCATACCCAAGATGGCGGAGGCAGCATCCGAGGACCGAGGGCCTCAGGTGCCGACATCGCTGGACCCTGTGACACGTGAGTGTCCTTATTTTAAAAGTCAGCAGCTGCAGTATTTGTAGCTGCTGACTTTAAAAAAAAAAAATAAATTCGCGGGACTCCCTCTTTAAGTGCACAAAGATTTTAATTTGATGAGAACTTACCTCAACTTCAATGGGAAATGAGTATTGTCGTTGAAGGTCGATTATATTTTCAAGTATGAGCACATTCTTAAAAAATAAATAAATAAAAACATGAGCTTAAATACAATCTTACACTGATCATTTTGTAAATTCCCAATACATTCATCTTTTATATGGTTCCCTGTGATAAATGTCTTGAATTTGGTGGTGGGGAAGGAAAGGAGAAAGAAGAAAGGAAATCATTTCCACTCACTGACTAAACAAGACAAAGGAGTCATTAGCTACAGAAACAGACATGTAAATGGTCTCAAACCCCAAAAGGCAAGATCTGTCGTGCAATTTTTAGAGACAGAAATCATACAAGTTCCTTTTTATTTACATCATCATGCTAACTTATACTGGAGCAGGTATGAGATACAGATGATTAATAAATTCGTAATCTTGTAGAATTATATCCGACTTATATTACATATGATAACAATGGGAGATAATGGGACATTTTGAATAAAATACAGCAGCCCATTGCAAAGGGGTGTGTTTACTACATTCAGTAGCAAGTACAAATGCAAATGCCCCCTGCACCTGTTTTCATAAATGTACACTAATGAGTTGAGTGGAGACAATTACAACTCTAGGAAAACTCAGTGGATTACCTTTTCCTTTTTTTCTGAGAGAAGAAATCCATAATAGAATTTGCTGTCAGTCTGAGTGCAGGTCACAACTGCTACAGCACAGTTATAAGCAGCACAATGATATTCTCGCCTCTTCTCCAGGAGCTGTCTTTCACCACTCATATTCTCAGTATATGCATCATGACACAATCTTAAAAACAGGATAAAGAAAAGTTACTTCATATTTACCACATTATCTGTGGCTTATTCAATATTCCTAAAGTTTAAGTAGTGACTGTCAATAACTGTAGTAAATCATTCTTATTTGTGCTAGCCATGTTTTATCAAATAAAATTAGAGCAGATTTCCTAACTGACAACCTACTTGGGGGAATCTGCAGGGGAATCTTTCTGACCACTATTAGCAGTTTGCAATTGTGATTCAGAACAGCGCAGCCTCTGCCACAGACTCATAACCCATGACATGCAGATCTTTTGCAGTAAATTCTATCAACCTAGTTGTATTTTTTTGCTAGAATTATGCTAGCAACATACAAGTTGTTATAGCACTTACTTGATTAAGGTCTTAGTGAGTTGATTTCCTTCTACATTAGATGATCCTTCAAAAGCATGATTTATTCTGGATTGTTTGGAATAGATTTCGTCTCTGGAGAGGCGGGAATATAGAACTTCCAACATTTTATAATATCCCAATTTCTTGGTAAGCTGTGTCTCAAATACGGTTTCTGATGTCTGTAAACAAGAGCATTCACATATGGTTTTGCATTGGAGTTTTATAAATCCTCAAAACTTTTTCAAAAGTTTCACCAAATACTAATCTTCAGGCTGTATGGTTTAAAAGATAAGCACACTTCAAGAGAAAGTGCACTTATCCTGTTTGCCCCTTTAAACTGATCTGATCTAACATCCCTTTTCCAGAAATTAATACTTACCTTGACCGGACAGCAGTGATCTCCAGTGACCGTAATTCCTCTGTCTCCTGGCCACATCTGCACACTAAAGCCCCAAAGACATGTACGAGACCTATCTCCCAGCCAAAGACAGAGGAAGGCAGGCCCCCTAGACTATTATGGGGCTCTACTGTGAAGGTACAGGATGTAAACAATCCCTGAAGGCTGCAGCTGTGGGATTGAGGTAAGTATGCATCGCTGGAGGTAAGTGACATCTGTTCAATCACCTTAAGGCTCTGGTTACACATATGCAGTTTGCATTTGATCCGTTTCTGCAGTGCATTTTGCACACACAATTTTACCGTGATTTTGAAGAAATTTGTGTTGTGCATTATTTATGCTTTTTTTGCCCAATTTGCTGTTGGGCAGATTAAAAAACTAAAAACAAAATCGCAGCAAAAATGCACTACATGCTTTTCTGCAGATTCTTCATTGAAGTCTATTGAACCAAAAGAAGCACAGTTTTGCCTTTAAAAAAGTCCCTGACCCTTTCCAAAAATGCAGCGGCTGAACAAAGCATAGATGTGAACGTGTCCCATAGGAAACCATGTTAAAAGAATTGTAGTGCGTTTCTGCAAAATGCACCAAAAAACGCATAGGTGTGAACCAGGTCTAAAAGAGGAAACAGAATGAGTGCACAATCTCTGAAAGTGAGGTTTCCCTGTAAAACAAAAACTCCTGCTTAAAAATGCAACAAGATGCCAGTGTTATTTCCTATATGTCCCTGAAAACTTTCCTTTTTATAAAACTTTAAAAAGACTAAAGGGATTGCTTTATATACAAGTATATATGAGGACATGGGTAAAGTGTGCAGTTTTTCTTTTAAGTATTAAGAGAAAGAAGGTTTAAAACATCTTCATAAAATAACATTTACCTTGGTAAATTTGCTTTTGAGTGTATCCACTGAGAAAGTAATGATTTTGCAGAAGAACTCTCTCATAGCATCAAGGCTGCAGTTCCACAGGAGAGTTAGCAGGCATCTGTCAATTGTAGCCTGCCTGGTTGTATTTGACAACAGATTTTCACTGGTAAACATTTCATGCAAAGTATTCATAAGGATTACTTGTCCGTCACAGTTACTCCTTAGGTAAAAGAAAAATATTTTAAAAGAGAAGTATGCGTTTCCTTTTTTTGCTTACATCTCTATGTGAGCTGCTGCTATCTATAAATCCTTCCAGCCCTCTCAGAAGTGCCCCCATTCTGTTAAAATCAAGCTAAATACCTGTGGGAGGGTCTACAGACTTTCATACAGTGTAATACCGACAATGGTCTGGCTCTGGAGTCTGGATCCACCCACTTTCCTGTAATTTTGATTGATGTCCTCTCTCTGCTCGCTCCCAAGATTTCACAGAGTGTAGCTGCTCCCCCTGCCTCCTCCCTCCCTTCTCCTGCGCAGCATGTTTCAATGGTCAGAAGAATCGGCAGAGATAAGAGCACTTCAGTCAGTGACTAAGGTAGGAGAAGTCACTAATAGTGCGATGTATGTAAATGTCCTGTTCATATTTCTATCTACCAGAGTGAAAACAATATATTTGTAAAGCAGAATACACATATGGACGTGACAGCACACAGGCATTCCATGCATTACTGGTATAGTAAAATGAAATAAAATCAGAGCCAACATTGTGAATTAATCCTTTTACTGACTCTCTGGATTTTTATGAGACAATGAAACCTTCCATTCACATATACTTGTATTTTCATACTGAAGCCCAGAGTTCCTCAGACATGGACAGAGCTTTGCTCCCCCATAATTGGTGTATTACCTAGTACCCCAATAGCAATAATGTTCCCTTCATTGTAAATAGAGTATTACAGGATCACATGCCGTACAGTGTCATTACATGTTGTACAGGGATGGGGATGATGGGACTGTATAGGAGTACAGGGGATTGGGGTGGCGGGACTGTATATCACGGCATGTGATGGCACTGGGGATGATGGAATTGTATAAAAGTACAGGGGATGGGGGGATAGGGATGGGATCAGTGACAGAGGGATGATGGTGGTGGAGGAGGGGTTGACATCAGTGACAGAGGGATGATTTGTATGTACAATAAAGGAGACTCTGGGGACAGATCGTGGTCACTTTAGATGTGGGGAGTTGTCAGTCTCCCTCTCCTATGTACTGTACACAGGTATGTTCTATACACATATAGCACTGTGTACATTTAAGAGAACAGACACAGGGCACAGGTCACTGTGCTCCTCACCATCTACTACTCTATGGATACAACACAGTGATATGTGTAGAGAGATTACCTGTGTTCATAGAAGTTTGAGTGAGGGGAGGGGGGGGGGGGAGGGGATTCAGAGGACACCGGAAGGAACATCAAAGCCCAGGGGAGAGGAGAGCTTGCAGATAACAGCCGAGAAAGGTGAGTAGACTTCACTGTTTGTATCACACTGTCTCTGCTTCAGGGATTTAGCTGGGGACACACTGCCATGGAAACAGAGGCATGTGAAGAATGTGCTCGTTCTAGATAGCAGCCTGGGTGTGCACCTCTTCACCAAACACACCCACATGCCCTCCAGAGGGAGGGAATGAAGTATAGGCTGAATTGTGAAGCTGTACCCACCCCCTGCAACCTTTTGAACTGAGAAATAACCGTTAGAGGCTGATTCTGGACACTTCAAAAGACTATTCTGCAAAAACTAAAGGGCTGAGGAAAGAAAGATATGCAATGCAGGTATGAGGGTAGCATGTACTACCTATTTTTGCATTCCCATACTTCTCCTTTAAGCACTTTTTGAAGAGAAAATCTTTTTAGAATGGTGTTCCAACTCGGGTTTTGCTTCAAGCAAATATACCCTTTATTGCATCTCAAAAATATAAAAAAAACATTGCTTTTCATAAAGACAGTGGAGGCAGAAGGGTTGATTATTTAAAACCTGGTGAAAAAAAAAAACTGGAGGAAAAATGGGGTGTTGCCTAGAATATATACTAAGAATCGGGTTTAATTTGAGAGTAGAAAATTACATTTGGCTCTAAATTGTATCCCCTTTCTGAGTTTTGGTGAATTAGTATCAATTTACCCTGGTAGAACTGTGAACTACTCATGCAATTTCTCCATCTTTGCTCTCATTTCAGTGGCCCAGCCAAAAACTGTTGCTGTAAGCCAAACCTAAAACTTCAGCTTTTTTTGCAGGGAATTACAGATTTCCTACATAATGAAGGTCTAACATTCAGCAAATTTTCAAGCTGTAAGCAACTGCTAGAATAACTTATGACTAATAAATAAATCAAGGTGTCGGATCGAGAATCTGAACCAAGTTTCTTTAAAAACAACGGTTTTACTGTGGCTATGTAGGGGGGCTAAAAAATGTCTCCTTTGAGACCTACATACCCTACATCTGCATAAACTAAATCATTTATCACCTGTTTACTCCAAAAAAATAATCAGAGATGGTATTACGGTATTTATAGGCGTATAACACGCACACCACGTTTAGGAGGGAAGTTTAAAGAAAAAAAAAATTACATTTAAATGCCCATCAATGCAGCCTTATCAGTGTCATTTGCAGCCTTGTCAGGGTCATAAGTAGCCTTGTCATGCAGCCTTGTCAGGGTCATATGCAGCCTTGTCAGAGTCATTTTCAGCTTTGCCATTTAAAAATGGCGCCTGCCGAGATACAGAGCCAGATGTCCTGCTTTCAGCCACCGAGAACAGCCAAAAGCCGCCCACAGGCTCACAATTGGCGGAGGATCGGCGTATAACATGCACCCACGATTTTCCCCTGATTTTAAAGGGGAAAAAGTGCGTGTTATACGCCAATGAATATGGTACTTAGGTTACCTAACTTTTCATAGCGCATATATATATATATATATATATATATATATATATATATATATATATATATATATATATATATATATATATATATATATATATATATATATATATATATAAATATAATTTCGTAATATTAGGTGGAAGGCACATTTTGTTCACAAAACTTTGTGATGGGGACCCTATATTGGGCCTGTTGGTAAAAACAAAATCAGTACCACCTACTACCTATGCCCCTGTTGAAACCTTTGTTAAAGAGGTCACTTGGGAAGGAAAAAAATTGGTCTCTCAGATTGTATTATAGGGACCACGTACCTAACACTCTATCACACACAGAACGATCGGCTTTGAGGAATCTTAGCTGGTGGAACGATATTATACTGAAGCCGGCAGACAAACGGGGCCAGGTAGTGCTTATGGACCCACAGTTATATGAGGAGGAAATCCTACGTCAATTAAATGATCAGACTATTTACAAAAAAGTGGCGAACGATCCTACTTGGCAAGTTAGGAAGAAACTTGAAAGCATTTTAAAACCTGCCTTGAGAGGATCATCACCGTGACCTTTTAGATTTTTTGTTACCTAGCCATACTCGGATCCCTGTTCTGTATACTTTACCAAAAGTACGAGAAATAGGGAAAAAGGAGTTAGCACCCACAGTGCCACAGCCGTATATATCAAGGGAAACAAAAAGAATACCAAATAGGTACCAAACAGGTTGGACTTTTTAGGCATGGAAACAAATAAGAAAGTAGAAAAAAATATAATTTTATTGTAAGAAAATACACAGTATAACAGTGTTCAAAATGGATAAAAATCATATAAAATTATACAATTTGAACATTGAGCCCTTGTGCGTCACGTCTACGCGTTTTGCCGTACAGGCTTCCTCAGGAAAAAAGGTTCAAAGACGCAACAAGAGAGAGCAAAATAAATCTCACTATCTGAAATTAGATATATTAAAATTCAAAAACTCAAAACAATGCATATATACACAAACTTTGCATTGTATGACAAATTTAAAAAGCATATGCTCAACTATCCAGAAAGCAGGGGGACAAACAACCAAAAAATGATGGAAAATACGATGGTAAATACCCTGCGATGGGCTACGCCTCGAGTACAATTGTCACAGCAACCGGGACAAGTCCAAATATATGGAAAAATCTGCCAAGCTGTGATAGGATAAATAGCACGTGGCACGTTTCTGATAAACAATAATATAGAAAGAATAAAACACCATTGGTAAACACCATGTGTATTCTAGTTATTTACGTGTATTTTTCATATAAATACAACATGCAATGTCATAAACTGATTACGCTTTAAAAGTACCTACCAACAATTAGTTAATAGTTGCTTATAGCAGGGGCAATAAAAGTCTCATTCCACACTAAAACATCAAAGGGGACGGCCAATACAGCCCAGATTCACATCCAAATGAAGTTTAGCAGATGGTGGTGATAAATAATATACCCCAGTCAGCATAATCAGCAGCTAAAGAGAGATGTCTATAATAGTAGAGAAAAAACAGAGGAGATAATGACCAACATGTCACCCACTATGATGAAATAGGTAATGAATCCATACGGATAACAGGTCTTACATTTGTGGTGAGACAAAGAAAGCATGCTCCTGGGAGACAGCCCGACACTGTGCACACCTGAAGGCATGGGTTAGTTATAGTGGCTACACACCTGTATCATATGACGCGCATACCTCGGCGCGTCATCCTAGGCCATGATTCTGGGGATTGTAGGCCGCATGTGAACAGTGCGCTGCTCGGATTGTACGTGCGCACCTAGTCAAACGAAAAAAATACATAAATCATGCGATGCGAACGTAGCGGCGCGTCATCCTAAAGCGCGCTGCATTATGGGGATTGTAGGCCACTTGTATAGAAGAGCCATTCGATTTGCGCAAGCGCATTAAAGCCATAAGCTAAATATATACAATGCCTAACTAGTAGATTTGCGAGGGGCGGTACATTGTGACGCCGACATACCATTTTTTGGTTATGTTTGTCCCCCTGCTTTCTGGATAGTTGAGCATATGCTTTTTAAATTTGACATACAATGCAAAGTTTGTGTATATATGCGTTGTTTTGAGTTTTTGAATTTTAATACATCTCATTTCAGATAGTGAGGTTTATTTTGTTCTCTCTTGTTACGTCTTGGAACCTTTTACCGTGTCCTGAGGAAGCCTGTACGGCAAAACGCGTAGACGCGACGCACAAGGGCTCAATGTACAAATTGTATCATTTTATATGATTTTTATCCATTTTGAACACTGTTATACTGTGTATTTTCTATCAATAAAATACATTTTTTTCTACTTTCTTATTTGTTTCCATGCCTAAAAAGTCCGACCTGTTGGTACCTATTTGGTATGCTTTTTGTTTACCAAAAGTACATAAAGACACTTACTCTCCACCGGGACGTCCCATAACCTCAGGACGTGATTCTATTTTTGTTCCTATCGCCCGGTTTCTTGATAAAATTGTGGCTCCCCTTGTGAAAAACATGAAATCTTACATAAAGGACACCAACGATTTTCTATGTAAAGTCAAGGACATTCCACAATGTCTAGGCAATGAAATTTTGGTCACTTGGGATGTCACTAGCTTATACACTTCCATCCCGCATCAAGCTGGCATTGATGCAGTGATGGAATTCATCAGAGGCTGCAATAAGTATTCTGACATGCATCATATTATCAAACAATTACTTTTAGTTCAAAGATCAGTTTTTTGTGCAACTGAAGTGAATTGCGATGGGTTCAAATGTTGCCCCGCCTTATGCTTGTACATTTATGAATGATTTTAAACGTAGATATATATTTCAGAATGATTTATTCACCTGGTGGCTCTATATAGATGATGTTTTTGCTATATTATTATTATACAGGATTTATATAGCGCCAACAGTTTGCGCAGCGCTTAACAAAATAAAGGCAGACATTACAATTACATAACAATTTGGTACAAGAGGAATCAGAGGGCCCTGCTCGTTAGAGCTTACAATCTAAAAAGAAAGGGTCAATTGATACAAGAGGTAATAGCTGTGGGGAATGAGTTGATGGAGGAAGTAAAACAGTGTTAGTTAGAAACAGGATAGGCTTCTTTAAAGAGAAAGGTTTTCAGGGATCGTCTAAAGATGGATAGATTAGGGGACAGTCTGACAGATTAGGGTAGAGAGTTCCAAAGGATGGGAGAAGCTCTGGAGAAATCCTGGAGGCGAGCATGGGAGGAGGTGATAAGGGAGCTAGAGAGCAGGAGGTCTTGGGAGGACCGAAGAGAGCGGCTTGGTTGGTATTTTGGTACTAGGTTAGTGATGTAGCTGGAGGCAGAGTTATGGATGGCTTTGTAAACTATTGTTAGTACTTTGAATTTTATTCGTTGGGTGAGTGGAAGCCAGTGGAGGGATTGGCAGAGAGGGGTGGAGGACACTGAATGGTTGGTAAGGTGGATGAGTCTTGCAGCGGCATTCATTATGGACTGAAGGGGGGATAGTCTATGTAAAGGTAGTCCAATGAGGAGGGAGTTGCAGTAGTCGAGGCGAGAGATAACCAGGGAGTGAGTTAGAAGCTTGGTGGTGTCATTCGTTAAAAAGGGGCGTATTCTGGAAATGTTGCGGAGGCTAAGACGGCATGATTTGGACAGGGATTGTATGTGGATCTGAAAGGACAGTTCAGAGTCTAGGATTACCCCTAGCACCCTGGCATGCGGGGACGGACTGATAGATGTGCCATTGATCTTGACTGGGAAGTCAGGGGAAGGGGCACGTGGAGGAGGAAATATTAAGAGCTCAGTTTTAGACAGATTAAGTTTGAGGAAGTGGTTTGACATCCAGACTGATATGTCTGTTAGTAAATCAGTGATGCGTGAGGAGATTGATGGGGTGAGTTGAGGGGCAGAGAGATAGATCTGGGTGTCATCAGCATATAAATGGTAGTGGAAGCCATGTGAGGCTATCAGCTGACCCAGGGAGGATGTGTAGATTGAGAATAGTAGAGGTCCAAGGATATGGCGGGGCAACATTGAATCTCCATTAGCCTTTGATGCGATGTTGAACAATTTCTGTCAGGAGATGCAATTCAAAATAAACATTGGGGGTGAATCGGTTCCATTTTTGGATAACAAGATAAAAATTGATAATAATCGCAGGGCTCAAAATATCAAGTCCTGAGCTACTAGCCAGGCCTCAAGAGTTACTCGCCTCCAGTTGCCCCACCCAACCCCGCCCTTAAACACACCCAGCCCCTAAACACGCCCTCAAATTATCTCATTAAATGACACTTAAATGTTTTATGCAGAATTAAGTTATAAAAATAAATATTAACAACAAATGTATCCATGCCCACCAATGCAGCCTGCCTGTGCCCAATGCAAGCTGCGTGTGCCCACCAATGCAGCCTGGTCCCACCATCCAGCCTGTGGCCACCATGCAGCCCTTGCCCACCTGTGCAGGGGAGGAGGGGAACAGGAGAGCCACCCTGGATGTTCACAGCGCAGGGAACACAGTGATAACAGCTTTCATTTAAATGTCTGTGTTCCCGCCGCTCAACGTCATATACAGCCCCGCCCCCTGACCTGGGGAACTTTGATGGACAGATCACATGTCCAATTCCGGTGACAGGTGATCTGTCAATCACAGTCCCGGGACCAGGAACCGACAGCGAGCGCCGGTGAACACCGCAATGTGAAATGAAAGCCGTTATCGCTGTGTTCCCCACGCTGCGATGTGAACACCCGGGTGGCTCTCTCTCTTTTCCCCTCCGCGATCTCTGGGAGAAGGACTCCCATTTCGCCCAGGCTCCCCCCCCCCCCCCCTCCAGGCTGTCCTCGCCAGCCCTCAAAATGCACTCGCTAATTGCAAGTAGGCGAGTGCAAATTTTGAGGGCCGATAATCGGATGGAATCTGATTTGTATGTTAAGCCAACAGATGGAAACCAATCATTATTATATGACAGTTAACATATGTGACGGAACGTCCCTACACTCCTCTTGAGTGCGTTCGTCATATCACTTCCTTCCAGTCTGGATACGGATATCAGATATTCCAACCTCTCCCAAGCACCAAACGAGACGACACTTGCTTAGTTGTTCAACATGGACTGTTTTATTACAAAGCCAAACTCACATTTATATACAGTACGAGAGGTAATCCCCCTCCTGCTCATATTACTCTAACAATACACTTGTAACAACTTAACAAACTAATTAACTAATCCCTTTAAGCAGCCGGTGTGACTCATCAGGATTTCACTACAAGTCAGACTTGTGGTCACCGAGCTAAACACAGTTGATTATAAATTATCATAATTACCACCACAAGACATTTCATCACAATAGCAGGAGACCACCAGTAACAGACGGACCGTCTCCTGCATTGTACAGAGGACAATGTGATCAGCTCTCTCAATTAACATCTTGAGTTCATGACACTAGCATCTGAGAGTGTATGTCCCAACAGAATGAGACCACACACACATTATATATACACATATATACAGCATTGAATCTGACTAGGGGTTGGGGTTCTCCTTCACACTGTGCCCCTTAAAATCCAGGGCCCATAAATCGGTTGGCAGGAGGCTCGCATTTAGTCCTCTCAAAAAGCCTGTGTCCCGGCTAGGTCGGTCACAACATCCCCCCCATGTGTTTCGATCAATTATAAGGAGTCCGCTCTTACGGATTAAAAGAATTGTTAGCAATGAGACAGTGAGGAGTAGAAGAATGAAAGATGTGCTTTAAGTTTCAGGAACGAGGATATCCCATTTACATTATTTCACAAGAATTTAAGAGAATAGATCAGGAAGGATTGGATGCCGCTTCAGTAAGACACAGACCACAGATGATGGGATTACCTTTTTTGATGCAATTTCACAGCTATAGCGAGCATGTGTTTAGAATTATTAAGAAGCACTGGCCCCTTTTGAAACGCTCTTACCCACAGGCTGAGGTCTTTCAACAACCACCTTTTAAAAAGCCTTTAGAAGGAATAAAACGTTGCAAGATGCATTGGTGAGATCAGAATATAGACCCAAAGAACATATATCAAAAATCAAGTTTCTAGGCAAGAAAAGGAAAGGGTGTTTCCCCTGCCTGAATTGCATTCAGTGCAAACTTATGCTAAAAGGTGACCATTATATCCATCCCAGAAATGGGGATAGGGTCGCGATAAAGGGATTCTTCACATGTCAATCCTCTTACGTGATCTATATTCTCATCTGTCCTTGCAAATTATTATATGTCGGTAAAACTACCCAGAAGATAAAAGACAGAATCGCACATTGCAGCACCATAAGATTGAAACAGCCAGGTTTGTATCCAGGCATTTTTTGGAGAAAAGGATTTGAGATTCATGGTGCTTGAGGAGGTTCCCCGAGATAAAAGTGGGGGAGATAGAATACTGAAACTCAGACAGCGTGAAGTTTGGTGGATTAACCGGTTACGATCTTTGTATCCGGATGAAATCAATAGAGATTATGATTTATATTTATTTTTGTGAATGATTTAGTTAGTGACTGGGTTGCTTTTCTTGTGTTCTTTTTTCAGATAGAATCACATCTTGATGTATGGGAGCTATGGGACATATCATGGAATGATGGATGAAAATGGGATGAAGTCATGATAAGATTTTTTGATTATTCCATGGTTACATTTTTGTGCATGATGGAAATATATCATTAGGCGATTTTAAATAATTATTGTCTACACTTATTGATACATGTTTTTGATACCAGGAGCTAAAAATTGCATTTATTGTCTTTTTAGTTTGGCTTTTGTAAGCACTTTCCATTTTTATATACTGTATGACACTATTTGATTGATTGTTACATTCTGAAAAACGATTTTTTTTGTTAGAATTAGCTTAGTGGTAACAGATAGGTAAGTGATTGCTAAATGTGTATAGGGTTAATTTACTCAGTGTGCTTTCAATTTTGGAAGCATGGGACACACCTGTGGGGCAACACCCACCTGTGTTTGGTTTAAAAGAAGAAGGTGTTTATAGTATGTTAGACATTGCCAGACAGCCTGAGGAAGAGCAGGGATGCTCCCAACTGTATACGGTAACTGCTGTTGCTGATTTACATGATTTGACAATACCTGATGATTTGTAGATACAGTAACGTTTACTGCATTTGGAGAACGTGTCCCTTTGTCTTTAAATTTTTTTTTAAATATCTCTTTATTCGTTTTTTTTAACATATCCATTATACATTTCACCATTTACATTCATCCCTCTCTTATGATCTTCCATAAAATCCATTCATAGTCATTTCCTCAAATACTACAAAATTATACATATACATTCATATCCCTCTTACCCCCTTTTTTTTTTTCACCCTTTTGGTGTGGCTTGCCCTATCTCCATGCCTTTTTATCCTGATGCCGTTATGGAATTTTCTATCCAGCTTGCCCATACTCTCTCGTATTTCTCTCCATGTCCTCTATTCCAATATGTTTCCCTATATAATGGTAGATTACCATTTACTAAATTTTTCCACTGTATTAATGTTGGGGCTTTCACCTTCTTCCAATTCAGCACTATTGTCTTTCTAGCATAAAAAAAGCAACAGACCCACCTGTATTCTCCTTCCTGGGGATGATATTATTCCCTACTAGTCCCAATAGGCAGATCTCTGCCTCTTGATTTAAAGAGACTGATGTTACTATAGTAATTACTCTCAACACCTCCCTCCAGAATATCACTATCTTTGGACAAGACCAGAATATGTGGATGAAATTTCCTGGGATACCTGCACATCTCCAGCAGTTTTGAGAGTTTGTTGGAAATATTTTGTATAATTTTTATGGCGTATAATAACTTCTATGTATTATTTTAAATTGTATTAATTTATCTCGCAGGGATACTAGTATTTGGAGTGGAGATCTCCATATCCCCTCCCAGTTTTTATCTACTAATGTTGGAACATCTCTTGTCCAGCTTTCACATAGCTTGCTTATATCTGAAAGTGTCGTTTTGGATAAGTAGCTATATTACATTTTTGTCGTCATTTTATATATATATATATATATATATATATATATATACACACATACACACATACACACACACATATATATATATATATATATATATATATATATATATATATATATACACATATATACACACACACACACACACACGTGCTATATTACCATAAGTATTGGGGTGCCTGCTGTTATGGATGAGATACACCAAAATATAATATTTTTCATATAGCCAGGCTTATTAAATCATCACTCCAGGCAAGCTGAAGTCAAGAGACCAAACTTATGATGAAACAGAGTAAACCTAAACAATAATGACCCCTTACACGAAACCAGCCGAGAATGGTCAAATTTGTGTTTTCAGATCCAAGTAACAAAGCCTTTAACCACTTGACTACTGGGCACTTAAACACCCTTAATAACCAGACCAATTTTCAGCTTTCGGTGCACTCACATTTTGAATGACAATTACTCAGTCATACAACACTGTACCCATATGACATTGTTGTCCTTTTTTTCACACAAATAGAGCTTTCTTTTGGTGGTATTTAATCCCCGTTGGGTTTTTTATTTTTTGCGCTATAAAAGAAAAAAGACAGAAAATTTGGTAAAAAAATGAATTTCTTAGTTTCTGTTAAAAAATTTAGCAAATTTGTAATTTTTCTTGATAAATTTTGGCTAAAATTTATACTGCTACATATCTTTGGTAAAAATAAGTACAAATTGGGGTATATTATTTGGTCTTTGTGAAAGTTATAGAGTCCACAAGCTATGGTGCCAATATCTGAAAATTGATCACACCTGAAGTACTGACGGCCTATCTCATTTCTTGAGACCCTAACATGCCAGAAAAGTACAAATACCCCCCAAATTACCCCTTTTTGGAAAGAAGACATTCCAATGTATTTGGAAAGAGGCATGGTGAGTTTTTTGAAGTTGTCATTTTTTCCCACAATTCTTTGCAAAATCAAGATTTTTTTTTCTTTTTTTTTTTTTTCAGAAAATTGTCATATTAGCAGGTTATTTCTCACACACAGCATATGCATAGCACAAATTACACCCCAAAACACATTCTGCTATTACTCCCGAGTATGGCGATACCACATGTGTGAGACTTTTACACAGTGTGGCCACATACAGAGGCCCAACCTGCAGGGAGCACCATCAGGTGTTCTGGAGCACCCAGGCCAATTCTGACATTTCTCTCCTACATTTATTTGCTAGAAAATTACATAGAACCCCAAAACATTATATATATGTTTTTTTTTAGCAAAGACCCTAGAGAATACAATGGCGGTCATCGCAACTTTTTATCTAGCACGGTACTTGCGCAGCAATTTTTCGAACGCGTTTTTTTGGGAAAAAAAAGTTTTGTGCTTTACAAAAAACAAAACTGTAAATTTAGCCCAATGTTTTTGCATAATGTGAAAGATGAAGTTACGCCGAGTAAATAGATACCTAACATGTCACCCTTCAAAATTGCACACACTCGTGGAATGGCGCCAAAATTAGCTACTTAAAAATCCCTATAGGCGGCGCTTTAAAAAATTTTACTGGTTACATGTTTTGAGTTACAGAGGAGGTCTAAGGCCAAAATTATTGTTCTCGCTATAACGTTCGCAGCGATACCGCACATGTGTGGTTTGAACATCGTTTTCATATGTGGGCGGGACTTGCGTATGCGTTCGCTTCTGCATGCGAGCACACGGGGACAGGGGCACTTTCATTTTTTTTTTTTTTATTGTTCATTTTACTTTATTTATTTTAGTTTGACACTTTTTTTCCCCCAAAAAATTTTTTTGATCACTTTTATTCCTATTACAAGGAATGTAAACATCCCTTGTAATAGGAATATGGCATTACAGGTCCTCTTTACAGTGAGATATGGGGTCAATAAGACCCCACATCTAACCTCTAGGCTGGAAAGCCTGAAATAAAGTAAAAAAACGATCCTGGCTTTGATCGTAGCGAGTATCACAGAATATCGCAGGGTATGGCAGAGTATGGCAGAGTATGGCAGAATATGGCAGAATATGGCAGGGTATCCCAGAATATGGCAGGGTATCGCAGGGTATGGCAGGGTATCGCAGGGTATGGCAGAGTATCGCAGGGTATGGCAGAGTATCGCAGGGTATGGCAGAGTATCGCAGGGTATGGCAGAGTATCGCAGGGTATGGCAGAGTATCGCAGGGTATGGCAGAGTATCGCAGGGTATGGCAGAGTATCGCAGGGTATGGCAGAGTATCGCAGGGTATGGCAGAGTATCGCAGGGTATGGCAGAGTATCGCAGGGTATGGCAGAGTATCGCAGGGTATGGCAGAGTATCGCAGGGTATGGCAGAGTATCGCAGGGTATGGCAGAGTATCGCAGGGTATGGCAGAGTATCGCAGGGTATGGCAGAGTATCGCAGGGTATGGCAGAGTATCGCAGGGTATGGCAGAGTATCGCAGGGTATGGCAGAGTATCGCAGGGTATGGCAGAGTATCGCAGGGTATGGCAGAGTATATCGCAGGGTATGGCAGAGTATCGCAGGGTATGGCAGAGTATCGCAGGGTATGGCAGAGTATCGCAGGGTATGGCAGAGTATCGCAGGGTATGGCAGAGTATCGCAGGGTATGGCAGAGTATCGCAGGGTATGGCAGAGTATCGCAGGGTATGGCAGAGTATCGCAGGGTATGGCAGAGTATCGCAGGGTATGGCAGAGTATCGCAGGGTATGGCAGAGTATCGCAGGGTATGGCAGAGTATCGCAGGGTATGGCAGAGTATCGCAGGGTATGGCAGAGTATCGCAGGGTATGGCAGGGTATGGCAGAGTATCGCAGGGTATGGCAGAGTATCGCAGGGTATCGCAGGGTATGGCAGGGTATGGCAGAGTATCGCAGAGTATGGCAGAGTATCGCAGGGTATGGCAGGGTATGGCAGAGTATCGCAGGGTATGGCAGAGTATCGCAGGGTATGGCAGAGTATCGCAGGGTATGGCAGAGTATCGCAGGGTATGGCAGAGTATCGCAGGGTATGGCAGTGTATCGCAGGGTATCGCAGGGTATGGCAGAGTATCGCAGGGTATGGCAGAGTATCGCAGGGTATGGCAGAGTATATGCAGAGTATCGCAGGGTATGGCAGAGTATCGCAGGGTATGGCAGAGTATCGCAGGGTATGGCAGAGTATCGCAGGGTATGGCAGAGTATCGCAGGGTATGGCAGGGTACTGCTGGGTATCCATCCATCCATCCATGCTCAGCCATCCCTCCATACCCTGCAATACCCAGCAATACACTGCAGGCTATTGCTGTGTATCGCAGGGTATGGCAGGGTATGGCAGGGTATGGCAGAGTATGGCAGGGTATGGCAGAGTATGGCAGGGTATGGCAGAGTATGGCAGGGTATGGCAGAGTATCGCAGGGTATGGCAGAGTATCGCAGGGTATGGCAGAGTATCGCAGGGTATGGCAGAGTATCGCAGGGTATGGCAGAGTATCGCAGGGTATGGCAGAGTATCGCAGGGTATGGCAGAGTATCGCAGGGTATGGCAGAGTATCGCAGGGTATGGCAGAGTATCGCAGGGTATGGCAGAGTATCGCAGGGTATGGCAGAGTATCGCAGGGTATGGCAGGGTATCGCAGGGTACTGCTGGGTATCCATCCATCCATCCATGCTCAGCCATCCCTCCATACCCTGCAATACCCAGCAATACACTGCAGGCTATTGCTGTGTATTGCAGGGTATGGAGGGATGGCTGAGCATGGATGGATGGATCGGTGGTGACTGCATGGCAGGGTATGGCAGGGTATGGCAAAGTATGGCAGAGTATCGCAGGGTATGGCAGAGTATCGCAGGGTACTGCTGGGTATCCATCCATCCATGCTCAGCCATCCCTCCATACCCTGCAATACCCAGCAATACACTGCAGGCTATTGCTGTGTATTGCAGGGTATGGAGGGATGGCTGAGCATGGATGGATGGATCGGTGGTGACTGCAGAGCAGGCTGTGGGCACTGCAGATCCCGCCCACAGCACTGCTGCCACCGATCCCTCCCCCTCTCCTCTCACTCTGTACCGATCGGTACAGAGAGAGGAGGAGAGAGGAACCGGCGTCATCAAATGACGCCGGTTTGCTTACATGTGATCGCTCCGTCATTTGACGGAGCGATCACGTAGTAAACGGCCGCGATGAGTGGATCACGGATGTTCTCGAGTGCGCGCCCCAGGGAGCGCGCAAGAGGGGAATTCTGTGAGGCCATTTATCAACGGCCTCTCAGAGTTAAGTAACCGCCCTGTAGCCGTTTTTCGGCTATGGGCCGGTTGTTAACTGGTTAATCAAAGAAAAGGCTTGGGTAAATAACCCCATTGTTTCAAAGGGTGAGATCGCCTCCATAGTAAGAGCCCCATGTTGACTCAGCTTTCCCTCAGACAATGACTGAGATACGAGGTTAATGTTACATCAGAATGACAAACAGGCACAAATATCTGAACATTCAATAATGAATATGTGTCTAAAATTGTCTAAAAGGAGGAATTGTTTGGACAGCTAAACCCCGATTTAAATCTTCATTGAGCCTGTCCAAGGTTCATTTCAAATGCTTGGCATGGTAAATATATGTGATCATAAAATAGAAATTAGGGTTGTCCCGATACCACTTTTTTAAGACCGAGTACAAGTACCGATACTTTTTTTTAAGTACTCGCCGATACCGATTACCGATACTTTTTTTTAATGTCAAGTGACCGTTTTCAAAGCACAATACAGACTAACGATATCTTCTTTATAATTATGAAGAACTGATGGCTGGCACTTATGGGCACTGACTGATGGGCACTGATTTGCAGCACTGTTAGGTGGCACTGACTGATGGACACACATGCAGCAATGATGGCTGGCACTTACTGATGGGCACTGATATGCGGCACTGATGGCTGGCACTTATGGGCACTAATAGGTGGCACTTACTGATGGGCACTGATATGCGGCACTGATGGCTGGCACTTATGGGCACTGATAGGTGGCACTGGTATGTGGCACTGATTTGCAGCACTGACTGCTGGCACTTACTGATGGGCACTGATGGCTGGCACTTATGGGCACTGATAGGTGGCACTGGTATGTGGCACTGATTTGCAGCACTGATAGGTGGCACTGACTGCTGGCACTTACTGATGGGCACTGATATGCGGCATTGATGGCTGGCACTTATGGGCATTGGGCATTGATAGGTGGCACTTATGGGCACTAATATATGGCATGATGATCATGATACAATAAAATCCACAAGTGATGACAAGAGCCCATCTTGATACACCCTGCACTCAGCCTCAGTAAGCATAGTCATAATGCAGCAGCGGACATCTTGTTACACCCAGCCCATATAGTTAGTGAACTATATGGGCTGGGTGTAACAAGATGTCTGCTGCCGCCTTGTGACTGCAGGCTATTGAGGCCGAGTTCAGGGTGTACCAAGATGGGCGTTGCCATGTACAGCCTCTGACGGAGACTCGGGCCGTCACTTCCGTTTACGATTCTGATGGCCAGTCACCGATGTACACAGCTGCACATGGCTACACCCGCCTGTGAGTGACCCACACCCCTGCCAGGCTTAAACAGGCTGCAAGGCTTACCTTCTTGAAGCTCCGCTGCACTCTGACTGTGCCGCGCTCCGCTCCGCCTTCTCCCACCCACTCCGCCCGCCCACTGACTTCCGGTATCGGGTAAAGCATCGGAAGCATTTGCCCGAGTACAAGTACTCAGGCAAATCCTCGGTATCGGCTCCGATACCGATACTAGTATCGGTATCGGTGCATCCCTAATAGAAATATAATATTTCAATATAGAACAAATTAACAATTGTGTAAAGATACCCATCATTGTTGTAAAGACATAGAAACCGTGACCACATCTACATAAAAATACCCATATAACATGTGTTGTCCCAAGACAAATGAGTCTTCATAGGATATGCAGGAGCCATGCATTAATCCATATAAACATCCATTTTGTGTGAAAATGATTAATCAAATTTAAACTAAGTACATTGTATTTTGTACCAGTTGCCAGGATCCCTGAGCAATATAGATATATATTCATTAGCCCCAATATATAGGTAGATGCCCATTATGAAAGAGAACATTTTCTTTTCTCATTAAGATTTTTATTTTCACAAAGTAAAATCATTACAGAAGAATTCACATTAAAGCTAACAAATGTGACTAGTTAACATACCAATGAGACATTGAGAATTTAACAAAGTAAGAAATAAGTATGTAACTTAAGCTGTGACAACTCATTTGTATGCTATATCCCAGAACACTCCAAGAAGGGTAAAACATATTTTCTTTTAACACAAATAGTTAAGAATACATTTTCGGTCCTCAGACACACCTAGTGGCTGAAGATGGAATTACCTGAGCTCACCAGGTAAATCAGAGTTCTCCAACCAATTGAGAATAAGCCAAACCTTCTGGGCTGAGCTTATGATAATTTTATGAGCTTATTGTCCCAGATGGTATAAAGGATGTGGGGACCATAGAGAGGGATCACAGACCCACACACCGGATACACCCCCTAGACGATCAAGAAGCCTGCTGATAATTGACCACTCCCCATCTGGCTGGACCTTGTGACTGGAACTACTCATAATTGGTCGAATATCTTCCCCTTTTAAACTGTTGGTAAGATACAGACCAGACGAATATTAATTTTTTTCTCTCAAAATTGTAGGGATTGTATTGTATAGTTTATGTGTTAACATTATCATGTGCAATGTGTAGGGTAGTTTTTATAATTATTCATTTGCCCATACTGATCGTCTAGGCCAGTGTTTCTCAACTCCAGTCCTCAAGGCGCCCCAACAGGTCATGTTTTTAGGATTTCCCTCAGATGAAAGAGCTCTGGTAATTACTAAGGCAGTGAAACTGATCAAATCATCTGTGCAAAATAATGGAAAGCCTGAAAACATGACCTGCTGGGGCGCCTTGAGGACTGGAGGTGAGAAACACTGGTCTAGGCTATGTGTATTGAAGCGGTGTTTAGGGGGCATTCAGACATAAACTTGAATTACATCAATTTAAATTACTGTGGTCCCAGGGAAAGTATATATCGCCCTATTCAATTTAGTAGCTCTGTTGGATTAATATTTCTTTCAAATTGGCAATATCTATCTATTGACATACTTTGGATTCCTTCCGGCCAGAGAAATTCAGAGGACTGTTTGCCCGAGCGACAAGGGATATTGTGTTCTTGAACGTAAAGCACGATTACCGCACATGTTTTTTCTAACAGAACAATTTGGGATCCCCTGAGTTATTTGTAAAAAAAATATCTGTGTGTGTAAAATATTAATCACCAGAAATTCCAGTTCTGTATGAATTTGTATAACTATAATTGTTAACCACTTAAGGATCGCCTCCTGCACATTTACGTCGGCAGAATGGCACGGCTGGGCACAAGCACGTACAGGTACGTTGCCCTTTAAGAGCCCAGCCTGGGGGCGCGCTCCTGACCGTGGGACCCGCAGACCCGATCGCCGCCGGTGTCCCGTGATTGGGTCACAGAGCTGAAGAACGGGGAGAGATAAGTGTAAACAAACCTCTCCCCGTGCTTACTAGTGAGGCTGTCACTGATCGTCTGTTCCCTGTCATAGGGAAAGACAATTAGTGATGTCACACGCCAAGCCACGCCCCCTACAGTAAAAAAAAAAAAAAAACATAGGTCACACTTAACCCCTACACTGCCCCCTAGTGGTTAACCCCTTCACTGCCAGTGACATTTTTACAATAATCAATGCATTTTTAATCGCACTGATCGCTGTATTAATGCCAATGGTCCCAAAAATGTGTCAAAATTGTCCGACGTGTCCGCCATAATGTCACAGTCACAATAAAAATCGATAATCGCCGACATTACTAGTAAAAATAAATTATTAATAATAATGCTATAAAACTTTCCCCTATTTTGTAGACGTAACTTTTGCGCAAACCAAACAAACGCTTATTGTGATTTTTTTTTACCAAAAATATGTAATTGAATACGTATCCGGCCTAAAATGAGGAAAAAATAATTTTTTAATATTTTTTTGGGGATATTATAGCAAAAAGTTAAAAATATTGCATTTTTTTCAAAATTGTCGCTCTATTTTTGTTTATAGCGCAAAAAATAAAAGCCGCAGAGGTGATCAAATACCACCAAAAGAAAGCTCTATTTGTGGGAAAAAAAGGACGCCAATTTTGTTTGAGAGCCATTTCGCACAACAGCGCAATTGTCAGTTAAAGCGACGCAGTGCCAAATCGCAAAAAGGGGCCTGGTCCTTTAGCTGCAAATTGGTCCGGGGCTTAAGTGGTTAATTAATAAAGTCAAATTATTTACTTATTCGTTTTATTGTGAGACATTTATACATTGGTAAGAAATCCCCATAAATTAACCAACTCAGGAAAAAAAATTGTGGTATGAACTGATTATCTGAACAAAGTTCACAAATTTGCCGTAAGGTTGGAGGCACTGAAAAACAAAACACTGAGATCTTAATTAAGATTCCATACCACACTCAAAACACTGCCTTTACATGAACTTTAATGGCATCCCAGTCTTAGTCCATAGGGTTCAATATTGAGTTGGCCCACCCTTTGCAGCTATAACAGCTTCAACTCTTCTGGGAAGGCTGTCCACAAGGTTTAGGAGTGCGTCTATGGGAATGAGGTCAGGACTCTGCAGGCCGGCAAGTTCCTCCACCCCAAACTCGCTCATCCTCGTCTGTATGGACCTTGCTTTGTGCACTGGCCAAATCATTTGGTGGAGGAGGAATTATGGAGTGGGGTTGTTTTTCAGGGGTTGGGCTTACCTCTTTAGTTCCAGTGAAGGGAAAACTTAAGACGTCATACCAAGACATTTTGGACAATTTCATGCTCCCAACTTTGTGGGAACAGTTTGGGGATGGCCCCTTCCTGTTCCAACATGACTGCGCACCAGTGCACAAACAAGGCCCATAGAGATATAGATGAGAGTGTTTGGGGTAGAGGAACTTGACTGGCCAGCACATAGTAGAGACTGTCTGTGTATACAGCTGGGAGGAGTGCAGGAAGATCATTATGATTCTACTTCTAGTCCTGAATGCCTAGCTAAGTAGGCACCAGCCATCCTCTGTTTAAACTCAGCTATCACTGCACCACCCACGGACTCCCTGTCAAAACAACCCCCCCTCCCCCCCTTCACAGCACTGTCACTCTCAGCTCATTTTGGAGGCACACCCGGAACTTTGCAGCTCTCACAGAGCTCAGTGAGGCCATATACAATGCTATTGATTCCTGAGCCAACAACATCTTTTCACGGCTGTCCCATCATCTACCTTTGAGACCCTGCAGAATATCTCACATCCCTATAGGCGGCTAGTAATACCTTACAACAAACAGGAATTATTATCAATTTCTTCTACTGCACTTCCTGTCTAAGTAATCGTTCCTCCTGTGATGTACCTGTGTTTGTGTAACTCATTATCCAGAAGGGACGCATCATGTTACAAATCCGTATGATGATTAATAGTTATTGCTCAGTGTGCTGGATACATCATTGATATCCCAATCTGGAATGAATACAGCCATCTCTTATATTAATAGAGGCGCTCATGGGCCAAGTGTGTGCTTTTTTGTTTTAGCCAACAACAAAGTTATTTGGTGACAGGTGGAGGATTCATACATTTTTAATGTCTGTTTCTAATTGTCCAATAAACGTTCAATTTTGTTACTGCATAAATGTCTGGGGACACTTTATACCTTCTGTCCTGTGAAAACTCTCCTGTTTGTTACAACTCAATACTGAACCTACAGACTAAGACGCCATTAAAAAAAAAAATCATGTAAAGACAGGCGCCCCAGTACTTTTGGTAATATAGTGTATATAAAATATATAGTTTTAACAAATATTTATTAAACAATATTCAAATCTTCATACAACACTTACCTCAGAATAACAGTTTTAAAGCTTTTCTGAAACAATTCTTCTATTACATGTTTGCTGTCCCGACAAAAAATATCTGCCATGAGCTGCAAGAGCAGCGGACTTCGAGACAACTCCAGTGCATCCAAGAACTGGAACAGTGAACATATTTAGTACCCATTTAAATTACAATAAGCGGATATCAGAATTTTAAATGCCATCCAGGGTCAAAGCCTTCAGTATACCAGGGATAAATGTTTTTACTACTTTCCGACCATAGGATAACACCCTTCTCAGACCTCATCCTTTGGTTAAAGAGGGAGTCCCGCGAAAAAAATGTTTTTTTTAAAAGTCAGCAGCTTCAAATACTGCAGCTGCTGACTTAAAATAAGAAAACTCACCGAACCGTCCCTCGGTCCTCGGATGCTGCCGTCGCCATGTTCGGTATGGGAATAAGGAAATGAAGCCTTGCGGCTTCACTTCCCGGTTCCCTATTGCGAATGAACGAGCCACGCAGCGCAATGAGAAAGGTCCCAGAGACAGCGCGGACCAGTATGTGTCCCATAATATACAGGTATAAGGTACCGGCGCCAATTAATTGTGTTTGGTAATTCTATTAGTTGTTATTTTATTATTATAGTGTGCAGCAGTTTTGAGAATAATATTCACCCACCAGAGATTTAAAACATATGATAAGAAAAAGAAAACCGCGCCACCCTTTACTGTTGTTACCCAATTTTTTTTTTAAAGTGCTATGTGCTCAAAGAAAATATAAGTTACTTTGTTCTCCCTAACTAGGCAAAGTAAAGTATTAGAATTCTAGTTAGTAGTGTGTTTTTACTATCCCTTCATATGGGTACAGAGTGCTAGGTGAAAAAATGCTATGTGCTATTAGCTATTTTCAAATTTAGACCGCATCAATCATGCGTTTTATAAAAAATATATCATCATGGTGCTTTTACAATATTTCAAGATCCATACATCTATAACAGTGATACCGTCAATAATGTGAAAAAAATATAATAAAAAAATAATATTCAATGGTAAATATTAAGTATAAGTATAAAGGTGAAAATAAAAAGTTCCAATCCGTGACACCACCGTGTGTTTGCAGTGCTTCTATTAGACATTCATTGTGCAAAGTCATTCTAGTGTATCCACCACCTGCTATGCAATGGGTCACTCACCACATCAAGGTGAGTGTAGGGCGTATGGTTTATTTCTGGATAGCCAGTCCTATCTGTAGGTTCCTGCAATTTCCTATTTCCTGGTGTGGGGGGTCACCTATGCTCCACTCTCCCCAAAAAAAGATAATAACATATGCCTCCAATGGTGAAGTATGTCTTAAAAACTTTTATTTAAAAAGAAAGCATTTAATAAACTCACATGCTTAGGTGCCTTGCGCTGGCACTGAGCGTTTCCAGCCGTGTGTGTTGCGAGACCCTTTCGCTGGTGTCTCTATGCTGATTTCTCGTTTGTATGTGTACCAAGCCTCTTCCTCACCTGAACCAACTCTACAGGAAGTGACATGTATGCGAAAATACCCAGCAGGAGGCAAGGCACCTAAGCATGCGAGTTTATTAAATGCTTTCTTTTTAAATAAAAGTTCTTAAGACATACTTCACCATTGGAGGCATATGTTATTATCTTTTTTTTGGGAGAGTGGAGCATATGTGACCCCCCACACGAGGAAATAGGACTGGCTATCCAGAAATAAACCATACGCCCTACACTCACCTTGATGTGGTGAGTGACCCATTGCATAGCAGGTGGTGGATACACTAGAATGACTTTGCACAATGAATGTCTAATAGAAGCACTGCAAACACACGGTGGTGTCACGGATTGGAACTTTTTATTTTCACCTTTATACTTATACTTAATATTTACCATTGAATATTATTTTTTTATTATATTTTTTTCACATTATTGACGGTATCACTGTTATAGATGTATGGATCTTGAAATATTGTAAAAGCACCATGATGATATATTTTTTATAAAACGCATGATTGATGCGGTCTAAATTTGAAAATAGCTAATAGCACATAGCATTTTTTCACCTAGCACTCTGTACCCATATGAAGGGATAGTAAAAACACACTACTAACTAGAATTCTAATACTTTACTTTGCCTAGTTAGGGAGAACAAAGTAACTTATATTTTCTTTGAGCACATAGCACTTTAAAAAAAAATTGGGTAACAACAGTAAAGGGTGGCGCGGTTTTCTTTTTCTTATCAGTATGTGTCCCAGCAGACAGCGCGGCGGGACAGGAAGAGGCATAGATTACCGTGGGCTTGCTACAGGGGGCACCCAAGCTGAGTCAGAGCTCCGTGTATCCATTCAGACACGGAGCCCCTACCTAGCCCCGCCCCCTTTCTGCCCTGATTGGCTGAGTGACTGATTGACAGCTGCGGGAGCCAATGGCGCTGCTGCTCTGTCTCAGTCAATCAGGTGGAGTGTCCTGGATGGCTGAGGGGATTGTGGACATCGCTGCAGAGAGAAGGGGCTCAGGTAGGTAATTAGGGGGGTGCTGGGGGGGATGCTACACACAGCAGGATTTCTATCTTAATGCATAAAATACATTAAGATAAAAAACCTTCAGCCTTTACAAATCCTTTAACTATTCACAATTTTTGTCATTTGCTAGCATGTGCAATCCCTTCATATACGTAATACACATTTATATTAAAACAGTTATGGACAATGTCTAAAGACAGAACATTGCATCCACATCCCTGATAGATAGAAAGAAAAAAGGGGAATTCAGATGAGAGACCTGTCCCTTAGTGATGGTTGGGACTTTAAAAGATGCATAAATCTGTCAAGAGGTAAGCACGCCAACTCAAACTAATTTGAAAAAATGCATTTATTATTTTGTAATAAAAATGATTTTTTTCCAATTAGTTTGAGTTGGCGTGCTTACCTCTTGACAGATTTATGCATCTTTTAAAGTCGCAACCATCCCTAAGGGACAGGTCTCTGATCTGAATTCCCCTTTTTTCTTC
Organism: Lithobates sylvaticus; assembly: GCA_028564925.1. Lineage (NCBI taxonomy): Eukaryota > Metazoa > Chordata > Amphibia > Anura > Ranidae > Lithobates > Lithobates sylvaticus. The sequence continues at coordinate 136,895,395 of CM053030.1, read as the reverse complement.
TTTACCAAATACACATAGAAACTATATTGTGCCTATTACATATAACCTGTGTATTTTATATCATGTCATGCTCTATCACAGGACAGAATCTAAACAGTGATATGCATTACTGCACGTCAATTTAGCTAAAGTCAGTAGTTCTTTAACCACTTCAGCCCCGGACCAATTGGCAGCCAAAGGACCAGGCCCCTTTTTGCGATTCAGCACTGCGTTGCTTTAACTGACAATTGCGCGGTCGTGCGACGTGGCTCCCAAACAAAATTGGCGTCCTTTTTTTCCCACAAATAGAGCTTTCTTTTGGTGGTATTTGATCGTCCCTGCGGTTTTTATTTTTTGCGCTATAAACAAAAATAGAGCGACAATTTTGAAAAAAATGCAATATTTTTTACTTTTTGCTATAATAAATATCCCCAAAAAATATATAAAAAAAATTTTTTTTCCTCAGTTTAGGCCGATACGTATTCTTCTACATATTTTTGGTAAAAAAAAAATCGCAATTAGCGATTATTGATTAGTTTGCGCAAAAGTTATAGCGTTTACAAAATAGGGGATAGTTTTATAGCATTTTTATTAATATTTTTTTTTTTATTAGTAATGGCGGCGATCAGCGATTTTTATTGTGACTGCGACATTATGGCGGACACATCGGACATTTTTGACACATTTTTGGGACATTTGTCATTTATACAGAAATCAGTGCTATTTAAATAGCACTGATTCCTATGTAAATGACAGTTGTAGTGAAGGGGTTAACCACTAGGGGGCGGGCAGGCAAATTAAAAGGGGACGTACCCGTACGTGCTTTTGCCTGCCCGTGCCATTCTGTAGACGTATATCTACATGAGGCGGTCGGGAAGCGGTTAAAAAGATTTTTCTGCAGGCTCACTACTCTGGTCACATGTATTTTTTTTAACACACAGAGTTTGGCAAAGACCTCTTACCTTTTTCAAAGTGTCCACATAATTATTATACTTTAAGGTCCCTTTAGGAAGCTCATCAGATCTCATTGGAAAATTAAAGGCCACAAACTGCTCAAGTGTATTTTTTAACTCATCAAGTCTTTCTTCTTTAAGGTTGGTAAAGAAAGGAAGAATTATAATAGTCTGACTCTATAAAAAATATAATATGAAACCATAAGTAAAGTTTAATATTAAATAAAACTTAACAGTATAAAATATACAAGCAACTGGAAAAAATGTTACACGTTTAAAGTGTTTGTTACCCCAACATATCATATTCCCGATATGTGTCTGTTGTACCATGGACTTGTAGGAAAAAGTTCTCTTTGTATTGCTTCCTTTGAAAGAAAATCCCTGGTGTTCCTCCCAGTCTCTCTGTTTTACTATTAAAAACTGACCACACTAAGCAGGAGAGCACACCTTGGTCTCTAACTATGCTGGACACTCAGCCTGCTCTCTTAGGCCCCTTTCACACTGGGGCGGGAGCCACGGCGACGGTAAAGCAGCGCTATATTTAGCGCTGCTTTACCGTCGTTTTAGCCGCGGTATTCGGCCGCTCGCGGGGCTTTTTTACCCCCCGCGAGCGCCCGAAAAAGGGTAAAAATCCCCCGCAAAGTGCCGCCTTAGCAGCACTTTGCAGCGGTATTGCCACGGTATTACCGCGGTGTCCCATTGAAATCAATGGGTAGGAGCGGTATCCAAAGATGCTGCTAGCAGGACTTTTTTACCGTCCTGCTAGCGCACCGCTCCAGTGTGAAAGCCCGCCAGATTTCACACTGGAGTGAATGGGGCCTGATTTTTTCAGGCGGTGTACAGGCGCTATTTTTAGCGCTGTACCGCCTGAAAAACGCCCCAGTGTGAAAGGGGCCTTACAATGATCAGACTTGCCCTGACATGCCTCCATGCACAGCCATTCACTGGGAAGCTCAGGGAAGGAGGAGGGGCCAGAAATATAGCTCGGCAATCTTACCCGGAAGTGTGAGCCAACCAGGTACCTGCTCCCACCACATTTACCCCAAAAAGTGGCAAATGTGGTAATATAGGGATTAGGGGGGGGGGGGACAAACAGAGCTTCCCCTTTTGGCTGGAGCTCCACACATTTGACACACTAAAAAAATCCTGTCCCTACATAATGCTGTACAGAAAAAACATATACATTGGACAGTGAATCTTTTCTTAAAGCAGGTGAAGGTTTTACACTGAAAAAAATAAATAAATAAAAATGGCTAGCATGGATGCTTAGAATCAATAAGCTTCTCTCATGATTAGAGTAAACAAAAATACCCTATATTTTTTTCCACCCACTTGAAAAACAAACTTTAATTTAATTCCCAATTAAGAAAATTAAACATTTGAATGTGTGAAATTTACAAAACCAGCTGATGAGAATCGGAAAACCAAGAGGTGTCTCATCATGAACTGGCGCACATAATTAAAGTAAATAATCAGTCAAAATTCTATCATGTACAAAATGACAATACACCCAATTATTTTCACATGCTTGGAGATAGAGCTATGTTTGTTCAGCATTCACAGCTTAGGTAAACAGTAAAAAAGACAAATACTTCATAACCATTGGGTTGCCAACATTAGCAATCATTCCAACTGATGCATTGCTTTGGTTGCAAAAGATGCAATTCTACTATAATACACAACAAATGATAGTCATCAGAAGACCCAGTTTTCCATTGTATAATATATCAGTGATTTTCATTCCCATATACTGGAAAATGATTGGTGGCTTGAACATCTCCAACCTACAATAACACAGTGAAATTCATAAAGCGTGTACAAAACTCTTTAGAATTCCATTACACCTCCACGCCACAAGTGCCAGTGCTTACGGCAGATTTGTGTACCGGTCAGGACAGTGTCCATGTCCTTTTCCCAGTGCAACTCGCCAGCGTTGAGCCTGATAAAATCACAGGCTCACTGTTACTAACCTCCCCCCAGCCACTGCAACTGTCACACAGACAGGTGCATCAGTCAAGATGTTCTGTTGAAGGTTGGGCAGAGTCTAAAGTGGAACTCTAATGCTCCATGTACACTATCAGCCCCTAAAAATGAGTTTAAGAGCTTTTGGCGTTTTTTGGGCAAATCTCCTAAACACAACTCAACTCAATAAAAGACCGCCGGCCACAAAATCGCAGTAAAATTGCAGAATGATTTTGCATTTTCCTGCGGCCAGTGGTCAAAGTAGTTCAAGTGTACATGAAGCCCAAGACTAGTACCCCATCAGGTTTGCCTGCCTTGTGACCAACAACGAAGACAGTGGATGGATTACTTATCTGCTATTGGACTGAAAGCTGTCAAAAAACAAGGCAGGTGGACCTGATTGGAATCTAGTCTCAGTTCCCCATCAGGCTTCACCCACTGTCACCGTGCCCCTACATCACTGATTGCTAGGACACTGTAGGCTATGTATCTGACAGTGTAAAATCAAGCAATGCATCATCCATAGTTCAATTAAGCTGACAGCTGGGAGATCCCTGTCACTGTCCAAATATGGCCATTGGCATATCTGAGTAATGATATCAGCCAGCATCTAGCAACAGGTTTTTAAAGTGGCGGTAATAAGAACTACCTGAATATGTCACACGTACTGGGAACCCTAATGGAACGGTCACAAGGCAGTCCTGAATTAGGAACAGGTTGTTTTAAAGGGACCCCACCACTAAAAGTGATGTAAATGTTTTATTGGATCCCCCTCCTAATACAAACCAATTACAAAAAAGTTGAAACACTGTCTAAAATCTAACTTTTGCACATCTGGAAAGCCACCATCGATGATGAAGATATATATCCAGGTTTTAGAGCAGCATATGCTCCCAACCAATGACATCTTTTTCAGTGAAGACCTTGCATATTTCAGCAGAACAATGCTAAATCGCATACTGCATCTATAACATGATGGCTTCGTAGTACAAGAGTCTAAGTGCTTAACTGGCCGGCCTGCAGTCCAGACCTTACACAAATTGAAAATATTTGGTACATCAAGAAACTAAAAATAGCACGAAGAAGACCCAGGACTGTTGAGCAGCTAGAATCCTATCAGGCACGAATAGGACAACAATCCTTTCCCAAAACTTCAGCAACTGGTCTCATCAGTTCTCAGAGGTTTACAAAGCATGTTGTTAAAGAAGAGGGGATGCTAGACCACGGCAAACATGGTCCTGCCACAACTTTTATGAAATGTGTTGCTGCCATTAATTTCAACTGTACCTTTGTTTTTACTTAAAATACTCTATTTTCTCAGTTTAAACATATTATATGTTTTGTATTGTGAATAAAATATGGGTTTATGATATCTGCAAATTCTGTTTTATGTAGATTTTACACAGCGTCACAACTTTTTTGGAATTAGGATTGTATTTACAAAATGATGGGTTGCAGTACATGTATGTGGCGTCAATACGAAGGCACAACACTGTATTAAGATGGCATGTGTGATATTACTATCTGGAAGAGAGAGGTCAAAAGTAAGGACAAACCTTCAAATTAAGGCCAAGCTTTTGATCAGTTAGAAGGTTTATGTAAGTCTTAAATACACTGCTGAAAGCTGGATGGCTTGTATCAAAAGAAACAGAAGAATCAATCTGAAATTAAACATAGAAAAAGATTAAACTATACATGCATATCTTCAAAAACTATAGAATAGTACAGACAAAAACTCATGTGACCCAACATTATTTCTTATTTAAACTTTTGGATTGGATAAGAGTTAGAACCTGTTAACAGGCTTTACTGGTGACTTGTTCCTGAATTGGGGAGGTTTCCAGCCACTGCTTCTCTGTTCAGGGTATCAGTATTAAAAGAAAAGAAAGCGAGTGGAAGAAGCAAGCATATAAACTTGATGTTCTAACATTTCATTGCTTTATTCAAAACGAAAGTAAAAAAAAAAATAGCTGCAGTTGAGATTTAACACTTGTCTAGGCTTCTTTTATTATACAAATGAACTGATATCCTAAACTAGACCCCCAGAATTTTGGACTATCCTGCAATGACGTGCCTCTTACAACCACTGAGAGTCACGATAAAGGGAGGATTTACCAAACAAAGTTCTCGCTGCTGGGAAAATAGGGGGTCACTTATGCTGCATATCTAAAATATTTATATGAATATATTCTTACTTATAAAAGGTAAAAGCTACCGAGATAAAACTGCCATTTTTTTAAATGTTACTGCACCTTTGAGCCAAACCTTCTTGGGTTCGGTTAGCAGGAGGTTTCACAAGCCCCATCGCAGCCAAATCTTTATGGGCCCGTTCACACCACATGCAGTCCAGTGCGTTTTTGTTCTGCATCAAAAATGCATGGAAAGAAGGCTATATGGTTTCCAATGGCATAGTTCACACCAGTTCAGTCAGTTCCAGGGCTTTTTCAGTTCCAGAAAAAGTAAAAGTACAGCAGGCTGCATTTTTCCTGCACTGGAACGCAGTGAAAGCATCAAAAACACACTGAAACGCACTGGACCTTAGTATAGTGAGAGAAAAAAAACGGGAAAAGATATAAAAAAGCACCTGGAATGCATCCAGAAACGCGTTAAAAACGTGCATGCATAAACGCATCAGAAACTGATCTAGAGTGCGTTTTTGTGGTGTGAATCGGCCCTAAAAATAAGTTCTGGTCATTTTCAAGGTCAAGAGGCAGAGGACTGTTAAACAAATGGCATGGTGGGCTGGGCACTACCCTGTGGGGGTCAAATACCAATGCAATTTTTTTGGCAGAGAGCAAAGATTTTATTAACTCTTTAAGTGAAACATTAAGAATGTAAAATTCCTTTAATAACATGTTTAAGAGCCGGTTCACACCAGGGCGACTCAGGATCCAACTTCAGGGTGCCCCGAGACGCCCCAAGTCGTCCCAAGTCGCGCTGTAATGTTAGTCTATGGAGCCGTCTCAATGCACACTACTGAAGTCGCTCCGACTTCAAAAAAGGTTCCTGCACTACTTCAATCCGACTTCTAGGCGACTTGTACCCATTGATTCCAATGGAAGTCGCCTCCAAGTCGGATCTCCATGTATATTGACGCGACAGTGTCGCCTTGAGGGGGAACTCCACACCAAATTTTAAATAACAAAACCGGCATGGGTTCCCCCTCCAGGAGCATACCAGGCCCTTGGGTCTGGTATGGATTTTAAGGGGAACCCCCCTACGCCGAAAAAACGGCGTGGGGGCCCCCCAAAATCCATACCAGACCCTTATCCGAGCACGCAGCCTGGCAGGTCAGGAAAGGGGTGGGGACGAGCGAGCGCCCCCCCTCCTCCTGAAACAAACCAGGCCGCATGCCCTCAACATGGGGGGTGGGAGCCCTGCGGCCCCCCCCCACCCCAAAGCACATTGTCCCCATGTTGATGAGGACAAGGGCCTCTTCCCGACAACCCTGGCCGTTGGTTGTCGGGGTCTGCGGGCGGGGGGCTTATCGGAATCCGGGAGCCCCCTTTAATAAGGGGGCCCCAGATCCCGGCCCCCCACCCTATGTGAATGTGTATGGGGTACATCGTACCCCTACCCATTCACCTGGGGAAAGAAAGCGTCAATAAATAAAAAAAAAAAACAACACAGGTTTTTAAAGTAATTTATTAATCAGCCCCGGGGGTCTTCTTCTGACTTCGGGGGCCTTCTTCCGACTTCTCCGCTCTGTTCGGCCTCTTCTCCCGCTCTCCGGCGTCGTCGCCCGCTCTTCTGCCGGCTCCTCCGCTATCTTCTTGCAGCTCTTTTACCAGCGGGGGAGCCGGTCCTTCTTCCTTCTTCTCTCTTCCCCCGATGTTGACACGACGCTCTCTCCCGCTGTAATGCCGTGTGAGCGATGCGCGATGACTTATATAGGAATGGGGCGGGGTCACCGGGTGATGTGACACAGTGGCCCCGCCCTCTATGACGTCACAGTCCCAGCATGCCTCGGGACCAGACGTGTGACATCACCCGGTGACCCCCGCCCCATTCCTATACAAGTCATCGCGCAGCGCTCACGCGGCATTACAGCGGGAGAGAGCGTCGTGTCAACATCGGAAGAAGAAAGAAGAGGGAAGAGGGAAGAGGGAAGAAGGACCGGCTCCCCCGCTGGTAAAAGAGCTGCAAGAAGATAGCGGAGGAGCCGGCAGAAAAGCGGGAGAAGAGGCCGAACAGCGCGGAGAAGTCGGAAGAAGGCCCCCGAAGTCGGAAGAAGACCCCGGAGCTGATTAATAAATTACTTTAAAAACCTGTGTTGTGTTTTTTTTTTATTGACGCTTTCTTTCCCCAGGTGAATGGGTAGGGGTACAATGTACCCCATACGCATTCACATAGGGTGGGGGGCCGGGATCTGGGGCCCCCTCGTTAAAGGGTGCTCCCGATATCCGATAAGTCCCCCGCCCGCAGACCCCGACAACCAATGGCCAGGGTTGTCGGGAAGAGGCCCTTGTCCTCATCAACATGGGGACAAGGTGCTTTGAGGTGGGGGGGCCACGGGGCGCCCCCTTCCCCAAAGCACCCACCCCCCATGTTGAGGGCACGCAGCCTGGTACGGTTTAGGAGGGGGGACGCTCGCTCGTCCCCACCCCTTTCCTGACCGGCCAGGCTGCGTGCTCGGATAAGGGTCTGGTATGGACTTTGGGGGGACCCCCACGCCGTTTTTTCGGCATAGGGGGTTTCCCTTAAAATCCATACCAGACCTAAGGGCCTGGTATGCTCCTGGAGGGGGAACCCATGCCAGTTTTTTATTTAAAATTTGGCATGGAGTTCCCCCTCCAGAGCTGATTATTCTCTGATTGGCCACGGCCAAAATCGCCTGGCCTGGGGCGACTTAAAGTCGTGTTGTAAGTCGCCCCAAGTCATGTTGAAGTCGCTCCAAGTCGTGTCGTTATTCATACTCAAGTCGTGTCCAAGTTGCCTCCAAAAGTCGCGCTGGAAGTCGTGTTGCCCCAGTGTGAACCGGCTCTTAGGGATGCACTGAATTTGTCTGTGAAATGGTGTATCTGTATGATGCATACAACCTACTACAGCAAAAGTAACAATTTGAAAGAAAAAACAATTCAATGAAAATTGCTGGTAAATGACAGCTTCTGGCCGCTTTTTTCTTGTAAATCAATAGCTAAAGATTTCTATCATATATACCAGACCTTTATCCGATCTTGTAGCAGGCCACATGCCCTCAATATGGGGAGGGTACCTTGTCGAAGGGGGAGGGGGGGGGGCAACATGGCAAAACACTGTTTCAATGCTGATGAGGGCAAGTGACCGTCCCCTCAGCCCTGGCCCAGTGGTTGTGGAGGGTCTGCTAATGGCAGGCATATTGGAATCTGGAAATGCCCTTTAAAATAAGGGCAGCCTTATTACCGCTGCTAAATGTACCTCTTTCTGCTGCAATAAAGGTATGTGGGCAGGAAATACCCCATTTAGTTCAGACCATCACTAAATGTCAAACAGGCAAAATTCAGACAGGTTTTGTCCAAACTTGAAGCCCATCGTTATTTGTGATATGATATCTCAATGGATATTGGACAGATGAGTTTCAGACTATACCAAATTGTATAATAACACAAGCACACTTGTTGCAAATAAACAGCTAATAAGCAATCACTACACATTAAACAAAAACAAAAAAGTACCTGTAGTACTTTAGCAAGTAATGTCAGCACTGCCATTTTGCTTTCAGGTGAAGAATCTTTGTCCCACCAGCTCTCTAGTTTCAGCCAGTTTTGCAAGACAACATTTACCAAATCAACACCTTGTTGTTTTCGGATTGTACGTTGTTTAAAACTTTGATCAAGCATGCCATTCAAAATAGTGCTCACCTTGAAAAAAAAAAAAAAAAAAAGGATTTTTTCACAATCCTGACCATATAATGTTCCATGCCCAGGATTTGAACCTAAAATACAATACAAATCCAACAGGGGGAGGCGGACAATGTCATGTCTGCTGTGACAGGTATGCAAATATGGGAAATCTCAGAAATAGCTATGAGACATATAAGAAAGAATGACAGAGTTTACCCTCTTCAGCATCTGCCAGAAATTAAAGTGGTTTTCTTTACCCTAATGCATTCTCTGCATTAAAAGGTAAAAAAATAAAAAATAATCACCTCTCATGCTCCAGCGCTGTCCCAGCTGCAGTGCCGCTGCTCTCTTCCTGGTCTCACAGGAGATTCTGAGAGCACGGCTCATGAGGGCACCCCCACAGATGCCCCCATAACACAAGGCTTGGTAGAGAGGTACGAGAGGAAGAAGGAGCGAACCAGTGCTGGAGGGGGACTCCTGAAAAGGAGGTAAGGGACCGCTCTGTACAATGTCATTACGCCACAGCAGGCAAGCATAACTGTTTATTATTACCAAAAAATAAATAAATTTAATACCACTTTAAAAACAAACAATCAGTTTTGTGAGGACTGACTTTTTAAAAGAAAAATGTAATGAGAGAAATACAGAGGTTGCCACTGCTGACCTCAATCCTAACCCTTTTGCTACCAGAGTTAATGAAACCTAAGTGCCCAGGCAAATATAGCAGTGACAGTATGAAGTTGATTTACTAAAAAATGGAGAGTGCAAAATCCAGTGCAGCTTCCAGTTTTGTTTTTTTGTCAAAGCTTAATTGAACAAACTGAAGTTAGACCATGAACAACCAGATTTTGCCCTCTCCAGTTTTAGTAAATCAACCCCCATGTGCCAGTAAACTTGACTATAACTCTACAATGTATTTCTAGTACTCTGCTGCAACATTCTAATGGTATGGAGTAGTGTGGCATTTTGCAGTCAACTGGCTGCCTCCGACTTCAGAAGAGAATGCAGCCAGTGAAATCAGAATACCACCACATGCCTACATAAAATTACAGTGAAATTTATATTATTAGCCTTTTCCCACCTGCATTAAGATCAAATGTATGTTAGCGAGTTACCACACATTGCAATGCACTGCAAAACAAATTGGGTGTCTTAGTGCAATTTAGAATGAAATGTACTCCAATGTACTGACACATATATGGTGCGATAAAATGTGTTGCTGTAACGCACATGTTACTGCAGAGAATAGGTGTGTCTTAAAGTGCAAACTAGTATTAAATATGAGCCTTCTATTTTTCTTGATTCAGACCTACTTAGCTCTGATATGTTGAAAAAGTAGAAATGCCAAAAATAGGAACAATGTGGCCCATATTTGATAGCAATAATGCAAACTCTTGGTTTTAGATATAAGATGGAAGTAATAGAAGAGTTGTACAATATACAGAATTGGATCATACTACCATTTTAGGGTTTTCTGTAGAAGATTTCAGCACATGGGCCACTACAGTGTCCAGATTTTTCAAAAGCTCAGTGTTGATTGTTTCAGAAAACAAACTGTAGAAATATTCCCCATGGGAAAAGTTAATGAAACTTCTTTGTGAACTTCCTGATAAAGGCACTGACAGCACCAATGTGTTCAGTAACAGGCTTACAAGTTCTTCACTCTGAAATGGAAAGATGCATTGTTTATAAAGAGGGAAAAGTATTAAATGTACTACTATTTTGTTGTCTTGTTATTATATTAAATATTATCTAAAATAAAAATTTTTTGGAAATGAGAATTTTTAAGAAAAAAATCACGAAGGAAAGCATAAAGATCCTCTACATGATTCATATTAAAAAGGTGTAGAAAATACAGTGCAATTTTCTAACTTTAATTGACATACCGTATATACTTGAGTACAAGCCGAGTTTTTCAGCACATTTTGTTGTGCTGAAAATGCCCCCCTCGACTTATACTCGAGTCAAGCATTTTTCTGCTGCAGAAAATGACATTTTACGAACCGACTTTGGGGCCTCGTATCTCAGGACCTCTTGGTGCTTGGAACCCCAAATTTGGTGTGCAAACACAGTGGAACTAGCACTACAACATATCCAAGCTGGGGTTCCTAGCACCAAGTGGCCTTGAGATACGGTTCGGAAAATGTCATTCTCTGCTGCAGAAAAGTGCTTGACATTTTGGATAGGTTGTAGTACTAGTTCCACTGGGTTTGCACACCAAATTGGGGGTTCCTAGCACTAAGTGGCCCCGAGATAAGGTGCCCCAAAGTCGGTCAACTGTGTCCATCTGCAGCAATGTCATTTTGGGACCCTTTGGGTCCAGAAACCCCAAATTTTGGCTGCAGCTAGGGGGCATCTAGGAACCCTTAACTACCAAGTTTGAAGTTCGGGGACCTATGGTTCCAAATGGACACAGTGAGGCTGCAAATGGGCATTGTTAACCCTCTTTTCCACTTACAGTAGCTGCGCAATTCTCACCCTAGGCTTATACTCGAGTCAATAAGTTTTCCCAGTTTTTTGTGGTAAAATTGGGTGCCTCGGCTTATATTCGGGTCGGCTTATACAAGTATATACGGTAAGTAGACCATTTATTTTAGCCTTTACAATAAGTATTGCTATGGTTCTCTGCATCTCCACACAGAAAAAGAGTGCAGTGAGCCAATGTTTGGTCATTCTTTGGAAAGATTCTAAAGCAGAAAAGCGGGAATTCACTGCCTCGCCTGCAGCCTCCAACGTTGATTCCCTAGATTCCACAACCTGCAAGTGTTCTCGCACATCAGTTATCTCCTTACAGAGTACTCACTCGAGACGTTGAGCCAGACTTTCCAAATCCACACTAGTTGGAATTACTTCCAGATCCTGTTTGGTGGGGAGCGAGTGCAAAAAACTCTGGATCAGTAGTCCATGGCCGAGGGGGTGGTGGCAGTACCAGATCTGGACTATGTACAGTGCCTTGAAAAAGTACTCATACCCCTTGACATTTTTCACATTCATGTTACAACCAAAAACATAAATGTCTTTTTTTGTGAGTTTGTGATTTTATGTGATAGACCAACACAAAGTGGCACATAATTGTGAAGTGAAAGGAAAATGATAAATGGTTTTTAAAATTTGTTCCAAATAAATATGTGAAAAGTGTAGCATGCAAGTCTTTTTAGGGATGTCCCTATAGAGTGACATTTTTGCATTCTTCTTTGCAAAATAGCTTGAGCTCTGTCAGATTGGATGGAGAGCATCTGTGAACAGCAATTAAAGTCTTGCCACAGATTCTCAATTGGATTTAGGTCTTGAATTTGACTGGGCCATTCCAACACATGAATATGCTTTGATCTAAACAATTCCATTGTAGCTCTGGCTGTATGTTTAGGTTCATTGTCCTGCTGGAAGTCTTTTGCAGACTCAAACAGGTTTTCTTCTAAGATTTCCCTGTATTTGGCTCCATCCATCTTCCCATGAACTCCGATCAGCTTCTCTGTCCCTGATAAAGAAAAGCATCCCCAAAACATGATTCTGCCACCACCATGTTTCACAGTGGGGATGGTGTGTGTGCAGCGTTCGTTTTCTTCCACCGCACATAGAGTTTTGAAGTTTACATTCATTTAGAAGTTTAATGCTTCCGAGCATGCGTCGAATTGTTTCCGAGCATGCGTCGGAATTTTGCGTGTCAGAATTGCATACACACGATCGGAAAATGGTTGAACACGTTCTCAATCCAAAGTCCGTCGGAAATTCCGACAGAAAAAGACCGATGGGCATACATACGGTTGGAAAATCCGTTGAAAAGCTCCCATCGGACTGTTTCCATCGGAAATTCCGACCGTGTGTACGTGGCATAATAGTTGCCCCGTGGACAGATTCTTCCCACCTGAGCTGTGGAACTCTGCAGCTCCTCCAGAGTTACCATGGGCCTCTTGGCTGCTTCTCTGATTAATGCTCTCCTTGAACGGCCTGTCAGTTTAGGTGGACGGCCATGTCTTGGTAGGTTTGCAGTTGTGACATACTCTTTCCATTTTTGGATGATGAATTGAACAGTGCTCTGTTAGATGGTCAAAGCTTGTGATATTTTTAAAAAAAAAAACCTAACCCGCTTTAAACTTCTCCACAATTTTATCCCTGACCTGTCTGGTGTTTTTCTTGGCCCTCATGAAGCTGTTTATTCACTAAGGTTCTCTAACAAACATCTGAGGGCTTCACAGAAAAGCTGTATTTATACTAAGATTACTTTACACACAAGTGGACTATTTACAAAATAGGTGACTTCTGAAGGCAATTGATTCCACTAGATTTTAGTTAGGGGTATCAGAATATAGGGGGCTGAATACACTGGTACGCCACACTTTTCATATATTTATTTGTAAAAGATTTTGAAAACCATTGATAATTTTCATTCTACTTCACAATTATGTGCCACTTTGTGCTGTTCTATCACATAAAATCCCCAAAAAATACATATACGTTTTTGGTTGTAACATGACAAAATGTGGAAAATGTCAAGGGGTATGAATACTTTTTCAAGGCACTGTAGCAGTGTCTCCCTGGGATGACTGGGTTGTAGAGACTATCGTGGAAGTAACTGTGGCTAATATAGCTGATGTAGACATGATAGGGGCTGATAAGGTTAAAGTAGATCGTATAACGGTTCATTTTCCAGCCACTGTAAGGCTGGCCGTATATTATACAATTTCTTTGTACAATTTTCCTTTCGATTTACCAAAACCATATAATATCAGGTCAAAGAAAAGAACACTTTCAATTTGTATGCAATCAGACAGGCCCTTGCACTACATAGTTGAAGGTAAATCTAAAGGAAATTAAATAAGAAAATTGTATAATGTATGGCCAGCCTTGCAGTTTGCTGGATCATCAACCATTACACGATCTACTTTAACCTTATTAGCCCCCATCATGTCTACAACAGCTATATTAGCCACAATTACTTCCACAATAGTTTAACTATATAATGTATGGCAGGCGAGCTTAAGGTAATAGATTTAGCTGTTACAGTTGGTGTCATTATTGATATGCTGTTTATGTTCCTGTGTCCCCTGTGATCCCTGTATCACTATTGTGAGTGGGTCATTTGTCAAACTCTGCGTTACAGAGATGGTTGCCAATACAGAAATTTCCAGGAGTTATCTAACCATGCCAGCTGCTCTCGTCCTCTCTCACATTACTGAGAGTAGCGAAGGGGTCTAACAAATGTGGGGCCAATAGCCATCTTACTGGGGTGTCCTAAGGGTTCTTGGGTTGGAAACTTTTACAGTTTTTGTTGACATGCTTGTTTGATCTTATACATTGAGTGTTCTGGAGTTTGTTTTTTTTAAATGTCGAAATGTTTTTAACCACTTAATAACCGGCCAATAGCTGAATGACGGCTACAGGGCGGTTTGTTAACTCTGGGAGGGTGTACTAGGACTTCCTCCCAGAATTCCACTCTTGCGCGCCCCCTGGGGGGGGGGGGACCTGAGAACTTCCATGACCGCCGGGTCAAGAGGACCCGGCGCATCACGGATCACGGTGAACGGCAGCTGATCGCGGCCGTTTACCACGCGATTGCTCCATCAAATGACGGAGCGATCACATGTAAAAAAAACGGCGTGATTTACGGTTCCTCCCTCCCCTCTCCGTCCCGTGTGAGCGGAGAGGGGAGAGATTGGTGGCAGCAGCGCTGTGGCCTGCTTTTGTAGTGCCCACAGCACTGCACAGTGACAAATCCATCCATCCATGCTCACCCAGCCATACCCACCCACCCATCCATCCTCTGCATACCCACCCATCCATCCATACTCTGCATACCCATCCATCCATCCATACTCTGCATACCCATCCATCCATCCATACTCTGCATACCCATCCATCCATCCATACTCTGCATACCCATCCATCCATCCATACTCTGCATACTCACCCATCCTCAGCATACTCATCCATCCATGCTCAGCCATCTCATCCACCCCCATCCATAATTAGCCATACCCATCCATACTCAGCCATACCCAGCCATCCCATTTATACCCAGCCGTACCCAGCCATCCCCATTCATGCTCATCCATGCAACTACAGTGCCTCACAAAAGTGTAATAGGTAGTCAAATTAGAACACCTGATGGTGCTCCCTGCATGTTGGTCCTCTGTATGTGGCCACACTGTGGAAAAGTCTCACACATGTGGTATTGCCATACTCAGGAGGAGTAGGAGAATCTATTTTGGGGTGTAATTTTTGGTATGTACATGATATGTGTTAGAAATATTGTGTGAATGGACAATGTTGTGTTAAAAAAAAAAAAAATGCATTTTCATTTTCTTTACACATTTTCCAAAAACTTGTAGAAAAAAATGACATGTTCAAAAGACTCGATATGCCTCATAGATTATACATTGGGTTGTTTTCTTTCCAAAATGGGGTCATTTTTGGGCATTTCCATTGTCCTGGTTCTCCAGGGCCTTTAAAAGTGTAAGAGGTAGTCAAGAAATTATATGTGTAATTTATGCTCCAAGAACGCCTGATGGCGCTCCCTGCATGTTGGGCCTCTGTATGTGGCCAGGCTGTGTAAAAGTCTCACACATGTGGTATCGCAATACTGAGTAATTGTCATTCAAAATGTGAGAGCACCGAAAGCTGAAAATTGGTCTGGTTATTTAGGGGGTTTAAGTGCCCAGTGGTCAAGTGGTTAAATAGTACACCATGAGGCGGTTTTGTCCTTCTTTCTGATTTGTATGGTTGGGAATCTGACTCCTGGAGGGATTATCCATGAGGGGGGACTATGGTTAAGCCATCATTTCTAAGAAGCCTGTTGGGAATATGACCTGTTCAGTGGGTGATTGATCGCTGTTTGATCTCTTTTAAATTAGGTGGTCCACAATTGAGGGTAAGAGGCTCAGTGCGCTGTGGTGTAGGTGGAGGACTCTTCTTACCACTACTTTATGATAGTATATGCACACCTGAGGTGCCTTCCATGTGTCTAAATACACTTGTGTGGACATTTCTGAAAGAATTTGTATCTATTCCAAAAAGCTGCTTTTATCAAGTGTTTTTTTTTCCCATAAAGATTTTTTATTAAAGATATTGAAAGACATTACAGATGTATCAATACAGAAGAGTAGGGCTCCAACTGGAGTGCTAACAGAGGTTATACATCCTCAACATATTTGACAAGGTACTCCTTGCATAATGTATATTCAATATTCTCGACATGACAAGGCATAAAGAGCATTTTAAGACATTCTTAAATTGTATAGTTTGTGTAAGGAATTGCATATGCTTGTTGACCTGTCAAGGTCACATGAAAGTCGGGGCCCCTAGCCCGATTCACGGCCTGTTCACTGCATGTCTGCATATCCTGAGAAGAGTGCTATCAAGTGTTTTTACTAATACCTAAAGCGCAGGTGGATCATTTATATTGGTATGTGATTTACATACTTTTATTTTTCAGTAGCTTTCCATATGTGTGTTGTTGGATTTAATATTTCTGCGGTTCACTTCCTGTTTTGCTACAAGCCAGATTGCCAAGTTGGAATGAAGCAAGCTTTGTATTCAGAAGCAATGACTGGGCCCACCTGCGGTGAAGAGGGCTCCAGGCTAGAGACACAGCCCCTGAGTGGAGAGTACAGTTTACTTCCTGGATCACCTTTTGCTGGTGTTCATTGGGTGCGAAGCAAGGGGGGGGGAGTCTTGAATGAGTGAGCTTGGTAAAAGGAATTCGCAGAGAGCTCTTCTCTCTGTTTTTCATTCTGTTTGCTGGAAAGCATGTCTTGAGAAGGTCTCTCTGCTGAGCGGCCATTTTTGAGGCCTAGCCATGTGGACGTCTCTCCCATTCCATCTCCGCTACCATATGTGATAAGTATCTTTGATATTCTTGTATTATGTGATTTGATTGTAAACTTTGTGATATTGTAATATCTTTTAATACTTTATGTTAGCGTTCCTGATTCTTGGGAAATAAATAAGATAGTGTTACTAGCAGCAATTTGTGTTTGGTTTCATAGCTAACCTCGTATTATTGTGATACTAACAGTAGCATGCGCTCATAGGTTTAACAGACTAACAACATTATAGGGACTAGACAAATTAATACAGATATAATTAGTATATCGCGTATATCATGTGTAATCTGTGAGCATCAGTATCAAATCAAATGTATTATTCTAAATTTGAACAGTCCAACCTAAAAGGTATATTCCATATTTAAAGTCCTTTGCAGAGTTACCTTTCCACCGAAACTAAAAGCCAGTTGTAGAATGCCATCAGCAAGACGTTTACTGCTGATATCTAGGGATGGAAGGGACTTTCTCTCATCACCAGGAGCAATACCTTTATACACAACCAACAGAAGTTTGGATCCAACAGAAAAGCTGAGCTTTGTAGCCTAGAAAGAAGAGTAAAATGATAATAAACTGTATGTATGAAAACCATGAAAGCACGGTGCAACCACCTTGCACATGTTGCACAGTTTCTTGAATCTCAAAAACAGAAGTTGTTTTCAGAGAGCTGCCAACTGATACAGTGTCTCTGAAATAGGGGAACAGTTTACAAAGCTGGTGTATGCATACAGTATACCACCTGCCTCCAGCCAATTACAAGCAGGGTCATCAATAAAACCTGAATTCCGTAGGTAAATCATCATAAAGGACCATATGACCTACAGGGTTTAGGGCACATGTGTCAAACACAAGGCCCGCAGGCCGAATCTGGCACCCATTTTATGTAGCCCTCGCACCTCTCATGCAGCTGCGGCACTCTTCCTCGTCTGTGCCTCGCCTCCACCTTGTCTCAGCAATCAGCAGCAGAGGAGGACAAAACTATTCCTACAGATACTGCGCCTTTCTGTGCAGCCACAGCACCCCCTGTCTCCACCTGCCCTGGTCTCAGCATTGAGCAGACTATTGCTGCTGACTCCAGCCCTCCTCTGGTCCTCCTCCAGACCCTGCACTTTCTGCTTCCCAGCTCCAATCCCAGCTTCTTCCCAGCAGCAGCACAAGGTAAGGGAAGTGCACTGTGATGTAAAGAAGGCAGGGGAACTCTTTACTTCTGATGTAAGGCGGGTGCTCTGGACATCGGTTTATAATTATGAGAATAATGCAATTCTATGTCAGTTTAAAAGGAGGGTCGCACACCGCTGGTATCATCCACAAGAAACTATATTAGAGACTGTTCAGACAGAACACTATGGCAGAACCATGGTCTGTGAGCAGTCTCCAAAAAAGTTTCTTGTGCATGATACCAGTGGTGTATGACCCTCCTTTTCAGACTTGCGACATCTGCTACTGCTGAGTGGGCTCCGTGCTGGTCTGTACCTGCCCTTCACAGCTTAATTCTTAACTTATTACTAAAACCAGTGATAATAAAATGCAGAGGCAATTATTTAAAATGATAAAGTGCAGATATATTTATATAGTTTTACAAATACAACCAGCTATTTGAGGGCAACCATAATGCCGATGCGACCCGTGATGAAATTCAGTTTGACACCCCTGGATTAGGGTATGAACAGAACAAAACAGTGAAATAGACAGAGGGCAGTTGGATATTTAGGCACAATTCAGCCACTTCCAGAGAAAAACAATTTGCAGCTCTACAGACTATCCTAATGAAGATGGCAATATAACACCATTCGGTGAAAAGGATTCAGCAGTGCGGCTAATACTCGGGTCCTGTGCTCAACATTGCAAACATAACAGCACACAATGTAATAGGAATCCAAAAAAGAGGGACAGTATCTATATTGGTAAGAAATAGTACTTTTAAATAAAAGTATTATCACAACAGATGACTACTAAACAAGCATAGAGATATGCACAATCGTAATAGAAGGAGCAGGGGAACAGATTGTTACCAGTGTGCATTCTGTGGCAAGTATGCCATTTTATCAAGAGCTTAGGAAAATCGAAAAGAAGCTAAATCAAGGGCTACTCCAAGGGCTACTCCACCCCACATAGTGTCCCCACTTATCTGTGGGGCCTTGTGTAAACCTGTAAACCCTACAATATTTTATATAAGATCTACTCAACAATTACTGCAATGTTTTGTTGTGTATTTTTGTATTGTCTTTAATATGTGTTTAATAAATGTTATACATCTTTTTTTTTTACAACTTCTTTTGTTATATCTGGGTACCAGAATAGTCCCCACCACTATTTGATGCTTTAGGGTACTATTTGGAGTAGCCCTTGATTCAGCTTCTTTTCGCTTTTCCTATACAATTATGGGATGATGGTACCTACCCCTATCTACAGGGGCGGGCTGGGCAGGGGGGCAATTTCCCCCCAAGCCGTTCCAACAAATATGCGAAACGGCCAGCGGCCACCCGCTGCTGATTGATGGGTTTTTTGTTTCTCTGAGGAAGTCTGCGGCTGCATCCGGGGATGCTCAGTCTGTACATCCGTCCGCCGCCATCGCTACCCACAGCCAGTGAGGTGCCTGAACAGTGGCGGAGTGATCTGCAGCCTTGTGTGCTGCACCGGGGTCTGGGAGCCAGGATGCGTCAGACAAGGGGAAATCCCACCCACTGCCCCACCATGCAGCATGACATGCCGCCCGTCCCCCGGAGAGGAGCAGCCAGGAGCTGAGGATACCATTGTAAGTGGAGAGTGGGGAGGAGTGTATGGCAGACAGCCAAGGAGTGAGTGTCGGCGGTGGATAGCTATGCAGTCTCCTGATGCCTTGTGTGGAAAACTGGTGGCAGCCCGCTCTGCTGAGACTTGTAGTGCCCTCTGTGGGGGGCTGAGATATGGAAGCCTCCTATGCTGGGACTTGTAGTGCCCTAGACTGTGGGGGGCACTAAAAGTCCCAGCAGAGTGGGCTGCCATTCTTCAGTCTCCTGTAGTCTAGGGCACTACAAGTCCCAACATATCAGTCTACTCTTACAGAACAGGAGAAGGAGCTGGGGGAGGGGGATTGTTCTGGGAGGGGAGAGAAGGAGGCACAGGTTTGAGAAGGGGAGGATTTTTGCTTAGGGGGATTTCTGCTAAGAGGGGGAATTTATTCTTGGATAGGAAGAGGTTTTGTGATGGGGGAGAGGGGATCTATGCTGGGAGGGAAATATGGGGGAGGACTTTTTTCTAAGGGGGAGACGGGGATTTATGCTGGGAGGGGGAGACGGGGGAATATTTTTGCTAAGAAGGAGAATGTATGCTGGGAAGGGAGATGGGAGAGGATTTATGCTAAGAGGGGGGATTAGCACTGGGAAAGGAGGCAGAGGCAGTGGTTTGTACTGAGAAGGGGATTTGTACTGGAAGGGGTTATATGAATGAATGAATGAATGAATGAATGAATGAATGATTTGTATAGCGCTGCAACTGCGAACTGAATCGCCTCAAGGCGCTTGATCCGACCTGCGTTGATTCCTTCTTAGAAGAGGTAGGTCTTGAGTTTTTTCCTGAAGGCCCGATGGTCTTTTTCCAAGCGGATGTTCGTAGGTAGAGCGTTCCATAGCCGTGGTCCTTGGACTGCAAATCTTCGTTCTCCCCTTGACTTGTACCGGGATTTGGGGACAAGGAGGAGGTTTTGGTTGTTAGATCGGAGGTTGCGATTGGGAGTGTAGTGTTGTATTTTTTCGCATAAGTATTGAGGAGCATCTCCTTGTGTGCATTTGTGGGTCAAGCAGAGGGTCTTGAATGTGATCCGATTCTTTACGGTTAGCCAATGGAGGGTCCTCAGGGATGGGGAGATGGATTCCCATGGTTTTTTTCCTGTGACTAGTCTTGCTGCCGTGTTTTGAACGACTTGTAGTCGTGCAATCTGGAATTTAGGTAGTCCTATGTAGAGGGAGTTTGCGTAGTCGAGTCGAGAGTTGATGATTGTTCCTACCACTATGGCTTTGTCCTTTTCTGGAATGAAGGGGATGAGTCTACGTAGCAGGCGTAGAAGGTGGTAGGATCCGCTGACTACTGATCCTATTTGTGCATTCATTGACATTTCTGAATCGAAGATGACACCGAGACTTTTGGCTTTTATGCTTAGGGGGATGGTCTGTCCAAGGATGGTGGGCGGAGTCCATGGTATCGTAGATTCAGTTTTCCGGTTTGCATTTAGGAGAAGGAGTTCTGTTTTGGTTCCGTTAAGTTTGAGGGAGTTGGTGGACATCCAGTCGTCTATTGATGCGAGGCATTTTTCTAATTCCTGATATTGGTCTTTTTGTCCGGGGATCCGAAGGTAGAGTTGAGTATCATCTGCGTATGAGTGGAAGCATAGGTCAGATTTGCTGATGATTTTTAGGAGTGGACGGATGTAGATGTTGAAGAGCACGGGTGACAAAGGTGATCCTTGAGGGACTCCATAGGAGACTGCACGGGATTCAGAAGTGAAGGCTCCAAGTTTCACTGTCTGTGACCGATTTCCTAAGAAGGAAGTGAACCATGGTAAGTCTGAAACTGTGACTCCTGCTACTTCTTTGAGGCGGGTGAGTAAAGTGTTGTGATCCAGTGTGTCAAATGTTGCACTAAGGTCCAGGAGTACCAGGAGACATGATTCTCCATCATCTGCTGCTTCCAAGGCATCATCCCATATTTTGAGGAGAGCTATTTCTGTGCCATGGCCCGGGCGGAAGCCTGACTGCAGAGGGTCCAGGAGATTGTGTGTGTCCAGATGGAGTTGTAGCTGTTGTACCACTACTTTCTCCATAATCTTGGAGATGGTGCTCAGGCTAGTTATCGGCCTTCGGTGGTTGGGGTTTCTTGGATCCAAGTTGGGTTTCTTTAGGAGGGGTTTGACTATGCCTTGCTTGAGGGAGTTCGGAACAATTCCTTCTTTGAATGACTGATTTATGAGAAGTGTTATAGTAGGTGCCAAGATGTCAGAGCATTCTTTCAGTAGTTTTGTGGGGATGATATCGTTGGGTGAAGTGCTGTCCCGGAGGCTTCTGATGAGGTTTCTTGTGGTCTCTATGGCGATCGGGGTCAGCGAAAAATTTGGTGGTTGTGCGATGTTTGAATCGGCTTCCTCTTTTTGGATGCAGTCGATGTATTATTCTGTTGGATATTTTCCCGAATGCTGTCGATTTTGTCGATAAAAAAATCCGATAACTCATTGCAAAATTCTTGAGTTTCGTTGGTAGGGGGCTCTAGGCAGGTAGGGTTCATAGTCTGGGCGACTAGTTTGAATAGTTCACGAGGGCGGTTTAGGGCTTTTGTGATGGTGTTTGAGAAGTGTTCTTTTTTTGCTTTGAAGATAGCTTTGTGATATTTCATTGTGAGAGTATTGTAGTTTGTGTGGTTTTCTTTAGAACAGTTTCTTCTCCAGGCTCTTTCAGCTCTTCTGCGTTCCTGCTTCAGTAGAGTAAGAGTTCCATTAAGCCATCCAGAGTTTTTATTGCGGATGAGTGTTCTGCATTTCGGAGCGATTGCGTCTGCTGTTTGTAGTAACGCTTTGTTTAAGGAGTTGAGTGTTTTTTCCGTCGAGTGGTTTAAATTTAAAGTTGTTATTTTGTTGGATAGTGTAGTTTTGAAGAGTTCCGAGTGTAGCTTCTTCTGAGAGCTGGTCCAGTATGTCGTTTTTGAGTGGTTCGATTTCTGGAAGGTGTTGTTGGTGGTGATTTCGAATTTGATGGCGTGATGGTCAGTCCATGGTAGCGGCGAGTTGTTGAGTATGTTGATGCTGATATTTTGTTTGAAGATGAGGTCCAGAGTGTGTCCTGAACCATGCGTTGGAGCATTTATCAGTTGTTGAAGACCTAGTTCTTCCAGTTGGTTTATGCAGGCAGAGGCGATGGGGTCTTCGGTGTTGTTTGCCCAGAGATTGAAATCTCCGAGTACCAGGACATTTTTGGTTTTCAGGGTGTGCATTGAAATAAATTCGGTGAAGGGTATCAGGAGATTTGTCTTTGGTCCTGGTGGTCTGTAGCATAGCAGTATATGAATGCTGTCTTGGGGTGTTGTTTGCAGCTGTAAAGAAAGTGTCTCCATAAAAGGCAGTGGGTTCTGTAGCGTAGGTTTGCCAAGCGCAAGGTGAGATTTGAAGATCACTGCTAGGCCTCCTCCTTTTTTTCCTATTCTATGCTCCGTTAGGATCCTGTATTTTTCAGGGACCAATTCGGTTAGGATGGTGTTGCAGTCAGGTGTTAGCCAGCTTTCTGTGATGAAGAGACAATCCAAGTTGTTTTGGGTGATGAAGTCGTGGACTTCTTGTCTGTGCTTGACTGCCGATCTGGTGTTAATCAAGGCGCATGTTAAGTGTTGCGGCTGAGTTGGGGTCTTCTTTTGATTAGTGGTTGATTGAGGGTTGATCCTTAGTAATTGCTCTTTTTGTAGTATTTTTTGAATGGGCGTTGGCAATGTTGAGGTGATGTTTCTTAGCCTGCGAAGGGTTTCCGCTGAGTATTTGTAGATGCACATGCTGAGAGAGCAAAAAAATAGAAGTATAATGATGGTGATATTGGTTTGGCGACAATGTTGTTGCTGCGGAGATAATGGTTTTGCAAGATGTGGCTGATGAATGTCCTGCGAGTTGTGGCGATGATGAGGTTACTGTCGAGATGATAGTCCTGCGAGATGTGGCTATCGAAGTGGCGAAGGTCCGGTTGATGGGAGGTGATGGTCCTCCGAGATGCGGTTGTCGATGTGGTGACGATGTTGATGCTGAGGAGATGTTGGTCCTGCGGGATGTGGCTGATGAAGGTCCTGGGAGATGTAGTTGCTGAGGAGATGATGGTCCTGCAAGATGTCACTGACGAAGGTCCTGCAGGATGTGGCGATGATGTGGTTGCTGAGGAGATGATGGTCCTGCAAGATGTGGCGACGATGTGGTTGCTGAGGGGATGATGGTCCTGCGAGATGTGACTGACGATGATCCTTCAAGATGCGGCTGTTGATGTGGCGACGATGTGGATGCTGAGGGGATGATGGTCCTGCGGGATGTGGCTGATGAAGGTCCTGCGAGATGTGGCTGACGATGGTCCTCCGAGATGCAGCTGTCAATGTGGCAACGATGTGGATGCTGAGAAGATGATAGTCCTGCGAGATGTGGCTGTCGATGTAGCGAAGGTGTGGTGGCTGCGATGGTGATGGTCCTGCGGGATGTGGCTGATGAAGGTCCTGCGAGATGTAGTTGCTGAGGAGATGATGGTCCTGCGAGATGTGACTGACGAAGGTCCTGCGAGATGTGGCGACGGTGTGGTTCCTGAGGAGATGATGTTCCTGCGAGATGTGGCGACGATGTGGTTGCTGAGGGGATGATGGTCCTGCGAGATGTGGCGACGATGTGGTTGCTGAGGGGATGATGGTCCTGCGAGATGTGGCGACGATGTGGTTGCTGAGGGGATGATGGTCCTGCGAGATGTGGCTGACGATGGTCCTCCGAGATGCGGCTGTCGATGTGGCGACGATGTGGATGCTGAGTAGATGATGGCCCTGCGAGATGTGGCTGTCGATGTAGCGACGGTGTGGTGGCTGCGGTGAGGATGGTCCTGCGAGATGTAGTTGCTGAGGAGATGATGGTCCTGCGAGATGTGACTGACGAAGATCCTGCGAGATGTGGCGACGGTGTGGTTCCTGAGGAGATGATGTTCCTGCGAGATGTGGCGACGATGTGGATGCTGAGGGGATGATGGTCCTGCGAGATTTGACTGACGATGATCCTCCAAGATGCGGCTGTTGATGTGGCGACGATGTGGATGCTGAGGAGATGATGGTCTTGCGATATGTGGCTGACAACGGTCCTGTAAGATATGGCTGTTGATGTGGCGATGCGGAGATGATGATCCTAAAAGCTGTAGTTGACGACGGTCCTGTGAGATGTGGTTGTTGATGTGGCGACGGTGTAATTGTTGAGAGATGATGGTCCTGCGGGATGTAGCTGGCGAAGGTCCGGCGAGATGTGGCGACGATGCAGCTGTTGTGGAGCTGATGGTCAAACGAGATGTGGTTGATGGCGGTCCTGCGAGATGAGGTGGCGATGCGGTTGCTGAAGAGATAATTGTCCTGCACAATGTGGCTGATAATGGGGTGCTAATGCTGATGATCCAGATGCGCATACGCTTTGTTCAGGTAGTGGAGAGGAAGGCGAACCCTGCTGATCTGCCCTCCCTCCCTGTTGATCCAGAGGAAGGCAAAAAACCCTGGCTGAGCTGGCCAATTGCTACAGCTGAGGGAAAAAAATTCCTTCCTGACCCCAGAGGCGATCGGCGGACCGTGGACCTGAGGGTGAGGATTTGTGCTGAAAGGGGGGATTTTTGCTGCTAGGGGGAAGATGGGGGGTTGGGTCTCTGCTTAGAGGAGAGGGGGGATTGGGAGTAAGAGAATTTGTGAATGAAGGGGTTTTAGGGGGATTTATGTTGTAAAGGTGATGTGGGGAGTGAGGATTTCTGCTGAGAGGGGCGATTTGTGCTAAAAGGGGGTACATAGGTATTTAGGAGTTGGCCCTGGGAACTGGATGATCTTGTCCCGGCATTGGCGCACTCTACAAATTGCAAGGGCGGAGCTTTGAAGAGAGAAAGCTGGGTGCCGATGTGAGGACTGGATTGGAAGCTGCTCCAGCCTGTACTGACGCGGTGGCGGCCTGGAACAGCAGACTCATGAGTACCTGGTGGCCCTGCTGATCGGAGTGGCACACACACACACACACACACGTGTTTCTTTGGTAAGAGAGCCCCCCTCAGCTAGTTCAGGTGTATAGAGTGACAGTGGGAGTACCTGGGTCTTGGCCCTGCTGAGTGGAGTGGCGCACATGTTTCTTCAGTAAGGGAGACCCCCCAGCCCAGGTGTACATAGTGGCAGTGGGAGTACCTGGGTCCTGGTCCTGATGATTGGAGTCACTCAGCAGGGCCAGGACCCCAGGTACTCCCTATTTAACATTACCTCATTCTGAACTATGCAAGTCATCTCAGACTCTATTTAACCACACCCCTTCAAGCCACGCCCAAAATTTAGTGCAACTTAAACCATG
Source organism: Lithobates sylvaticus (assembly GCA_028564925.1). Taxonomy (NCBI): domain Eukaryota; kingdom Metazoa; phylum Chordata; class Amphibia; order Anura; family Ranidae; genus Lithobates; species Lithobates sylvaticus. The sequence goes on along the minus strand of CM053030.1, from coordinate 136,869,804 downwards.
CCCACTTTTTGCAACAGCGCACTTCACCTTTCACACTGCATAGGGGGACCCACTTTGGATCTTGCACAGGGGCCCATTGATTTCATGATACGCCCCTGGTTGTAGTCCACACGCGCTCAAGCTCCCGGTGGATGGAGAACTGAGAGCAGCGCAACGCAGCCAGGAAACTACAACTCCCAGATCTTGGAGGCAGGCAAAGGCAGCAGGGCGCGCCAGGGAGTCGGGACCCATGTGACTGACTCAGGCTGCAAGTTTACTTGACCCCAGGACAGGAGCATCACACCCCAGGACCAGAGGAGGCCGTGCAAGGACCTGCTGAGCTGACACTGGCAGCTGCCTTCGCTGAGGTGAGAGACCCTGACACCCGCAGCTTAACCCCCACGCCCCATCTACCCCCACATACATCCTATTTATCCTGCCCCAGGCCAGTGCCTACTCCGTAACCTAAAAATAGCCCTTAGCACTGTGGGCCTGCTGGGAGCTGGCCATGGCCTGTTGATCCTGCTAGAAGCTGGCCATGGCCAGCAGGACCCACAGCCCATGGCCATCTCCCAGCAGGACCCATAGGTCAGTTGCCAGTAGAACCTACAGGCCAGTGGCCAGCAGGACCCACAGGCCATAGGGTGACCAGACGTCCCTCGTTTCCTGGGGCAGTCCCCGGACTGAGAACACTGTCCCTGGATTAAGTCTGTCCCCGGTTTTGTCCCCGCTTTGCAGGGCCGATCCAGGTCGGGTGCACTGCAAGCTGGGGCAGTGGAAGGGCACCCAGGCCCGACCCTACCATGGGTCCCTTTGGGCCCATTGGGCTGGCTCGGAGGGGGGGGGGGGGGGGGGGAAGCACCGCCAGATACAGAGCGGGTATCTCCCGCTTACCTGGTGGCCGCTGTCATACGAAGTCCCACCTCCTGGACTGGCTCCTATGATAGACAGCATCCTATCATAGGAGCCAGCCCAGGAGGCAGGACTTCATATGACAGTGGGCATGCTGGGTAAGCAGGAGATCTCCGTTCTGTGTAATCCAGCGGCTCTCCTCTCTCTAATCCCCATGCACTGATGAGGCTGCATTGATGGGCACTGAACAGACTGCATTGATGGGCACTGGTGAGGCTGAGCTGATGGGCACTGGTGAGGCTGCATTGATGGGCACTGGTGAGGCTGCACTGATGGGCACCGGTGATGGTGAGCTGATTCAGTAGTTCAATGGGCCACTTGACTGGACTGAGCCCCCAGGCCTAAGGCTGCCAGCCCTCCCCTGCCTATCTATGTTAATTTTGCTTTGAGGCCACTCTATTTAAATCAAGAGCTTGTCATGAAACACATGAAGTAGCCCTTTGGCATCTTGTGTTTTAAAGTCTCCAAAGTAAACTTTTATGTGGGGGCAAATAATAGGATTTTTATTACAGTTTACCTGTAAAATCCTTTTCTTGGAGTACATCATGGGACACAGGCAGAGCCTTAAGTAATTAATTAATGGGTTATAGGCCATTAATAGGCCACCTTCAGGTGATGGACACTGGTATACCCAATCCAAGAAGTTCACTTCCTATACAACCCCTCCTCCTTCCAGGAGCACATCAGTTTTTGTAGCAAAGCAATATACTTAAACCCCATAAAAGAGGGGAGGGACCTTTGTGTCCCATGATGTACTCCAAAAAAAAAGTTTTACAGGTAAGCTGTTATAAAAATTCTAATTTTCTTTATCATACATCATGGGACACAGAGCCTTAAGTAATTAGTTAATGGGACGTCCCATAGCAATGCTGCTTGAGGGGAGGGAGACACAACCCGGAGAGTACCCACTAACTTGAGGATCTATACTGCTACCTGCAGCACACTGCGCCCAAATGCGATATCCTCATACCTCCTTACATCCAGCTGATACAATTTTGTGAATGTATGCACTGAAGACCAAGTTGCGGCCTTACAGATCTGAGCCATGGAGGCCTGATGACGCACTGCCCAAGAAGCAGTAACCGCCCTGGTAGAGCGTGCCTTGACTTGAAAAAGGGGGAATCTTACCCCTTAAATCAGAAGTTTGAATTATCACTTGCCGAATCCACTTAGCGACAGTGGATTTCGACGCTACCTGTCCTTTCTTAGGACTCTCTGGCAGAATAAATAAGATATCAGTCTTACTAATCTGAGCAGTTGCTTTTAAATAGATTTTCACTGCTCTCACCACATCAAGACAATGTAGTGACTTTTCTTCCCTGGAACATGGTTTTGGAAAAAAACGATGGCAGGACAATATCTTGGTTCAGGTGGAAACCTGAGACCACTTTTGGTAAAAAAAACTGGGACGAGGGCGTAACACCACTCTGTCCTCATGAAAAATCAAATATGGCTCTTTAAAAGAAAGAGCAGCCAATTCCGAAACCCTTCTTGCTGAGGATATAGCAACCAAAAATACCAACTTCTTTGTCAGAAGAACTAAGGTAATATGCTGTATTGGTTCAAATGGCTGATTTTGTAACACTGACAAAACTAAGTTCAAGTCCCCAGGGTTCAAGGGAGGTTTGACAGGCGGAATAAGCCACAGACTAAAGAATGAGTAGCAAGTGGTCTTTGAAATAAGACCGATAAAGCTGAGACTTGGCCTTTAACCACCTGAGACCCAGTATGGTCTCAGGGGTATATCTGAATGATGCCTGTAGCTACAGACATCATTCAGATATTGCCGGTTTCAGCCGGCGATTCCCTGCACCATAAGAACGATCATAGCGGCTGTTCCGCCGCTTGATCGTTCTTACGGGCGGCGGGAGTGGACGCCCTCCCGCCGCCCTCCGGTGCTTCTACCGACTCACCGCTTCCATCGGTGAGTCGGACTCGGGATCCGCCGGCCCCCGGATGATGATCATAGAGATTTCCGGCGGACCAGATGGTCGCCGGAGTCTCTATGATCGTTCGGAGGCCGGGCGCGATGTTATGACGTCACGCCCGGCCTCTGCATTCAAAAAACGGCGGCACCGCGGCTGGGAAGCGGTGATCGTTTTTTTTTTTTTTTTTTTTTTATTTTAGGCTTCCCAGCCTAGAGGTGAGATGTGGGGTCTTATTGACCCCATATCTCACTGTAAATAGGTCCGATCATGTAATATTCCTATTACAAGGGATGTTTACATTCCTTGTAATAGGAATAAAAGTAATCAAATACTTTTTTTTTTTTTTTAAAGTTGTTGAACTAAAAAAATAAAGTAAAATGAACAATAAAAAGAAGAAAAAAAAAATTTAAAGCGCCCTGTCCCCGCGAGCTCGTACGCAGAAGCGAACGCATACGTAAGTCCCGCCCACATATGAAAACGGTGTTCAAACCACACAAGCAAGAGCAATAATTCTAGCCCTAGACCTCCTCTGTAACTCAAAATATGTAACCAGTAAAAAATATGTTAAAGCGTCGACTATGGGGATTTTTAAATACCAAAGTTTGACGCCATTCCACAAGCGCATGCAAATTTTGAAGCGTGACATGTTGGGTATCTATTTACTCGGCGTATCTTCATCTTTCACATTATGCAAAAAAATTGGGCTAACTTTACTGTTTTGTTTTTTTTTAAAGCAGGAAACTGTTTTTTTTATTAGAAAAAAACGCGTTCGAAAAATTGCTGCGCAAATACCGTGTGAGATAAAAAGTTGCAACGACCGCCATTGTATTCTTTAGGGTCTTTGCTAAAAAAACATATATAATGTTTGGGGGTTCTATGTAATTTTCTAGCAAAAAAATTTGGAATTTTACATGTAGGAGAAAAATGTCAGAATTGGCCTGGATCTCAGGTGGTTAATAGTACTCAAGGCCAATTTAATTTCTACCCCTAATTGTAGAAAGGCAAGAATTCTGCCTATGATATATCTGAGGGTGTCAACCCTTGGATTCACACCAGGAAACGTAAGCCCTCCAGACTATAATATATAGTTCTGGAGGCTGGTTTCCTTGCATTAATTAAGGTAGAGATAACTGACCCGGAAAGCCCATGTTTCTTCAGAATGTGGGTTTTAATAGCCAAGCTGCTAAATTTAGAGAGACTGTAAGGAAGGATGGCATATCGGTCCCTGTGAGAGCATATCTGGCTGTGGTGGGAGGGATCATGGGCCCTCCACAGCCATCTTTGCAATTTCTGCATACCATGACCTTCTGGGCCATGCTGGTGCCACCAGATTACAGGCTTTCTTTCCAGCTTGAGTTTGCAAAGTAGTCGAGGCAGAAAATGAATAGGGGGTAATGCATAGATCAGTGAGAACTGATCCCATGGAGTCACCAACGCATTTGTTCTGCATGCTAGTGGATCTCTTGTTCTGGCCACAAAGTTGACTAACTTCATGTTGAACCTGGACGCTAGAAGATCTACATCCGGAGTCCCCCATCTCTGGCAAACAGGCCAAAATATGTCGGGGGTGAAGAGATTATTCCCCTGGGAATAACTGCTGGCGACTTAAAGTGGTGGAACACCCTGAAAATGAAAACTAGAAAAAATGTTAGTAACAATTTAAAAAAATAAAATAAAATTTTTTTTTTTACTTACCAGAAATGGCTGTTGCTAGGCAGATCGTCCTAATCTGCCTCCTCCAGCGCCGCGGTGATCTTCTCTTCTTCCGTCTTCAGGTGAATGGGGCGCGGTGTGTTATGGGAACTGTGTCCCACAACACACCGCGTTCCCCATTCACAAATGACACTCGCGCATGCGCAGTAGGCCGCGCGCCGACTCGCGCATGCGCAGTAGGCCGCGTGAAGCCGTTTCCCTTACGGAGGATGGCGGCGCTGGATCCGGATAGCGGAGGGACATCTCGGCCTTCACCAACGACATCGCGGGCGCCCTGGGAGGGTAAGTGTACTTATTAAAAGTCAGTTTTTTTAGCTGCTGACTTTTAAAAAAAAAATTTTGAAGGTGAAACCCCGCTTTAAGTAGTCCACCTGCCAATTCTCTACCCCCGGAATGAAGACTGCCGATAGGCACGGAACATTCCTTTTTGACCAAGTTAGGATATGGTTCACCTCTCTCTGCGCTGAGAGACTTTTGGTGCCCCCTTGGTTATTGATATAGGCCACAGCTGTGGCATTGTCGGATTGGATCCTGACAGGACCATTCCGTAACCTGAAATTCCAGGCTTTAAGAGCCAGACGCATTGCCCAAATCTCTAGGATATTGATGGGCAAGGTTCTTTCGGTTCTTGACCACTGTCCCTGGACAGTTGTCTTTTCTAGTACTGCTCTCTTATGGAGTTGATCTTTGCCTGAGGCAAGAACACCTTTTCCTGGGCTGTGTTTATGATCAGACCCAAGTACTCCCGACTTTTTAGCAGAATTAAGGAAGATTTCTCTAGGTTGAGAATCCAACCCAAACTTTTTAGATAGTGGGTTGTAGTGCGTACGCTTTTCTCCAAACGAGCCCCTGACTGATCTATTAGTAATAGATAGTCTAGGTACGCCAGGACTGTTATGCCCTGTGCCCTTAACCTGGCTAGAGGTGGGGCCAGCACTTTTGTGAACACCCGGGGTCCTATGGCTAGCCCGAAGGGCAGGGCTACAAACTGAAAATGCTGCTGTTCTAACTCGAACCGCAGAAACTTTTGGTGAGTGGGAAATATAGGGACATGTAGATATGCATCCCTGATGTCGATTGATGCCAGAAGTTCTCCTCCTAGAAGTATAGAAACTACTGACCTGATTGTCTCCATGCGAAAGAAGCGGATCTTCAGGAACTGATTTAGATTTCTTAGATCTAAAATAGGTCTGGCGTCTCCATTTGGTTTTGGTACCATAAAAAGGTTTGAATAAAACCCCAGACCTGCTCTTTTGTGGGGATCTGTATGATCACCCGTTGAGATATTAATCGGTCTAGTGCCTGAAACAGAGATTGTCTTTTCTCTGGATCTTTGGGAATGCTTGACCTCAGGAAGCGAGGGCAATGGAAAGTCCAAAAATTCCAGCTTGACCCCAGCGTTACCGTGGAGATGACCCCTCTGTCCTAAATTTCCTTTTTCCAGACTTCTGAAAACTGCAAAAGTCTTCCCCCCACCTTGGTGAGGGGGGTTGCCTCTTCATGAGGAGGCTTTAGGATTCTGCTTTGCAGGTTTCCGACCCCAGGACCTCTTTTGAGCCTGGGTTTGACCCTGAGGTTTTCCTCTAGAGTATGACAGCGGAGGCCGTCACCACTGCCTAGAGGCCTGTTTGAATTGGTCCTTTAGAGATTGACAGATGCCTATTGCAGCGACTGCAGGCTGAGTAACCATGGAAAAGTAGATTTTTAACAGGGATTCCAACTTTTTATCTGTTGGATCCTTAAGCATTTGTGCATTGTCTACAGGACAAGTTAGGCCTTTATTCACGTTGGAAATCGCAGCATCAACTGCTGGTATTTTCTATCTTTTGGAGAATTTCTCCTCCAGGGTATAGAGAATTGAAAATCTCTTAGGAGGGAGAAAATGCTTATCCGGGTGATCCCATTCAGAAATAAGCTGTAATAAGCTCTAGTAATACATGTGCAGGAAACGCATGCAAGGGCTGAGAAGGTTTTAAGGAACCCAAGGAAGAAACCAAGCTTTAGGGGCAGCATGAAAGTGGAACGAACCATCTCTGTAAGAGTTTGTATTCGCAATTTCTCAGATTGTGAGGCTGAAAAAGGTTCATCTACCGTTGTCTCCTCCACAGAGGAATCATCGGTTTGTTTTTCCTCCTGATCGACTGAGGTTAACACCTCATCCTAAGTCCACTGTTCCCCTTGCAAAGTTTCTGAAGTGGGGGAAGAGGATCTAGCACGCTTCCTAACCATTTAAATGGAGGATGCAATTAAAGCCGCTAATCTTCCTTCCAGACCCTGCAGGGAGGAGGAAAGGACATATTTAGTGACGTATACAGGGGCTGAGATGTGAGAAGCAGTTGCATCATCAATTTGTTCCAATTGCTCAGCATGGCTTGCCATTACAGGCATACCCCACTTTTAAGTACACAATGGGGTACAAAGTGCAAAATCAGGCTCACTGCTGCATAGATACCAATGAGCTTCTAACCCCAGCTTGTTTAATTAAGCTTTGGAAATAGAACCTGGAAGATCATTGATTTCTATGCAGAAGTGAGCCTGATTTTGTACTTTCCAGTTTTAGTAAATAAACCCCATTGTGTACTTAAAAGTGGGGTATGCCTATACTGGTAATTCAGGCGAGGATGACAGCATGGAAATGCGACTCGAGATCCTAACGCCTGAGGGTGAAACCTTTACTTTTTTGTGGTGTCTTTCTTGGTAGGCATATTCCTAAGTACAAAAACAGAGGCACTATACAAATTGCACTAAATCGCTGAAAATAGTCATGACATTTAAAGCCGCTATAAAGTTCAGCCTAGTGCTGGGAAAAAAAGTGTCCTTTCTGTATCAGGAATGCCAGTTTGCAACCCATACGTGTCCCACAGCTACTGTGTCCCTGTGTTGCAGGCTGCTTGTTTCCTCCTCATCAGCCGAGGAGAGACTGTCACAGCTGTAGCTTTATCTGTTTTAGCCTGCCGTGCGTCCTCGTGGACGTTCACGGCGCCGCCCGATCCGAGAAAAATTCTGCCTTTTTTATATTTAAAAATGTTCCCGCGCTTGTGCGCAGCGTTTTCGGGTCCACAGACCCAATACGAGAGGGGGGGTAGGGAGGCAGGGACCAATCCAGCAGCAGGCACAAACAACAGTAAAATCAGCCAACAGTAAAACAATTAGCAGTACCAGCGGGTCCTCCGCACCCCCCTGTAAAGGGGGTACAGTGCTCATGTCTCCCTAACCCTCTGGTCCCTTCAGGGAGGAGAAGAAAATATTTTGCAGATTTCTTTGAAAAATCTCCCTGCACACGCTGCTGCGACCACACACAGACTGAGCTTTACAGTGAAGACAACAGAGTAAGGTATGTGCATAGACGCCCTCTAGTGGAGAATTAAGGCATGACGTTTTTTTTCCCCTAATGGAAGAATACATAGATGTTTTTAATACCCAAGTTTCTTCCCTTACCTTATCCCCAACGCAGGATTTACTGAATTAACAGAAAATCCAACCTTCACCCATCACGACGGGTTGCGTTTAGAAAACTTTCAAGGACTGGGTCCCTAGATAATCAGTGGTCCATCTCCCTTAAACCTGTAAAGCACCCCTCCAGGAAAGCTAGGTAATTTTACAAGACCAAAGCCCTGGGTTCCTGGGGTCCAGCCCTTCAAAGAGAGGCGTTACAAGCAAAACCTCGTGCTTCGGATATACGAGGCCCCAGCTACCATCCTTTTAGGCCTTAGTGGCCTTAAAGACTCTTGTCTTTATGGAGGCTATTTAAATCCAGCATGGATCCCTCCTGGAGCTCCTCAGAGCACATCTTTACTCGTGACCAACACCTTAGACACTGGACAAAAAACTGATGTGCTCCTGGAAGGTTATATAGGGAGTGAACTTCTTGGATTGGGTATACCGGTGTCCATCACCTGAAGGTGGCCTATAACCCATTAAGTAATTGCTTAAGGCTCTGTGTCCCATGATGTACGATAAAGAAAAAAGAAAATGCAGGTGCTATTCAACATCACAAACATCACAACAGTCAACAATTACATTAAAATGGTCTTAACAGCAGTTTGGCTTCTACTGTATGCACATTTCTGAAACATAAAATCAATCATCTTCCCACCTGTGCCTGCAAGGTGGAATTGAGTAACTCCACCTTCTGAAGCTGCTTGCAAGCAGAAAGAGTGGCATCCAATTTGACGCGTTCATGTTTGGCATTTGGATCATACAAATCTACAGTGCACAGGTCTTCAATGCTAGCCAGAATGACAAAAAAAAAGCATATTTAATTTTATTATTATTATTATTTAAAAACATGCAATTATAGGTTTTGGAAGGATGACATACAATGGTGCACTACACAGCAGGTAAAATAATCCCAACACCACAGGAAGAAAATATCTGGGCAATATAAAAAATAACTGCTGTGATTCTAGCAAAGAAGAATATGCAGATTCAGTCAGCACTAAATAAAAGTTAAGCTGCACCCCATCAAAACATTGGTATCAAACATCAGATAACTTCAGTACTACCATCTCCCAACCTTTCCTTTTCCAGCAATACAAAAATATACTTAAAGAAATAACCATGCAATATTGAGAAAGCAAGCCCCAACTGTACCATTGCAGTGTTATTTTTGTTTGCAATGCCATCTCCAGAGATCTTCTATATGGTGACTTTGCCAATGCTTTTAATAAGCGCATGCAAACATTAGGCAGATTCTTCATCACTTGAACGTCTGCTGTGTTGAACCCAATACGACACGAATTGCATACAGTGACTGCAGTTAATTCCCACATGTAATTATTTAGCAGCTCCTCTTCAAGCATCTATAATGCAAGAGAAAAATATACAATATAATTGCTTTTGACTCGGTAATAAACAAATAAGGCTAAATAATAATATACAATTAATAGCAACAAACTACCACTCTTGAAAGCAGAATAACAGAATTTTGTTTACAGTTCTGTGCTTATTACAGGCAAATTTTTCATGACTTTGGGGTTAAATCTTGTCCCATCCCCAAAGCTAAAACTCATCCACCTACCATCCACCTTTCCAGTGATAGTGCTCCTTAGTGCCGATAACAGCATTCTCATTGAAAAGGGTGTCAGCATATTAGAGGTACTTAGAGGTCTGGGGCTTAGCCCCAAAATCAGGGAAGTTAAGCCCTTAGTTACAAAGTGAAACCGGGATCACACAGGTACACAAGAGGTTTTTCAGGATAGCAGAGGTAATAGCAAGCGCCTTGTGCTTGATGTTGGACAATACTTTAAAAGATTGAAAACGGTTTACCAGTTCACGTTAAAATTTAAATTTCTAACCATCTTGGAAGAAATTCTCACATTAAAATCATAATGTTTACCTTCCCGAAGTCCTGATGGCAGTTCTCTAAGATCATGGATACAAACTCCATAATGCGTACTATAATTGTGCACTTGCTGTAGTTGTACTGTTCCATTTCATGTGGGCTGAACAGGTTGGATTTGGAGCCTATTGTAAAGCACGCTTGTGCCGCTTTGATGTCCTCCATGGAAAGGTGTCGGATGAAGAAGTGTAATGCTTTTAAAAAGGATGACTTCTGTGAAGCATCTGAATAAATGGAAAAAAAGAACATCAATCACTGGAAAGCTTTGTGGCTAAAGCAAGACATCATGCGGATGCCCAAGTGCCCACCAGTTGCAAATCAGAAAGAATACTTTCTAGGGGAGTGATTTGGAAGCAAGACTATCCTTGTAAAATGACCTTGGACCAATAAAAAGTTGTAAAATCTCTTTGTGAAATTAAGGTGGCTAGCATCAGTGAAAGAAGAATGAATCAACCCAGGGAGAAAAAAAGAAAACCTGGCCCACTAGTAGAGGAAAGCTTAGCCTGAGGGTAGAGGAAACAAGAAGGACTTGCCCCAACAAGCAAAAAGTCTGAAAGTATTTGGAAATGGACAGAAGGGAACATCTCAAAAGAAGGTGGATATCTGCAAAAAAAGCCTGGACTTAGAAAGCCTAAAGGTTTGCCGTGTCTCTTACTATCTTCTCTGATGGATTTGAAAGTTAAAAACGCTATAAATAAGAAAAGAGCGTTAAAAATAAAAAATAAATAAGGAACACCATCATCATTTAAAAGTTACAAAGAATATAACACAATATTAGAAAGCAAATAAATGTGGCAAAAAAATCAAAATTAAAAAGGTTGCAAAAGAGTAGGACAAACCCCCAAAAGGTTTTCAAATACAGTATATTACCAGTAAAAAGGACAGGTCTGAGCATTAGGTTTCATACAAAATAATTTAGAATTAGAGACTGGGACAAAAATGTACAACTATGGCTCATCTCATAAAAAAGCGGAGCTCTGCTATTTCAAAGTCATTGTTTCTAATTTCTAGGAACTCGTTAATGACAGGCAAAGCACCACTGGATTGGTGTAAGGGCAATGTGGTGTTAGTTTAACTTCTATAGTTGGGAAGATACTGGCGAGTTTAGTAAAAGACCAAATAGATAAGTTTTTGCTAGAAAATTATCTTTTGAGCAATAGACAAGGATTGAGAAAAAGGCAGTAGTGGTCAAAGAAATGTATCTTTTTTGAGGAAGTAAGCAAAAAAAAAAAAAAGGGGAGTGGCTGTGGATATAGTATACTTGGATTTGGCAAAAGCGTTTGATAATTACCCACACGTGGCTAACGTGTAAGGTAAAGTTGACAGGCTTGGAAAAAATCAGTTTGTAAATGGATAGAAAACTGGCTAAAAGACCATATTCAGAAAGTAATGATTTATACTTTGAATTGTCTAACCATTGGGACCCTTACTTTTGAACGTATTTATAAATGATATATATTTGGATCTGATGGTACTATATATGCCTGCCTACTGAAATATTGTACCTCCACTGCGCCAATTCTTCCAAAAATAATAAAGAGTAATCCAAATACACAAAACTGTGTACAGCCCTAAACGTGAAGTGATCTAGCTGCCACTTTAAAAGTAGTCATATAAGTGATGTGTGGATTGAAACCTCAAATGTGTAAGTATTTTGAAGGAAGTAATCCAGTAGCGCTACCTAACAATATGTGAAATACAAATGAAAATGACATATAATAATAAAGTAAGAAAAATGCAATAAACTAAAATGAAAACGTGTAAACAGTATTATTATTGATGAAAACAATATTAACTGTAAATAAATGAAAGAAACACCACGTGAAGATAGTGTAACACTCTGTAAAATAAATTGTCCTTTGAATCTCTGACGGAAGATAATCTTCAAAACATATTAAATCTTCAAAAAAATGATGCTTTAAATTCTTCCACCACACCAACGTGTCACGTGATCCCGCTCCCAATGGGACCGCACTCACCAGATGGTGATGCCAGCCACTCTCGTGGTTGGCACTCAAGCTGTTAGACCACACTTGGGTCAGTATTCGATCAAGCCAGAGCGAGCATATCCATATGTGAAAATAAAAAGTGAACAGTGCTCCACATAGCGTGATTCTATTTCAAAAAAAGTTTATTCACCCATATCCAAACACACACACTTCAATGGTGTCACTCACATGTTAAAATTGAAAAACCAGCAATGAATCTCTGCAAATATCTCCACAGCAAACAGTGAATAGAAGAACTGGCTTGGAAGCACCGCAAACTGGTCACACACTGGTCACACAGGATCCCAAAATATACCGCACTATGCCTCACCCACTCCAGACGCTGCATGCAATATTTCCACTATCCAGTGGATGCTGAGCTGTAACTGTGGCAGGCAAAGGAGTACCAGGATCTCCAAGAAACACGTCTAATGAGTCAAAGGATTCTTACTGTCCATGTGGCCACGCCCCTGACATGTTTCGTCGTTTGACTTCTTCCTAGGGATTGCATCATTTTTTTGAAGATTTAATATGTTTTGAAGATTATCTTCCGTCACAGAGATTCAAAGGACAATTTATTTTACAGAGTGTTACACTATCTTCACGTGGTGTTTCTTTCATTTATTTACAGTTAATATTGTTTTCATCAATATTAATACTGTTTACACGTTTTCATTTTAGTTTATTGCATTTTTCTTACTTTATTATTATATGTCATTTTCATTTGTATTTCACATATTGTTAGGTAGCGCCACTGGATTACTTCCTTCAAAATACTTACACATTTGAGGTTTCAATCCACACATCACTTATAAATGATATATAGTCTACAAGTGCCATTTCAGTCTTTTACACATTCAAGTTATGTAGAGGAATAACGTCCTTATAAGATGTCTCCTGTCTACAAGCCGACCCCAAAGCACTGTTTAATTGGGCAACTATGTGGCAAATGAGGTTTAATGTTGATAAATGTAAAGTAATAAACATAAAATGATAAAATGTAAACATGCATGCATCATACATACTAGAAGGAGTACAACTGGGGAAATCAGTGTTGGAGAAGGATCTGGCTGTTAGACCATAGCCCTAGAGCAGTATTAGGGGGCAGGTAAACACAAGTGCAGCGCTGCACTTGTGTTTACCTATTTTCTATACAATTCATGTCTAATTGTTGTGCTAGCTGCTACACTTTATCTAAGTTTGGCGCAATATTTTATCACCATTCAGTATTAGGGGGCACTCTTTAGGTCTTGAATCAGAAAAGGGCTGGCAACTCGGATGCTCTTGAATCAAAGTCCTTTATTTTGTTACATGGGTACAGGATACTCTGACGCGTTTCGGTTAAGAAGCCTTCATCAAAGCATACATGTTTGATTTAAAAACTGATATTTATAACAGAGTAAGCACTCCAAATGGGGCGGGTGCATCCTAATCAAAGCAATCAAAACAATTAAACACACATGGAGAGAAGCACAGCAGGCATATGAGGGACATATCATGAACAAATAAAGCATATTCAAAATGGTGCAATAAATGTATCAAACAATGCAACTATGTTAAAAAATGCGATTATGTTAAAAAAAAAGATTTATGTCCATCCTATCGTTCAAACCATACGGTTTTCTAGTATTGAGGGTATGGATCCACCACACTTCACGTTTAAGCAAAATACGATGAGTCACCCCGTTTCTTTTTTAACCTGTTCAGCACCAAAAAAGGAAAAAGTATCAAGATTACCATGGTGGAATTCCCGGAAATGGTTTGACACATTTGAGATATTTTTAGCATTAATATTTGTAGTGTCCGCATCCAACACAGCAAGGAAGGGGAGTCCAGGGGATTAATGCAGCAAAAGAGGGTAAAAGACCTTAAAGTCTTACCTTGTTCCACCAAAGGGGCCATCCAATCCTCGTAGTTTGCCATCTCAAATGAGCGATCAAGCGATCACCTTAAATGCCCCCAACCCGGAAGTGTGTCAGAACGACGTCCGGCACTGCGTCATGAGGGGAAAGGATAGGGCGGGCCTGCTTGAGAAAACAGGTCCGCCCCATCCTGGAGAGACCCAAGTCCGCCTCCGGGAGAAGAATGAACTCCTCATACCGCTCTTACCAGGGTAATGAGGAGAGCCATGCAGGTTAGGTTACAGTAGTAACAAAAACACTTAATAAGAATTGAATAATTCTAAATCAGGACATGTGCCAGAACATGGAGAATAGCGATGCTAGTTGCTGAAACTCAGAAATGGAACATGACCTGAATGACAAAAAAATAGTACTTAGTAGTGTTACAACAAAAATTCTTCAATCAGAAAAGTTTTACCAATGCTTTTCTAACAGTACAACACAGTGTCTGAAAGAAAATATTGAATAAATATGTCAGTTATAAATAAACAAAACATTGCCTAGCGCTACGATTCCCAAATATATGTCAATGGCAAATGCTACAGAAGGAGAGCACATCTGGATGGTATAGTGGAATAACCAAGATCATCTAAAAAACGGGAAAAAATAAAAAGGGAGGAAAAGAACAGCTGGAGGGCAGAGATTGAGACATATTTAGGAAACATGTTAGAGAAAATATTTAACCGAATGAGCTTCATTTAGGCCCGGGGGTGTGAGAGCATTGAGTCGTTAAATCCAAATAGACTCTCGTCTTACGATTTCACGATCCCAGTCGCCACCTCTTGGGTCTTGTGGAATGACTTCAAGAACAAAAAATGTAACACTTTCAGGTTGGAATCTATGATGCTCAGACAATAAATTGCGGAGCTGCTGATGGTCATGTTCCATTTCTGGAGTTTCCGCAACTAGTGTTGCTATTCTCCATGTTCTGGCACATGTCCTGATTTTAAATTATTCAATTCTTATTAAGTGTTTTTGTTGCTACTCTAACCTGCATGGCTCTCCTCAACACCCTGGTAAAAGCGGTATGAGGAGTTCATTCTCCCCCCGGTGGCGGATTTGCATCTCTCCAGGATGGGGCGGACCTATTTTCTCAAGCAGGCCCGCCCTAGCCTTTCCCCTCATGACGCAATTAGCGTCATTCTCCTGAGGGGAGTGTGCGCGTGCAGTCTCCGACTGACGCGTGCGCACTGTGAGAGCCGGACGCGGTGATGTCAGTTGGGGGCATTTAAGGCGATCGCTCATTTGAGACAGCAAACAACCGGGATTGGATGGCCCCTTTGGTGGAACAACGTAAAACTTTAAGGTCTTTTATCCTCTTTTGCAATAAGCCCCTGACTGGACTCCCCTTCCTTGCTGTGTTGGATGCGGTGGGTAAGGGCTTCTCGGGTGGTGTAGGAGCACTATATCTCCGACCACCAGCAGTGGATTATGGAGATTCATGGGGGCTCTTATTTGTTTGTAGTCACTAACTACAACGGCCTCTTTGTTCTTATATATTTTTTCTATCCTAGATTTCAAGCAGCAGACACCCTCTGACTGCTTGCCAGTTCTTGACAATCAGTCTGTTGGGGTTTTTGAGGAAGCGGCCTAAGCCGTGAAACCGGTCTAGGATCACGTCCAACCCTACATCATCGTGTCTCTGCATACCTGTGGGGCCTATTGTAAACCTGTAAACTTTAATTTTGTTTATGAGATTATTGCTCAACAATTACTTAAATGTTTCTGTTGTTAACTATGTATTATCTAAAAAATTGTGTAAATAAATGTAATACTTTTTAACACCTCCTTTGTTATATTTGGGTACTGCAATAGTCCCCACCATCATTGATGTTCAAGGGTATTTTTTGGAGTAGCCCCTGATTTATCTTCCCTTTTCTTTACTAAACCTGAACAATGGCATTATGTTCCATCTGAAATTAACCATGCAGATCATGCCACCAGGTCAGTGTCTGCAAGTGTTTTTGCAAATTCGTTAACAGGTCCTGAATTCCTGCTGGATTATCCAGAAGAAACCAAAGCTGAGGTCTTCAGTCTTCTAGAACCTGACAAAGATTCAGAGATTCGTCCTGAAATCAAAACCCTCATCACCAGAACTGAACAAAGACTAGTCTTGGGCTGTCAATGCTTTGAACGTTTCACGAAGTCAAGGATGGCACGTGTGCTAAAAGCTTCTTTCTGCAAAAGACATTGCTGAAGGTGAACTGATCACAATACACAGTGTACAACTGAGTGTCTTTGGCTCAGAAATTAAATGTATCTGTGACAAGAGGGACATTGCCAAAAACAGTCCAATTGCCAACCTGAATCCATTCATTGACAATGATGGTATGTTAAGGGTTGGTGGACATTTAAAAAAAGGATGAGTTAAGTGAGCAAGAACAGAATCCTCTCATTATACCTGCTCGCCATCACATCACCACTTTGCTCATACGGCACTACCATGAAGGGGTTAAGCACCAAGGTAGACACTTCACAGAGGATGCCATAAGAGCTGCAGGCCTTTGGATTATAGGAGCAAAAAGACAGATCACAGCTACACTGCACAGCTGTGCTCAGTGCTGCAAACAGAGGGAAACACCAGCAACAGCAAATGTCAGATTTGCCAGCTGACAGGTTAAGTCCTGACCCACCTTTCACTCATGTTGGTTTGGATGTCTTTGGGCCGTGGATGGTGACAGCCCGCAGAACCCAGGGTGGCCAGGCAAATAGCAAACAATGGGCAGTGCTGTTCACTTGCATGAGTGTGCGTGCAGTACACATTGAAGAAATAGAGCAATGATGAAACTTGAGGCATCCATAGATTCGAAGTCGATTCCTAGCCATCAGAGGACCAGTCAAGACACTAAGATCTGACTGTGGAACTAATTTCATTGGAGCCTGTCGAGAGTTACAGCTCAACTCTAGGCTAATCCAATACTTTTTAGCTGAAAAGGGCTGTACATGGATTTTCAATCCTCTTTATTCTTCCCACATGGGTGGCTCATGGGAGAGAATGATAGGAATCACACGTAAAATATTGGACTCTATACTTATGGACTTTAACTCCACAAGACTTACCCATCTTCCTGGCAGAGGCATCTATTAATGCCCAGCCTGATGAGTAAATGTGTCTTTGGGAATGCCTGCATACACCACTAACATGCCCCAGTCTGCTCCTGTGTCCCTCCGTCAGCCAGATGCAATATGCCAAAAGGTTTATATAAACTTGGCAGTCCTGCGCCGTGTGAGGAGCATGGACGCCAAGCCACGCACACACCGTCGCGGTAAGCAACGCACCTCTTCTCCCCAACATGCCCCCTCTATATTTAAAAGTTAAATAGTTAAATCAGTTTGGATTCGGCGTGGGGGGGAGTGGAGGAGGAAGGAAAGAGCCGCTGCGACCCCTCAGACACAGAGCGATGTATCAAGAAGCATGGAGCAGGTATGTGCTTTTTACACTCTAGTGGCAAAATTTTGGCATGACAACATTTACTACAAAGAAGAAATCCTTAAGTGAACTTGAAGTTCCTTAGTAATCTTCACTTACCTTTACCGCTGCAGGATACTGCTGGGAACCAGACAGACCCAATCTTCACCCATCATGGCGGGCTATGTTTTAAAAAACTGGGTCCCTTTTTAATCAGGGGTCCACTCCCTTGGACCTGTATAGCACCATGCCAGAAAAAAAATAGGATTTTTTGTACTCACCGTAGAATCATTTTCTCTGTAATTCACCGACCGACACAGCTCCTCTCTTAGCCATTGGGTTGTTATGCCACCTTTAGGAGAATACTAGGCATTACTTGTTATGTAACACACAGAACTTTCCAGTTCCGCCCAGGGGGCGGTCCCTTGGGTAACAACCCTCCAGCCTGCCATGCAGCCATCAGTACGTCAACAAGCAGTATAACGTAAAAAAAAAATAGGAGGGGCGGGTGCTGTGTCGGTCGGTGAATTACAGAGAAAAGGATTTTACGGCGAGTACAAAAAATCCTATTTTCTCTTATATTCACCGACCGACACAGCTCCTCTCTTAGCCATTGGGACGTCCCCAAGCAGTGCCAAACGAGGGGTGGGAAAAAACAGCATAAAAAAACTTCATCCACCAGGCCAGTGGGAACTAGTGAAACTTTACCCACAAAAAAAACACAGTGCGTGGATAAACCACCACAAAAACAGGGTACCCTCAACAGGAGTGACTACCCACAACCGCACCAAAACTGTGGAATGTAATGCAACAGTGCATTAACTTAACGGTACTGTGTTTTTCATCGGAAAACCAGGGAAAAAAAAATATTGCATACTCAATTGCAACTATACGGCCACCTGCAAAACTTTGCACCCAAAACAGATATCAGCCGATGCACTGAAGTCTACCTTGTAGAACCTGGTAAACGTGTGGACAGACGACCAGGTCGCCGCTTTACACACTTGAGCGACAGAGGCTTGGTGTCGGAAAGCCCAAGACGTTCCAATTGCCCTTGTGGAGTGGGCCGTGACCGGAAAGGGGGGCACCTGCCCCTTCAAGGAGTAGGCTTGTACTACGATCTGTCTGATCCACCTAGAAATGGTGGCCGACGAGACCGCCATGCCTTTCTTTGGACCAGCCACCGAAACAAACAGTGAGTCTGACTTCCGGAAGGGAGCTGTGGCAGACAAAATACACCTTCATAGCCCGAGCCACGTCCAACGTGTGAAGGGCCACCTCCTTAGGATGTGTCGGCTTAGGACACAGGGATGGTAACACAATGTCCTCATTAATGTGAAACGCTGAGACCACCTTCGGCAAAAAATACGTCTGGGAACGTAACATCACCTTATCCTTGTGGATAACCAGATGGGGAGACTTGCAGGACAAGGCCGCCAGTTCCGAAACCCTCCTGGCTGATGTGATGGCCACTAGAAAGACCACTTTCTGGCAAAGAGTCAACAGAGGAATCTCCCTGATGTTTTCAAACGGCGGTTTCTGAAGCGCCGATAACACCAGGTTCCGATCCCACGGAGGTAACGGTGGACACATCGGAGGGACCACATGTCGCACCCATTGAATAAAGGTACTCACTAATGAGTGAGACGCCAGGGGTCGCTGAAAAAAAAAAAAAAAAAAAAAAGACAGCCAGGGCTGATATTTGTCCTTTAATGGTGCTTAATGCCAATTTCTGGTCTACTCCTTGCTGAAGAAACAGCAGGATTCTGGATATAGAAAAGGAGCGCGGATGCCATCCTTTCTCTTCACACATGGAGATGTAAGCCTTCCAGGTACGATGATATATCTTCCGAGAAGAAGATTTCCGTGCTCTCAACATAACAGCCATGCCGTTAAAGCCAGCGATGGTAAAGCAGGATGGAGAATCGGACCTTGAGACAGAAGATCCTCTCTTAACGGCAGTCGCCATGGGGCGTCTGCCACCAGGCGCACTAGGTCTGCGTACCAAGGCCGCTGAGGCCAATCTGGGGCGACCAGAATCACTGGAATCCCCTCGACTCCCACTCTGCGGAGCAGACGTGGTAGCAGCTTTAACGGAGGAAAAGCATAGATCAGCTGATACTGACCCCACGGAGCTACCAGCGCGTCTGACGCGTCTGCCCAAGGATCTCTTGTCCTGGACATGAATCTTGGCACCTTCCGATTGAGACGGGAGGCCAGAAGATCCACGTCTGGTGTGCCCCACCACAGGCACAGTAGCCTGAACACCTCCGGATGCAACGCCCATTCTCCTGGGTCCAGCATCTGGCGACTCAGATAGTCCGCCTGCCAGTTCTCCACTCCTGGGATGTAAATGGCCGACAGGGCCGGTACATGTCGCTCTGCCCATCGAAGTATGTGAGCGACCCCTCCTGTGCGGCGGCTGAGCTTCTTGTTCCTCCTTGGTGATTCACATACACCACCAGTTGTCCGACTGGATCCTGATCGGACGCCCCTGCAGTCTCACTGACCATGTGTAGAGGCATAGCCTGATCGCTCTCAGCTCGAGCAGATTGATCAGCAATTTGGATTCCTCCGTCGACCAGAGGCCCTGAGCCGACTGAAACCCCATCACTCCACCCCAGCCGGATAGACTGGCATCCGTAGTGATCACTGTCCATTTTAGAGGAAGGAACGACTTCCCGGATTGAAGCACCGAGGACCTCAGCCACCAGATCAGTGAATTTCTGACTAGCTGGCTCACCTGGATCTGTCGATCCAGGGTCAACTGAGATTTGTCCCACTGTGATAAAATCTCCTTCTGTAGAACTCTGGTGTGGAACTGAACATACGGTACTGCCTCGAAGGAGGCCACCATGAGAACCAGGACTCGCATACAGAAGCGAAGCGACGACCGCTTGAGGTTCATCAGCAGTTTTAACGCGGCTCTGAGAGTCTGCAGCTTGTCTGAAGGGAGAAAAACTCTCGCTTCCCTGGAGTCCAGCAGCAAGCCTAGGTACTCCAAACGCTGGGTCGGTACTACCACCAACTTCTTTAGGTTTAACAGCCACCGAAACTCTTGCAGGGTCTGCGCAGTGATCGCCACATCCTCCTCTAACTCTGAGGCGGAAGATGCTCTCAGGAGGAGATCGTCTAAGTATCCCACAATTGCGATCCCACGTTGCCGCAGCAACGCCAAAACTGGAGCCAATACTTTGGTAAAGACTCTGGGGGCTGATGCCAACCCAAAAAGGAGAGCCACGAACTGATAGTGGGCTTCCCCGACCGCAAACCGCAGAAACTTGTGATGCCGGAGGCATATGGGTATGTGCAGGTACACATCCTGGATGTCCAAGGACGCTAGGAAGTCCCCTTGATGGAGTGCCGCGACTACTGAGCGAACTGATTCCATTCTGAACCTCTGCACTTTCACAAAGTGGTTGAGAGCTTTCAGATCAAATACTGGACGTACCCCTTCCTTCTTGGGAACTACAAACAGGTTTGAGTAGAACCCCTGGAAATGTTCCGATTCCGGAACAGGTACAATCACCCCGCGATACAGCAGGTCCCTTACTGCCCCCAAGAGGGCCTCCTGGCGAGCCGGGGAAACGGGTATGCTGGAGGGGAAGCATCTGTTCTGCGGCCAAGAGAGGAACTCTATTTTGTAGCCGCAGGAAATTAGATTGCAGACCCATTGATCGGATAGTCGAGAAGACCACCGGGCTGCAAACTCCCGAAGGCGTCCCCCCACACGAGACATGGGTGGGGGAAAACCTTCATGCGGTAGCACTTTTGTTCACAGGCTTGTTAGGCTTGCGGTTCCAGGGACGTTTCTGTCCTTCTGTGGTCGTCCTGTCGGACTGGGGACGTTTGGCCGAAGCTCCGGGCGGACGAAAAAGCCGTTTATGAGCGGAAGAAGAGGGCCCCTGCCTACGGCGTGGCTCCTTAGCCTTCCTGGCCTGTGGGAGTAGAGTACTCTTACCACCTGTGGCATTCTTAATGTCTTTCAAAGAGGCTCCAAAGAGCCGGTCGCCAAGGAAGGGAAGATCAGTCAGGGCTTTTTTGGATGCCTGGTCAGCCGACCATTTTAACCAAATCAAGCGCCTCAGAACCACTGCTGACACTGAAACCCTGCATAACAGAGGGAAGGTATCCAGGGCCGCGTCACAAATGTACTTAAGGCCTTGCACTAGTTGGTCTGCTAGTTCCACGCAGACAGGAGAAGCCTGTTGTCCACCCAATTCGCGGTGCAACAGTTTTGCCCACTCATTTAGTGTCTGCGACACCAGTGCGGATGCCAGTACTGGTCGCACGGCTGACCCCACCACCGTAAACAAGGAACGAGCTACTGCCTCGGCCTTCCTGTCCGTGGGAACCTTAAAAGGCAGGAGTCCCTTCTACTGGGATCGTGGTTACTTTGTTTAACCTGGATACTAGGGGGTCCACGACCGGAGGAGCCGACCACTTTTTGAGAAGGCTCTCCTCAAAAGGGTAACGCACCGGCATGTATTTGGGGACCGAAAAGGTCCGTTGCGGTCGACCCCATTCCTTGTAAATGAACTTGTCAAAATAAGTCAGATACGGGAACACCTTAGGTGAACGGGCTGGCTTACGGGACCCAAAAGGGACTGCTACCTCAGCAGAGGAATCGGCTGGCTCCTGAATCTTCAGGGTATCACGCACAGCTGTGATAAGAGCTCCAACAAGCACTTTGTCGCGCACGGACCCGGACAGAGACTCATCCTCGCTGTCCGAACAGTCCTGGTCAGCATCATCTGACATGACAGAGCAGGGGTCACCAGCCTCATCAGGTCCTGAGTCTGCGTCAGAACTCTC
Source organism: Lithobates sylvaticus (assembly GCA_028564925.1). NCBI lineage: Eukaryota > Metazoa > Chordata > Amphibia > Anura > Ranidae > Lithobates > Lithobates sylvaticus. Next base: position 136,847,818 of record CM053030.1, on the reverse strand, counting down.
CCCAGAGGAGGGGGGGGGGGCATGGGCCGCTTTTTAGCATCTTTGTGCCCACGTACTGCCTCCATCTTGGCAACGAACAAATTGAGGACTGCCGGCAAGGTGTCCAAGGGTACTGCGCAGTCCGCAGGTGACCCGGTTGCAATTGCCTGGATATCGGGGGAAGAAACACCAGTTTCTGAAGTCATGCTGACCCTACCCTGTCTACCACCAAAAGGGGACTTGGGACAGTGACAGTCCCACCCTCCTTACTGCTGCCGCTGAGGGGCCCTTTCCCGCAGGACTCACCACCCTGAGGGGTTCTGCGCTATCCAACAGGTAGTGCCTGTAGTCTCTGTTGGCTCCCAGGTGCAGAGGAAACAGCTCTGTGTCGGTGGAAGCAGCTGCTAATGGCACTGAAACCTCCCTGTAGTATGCTCAGGCTCAAAGAAAATGGCCGCCCGGCGTCCAGTGTAAGGACATAAAACGGCCGCCAGAACACAGGAGCACATGCTGCTGCTAGAGAACACTAAAAAACGTATTCAGGCTTCCAGAAAATGGCCGCCGAAGCCACACCTAAGATAACCGCCAAATGTAGAACCATGAGGGACAAACACTTCACAGGCACCTCCAGGGTCATGGAGAACAGGACCCAGGACACAGCCAGCGCTAAACCTCCCCAGGTGAGAGCCCTGCACAGAAACACACACACCCCACAGCAGCATACAGGGAGGGAGAGGGGAACAGGGAGAGAGGAGAGGGGGAGAGAGGGCACCCGAATCGACCTCCCAGGGAATGCCCAGCTGCTCAACCCCATCGAGGCAGGGAGAGCTGTACTTACCAATCCTGAAGAGCTGGGAGACATTCCATTGCAGAACTACTCACTGATCAGTACAGGGTAGCTGCTGGCCCGGCATACTGTGACGCCCCGAAGCATAAAAGCTCACGACCACCTCTGGAGCTGAGGTTTCGTTGTGGCCTGCCGAGCCGCAGCTGCGACCTGCACACGCTCGATGGCCGGACTGGGGAGACTACAAGGATAAGGGTATCCAGCCTGTCACCCAGCCGGCTGTTGATAGATCACAGGATCTATCATCTTGCGCAAAAACCAGGCTTCTACAGAAAAAAAGATGGGAGGAGGGGCCCGCCAGGGTTCCTAGGTCTTTTCACCTTACTAGGCAAAATAAAACTGATGGCTGCATGGCAGGCTGGAGGGCTGTTACCCAAGGGACCGCCCCCTGGGCGGAACTGGAAAGTTCTGTGTGTTACATAACAAGTAATGCCTAGTATTCTCCTAAAGGTGGCATAACAACCCAATGGCTAAGAGAGGAGCTGTGTCGGTCGGTGAATATAAGAGAAAAAACTTTGGTATTAGCTGCATGACCAAAGCACTGGGTCCAAGGGTACAGCCCTCCAAGAGAGGCGTTACATGCAAAACCTTGTTCTTCCTTCACAAGGCCCAGGTACCATCCACTTTGGCCTCAGTGGTACTTTGAATGGATCCGGTTTGCAAAGGCTGCTTGATCCAGTAAGGATCTTTCCAGCGGAGCTCTTCTTAGCACTTCTTTAAACCTGACCAACACCTTAGACACTGGCGAAAAAACTGAGGTACTTCCGGTATGGGAGGGGATATATAGGGAGTAAAACTTCCTGTCTTGGGTGTGCCAGTGTCCATCACCTGAAGGTGGCCTATAACCCACATAGTAATTACTATGCTGCGCTGTGTCCCGTGATGTACGATAAAGAAATTTGATCTCCGAGTCTGATATTTACCAGATTCAACCTCTAATAGTATATACAGTATATCTCTTCTGTCTCAGAGTGGATTACAGATTTTGCTCCCTAACCATATAGTTGGTTATTTATATTTACCACTGCATATAGATATTTAAGAAAAAATTTCCTTTTTTTTTTAACTTTACATATTAACGAAATTATACACCACACTTTAAGGTTATTATCCGATTAATCAAAACAATAAATCGGCCAAATAATCAATTATGAGAATAATCGTTAGTTGCAGCCCTAATATAGATTATCTTTTGGTACTGCTGGACCTTAGTGCAGCGTTCGACACAGTGGACCACAATACTCTTTTCATCCGCCTCAAAGAAGTGGCAGGAGTTACAGATTTAGGTCTTCCAAGGTTCGCTTCTTTCTTAGGAAACGGGTCACAGACAGTGAAACTAGGAGTCTTAACTTCTGAAACCCGGGCAATTTCTTATGGAGTCCCTCAAGGATCACCCTTGTCACCAGTACTCTTTTACATCCATCCACTCTTCAAAATCATCAGCAAATCGGATCTATGCTTCCACTCATACGCTGACGACACTCAACTGTACTTCCGCATCACCAGACAAAAAGACCAATACAGGGAGTCCCCGACTTACGAACGCGCGACCTACGAACATCCCCTACTTACGAACCGGGCGCTGCGGGGACCCTCCGCCATTTTCCGCCGTCCTTCGGCCGATCTGCGCATGCGCGGCCAGACGGAGCCTTGGAAAATGACGGCAAACATCGGAAATGTCCGTAATTGTCGGTCTGCGCATGCACGGCCGACTTACGAACATTTCCGAGTTAAGAACAGGCGGGCAGTCCCTAATGAGTTCGTAACTCGGGGACCCCCTGTACCAGGAACTAGAAAAATGTCTCACATTGATAGATGACTGGATGACCACTAGCTCCCTCAAACTCAATGGATCGAAAACAAAACTGCTGCTCCTCAACGCAAACTGAAAAAAAAAAAAAAACTAAGACCCCATGGACACAATCGATCATCCTTGGACAGACCATCCTTCCAAGCACCAAAGCCAAAAGCCTCAGAGTCATCTTTGATTCAGAGATGACTATGGATGCACAAATAGGATCAGTAGTCAGCGGATCCCATCATCTTCTCTGCCTGCTATGCAGACTCATCCCCTTCATTCCGGAAAAGGAGAAAGCAGTAGTAGTTGGAAAAATCATCAATTCGTGACTGGACTACGCAAATTCCCTCTACATAGGACTACCTGATTTCCAGATTGCACACCTACAAGTCGTCCAAAACACAGCAGCAAGACTAGTCACGGGAAAGAAACCCTGGGAATCCATCTCTCCATCCCTAAGGACCCTCCATTGGCGGTAAAAGATAGGATCACATTCAAGACCCTCTGCCTCACCCACAAATGTACACAAGGAAACGCTCCTCAATACCTATGTGAGAAAATAAAACAATACATACCTAATCGCAGCCTTCGATCGACAAACCAAAACTGCCTTCTCATCCCCAAAGCCCGCTACAAATCTAAGGGAGAACGAAGATTAGCAGTCCAAGGACCTCGGCTATGGAACGTTCTACCCACCAACATCCGCTTGGAAGAAAACCATCGGGCCTTCAAAAAAAAAAAAAACTCAAGACCCACCTCTTCTAATAAGCAGGACAACACAGGACAGACCAAGCGCCTCGAGGCGATGCAGTTCGCATTTGCAGCGCTATACAAATCATTCATTATAATTGCCTTTTTTTTTTTGGCCATTCGAGAAGTGTCACATAAAGAAATAAAAAAAACAAATAAACAGTATTTCCTTACCTAGCAATGTGTGTGACTTCACAACATGCATGCCAATAAACGTATTGTAGCAGTCCAAAGCAGCAAGCAACATGTCCATCCACTTTATTACAGCGGTTAGGGTGAAGACCTCTTTCAGTTCATGGAGTGTGGCAATGTGAAATATTCCACAATTTATTGCATTCATATTGCCTGCACCTTCAAACCTATTAATCACGAAAATGATGCCATTGTTCTTAATAATCTCATCCAACCAGGCAGATACAGATTTCCTTTCTGAAATTCACCAAAAAATGTATCATACATATTAGCATTCGGTACTACCAAAATGTTACACAGATCTACTAGAGTTTAGCATTGAATACGCATAACAGCAAAAAGTGACTGGGGTGAGGTTTTAGTTGCAAATGAATTTCCTTAAGACATGCTATTTAATGTATCAGTGTGACACTTCTGAGACAACCATAGAGCCCGAGTTCCTCCCAGGAGGATTTGTCCACAGAGGATTCTAGATCCTCAACAGCATCTTCCTGAGGATTTTCCTCTGACCCCTCATGCTGAGAACACTCAGGAGAAGCTGCCACAAAGTTCTACAATCAGAGGCACTCCGCAGTCCAGCTGCAGGGCCAACAGGCCTAGTCTTCATCCACCAGAGACGGGACTTGACTACCCTCCAGGGGAGCACTTTGCCAGCGAGTTTACCAGGTACACTCTACAAAACCAAATTCATTCCTGTGAAACTGTGCAATATACGGTATACATGTATTGTATACTTTGTTAGCACTTAGCAGTGTGCATATTATTATTATAATGTATTCTTTTTCTTTTTGACTAGATAATATATATTGCACAGGTTCACAGGAAGGAATTTTGTTTGCAGAGCATAGCGCGGCACATAAGTTTAATTAAATATTTAGCACAACTATATGGGAATATATATAGAAAAAACGATCAGATGAGATTGCTGCGCTCAAAATGTATATAGAAAAATTTACAATCAGATTCCAGTCAGTGTCAAACGCATGATGGTTTCGGGCTATACAGGTAGTGCCTTTCTTCAGAGCAAGACACATACAATGATAATGTTTTTTACAAACATATTATACACTCCTATCTTATGTGGGATCAATTAATCAATCATTTTGTACCAATGGGAAAAATCAACCAATGCAAAAGAACATGTAAGTATACAAGAAATCATGGATCATCAGGTGCTATCACTTTTCCTATCACATTCAATATGCACTGAGAAAAGAACAAAAAACTAAACGCATAATAAATAAGCATATCAAAGAAATACATATGAATCAAAATCAGAATTGAATCCGTTTGGCCATAAAGTGTTTAAATGGGGTATCCATTGAACCTCCCGTTTTCTAAGGGTTAATTCCCTATTTCCTCCATGTCTGTTCCTGGGTATACCATCCATCACCATGAATCTTAATTGAGAAACGGTGTGTCCTTTTTCTAAAAAAAATTTCGGGCTAAAGGTAATTTGGCTCTGATGGAATACTTATGTCTAGCTATTCTATCTTTAACTTTTTGAGTGGTTTCATCCACATACAATAAGCCACGTGGACATTTTATTATGTACACAACATAAGATGATTGGCAACTGTAATGATTCTTAATATCAATGTTGTACCCTCTGAGGATGGTAAAAATTTTCCACACATCTGGTGTTTTTAAATCCACGTGGCTTATTATGTGGATGAAACCACTCAAAAAGTTAAAGATAGAATAGCTAGACATAAGTATTGCATCAGAGACAAATTAGACAAATTACCTTTAGCCTGACATTATTTTAGAAAAAGGACACACCGTTTCTCAATTAAGATTCAGGGTGATAGATAATATACCCAGGAACATACGTGGAGGAAATAGGGAATTAACTAGAGGTCGACCGATATATCGGCCGGCCGATATATCGGCAGATATTTGGTGTTTTTTAATTAATCGGCATCGGCCGATTGTGCTGCTAAAAAAGGCCGATTTTAAAACTTCAGCGGGACTTGCAAATGACTTCTGATAGAAGTTGATGCAAGTTGCCTGAAGTTTTCCCTGAAGCGTCTTGTGACTTGTCTGGGCAGACTGCCAAGTGTGAGAAAATGATACAATGTTTCTTATCAATGAACTCAAGGCCGTGTGGAGAAGTTCCCAGTTTAACCATTTAAAGACTAAATCTTTTCTGACACTTGTTGCTTACAAGTAAAAATCCTGTATTTTCTGCTAGAAAATCACTTGGAACCCCCAAAAATTATATATATTTTTTTAGCAGAGACCCTAGGGAATAAAATAGCGGTTGTTGCAATATTTTATGTCACACGGTATTTGCGCAGCGGTCATTCAAACGCAATTTTTTGGGAAAAAATACACTAATGATTAAAAAAAAAAAAAAACGAAAAAACAGCAGTTAGCCCATTTTTTTCGTCAATGTTTTGATTACCTGTTTTTGTGTATTTAATATATATTTTTTTTTGTTATCTAAATTATACATATAAGTGAACTGATTGGAGGTTTTGTTTTGTTTAATAAAATGTAAGAATTTTTCTGAATCACTTATTAATTAAGGCTGCTTTCACACTGGAGCGGGCAGGCATTGACATTAAAACGCTGCTAGTTTTAGCGGTGCTTTACTGTCATTTTAGCGGTGCTATTCGGCTGCTAGCGGGGCGATTATAACCCAGCTAGCGTCCGAAGAAGTGGTTAAATGCACCCATCTGGCGACGCTGCCGAATCGCTTTGCAGGCGCTTTAACAGCAGTGCCCATTCATTTCAATGGGCAGGAGTAGCGGTGTACACCGCTCCATAGGACTTTTTTTTAACATCCTGCCAGCGCATCTCCTCAGTGTGAAAGCACTCGGGCTTTCACACTGAGACTGCAGGGGAGCCATTTTGCAGGCACTTTACAGGCGCTATTTTTAGCCCTAAAGCACCTGAAAAACGCCTCAGTGTGAAATTTTAGATTTTTTGAGATGGAGGGGGAAAAAAAAAAATCGCCCCCCAAAAAAAAAAAAAAAAAAAAAAAAAATCGGCATCATATATCGACCATCAGCCGCCGTGATTTCTAAATATCGGCATCGGCCAGAGAAAAACCCATATCGGTCGATCTCTAGAATTAACCCTTAGAAAACGGGAGGTTCAATGGATACACCATTTAAACACTTTATGGCCAAACAGATTCAATTTTGATTTATATTTATTTCTTTTATATGCTTATTTGTTATGTGTTTTTTTTTTTTTGTTCTTTTCTCAGCGCATATCGAATGTGAAAGGAAAAGTGATAGCACCTGACGATCCATGATTTCTTATATACCTACATGTTCTTTTGCTTTGAATGATTTTTCCCATTGGTACAAAATGATTGATAGATTAATTGATCCCACATGAGATAGGGGTGTATAAATATGTTTGTAAAAAACATTATCATTGTATGTGTCTTGCTCTGAAGAAGGGTGCTACCTGTATAGCCCAAAACCGTCATGCATTTGACACTGAATGGAATTTGATTTTGAATTTTTCTAAATAAATCTTAAGTGCAGCAATCCCATCTGATCGTTATATATATATATACAGGGGGTCCCCGAGTTACGAACTCGTTAGGGACTGCCTGCCTGTACGGAAGTCGGAAATGTTCGTAAGTCGGCGCGCATGCGCAGACCGACAAATACGGAGATTTCCGGACATTTCCGATGTTCCGTCTATTGCCGTTCTGCGCATGCGCGGCAAATTACGGACATTTCCGGCATTTTCCGAAGCTCCGTATGGCCGCGCATGCGCAGAACGGCCGAAAGACGCCGAAAAAGGACGAAAAATGGCGGAGGGTCCCCGCAGCACCCCGTTCGTAAGTAGGGGTTGTTCGTAGGTCGGGTGTTCGTAAGTCGGGGACCCCCTGTATATATATATATATATATATAAATAACCTGTGGAAGGGTCTGATTGCTTGCACTGCTACATCTGGACCGTGTGCACTCCACCCTCAACTTTTCTTCTACACAATAAATTATTGTTTATATATATATATATATATATATATATATATATATATATATATATATATATATATATATATATATATATATATATATATATATATATATATATAATATAAAAACAACAACGTGATTTTTTTCTAGTAGCTCGCACAATCTAAGCCAGAGATTGTTGCCTACAGGATCCAGGGTCGGCAGACAAATGTTACAGGGCAAATTTGAAAGCTGGGTCTGCTCCCCTTTGGCCACCTGGCCGCAGTGACTGATCCAGATAGAGCACACAAAACTGAGGGCTAAGTGGAGCAGGAAGTGTTGGGGTAGGATTGCTGCATTTTTGGCTAGTGTCCATTCACCTGAAAATGGCAGCATAACCAAAGTAGAAATTATTATTAACTTCTCTAAGTATGGTGATGTACGATTAGGGAAAAAAAAAATAGTTTTAGCTTTAAACATGCTTTAATATGTTAAAACTTGTAAAAAAAATTTAGTAATAGCATTTACATGAATACATGGACAGTTCCAGAAAACTTCACAAATAATTTTCCCTATGTTTATTTCAATTAGGTTGTGCGGCCTTTTTAATAACTTTAATAAAAATAAATTAGAAAAGGTATTTGAAGATTTATGATCTAGATATTACTTTATGAAGGATCAGTATATAGGTATATTAACATTCATAGTAAGATACCTGGTAATAAAGGCACAAACTCAAAGAACAGGTTCATTGCCTTGTGTCTACAATCAGCCTGAGGGCGCCCACATTGTTCCAAGAGCCACAGGACAATGTCCAGGAGACAGAGAGACTTGCCTGGAGGAAACCCCCTATATTTAAAAAGGACGACAAAACATACTAAATGCATCATTTGTTTTAGATTAAATTTGTAATTACTTACCATTACACATTTTGTAACTGAAATGTATTCAATAATCTTTAATAATTCTAATTTTATGAATTATTAAATGTAAAAACAACAATACAATAGAAATTATATATTTTTTTTATATCTATTATGATTCTTTCTCACAAGAACTGAAAAAACAAAACAATAGGTTAAAAAGAATTAGCTGTCCAAGGTAATAATCAACATCACCCTCTGTGTAAAGCATACACATGACTAACGGCACCTTGGTATGCGTCGTTTGGATTTCTTGCTCAGCGACGAAGCTTTGTGAACAATAATACGTTTCAAATGGTCAATGGCATCACTACATTGCTGAATAGTTCCTATGATGAGATGAAGAATATAAATGCATGTAAAGTTAAAAACAAAATCCAGAACAGAAAGAAAGGACTGTCCAGTAGATGAATTTACTCTCACCTAAAGATTTTTCATCTGCATGAGACAGTGCCAGGCTTTCCATAAAAATCACTAACACTTCAAACACAAATTGTTCCACCAGCGCTGATTCCTCTCTAAGAGACAAGACAGCTAAGAATTAGGGGATTAGTATTCACATTCATGTAAACTATTTTAATTTATGCTTTAATCCAGAATGAGAGAAACTTAATGAGACAGTAGACTGCTTTGATTTAAATTAATTCAAAGATGAGATTGTCTTTGCTGAAAACATGTCAGCAACATATGCCGTGTTCACAAATATGCACACTTCAACACCCTGGTAAAAATACAGTAGGGCATTCAGATTTGTAGCATGGTCAATAAGTGGGTTATGTTCCTTACAATATCACTCTTGAAATGTGTACAAAAACAAGTAAAATCTGTCCCAATTACTTACGAAAATTTTAAATAGTAATTTTTAAATTTGGCAGAAGTACCCAAGAATGTGTCCCGCTCCGAGTAGAAAAAGCAATGAGAGCCTCAGCTATACTCCATACACATGTATTCTATTACAGCTCAGCATACAAGCTTGTCACCCAGTACTCTACAAGCAATGTACTGCCCACCTAAATTCTTTGTATATGTTGTTGAATGCTAGAGAAGCTCCTAGCCTCTTGAACACATTTGGGTGTAACGCAAGACTGTAAAGCCGCTTAAATAGAGACTGCGTGTTGACTGGGCTTCTTTCCTGCTGTTGTGGCGTTGTCTGTTTTATTGACCACTTCAAAAATTCTCGAATGCATTGTCCAGAGAAGTCTCGTAGTGTACTATCAACAGGATCCACAATACCATCCTTAAAGAGGAGAGAAAACATTCAATAAACAGATATAGGGCAACTTATGCAAATAAAAATTAGGAAAAACTATTCTAAAATAAAAAGGTATACAGAAACAAAAAAAAAAAAAAAAAAAAAAATTGCAAATGTTGACAATTCTGGAAATGCTGCCAAAAAACAAATGGAAAAGCCACAAGCCATGTTTATAAATGTTTCAATAGGCTTATTTTATTAAGTGGTAAATTATGAATAAAAAAAAAAAAAAAGAAAAATCAATAAAGCATTTGCCACACTTTTCTGGTGGTATTATTACATACAGTATATTAGAAATTTCTGCACTTAAAATGATTGTAAAGTCTTGTTTAAAAAAAAAAATATATATATATATATATATATATATATATATATATATATATATATATATTAATAATAATAATAATAATAACAAACGTCATACTTACACCTCTGTTAAATTGGTTTTGCACAGAGCAGCCTGGATCCTCTTCTTCAAAGGACCCTCCCTCCTATCGAGTGCCCCCATAGACAACGGCTTTCTATGGGGGCACCTGAGCCAAGTCAGAGCTCCGTGTATCCATTCAGACATGCGGCCCTGACCCCCTCTCACCCCTGATTGGCTGACTGACTTTGATTGACAGCCGTTGCAGCCAATGGCACCGCTGCTGTGTCTCAGCCAATCAGGAGGAGTGTTCCAGACGGCTTAGACATTCGTGGACATCGCTGGAGAGAGGAGGGGCTCAGGTAAGTAATTTGGGGGTGCTGGGGAGGCAGCTACACACAGAAGGTTTTTATATCTTAATGCATAGACTGCATTAAGATAAAACATTTCTGCCTTTACAACTACTTTAATTCAGGAAAGCCATTAGACAGATTCGGTAACAGTTTCAACAAGTATGAAAGATTCAGTTAGTTCTCTTTTGTGCCACTTTCACATTGAGCAGATTCAACAGCAAAAAATTCAAAAATCATGTTTTTAGAGAACAAAACTGGGAGGTAAATAAGACCAACTACAAGTTGGTGTACCGAGACCGGCCATAGTTCACAGGAAGAGTGTGTGTTGGGGGGGTTATTTTTATTTTGTGTACAAATTAGCTCCATTGGTTGCTATAACCCAGGCTACTTCATTGGGTGCTAGGACACAGGCGGCCAGTGTCTGGGCAACCAGATGCAGAGCTAAATTTGGATAGTCTGTGGTGTGTGATAAGAAGACTGACAGACCTGTGCTCCTAAGTTGACCTTCCTTGTGATTGACAGTGGACAGCAAATCGAATGCCATAGCTGCAATACAGCTGGTTAGTGGTTATGGAATCCAGCCAAGGCTGTCCACTGTGAATCACAAGTTCCTCAATGGGTACCCCTCCATTGATATTGACAGCAGATGGTAGTAGGCAGATTCTATACACACAATGGGGCTGTCTAACAACTATGCAATCTGCCCACCACCATCGGCTTTCAATCACAAGAGAGGCAGACCCAGTGGGAAACTAGCCTCTCAAACTTCCCCATCAGACTTTGCCCACAACAAAACTCCTTGTTCTATGTGCCTGCTTTTGTGACAGCTAGGCAAGCGGGGAACTCCGTGATGGCGGCCTCGTAAAAACGTTAAGGCTTCATGTACACTATTGCTGGTAAACGGACGTTTAGGAACAGTTGGGTGTTTTTTTCAGCTGCCCCTGAACTCTCCTGCATGTTATCTTATCAGTACATGTACACAGGGTGTAGTGGTTTCTAGGCAGTTGAGTTTAGAAGCATTTTAAGGTAAGCAAAAAAAATACATTCAGGGCGGATGTTCAGAGGCACTTGAAATGCCAAATGCCTGTAACAGCTTGTAAATGTGTGTAAATGCGGCAACTTGTGTTTACAGACACTTTTAATGGATACACATTTTTGATTATTTGAAGAAGAAAAAAACGCTTCTAAAACGCAACATGTACACTTGGAAAAACTGACATTTTTAAACGTCGGTTACCATCTGTCAAGTTTAAAACTTTCCGTGTACATTAAGCCTTAGCAATGCAACAGGATTCTAAAGAGTGTCTATGACACTCTTTGTGAACTCCAAAACATGTTTTCTCAGCACAATGTACATTTATACAGCAAAGTGATGTGCTTTACAAAGGTGCACTCCATCTTGTTAACTTATGGACCCTTACACGAGCAAAGTTCTATTCATTTTATCAAATGGGGAAAAAAATGTCCTGGGAATAGGAGAGCTGTGTCAATTGACCCGTTGATAGTGATGTGATCAAGCTATCTTCCTATCATGGATTGCCTTCTGCAGAGTTACCCAGCAATCACTATGAAGGACACCACAGGCTCATAAAATGATGCAGTATTTAAGCAAGCCCTGAGGTGTCCTGTGGAGACCAGATAGCTTTCCTTTTAACCGGTTCCCGACCGGCGCGAGAATGTACGTTGGCAGAACGTACAGGACGGACAGGCAAATGGGCGTACCTGTACGTCCCTTTAAATTTGCCACCGTGCCATCGACGGCGCACGACAGACGGGAGCTCCGTGAGTCGGGTCGATGTCCGCGGGCAGGGCCAGATGTCCCACAAGGCCACGCTTTGGGGCGGCAGTGGTGCAGGGGCGGCGCCGTTCCAGCAGGGGGCTTCACGGCTTTCGCGACCGCCCCCCGCACTAACATCATTCGGAGATCTGTATGAGCAGGGCGGGGATGAGGATTAACAAGCGCTGGTGTTTTGACTAGAAAGGAGAGCAGGGGACGGAATCTGTGTGGGCAGCTACAGGAGGAGCGTCTTCTCCCCCAGGCAGCAAGACTTGTAAAGTGTGGAGTGGAGATCAAAAATAGCTATTCCCTTTTAGCTCCGATGCTCCACCATCCTGTCACAGTGATGAAGTGAGAGCGTGGAAAGCCAGCTAGCTTGTGCAGGAGTCGGGCTGTGTTCTGTCTCCACTGTCTTCCTAACCCCTCCCTCACTGCACTGCTTGTCCAATCCAATACTCCGCCTCCCATTTATGCCTGCCAACACTCCAGCCATATAGGCATGCAATGTACTGTGCTGTGAGGGGAGTTCGGTTTTCAAACAATAGCTGCCACAGGAGACCAGCCTGAATGGGAGAGCATAATTGGTGAGTGAGACCCCCAGAATAACCCCCCTCTCTGTTCCCACCCCTTTGTGCTATGCACCTTCTTCCTCCCCCCTCTCTTCCTCATGATCATCACCTTCTCTCTCTCCCCCTCCCCCAGGCTACAGCCTAGCCTGCCTGGATACCGTCCTAGCGTGCCTGGATACCTGTATATAGAGGGGGGTGTATATAGAGACGATAGAGGGGTGTATATAGAGACGATAGGAGGGGGGAGTATATAGAGATTATAGAGGGGGGAGTATATAGAGATTATAGAGGGGTGTAGATAGAGGGGGTGTATATAGAGATGATAGAGGGGTGTATATAGAGACGATAGAGGAGTGTAGGTAGAGGGGTGTATATAGAGATGATAGAGGGGTGTATAAAGAGATGATAAAGGGGGGGAGTATATAGAGATGATAGAGGGGTGTAGATAGAGATGATAGAGGGGTGTACAGTCCCTGACAAAAGTCTTGTCGCTTCTCTATTTTATAGAAACTCCTGCTATTAACCTGACTTTTAATGAATCAATAGTTGTTAGAAATAGCTCATATGAAAAGCTAAAGCCCTCCCAAATGATGTTTAATGCACTGAAATAAATTAGTTTCACTGAAAAAAGATTTATCATTTAATCAAGACAGACCGGTCAAATTTTGGCAAGACAAAAGTTTTGTCGCCTATACAGAAATTGAACAACTTTACTGAAAATCCAAAAATATGTCAGCAAATTAAGTAGTGGTGCTGTGAGATCCGAATTTAATATCTTGTATGACTTCCATGAGCTTGAAGGACAGCATCCATGCGGTTTGGCAAGGATTCATACAATTTATTGATGAAGTCATCAGGAATAGCAAAGAAAACAGTCTTGCATGCCTCCCAGAGTTCATCAATATTCTTTGGTTTCGTCTTCCATGCCACATATGCTCAATGATGTTCATGTCTGGTGACTGGGCTGACCAATCCTGGAGCATCTTGATTTTCTTTGCCTTAAGGAACTTTGATGTGGAGATGGAAGTATGCGATGGAGCACCACCCTGCTGCAAAATTTTGCCTTTTTTATGGTTGGGAATATAAGATCTCTAAGATTTCTTGGTATTTTAGACTATTGATGTTGCCTTCCACCCTGCAGATGCCTCGCACACCCCCATACTGGATGTAACCCCAGACCATGATTTTGCCTTCACCAAACTTCACTGTTTTCTGGGTAAATCTCGGCTCCATGTGGGTTCCAGTAGGTCTCCTGCAATATTTGTGGCGACTGTGGTACAATTCAACAGAAGATTCATCTGAAAAATCCACCTTCTGCCACTTTTCCAGAGTCCATCCTTTTAGCAGGCTGTGGCCCTTGGCAAATGCCACACGTTTTTTCAATTGTCTTTTGTTTAGTGCTGGCTTATGGGCACTGATTCGACCATGGAGGCCATTTCGAGACAGAATCCGACAAACTGTTCTGGTTGACACAAGGACTTCAGGTGACCAGGTCTTGTGGAGCTCTGCTGCAGTGGAAAATGGGTTGGCCTTGGATTTTTGAGCCAACAAACGGTCCTCTCGAGCAGTTGTCTTGCGGGGTCGGCCTGACCTGGCCTTGTCCAAAACGTCTCCAGTCTCTTCAAATCTTTTTTTTTATCCTCTGAACTTGACGCTGAGACACACTGAAGGTGTCTGCCACATCAGCAGTGGATCTGGTCTTCAGCCTCTTGATAATCAACACTTTAGTCTCCGGGTGAATCTTAGGCATGTTTGCAGAGGTCTAGTTGCAGTTGAGAAGGTCTAGTGTACTGGTGTTCTATTTATACACACCTGAGACCTAATTGATCCATTATTAGTAAGCTCATATAACAAGGTGACAACACTTATGTCTTGGCAAAAAATTTACTCAATGGGCTTTACCAAGCTGTGAATATTAGAATACTTTGTCAGTTTCGTTTTGCACTGAAACATTATTACTAAATCTGTTGGGATTAAAATGACCCATTTCTTGTAACAAAATCTTGATTAGAAATATATTTCAGCGGCACTTCAGGTCAATTTGTACACAAGCGACAAGACTTTTGTCAGGGACTGTAGATAGAGATGATAAAGGGGTGTAGATAGAGGGGTGTATATAGAGATGATAGAGGGGGGAGTATATAGAGATTATAGAGGGGTGTAGATAGAGGGTGTATATAGAGATGATAAAGGGGGAGTATATAGTGGACATATGTTTTTAATCGATCTATTGTAGCAGGACGATAAAGGACGAGAATGGTGGTGGTGTGTGTGTGTGTGTGTGTGTGTGTGTGTGTTGGGGAGGGGGGCAACATTGAAGGACCTGGCCTTGGGGCGGCAAAGGGAGTAAATCCGGGCCTGTCCACGGGGATACCCACAATCGTCTCACGGAGAGGAAGAACGGGGAGATGCCTAGTGTCACTGATCAGCTCTCCCTGTGATCGGGAGCGCTGATCAGTGATGTGTCACAACTAGCCCATCCCCCTGCCGTTAGAAACACTCCCCAGGACACACTTAACTCCTACAGCGCCACCTAGTGTTAACCCCTTCACTGCCAGTCACATTTACACAGTAATAATGCAATTTTAATCGCACTGATCGCTGTATAAATGTGAATGGTCCCATTATCGCTCCAAAATTGTCCGACGTGTCTGCCATAATGTTGCAGTCACGATAAAAAATAAAAAAAAATTAAAAAAAATCGCTGATGGCCGCCATTGCTAATAAAAAAAAATATTAATAAAAATGTCATAAAACTAACCCCCGTTTTGTAGATGCTATAACTTTTGCGCAAACCAATCAATAAACACTTATTGCGATTTTTTTTACCAAAAATATGAAAAATAATGCGTTTTTTTCCAAAATGGTAGCTCCATTTTTGTTTATAGCGAAAAAAAATTAAAAAAAAAGCGCAGAGGTGATCAAATACCATCAAAAGAAAGCTCTATTTGTGGGGAAAAAAAAGAAGGTCAATTTTGTTTGGGAGCCACGTTGCACGACCGCGCAATTATCAGTTAAAGTGATGCAGTGCCGAATCGCAAAAAGTACTCTGGTCTTTGGCCAGCCAAATGGTCCGGGGCTTAAGTGGTTAATGTTCATATTAATATTTCTACATAACACAAAATTAGTTTGTGTATATGTAAAAAATAAAAAATAAATAAACTCTACGTACAATTAATACATGTCAGCATTGAACAGTTACATTTCCTGGTTGTGGATGTGTGCTGGACTAATGCTAGTCATACACTGCTTGAATTTGTGTTTCCTACTGAATTGGCCAAAATTCGAGCTGTGGGTAACCCTGTCGGCGCCAACTCGCTTGACAAACTTCAATCGCTTCAGAAACCTCGATCTGAAAATTGAAGGAGCCAGGCAAAAAAACTTCCAGCCTAACAGTGACTGCAACCAATCAGATACAGTCACTGTTCTGGTATTCTGACAGCAGCATGAGCAGTGGTTATTACAGTACACTAGCCAGAGTGGATGGGGGAACTGAGTGATTACACTCATTCAATCTGCAGGGCTGAACAAGAGAAACTGGCACATGAATTCCTACCTTTACCAGCATCTCTGTCTTATGTGGCTCAATGATTTATTATCAACAATGATTCTGCAGATATGTTGAATTAAATGTTTTACATGCATCCAGCCCCCAGAAAAATACACACACACACACACACACACACACATATATATACACGCACAGTCCAAATGAACTGCTCATTTCTCTTTCACCTAAACATTTGCATGCTCATCTGTGTGAACTTTAGGGAATTAAGCATTTCAAGATCCCAGGCCTGATGCATAAAATAGTATGTATTTTTTTGTAGACTGCACACATCTCTGCACTAATATTCAAGAGAACCAAAATTTATCATCACTAATGATGTATATAAAAGAGCATGCGTGGACAAATGTAAAAATCATATAAAAAATAGTATCCGAAAAAGCAAAACAAACAACAAATGTTATCCAGAAAAGACATACCAAAATAGCTTCCAGTAAAGCCACCGTGTCATTGCTTTCAAATTTTTTGTTGTTAGTGAACCAATGAATGAGACCCATAACAAGTGGCTCATATAGTTGTCTTGTTACCTAGGCAAAAATATAGAGCATGTTTAGTGTAATATTTAACAAAGAAACAAAAGTATTTCTTTTTTTTTTTCATACAAAACATAATTTGTTTAAAAAAATAAAACTATGTTTAACGATATTACAGTTTTAAAAGCAGCTACTTCAACCTCAATAGGAGCAAAGCATAGACAATGTATGGTAGTAGGAAAAACAAAAACTGCCCCTAATGGTGTTCTTATTTTAAATACAGTTGATAGACAAGTATGGGATCAGTTTTACCAGCCAGATTTTTTGAAGGTGGTTTTGTGACCCCTGTAATTTAGCAATGGCATATTTTCCACCTCCACCGCACACTTTGTATAAATCAACTCTTAAAGTGTTTCTAATGGTAAAAAGTTCACCTTAATGCATTTTCTGCATTAAGGTTAAAAAAAAAAAAAAAAACTTCTGTGTATAGCTCCCCCTCCCACAGCCCATCCTTATAATTAATTGAGCCTGATCTCAATCCGCAGCTGTGCATGAGAGCAGTTGCTTTCTCCCTCCTCATAGGCTAAGAGACTGTCAATCACAGCCAGTCAGGAAAGAGTGGGGGTGGGGACAAGTCACACTCTCTGTGTCAATTTACACACAGCTCAGCAGCGAGCATGCACGAGAGCCCACATAGCGAGAGAACCATTGGGGTACCTGAGAAGAGGAGGTTCAGGGCTGCTCTGTGCAAAATCATAACGATTAATTGTGCAGCTCTAGTGGAGACCCTGAGTTATCACTAGGAGCTCAGATTGAGAGCCACCACCTGTGCTAAGTGAAGGCTGGAGGTTGTTAAAGCGGGACTACACTGTATCTGAGCACCATAAACTGAAAATGTTATTCAATATATTTTTAATACTCAAAGCAAAGTGACCCACCCACCATCCATCCATGTCTCCATGCTTTTTTTTGCTGAGAAATCACTTTGAAAAACACCTCCTAACATTTCTGGCCGTGGCCATCTTGAGTAAGGGCAGATGATTCGAGTAGTATTTACTTCCTGGAATCCATCTTCCCTTAGCTCAGGCATGCAGGTAGGAGGGTGTGCTTAGCTAAGAAAACCCCTCCTCACTGAGCCCTCCTGGGAAGTATGACATCATTAGGAAAAAGAAAAAAAAAGACACAGAACTACAACCCTATGGACTTGTCCTAATGAGGTAATACTTTATAGAAATCAAATGGCAAGAGGTATAAAATCCAGCAGATAAATACGCTGACACATCTCAGCCTCTACAGGCCCTACTCTTAGCCAAGCACTCATGGATATGAGAAAGGCCTGTAGCGTGAAATCTGTCAGCATCTTTATCTACTGGACTTTATACCCCTTGCCATTTGAGTTCAATAAAGTATTACTGACTGCCGTTCACAGTGTTGCTGGCTGCTTTGATCACTTTGTATGACATAATTTGCCTAGGCCTGGAAACCAGGAAGTAACTCTAAAAATAAAATAAAAATAAATATAAAGTAAATATGATATACTTTCCTATTTGCTAATCCTAGCAGCATAAGGCCCCTTTCACGCTGAAAGCCCCGGATCCCCCTGTCCGTTTTTAGGCGGATCCGAGCGGGCCATCTATTGACTTCTATGGGGAGACAGATATGTCCGCTGACACCCGTCTGCCATCCGATCCACGAAAATCAGACATATGGCAATACGTTCTTGGCGGATCGGATGATATCTGATGAAAACAGACATGCTGTCGGTTTTCATCCAAACTCTCCATAGGAATCAGCAGCGTCGCTCAGTGAGCAGAGATAGACCTGTCATCCGCCGGTTTAGCAGAGATCAATGGAGCAATCTCTTGCTGAGTTGGCATACTCCGCTGAGCAGATCCGCCTCGTGTGAATGAGGCATAAAGATTAAAAATAGTTAATGTTGATAAAGAGAGTGAAATTTCACTTAAAATGGGAGAATATTTATAAACATATCTCTAGCACAGGGTGTTATGCTGTGTGTTGCGTTTGTTAAAATATGATTTTTTTTAACATCAGACATAACATTACATGGGAGAATATTACAAGTTTAGTTGATCAGATTACTGCCAGTCTTCTGGTTTTAGTAGAATTCTCAAACAAATGCTGTTTTCATACAATGGTGTTAGATAACATTCTTGTATTCAAATTGACAGTTTGAAGAGGCTATTGTCTCGTCAGCTACAGTAAACAGGTTGAGAGTGTCTCTCAAACTGAAAAGAATGACTGTTATATTAATGACAGGATTGGTTTGAGTAGACAATGGGTAGCTAGCAACAGTCCATTGTCTCTTCAGCTACAGTAAACAGGTTGAGAGGGTCTCTCAAACTGAAAAGAATGACTGTTAGTCGGTTGCTATGGAAACAAGTCTATAAACATTAACTTTGGTCAACAAACTGGGACAAATAAAATGGATGTGTAAAGACACACACATCATGCTGTAACAACATCAGAACAGATCATCATGCTTTGAAGATCAGAAGCCGCTCATGATACAAGAACAGAACCTGGTCTCCAAGAAGAAATCTTGCCAATGGAGATCATGAACATACAGTAACAGAAGTTAAGTAACCCTTTAAATGTATTTGTACTGTTAGACCATAGGCTGTTCATTTGCTTGTTATAGATATCTGTCAGTCTTATATTGTATTCCTAAGATTGTAATAGTTTTGTATGTACAGCAGCTTTTGTATAGTAAAAGCACATCTACAAACTGCAGAAGTCTCAGCTTCCTTGTTATACCACAGAGTAACCTTGCTAGATAGACGCAAGCATAACATGCTGGGAGCAGTTTATATATAGATGGTTGGTGGGAAGGCGTTAAAGAAAACCTGTACCTTGGCTAAACTGGGCAAGGTTCCAGACACTATACTTCCTAGGGGTGCAACGGATCGAAAAATTCACGGATCGGATCGTTCCTCGGATTAGAGTCACAGATCAGATCATTTTTCGAATCAGCAAATAATTGAATTTGCAAAAACCTGTGAAAATTCCACCACCATACAGTCCCCACTGTAATATCCACAATCTCCCCACTGTAATATACATCTCCCCCACTGTAATATTGGCTGAGTATGGCTGGGTACCACTGAGTATTGCAGAGTATGGCAGGGCATACTCCTTCAGAGTTACCATGGGCAGAGTATTGGCAGAGTATGGAGGGATGGCTGTGACTGCAATTCTCACAGAGCCGCGCTGTGGGCACTACAGATCCAGCCCACAGCGCTGCTGCTATCCGATCTCTCCCCTCCACTGTACAGATCTGTACACAGAGGGGAGAGAGGAATCGGCGTCATCATGCCGTGGATTTGTTTACAAGTGATCGCTCCGTCATTTGACAGAGCGATCACATTGTAAACGGCCGACGGGTGCACCAAGATGGCCGCCGCTCCAGAGCTAGGCTGAAGCCACGGCCTTTTCTAAGGCCGAGGCCACGGAGCGCTAAGCGGATCGCGGATGACCAGTTCGGATCACGGATCGGTGACGATCCGTTGCACCCTTAATACTGCCTATAGTCATCTATCAGATGGAATAGAACCTTTACCACTATTTCAGAGGGAAAAGGGAGTTGATTTATGCACATAAAGATATGTCAAACTAGGTGAAGTAGCAGGCATATAACAAATCCAGAGTTCTGCTTGAAGAACACAAATTGAAAATGTTCAAACTACTCAGAGTATTCATTAACCCCAAAGAATAAGGCAGGCCATACACAGTGCATATTTCCCATCAACACAGATACTGCTGACAGGGGAATACATCCTGCCGAGCCCTTGTCTGGTCTCGGTAGGGGAA
This sequence comes from Lithobates sylvaticus, assembly GCA_028564925.1. NCBI lineage: Eukaryota > Metazoa > Chordata > Amphibia > Anura > Ranidae > Lithobates > Lithobates sylvaticus. The sequence goes on along the minus strand of CM053030.1, from coordinate 136,827,219 downwards.
ACCATCCCCGCCGGGAGAAGACTGATTATCGCTAGTGATTATAGCAGCAGTGTGTGATAATTGCAAGCGAATCCAGCAAGCTGGTTGCACCCAAGTGGATCCATTGATCAACATGGTGCATTCAGCCCGCCCATTAACGGTTTGAATCTCATCCGGTTCAGCAGGAACCATGTATGGCCGGTCTAAGCAGTTGCGTTCCACTGCCCATACCATTATCAGTGCCATACATTGCTAGTACAATACAATGTTTTACCATACAGGGGGTCCCCGAGTTACGAACTCGTTAGGGACTGTCCGCCTGTTCTTAACTCGGAAATGTTCGTAAGTCGGCCGCGCATGCGCAGACCGACAATTACGGACATTTCCGATGTTCCGTCGAATGCCGTTCTGCGCATGCGCAGCAAATTACGGACATTACCGATGTTTGCCGTCATTTTCCGAGGCTCCGTCTGGCCGCGCATGCGCAGAACGGCCGCGGAAAATGGCGGAGGTTCCCCGCAGCGCCCGGTTCCTAAGTAGGAGATGTTCGTGGGTCGGGCTTTCGTAAGTCAGGGACCCCCTGTATTAATTTAGGCTTAGGGACACTAGCAAACTTTGTACTAGGCTATCACTCAGCAAAAGGTAATAACATTACAGCATTACAGTGTATACAGTGCCTGGAAAAAGTATAACACTTGAAAATTTCCATATTTTGTCATGTTACAACCAAAAACGTAAATGTATTTTATCGGGATTGTATGTGATAGACCAACACAAAGTGGCACATAATTGTGAAGTGGAAGGAAAAAAAATTATAAATGGTTTTCAAATTGTTTTACAAATAAATATCTGAAAAGTGTGGCGTGCATTTGTATTCAGCCCCCCTGAGTTAATACTTTGTAGAACCACCTTTCGCTGCAATTACAGCTGCAAGTCTTTTGGGGTATGTTTCTACAAGCTCTACACATATTAGAGAGTGAATTTTTTGTGCATTCTTCTTTGCAAAAAAGCTCAAGCTCTGTCAGATTGGTTGGAGAGCATCTGTGAACAGCAATTTACAAGTCTTGCCACAGATTCTCAGTTGGATTTAGGTCTGGACTTTGACTCGGCCATTTGAACACATGAATATGCTTTGATCTAAACCATTCCATTGTAGCTCTTGCTGTATGTTTATGGCCGTTGTCTTGTTGGAAGGTGAACCTCCACCCCAGTCTCAAGACTTTTGCCCTGTATTTGGCTCCATCCAACTTTCCATCAACTCTGACCAGCTTCCCTGTCCCTGCTGAAGAGAAGGATGATACTGCCACCACCATGTTTCACGGTGGGGATGGCGTCCAGTGTTAGTTTTCCACCACACATATCGTTTTGTTTTTAGGCCAGAAAGTTGAATTTTGGTTTCATCTGACCAGAGCACCTTCTTCCACGTTTGCTGTGTCCCCCACATGGCTTCTCGCAAACTGCAAATGGGACTTCTTATGTCTTTCTTTCAACAATGGCTTTCTTCTTGCCACTCTTCCATAAAAGGTCAGATTTGTGGAGTGTACGACTAATAGTTGTCCTGTGGATAGATTCTCCCACCTGAGCTGTGGATCTCTGCAGCTCCTCCCAACTGAGCTGTGGATCTCTGCAGCTCCTCCCAACTGAGCTGTGGATCTCTGCAGCTCCTTCAGAGTTACCATGGGCCTCTTGGCTGCTTTTCTGATTAATGCTCTCCTTGCCCAGCCTGTCAGTTTAGGTGGACGGCCATGTCTTGGTAGGTTTTCAGTTGTGCCATACTCTTTCCATTTTCAGATGATGGATGAACAGTGCTCTGTCAGATGTTCAAAGCTTGGGAGTTTTTTTATAACCTAACCCTGCTTTTAAACTTCTCCACAACTTTATCACTGACCTGTCTGGTGTGTTCCTTGGTCATCATGATGCTGTTTGTTCACTAAGGTTTTCCAACAAACCTTTGAGGCCTTTACAGAACAGCTGTATTTATACTGAGATTAAATTACACACAGGTGGACTCCATTTACTATTTAGGTGACTTCTGAAAGCAGTTGGTTCCACTAGATTTTAATTAGGGGTATCAGAGTAAAGGAGGCTGAATACAAATGTGTGCCCCATTTTTAAAATATTTGTAAAAAAAAAATAATTTATAATTTTCCTTCCACTTCACCATTATGTCACTTTATGCTGGTCTATCACATAAAATCCCAATAAAATACATTTATGTTTTTTGGGTGTAACATGACAAAATGTGAAAAATTTCAAGGGGATGAATACTTTTTCAAGGCACTGTGTGTAGCCAAGACTTTTTTTTAGGTTTGGATGGAGTAGGGAAGGGTTAAAACCCCTGCCAGATAATTTTTTGCTGTCTGTGTACCATTAGCAAAATTTCTTTCACGTCCACATCAGGAAACTAAAGAAAACCTCCCAAAGTGAGTTCCCCGCTTAGACAGCTGTCCCCAAAATAGGTGTCCCCATTGGAACATTTCACCTTACCTCTCGTTATAGAGACAATTCTAAACTTCAATTTGGCATCACTTTCTCTCAGTGACAATGGTCACCAGTGCAAATAGAGGGGTGAATCGCTTCAATGTGAACTCCAACCCATAATAACTTGATAGAGGGCCTAACTCTTTCCCACGATATCCAAACATAAAAGTATAAGGTTTTCCCCTATACACTTTGAGCCTTTTGCCATTCTTACCACATTCTAAAGACTCAAAAATACATAATTTCAAAATACAACACATATATATAAAAAAAAAAAAAAAATAGAGCTAATTAATGGTCTATACATGGTCTATTTTAGGGCTCTGAAACAGAACTCTTTCATTACAAAATGAGAAATGCTGACTTTGGAGACATTGTGAAACATTTTAGGGGTAGAAGCATCCAGTTCTGTCCTGTATACCTGATCAACATCACATGCCAGACGGAGAAGTACAGGAAATGTGCGCTTGTACAGTCTGTACATTGGGGGAGGCCCTTCATTTGAATCAGGTATTTGAGATGCTTTTCCCAACATAAAAGCAACCATGCTATGCAAAAGTTCACAGGCGGCAACCTAGAAGAAACAAAACAATTGGAATTATCATTCTTTATTTGACTCAAATGGCTAGTATTGAAGAATACCCAAAACCTTAAAAAGGTAACTCCAAAAATTTTTTTGTCATAATGTAGAGAATAAGATTTCCTTTCATTTGAGCCCAGTCTTGCCACACAGATTTACTCGAGGCCTGAGCAATCCTCTTTTATTGTTCAGTTAGAGAAATCTTGCCAAAGTCTTGAAAACTTTGTTAAAAAGCTCCCCTTGCTGTGAGTGACAGGTGATTTACATATCTCATGCACTAGCCTGAGACAGGTTATCATCAGATCACTGGATGTTCTACTCTGCCCAGCTCTGACTACATACATGTCCCCTAAATCACTTGTCTATCTATAGTCTGCTGACTGTTCACTGCATTCCATGATGAGAAACATTCAGTAAAGGCAGCCAATCCTGGGAGAGCTGGAGGGGAGGGGATGTGAATTGTGAACTTTTTACACAGGATGTGCCTGTCTCAGGCTAGTGCATGAGATATGTAAATCACCTGTCAATCACAGCAAGGGGGCGTTGACAAAGTTTTCAAGACTTTGTCAAGATTTCTCTAACAGAACAATAAAAGAGGATTGCTCAGGCATTGAGTAAATCTGTGTAGCAAGACTGGGCTCAAATGAAAGGAAATCGTATTCCCAACATTATGAAATTACAAAAAAAAAATTTCTCCACATGCTATTTTGTGAGTTAAAAGTAATAAAATTCCTTTTGCATTTAAAACTGTAGGTGCCAATATTGTCAAAAAATTTTTTTTATTCCTTTCAATATTACAAAACTGAGGATACTCGGTTACTGCATACATAACCTCACTGTATGACTGGCTCAATGCTTTACTAAAGCTGAAGCTGCGCAGAGCCAGAAATGTAGAGGCATTTCCTGAAATAAAGGTTTAATTTTTACTAAAGTAATTTCTAATGACCTTACAGGTATAGGGATATATATCACACTTCTTTTCCTAGAACACTGAGATTGCTCAGATGGTGATAATGAAGGCAGATGCTTCAGTCAGTTTACAAGAGAACATAGCAAAAATAGTTTGTTCTGAGACCGTTTGCTAAAGTTCTTACCTTTTTGAAAAGTGAAAAAATACCTGTAGAACACATAAGAAATGCAGAGTTGTCCTGGCTCCTGTGTATACTTTCCTTGTCATCTTAGGGAGTATGATCAGCACTCCCAGGTCTTATCTTAGAGTACAGAACAATTAGTTCCTATTTTATGGAGTTTAAGACAGTGGGAGAGATTCAGTAGTTTAGCCAAAGACAACTGGTCAGGGCTGACAACACTTCATCCACAAACGTGCAGTGTTTTGTCAGTGCCTAACTAGAATATAGAACCAGAGTGCATTTCTAGCAAATAAATGGGTATTTTTCTTTACTTACAGGACCTTTAAAGGGATAAAATAAATGGAAATGTGCATGTACTGAAATTATATACTGCACATTTTTTTTTTTGCCCTGATATACTAACTGCCAGAAGCATCTATTAGAATATTTCTTCAAATGATGGCTCTAGAGGAACCCCAAAAATAATTTTCATGTCTCGAGGAACCCATACTAAAACCAAATCATCGGGGCTCAATAGGAACAATGCTCCTTATATTAGTGGTCAATGGGAAGAATGTCCCCCTTAAAGTGGTGTTTAGAATGCCACCCTTATAGACAGCTAAAAAGATATTTGGTGTCATGCTGCTGGCTTTGCTAAGGGGTGCTAAACCTTGAACTCTGTAGGCATCAAATAGGTGGTTCATCAGCCACAACTCAAGGAACCCCTAGTAAACTCTTGAGGAACCCCAGGGTTCCACAGAACCCTGGTTGAGAATGGCTGCTCTAGAGTAAACCTTAGTCTGTTCACTGCTATGAAAATAGCATGCAGAACAAAAATAAAAGACTGCTTCCATCCCAATTGGCTCACAAAGGTGTTTGTTTGTAACAGAGCTCCTTTAAGTTACAAATATATTCAAAGCGATACTAACAGCTTGAACAATTATAAAGAGTCAAATGTACTGATAAAAGCAATTTATGTTATTATACATATATATATAAGTAACGCGTCTACTTCATTTTAAGTTCCTGGCAAACTAATAACAAACCATAGACTGCTATAAAAAAAAAAAAAATCAGTTAACTTGTTAAATAAGTGCAACAAATAATTTAAATAAAGCTATCAGCACCTTTGTCTGTCTGTCACCAGCAGAGAGTGCCAGCTCAGTCACCCGTGGCAGAAACGTGTCCAGGTAGATCACAGGTTTCATATCAGCAAAAGGCACAGGAAAACTTAGCCTCTTCTCTATGTCCCATGACACATGATTTCTTATCATTTCCTCAGTTGATGCAGCTTTGAAAGGAGGCATAAAAAATACAACTTTTAAAGGGCAAACAGACAAAAATACATTCTGAGAAGTTTATGGAAAAATAAACGCTATCAAATACCAATTATAGTTAAAATAATTCCCTCATCTTGTAAATATCAAAGGACTTGGAAAAACTAAATATACTAACAAAGTACAACTATGAATTTTGGATAGCGCAAGGGAGGGTTATAACCCCTGTCAGATTTTTTATTTTTTGCCATCTGTGTCCCATTGGGGAAATTTCCCTTCACTTCCTTCCCCATAGCCAAACAGGAAGTTAGAGGAAATTCCTGCAAATTAAGGGAATTCCTTTGTGTCCCCATTGAAAGATTTCCCCTCTATTACTTTTCTGGGGACAACTCAAATTTTGCAATTTTCGTTTGCTTTCACTTTCAGTGATAAAGGTAAACAGGACAATTAGAGAGGGTGAATCTCCTTAACAGGGGAACAGAAAAAAAAACTAACAGGGGTTCTAATCCATCTGCACGCTGTCCAAAACTAAGGAAAAAAAGTAATTGCCTTTAGTTATACTTTAAAAGAAAAGGCATGCATGGTCATTGATCATTTACAAGGATCTTTCAATATGGGAAAAAATTCTTACAAGTCAGGAAACCCCTGAATAAAAAGGCACTCTTGCACAAATCAATTTTATATTGACAAATCCACCTCAAATGCAGAGATAGAAAAAATGATAAGAAAAATAAGATTTTTATAACAGCTTACCTGTAAAATCCTTTTCTTTTGAAGTACATCATGGGATACAGAGCCATAGTAATCACTATGTGGGTTATAGGCCACCTTCAGGTGCTGGACACTGGCACACCCTAAACAGGAAGTTGCCTCTGTATATAACCCCTCCCATACTGGGAGCGCCACAGTTTTTTAACAAAGCAATACACGTGTATACTAGAAAGAGGGACTGGACCTCTGTGTCCCGTGATGCACTTCAAAAGAAAAGGATCTTACAGGTAAGCCTTTATAAAAATCGTATTTTCTTTAATCGTACATCACAGGACAGAACCGTAGTAATCACTATGTGGGATGTCCCATAGCATTGCCAACTGAGGGGAGGGAGACACAAAAGAATTAGGGCAACATGAGACTAGAGGAGTTATACTGCTGCTTGCATTATCCTCACGCCTTTTTACACCCCCCTGATAGAATCTGGTAAATGTATGGATTGAAGACCAAGTTGTGGCCTTTGAGCCATGGAGGCTTAGTGATGCACTGCCCACAGAGCACTAACAGACCTAGAGGAGTGCGTATTGATTTCAGAGGGTGAAATCTTCCTCTTTAAACATAAACTTGAACGATTACTTGTTGAATCCATTTAGAAATAGTAGATTTCGATGAAAATCTTATCAGTCGCCTTTAAGCAGACTAACTGCTCTCAACACATCAAGAGAATGCAGTGACTTTTCTTCCATAGAACAGGGTTCTGGAAAAAATTGAGGAACAATATCCTGGTTTAGATAAAAACCTGATACTACCTTCGGTAAAAAATTAGGATGAGGACGCAATACTACCTTATCATTGTGAATAATAATAATATGGCTCTTTACAAGAAAGAGCAGCCAACTCCGATACCCTTCTTGCAGAAGATATAGTTACCAGAAAAACGAGTTTCCTTGTCAAAAGCAGTTTTTGTAATGCCGACAGAACCAAAATTCAAGTCCCAAGGGTTCAGGGGTGACCTAACCAGAGGATTAAGCCGCCTTACTCCCTGAATAAAGCTACGAACCAGAGAATGCGAAGCAAGTGGTCATTGAAAAAATACTGATAAGGCCGAGACCTGTCCTTTGAAAGTACTCAAGGCCAGCTTTATTTCTAACCCCATCTGCAGAAGGTCAAGGATTCTACCTTTGACCTATTTCCTGGGGTGCCAACCCCTGGTTTCATACCAGGAGACATATGCTTCCCAGACTCCATAATATATGATTATGGAGGCAGGCTTGCTTGCATTAACCAAGGTAGATACTGTAAGGTTATGTTAAGCATCCATCTTGTTTCTGTCAGCCATCTTAATATTCACAAACTTCCAGTTTACAATATGTACAGTTTGAATACCCCTTTAAACCTCACAATTATCTGTCTTAGTATGAGATTCTTCTACATGGACTTTTCTCACACATTTCCTTATCTTTTTCTCACATTCTTTTAGCTAGCTTAGAACAATGAACAAAGCTTCTCATCTTGACCAGCTGTAACCGTCTTAAATATCTACTGTGCGTGTCTTATCCTGTGTGACGTGTAATTTACTATATGAATTGCTTTGTGATAACTCAATACAATTAGTTCTCAAAAGAATGGTGTGAGTGTCGTTTTCTATGTTCTTTGAGAACTGATTACAGATATATCTGAAATTATACAATACATCGGATCTGAGGTCTGAGGGGTTTGAGGGACCACCCTAGACACAGGATTAACCCTTTTAGATACCACTGAACCCGACAGCCCACATTTCCTCAGAATGTGGGTCTCAATAGCCAAACCGTTAAATTTAGCATTTGAAAGGTAAGATGGATTCCGGGAAGGCAGGGCTCCTTTCTTTGAGGACCCTTCTGCAGTTATCCCATGGCTGGAGAAACGGGACGCAGCTGCCCATGCACCATAATAGCTCGCCGGGCATATCCATTCACTGATGACCCAGAGATCCACGTCAACGATGTCTCTTCTATAAACAGTGAGTAGGCTCTGGCCCGTTTTCCCCTAATCCCCCCTGGCCGCAGTTCGGCAACCCTGGAGGCACCCACATGCTGTTCTCACGCCTCTCCCCCAGGCACGCGGCATTGCTGATGAGCTGCTGATCTTGGTGCTCCATCAGTCACATAATGTCCCCACAACAGAGCACTTTTTCAGCCACTCTTGAACAATGTATCTGCACCCCCCTCAACACCTAGATGCTAGAATACCTAGCACCATTGTGCACTTCTGTTAACTTTTGTTCGCCCGCTGCGACGGCTGAGAGTGTACCTGGACTTCCATCCCAACATTTCCCCCTGCCCATGGACATTGGTGCACCTCGCTGTCTTCTCAAGATATATGTTTCCCAGGCCAGCTCCAGCCCCCCACGGCCATGGTGGGCTGCCACAAGTTTGGCAACGTTTCTACAGTTTTTTTTTTTCTTTTTCTGTTTCTACAGTGTCTGACATGTGTTACATTGCAATATCTATGCTGCTTTTTACTTATAATGCTACCTGTCTGCATGGCCCCCTGCAGGTCTGCTGCTGACGCTCTACTGCTCTCTCTGGCTCACCTGCAGGGCTCCGATATGAGATGGGCAGTGGGGTCTCTGTTCCAATGCATGTATGCATATGTTAAATTGCACCATATGTGAATGTGGACTCAGGCCACTCCCTGCTGATCCGACTGAGCGGCCAAAGAAAAATACAACTGCTATGATGGCAACCCTCAAGTTAGTCACATGGAACGTAAGAGGGCTGAGAGCCAAAACTAAACGGCTTGCCGTTCTCTCCCACCTAAAGCAAATGCGAGCAGACATAACTGTTCTTGTAGAGACACATATTACGGGCAAAATGCAGATGTCACTGAAAAAACCCTGGGTGGGCTGGATATACCAGGCCCCATACACAAACAACTCCAGAGGTGTTGCCATCCTCATTGCTAAAACGGTCCAGATTTGCAGTGGGATCGGCAGGGCAGGTTCCTCTTCCTACATACCTCAGTGGGAGGCCTTGAGGTCCTCCTCCTGGCCTTCTACATTCCCCAACCTTTCCAGTTTGCAGCTCTCAAGGAAGGAGTGGCCTTCATGACTCAACACCCCACAGTGCCTGCCATATGGATGGGGGACTTCAATATGGTAGTAGACATCTATCTTGACAGACTTCACCTGCCCACAACACTGCCAACTCAGCCTGCACCGACCAGGTTTGGTCGGTTGAAACCTGGAATTTTCTGGAATTTGCCATGACTGACACGTGGAGACTTAAACACCCTGCCAAAACTGCTTACTCCTGCTTCGCCCCCTCCTAGGCTGCCATGTCTCATATAGACATGATAATACTGTCCCTCACCCTCCTTGAAGTGGGATTTGGTGCCAGGGTTCTCTCGGATCACTCGCCCTACTGGGCTACCCTCTGCATGCATCTGGAAGTTGAATCCATTCTGGCTCATGGTCCTCACTGATTTAGAGGCCGTTCAGCGTGAATGGATGCACTATTTCCACTCCAGTGCGGGTTCGGCCTCGACTGGGATGGTGTGGGAGGCATTCAAATTACACGCTCGTATGACCCTCTCTACACACATAAATAGACACAGCCTCCTCCAAACTCAGGATGTAGGATACAACAGGCTGAGGAAAAACTGTGCTCTCTCGAGCAGGTGTTCCTTGCTGACCGGACAGCCTCTAACTCTGCCTAGTTACGCCTGCATTTCAGACTCACAGACATCTACATTTTAAAAAAGCCAAGAAGGGAATTTTTTTCAGCAAGCAAAAAACCTATGAACAGGGCGAGCGGGCAGGGAAACTCCTGGCGTACATGGCTCACCTAGATCATAGTCCCCCTGTAGTGGTTCAGCTTCTATCTGAAGCTGGAACCACCCTCACAGACCCAGCACAGGTAGACCAGGAGTTCAGAAGTTTTTACTCTGACCTGTACACCTCAAGAGCTAGCCACCCTTCGAGTGAGCTACACTCAGTCCTACAGAACATATACTTCCCCTCCCTCACGGGCCCCCAAGTGGAGCTCCTAGAAGCGCCCATAACAGAGCAGTGCATCGCGGAGGCTATAGTGAGTTTACCACCATCTAAGGCCCCTGGCTCTGATGGCCTCCCATTAGAATTTTACTCTCAGTTTCAAGAGGCTCTTCTTCCCAAGCTGCAAGCACTGTATTCCCATATCTATGAATCCGGCATGCTCCCGCGTACCATGGGCGAGGACCTGATTGTCCTTATCCCGAAGCCAGGAAAAGACCCTCTCTATCCCGTATCTTATCGCCCTATCTCCCTCCTACAATTAGACGTTAAAATATTGGCCAAAATTCTTGCCCTTAGACTCAAAGTAGTAGTCAGCCTCATTTATGCCGACCAAACAGGATTCATGTCCAATAAAAACACTGCATTTAAACTGAGAAGATTGTACATGAACCTCCAAGCTACACACGACAACGTTGGCTCAAGGGTGGTGGCTAGCCTTGATGCCGCCAAGGCATTTGATTCAGTGGAGTGGAGCTACTTGTGGGAGTGTCTCCGTAGATTTGGCTTCGGTCCTAGATTTGTCAAGTGGCTCCAACTACTTTATCAAGCTCCCACCGCCCGGATCCAGGTAAACGGAAAGACATCTAGTCCCTTTCGTCTGTCCCGAGGAACCCGCTAGGGTTGCCCCATCTCCCCTATGCTGTATGCGCTGACTGTAGAACCACTGGCCATTGCCATAAGGGCGCATCCTGACATACTGGGCCTCCATATGGGACAAGTGACCAGGGTGCTCAGTCTCTATGCGGACGATATGCTCCTCTACTTGGAAGATGCAGACCCTTCACTGACCGCAGCCTTGCACCTAATCCAACACTTCGGGGCTTTCCTCGGCACTGCAGATTAACTGGTCCAATGTCCCAAATCCTTCCTATAGCTGTTACTGCTCCTACTGCCACACAGAAGGCTCTCCCCCTGGTGAGGATCAACCAGTTCAAATATTTGGGTGTACAGTGCTCCTGCTCCCCTGCAGATTACACACATTTAAACATGGAACCACTGTATGATCTTAAAAATAAAACCCAGGTCTGGTCCAGACTCCCTCTTGGAGTCATGGGTCGCATCAACCTAGTAAAGATGATTCTCCTCCCCAAACTACTCTACTCTTCTGGCATGCCCCACTATAAATCCCAGCCCATATGTTTAGAATTGGAATCCATACTCAACACATTTGTCTGGGGCTCCTCCAGACACAAACTGTCATGGCAGACTTTGAAGCGGCCTGTCCATCTGGGGGGCACCGCCCTTCCCGACCTACCACTATATTACATAGCCTCCCAATTATCCCATCTCTACTACCTTAATAGACATGACAAGCTCTGCTACTCCACGCTAGTGTGTATGGCGGCTACTGACCTAGTGGCCCATCCCTTCCAGATACTCTTCGGAAAACATCGGGGCCTTTTCCGCTTAGGCGATTGGCGGCATATGCTATCGCACCACAGCAAAATCTGGCAACTAGCGCAAACCCTTACTGGGCCCACACCCCCCCCCCCCTGCATGCTCACACGCCACTCTGGGACAACGCCCGCCTTCCAGAACTGATGACCATCTCCGACCACAAAATATGGATAGCTAAGAGAGTTATATACCTGTCTCAATTCCTCACTGGAGGCGCTGTCAAGCCATTCCAGGGCCTCGAGGAGGAATTTGATCTTCCCAACCACATGTTCTTTCGCTACCTACAGGTCGGGCATGCCTTTCAATCTCAATTCAGTGTCTCCATCCCTAGGCTGGAGTCTGTGACCTTGGCAGATACGGTACTTGGTGAAGACACTAAGAAATGAATTTCCTTCCTGTGCAATCACCTTCTTCTACCCAAGGCCACCGCTCATGCATATCAGCTGAAAACTAAGTGGGAGACAGATCTTGGGGGGGATAGAGGACGAGCAGTGGGGGGAAATACTAGAAGCCTCTAAAAAAGTATCACCTAAATGATCAGACTGACTCACCCATCTTTACAACCTTCATAGGTCTTACATCACTCCTTCCCGTCTGTCCAGGTATAAACCAGACACTGACCCAGCCTGCCCCAGGTGTGGCGATACTAACAGCACCTTTTACCACCTCATATGGTCTTGTCCACCCCTCCAGCAATACTGATCACAGGTCATCAAATTCCTCCACGATCACATGGGCTCCCCCTTAACACTATGCCCACACCAGTGCTTACTTGGTCTCCTCCCCATATCAGAGGAAGAGAAGTACCCAACGACATTCCAACAGTAAACCCTATTCACTGCCAGAATGCAGATAGCCCAACTGTGGCTCAGACCTGCCTCCCCTACTATTCAGCAGTGGAAGAGGGCCGTGAATCTCACCCTCCCCTACAAAAATAGTCCTCTACTCTCAGCGAGGATGCCCTGGCAAATTTAATAAAATCTGGGACAGATGGGTGGACGAATCCTCTACTTGTATTGATTAATGCCAACTGTTTCTCAAAACCCATCACTAAGGCTAATTAGCAAACATCCCCATAACCTATTGTGACAGAAACCACTGTCAGTGTGTTTTGGAGGGGGCTGCGGGCTCGCCTCCTACCCACAGACTATGGCCCAGAAGAGTACATGAGATTTGGAGGGCTACTTGCCATCTCCCACCACCTGGAGAAGATGCCACCCTCCAGACATTTGTGTCCAGAGTCGCCAGTTCATCGGAACCGGGTTAACGCGGTATCTGTGGCTGGGCTTGTGGAGTCGTTCCTGGCTACCTAAACCTATTGGCCCAGCTGGGCTAAATATATACTTTTATTCCACAAACATGTACTTTTAGCTGATAAAGACATATACAAAATGGCGGTATTCCCAAAGCGTGGGGCTACAAGACTTGGGGACAAAGTGGCATTGAGATAAAGTAATGCTGCATACCTTCTCTCCCCCCCCCCCTTCTTGTTGCTTTGTTTAATTGTGTTGGGTCAGGGCATGTAGACAAAAGGTCTGGATTGGAGACACATCCCAGCAGGGGATGTGTAAGGAGGGGCTGCCTGCTTATCATAACACTTCATGTGTTTCAACTGTAGTTGTTTGAATATACAAGTGTCTAGTTTCCATTGGTTCTTCCTTGTCCCCTACCCCCTCTAAGGCAAGGCTAAGAGGAGTGTCCCTAACTGTGTTTAAAAGTGTATTTTTGAAACTTAATAAACGGTTTATGCTCTGGATGCTTAACCCTCAACACCTGTGTGGCTTGTTTCGTGATTGAGGGGTTAAGAGCTGGTTATGGCGAATCTTCAGGCTGCGGGTGCGTTTGGAGGACAGGAGACACAGGTCTGGCGGAGATCATCAGCAGGGGTATCCGAGATCCGTCACACCTATACTAGCAAGGATTATATGAATCCATGCTACTGGTGCAAGTAACTATGTTTAGAAATATCCCAGCTGTTGTCTGTTGCACCCTGCATCTTGTATGAAATATCCTGTACTGACTTTTATGCTCAATAAACATATATTTTGACAAAAAAAAAAAAAAAAGGTAAGATGGAATACTGGACCTTGCGAGAGAAGGTCTGGACGTGGTGGTAGGGTCCATGGGACGCTTACCGCCAACCTTATGATCTCTGCATACCAAGATCTTCTGGGCCACAAGAATCACCGACTTCCCTTCCTGCGAAGAAGTCGTGGATGCAGGCAGAAAAGGAGGGAATGCATAAAACAGTAAAACGGATTCAACGGGAACACCAAATTCACCTGTTCCGCATGCTAGCGGATCCTTTGTTCCTAACACAAAGTTGTTAATCTCTTTGTTGCACCTGGACGCAAACAGATTTACATCTGGGATCACCCATCTTTGACCTATTGTCAGAAGATATCAGGGTGAAGCAACCATTCTCCCGGGAACAACTGCTGGCGACTCAAATAGACCGCCTGCCAATTTTCTATTCCTAGAATGAAAAACTGCCAATAGGCAAGGTACATTGTTTTCTTCCTAAGATAGGATATGATTCACCTCTCTCTGGGCCGCACAACTTTTTTTGCCCCCTTGGTGATTGATATAGGCCACACATTGTCGGATTGGATCGTGACAGGACAGCTCCGCAAATTAAACGTCCAAGCCCTCAGGACCAAGCGATCTGCCCGAATCTGTAGAATGTTAATGGGCAAGGTCATTTCTGATCTGGACCAATTCTCTTGGACAGTCATCTCTTCCAGGACTGCTCCCCAACCTAAAAAAGGTTGGCGTATGTTGTTACCACTTCCCAGGTAACTGCAGGAAGGATTTTCGACTTTGCAGTTTTTTGGTTATGAACCATAAACTGAGGCTACCGTCTGGTCTATCATGAGCCGATCGTCTAGGTAAACTATAATCGTTATACCTTGGGCCCTTAATCTGGCTAGAGGAGGGGCCAGAACCTCTGTAAACACTCAAGGTGCAGTAGCTAGATGGAAAAGCAGAGCTACAAACTGAAAATTAAGATTTTCTACCTTGAAGTAGATATTACTGGTGAGCGGGGAAATGTGCCCACGGAGGTATGCACCCTTGACGTCGATTGACGTCAAAAGTTCTCCTCCTTGTAGGATGGAGGCAACTGATTGGATTGACTCCATGCAAAAAAAAAAATTGACAGTTACTTACCGATAACTGTTTTTCTAGGATATCTTCCAGGACAGCATAACTTGAGAGATTACTGGTCCACCTGACAGGAAACACAATCAACATACAAGGTTAAAAGGCCCCTCCCTTCCCCCTGCACCTAAGTTCTCCCAAAGTAATAGGTTATCCGGGTGACAGAGAGGAACTCTTCCCGTAGTACTTAAATTAAAAACATGGGTGGGAAGTAGGCCTGCCGTCCTGGAAGATACCCTAGAAAATCAGTTATCAGTAACTGTCAATTTTCTCTAGTCATCTTCCTGGACGGCATAACCTGAGAGGATGGACAAGTTCAAGGCCTACCTTAGGGCGGGACCACCGCTTGTAGAACCTTCATTTCAAATGTCAGATCCTGAGGCGACAGCAGTTCCACTCTATAGTGCTTCAGAAAGGTATCCTGCTTCGCCCAAGTGGCTGTGCGACAGACCTGCTCTATTGAGGCCCCAGCTCTCTCTGCCCAAGAGGCCGCCAAGGATCTCATTAAGTGGGATTTAAGGTCAACTGGTACTGGCGAACCTGTCTGTTCATAGGCCAATGCTATTGTCTGCCTAATACACCTAGCCACTGTAGATTTAGATGCCTGCTCTCCCTTTCTGGGGCTGCTAAATAAAATTAAGAGGTGATTCGACTTTCTGTAGTCTTTCACTCTATCCAGATATGTCAACAGACATTTCCTGACATCTAACAAATTAAATTTTCTCTCCTTCTCATTTTTTGGATTATCACAAGAGGGTAAAATTATCTCCTGAAATCTATTAAACTTAGATGCGACCTTGGGAAGATATAGTGGATCCTGTCTTAGAACCACTCTATCTTCTAAAACCAACAGAAAAGGCTCCTTAACTGACAGGGCCTGTAGGTCGCTCACCCTTCTGGCCGTGGTTATGGCCAGTAAGAAAGCCAACTTCAGAGTCAAAACCTTAACTGAAATCTTCTGCGCTGGTTCGAAGGACGCTTTTGTCAGTGCCTCCAAAATCAGTGTTAGGTTCCATGGAGGGAATACATTCACCCTAACTGGGGTCAACCTCTCCCTTGCCAGAATAAATCTCTTAATCAGAGGCTCTAATGTGAGCCTCTGATACAGAAATACAGATAATGCTGCCATCTGTACCCTCAGGGTGTTCGTGGAAATCCCCTGATCCACCCCTGCTTGTAAAAATTCCAGGACCACTGGTACTGAAGGGACAGACACCTCCTTATCTTGGCATCAATGTGAGAAGCAATTACAAACTTTAGAATAGATCCTCCTGGTAACCAGCTTCCTGCTGCCCAAGAGGGTCTTAATTACCCTATCTTAGCAACCTTTACCTCTGAGGATCTCCTCCTCAAGAACCAGGCCATCAGACAGAAGAACCCCGGGTCGGTTGGAGGACTGGCCCTTGTAGGAGAAGATCTCGTCTGGCAGGAAGAC
Organism: Lithobates sylvaticus; assembly: GCA_028564925.1. NCBI lineage: Eukaryota > Metazoa > Chordata > Amphibia > Anura > Ranidae > Lithobates > Lithobates sylvaticus. Next base: position 136,811,093 of record CM053030.1, on the reverse strand, counting down.
GGAGCGGAGGAGAAATTGACCACTCTTTGAGAGTGGCAAACCATGTCCTCTTTGGCCACCAAGGGGCTATCAGGATCAGTCCGCAGTCTGAGCGGGCCAGCTTTTGTAGGACCAATGGTATCAAGACTAGTGGAGGTAAGGCGTATGCTATACGAAAGTCCCAGTCCTGAGACAGGAGCGTCCACTCCTTGAGATCCCCCTTCTCGGTTGAGTGAGAAGAAACTATCTACTTTTTTGTTCCCTCTGTGGGCAAAAAGATCTATGTCCCACCGCCAGGAGTTCCCTGTGGTTGGAGGAGGCCCCCGCCTGAGAAGTAGTCCAGGCCCCCTGTGCCTGGATGTCCCCCAGGTGAGCACCCCAACCCCAAGCGCTTGCATCGGTAGCGATTCTTGTGGGATTCCACTGGTCCCAGGGTCGACCCAACGTGAGCCTGTCCTGATCCAGCCACCAATCTAGGGAGGCCTCTACTCTTGCTGGAATAGACACTTTTCCGTCCAATGACTCCCTCTTTTTGTCCCAAGAGGATAGAAGGAAGAACTGCAGCTCCCTTTAATGGAGCTGAGCCCAGGGGACCGCTGGAACACACAAGGTCACCAGACCTAAAACCCTCATGATCTGCCTGTGAGAGCACTCCCTGGCTTCCTTTAAAGAGGAGACCGCTGTAACCACTTTTAACCGTTTTTCCTGTGGAAAAAACAGTTTCTGAGCCTCTGTATCCACCAGATATCCCAGAAACATCTTTATTTGGGATGGTGTCAGAGAAGATTTCTCTCGGTTCACTATCCAGCCCAAGGTTTCCAGGATAGAGATCACTGTCTACGTCTACTTCCACCTGCTCTTGAGACTGCCCTGTTTACCAATAGGTCGTCTAGGTAGGGTATAAGGGACACCCCCTGTAGATGTAAATAAGCTACAACCTCTCCCAGGACCTTTGTGAAGATCCTTGGGCTTGCGCTGTCAATCCAAAGGGGAGAGCTCGGAATTGCCAATGTTGAATTCCTCTACTGAGGGACAAAATGAGCCAGTCTCCTCCCTACCCTGACGTCACTTGGACTGCTTGGTGGCATCTTTAGGTCCAGAAAAGAGCAGGCTACCTTTTTGCGTGCTCTTTCCCTTCCCCCACCTTCTATTCGTGTCCTTTTTGCCTTTGAATTGACCCTTGTTAGAGGGGGGGGACGAAAAAAACGTCCTGCCCCTCTCTTAGCTTTAACCGGGAACTTTTTTCTCTTTTCTGCTGACCTTGATAAGACCTGAACCAGGCCAGGGAGTTGGGAGCCCTCAAAAGGCAACCCGCATAGTCGTGATCTAGACATATGGTCTCCTTCCCATGACTTGACCTAAACGGGCCTTCTTGCGGAGTTAAGGAGGGCCGCAGACTTAGCCGTGTTCCTTATGGATTCTTCTGCCGCATCTGCTAAATATGCCACAGCCTTACCTATTAACTATAGAGAATCTGTGACTTCTTTAGAATTACTCCCTCTAGAAACATGGCTAGAGAGTCTGCCTAACCATGCATCCACATTTCTTGCTACGCAAGCTGACGCTAAGGCAGGAGCCATGGCTTCTGCATTGGTATCCCACGCTCTTCTCAAGAGCGTCTCAGCCCTTCTGTCCATTTGGTCTTTTAAGTTACCAGAGTCCTCAAAAGACAAAACAGATTTCTTAGAGACCTGTGACAGGGCTGCATCTAACTTGGGGGTCTTAAAAAAAACTTCTGTTCTTCTTCCTCCCCAAACGGAAACCTTCTCTTCCAAGTCTTGAGTCTAAGAACCTTTCTTTCTGTGTCTTTCCACTCTCTTAATATCACCTCCTTTAGAGCCTGATGAACTGGGAATATCCTGGATTGTGGTTTTCCCAATCCCCTGTACATCTTATCCCTGGCCGCCGCCTGAACCGGTGGTTCTGGGATATCCTCAGAGACATAGATCGCCCTGAGTAACTGCCCCATATCCTCCAAGGGAAAGAGGTGGCTACTGGCTCTAGGACTGTCACTATCCTGGCTCTCAGCATCTGAGTTTTCCCCCTCTTCTAGTGAGTCCTCCTCGGACTCCTCCGAGTCCTCAGGTTCCTCAACTCCTGAAGTGACCGAGGACGGGGTTCTCTGCAAGGTTTTCTGTCCCCTGTCTGAAACACCTTCCTGAGAGAAAGTATCTCCTCTAGAGGGCAGGATTTGTATGTCATCCGTCCTCTGCACTTCCCTAGGTGCTATCGATGTCTTGAGAGATTGGAGAGTAGAAAGCATCTCAGACTGTACTACAAGGAAATCCTTCATAACCTGTGAGGTTTCCTTACTCGACAGCTTATGAATGCATCTATAACAAAAAGGTTTAGCATGGTCCAGTGGGAGCTTATCACTACAGTTCCCACACCTTTTTGTTCTGGGGAGGGGGATTTTTACCCCTAGCCTTGTGAACCTCTTGAGCAGAGCCGCTAGGTTCTGAGGAGACAAAAAGACATAACACCCTTAAGTAGTCTTCACAATCTCTCTCCTGTGCCCCCCCCTCTTACCCCACCACTTTTCAAAACGGAAGAGGACTCACCACCTGTAGCCTCTTCCTGGGTTAAGGGTGCTACTGTCTCCTCTCTATCCATACCAGCTGCTGCTAGTTCCGTACTGAGGGTAATCCGGGAGGAAGGGAAGCGACAGCTGTGAGGCCTCCACCTGTCTCTCTAGAGTCTAGCTGTGTCTGTTCCTCAGACGCTGGCGAACAGCGCCATTTTGTCGGAGGGCCGCCGTCGGAAGGAGAGTTTGGCCTCTAGTGTTTCCGGATCCGCCATTTTGGCGTAGACCGAAACCCGGAAGTGGCTGCGCCCGGAACCGGAATTGGCAACGGCGCCATCTTGCTCCACCCGGGACGCTCATTGCAATACACAGCGTTTCACATGGAACCGATTCCACCACCAGCCCAGCACCACTGGACCCCCTTAGGGCGGGACCACCCCTCTTCCGCGGCCTGGACCCCAGCATGATCTCCGGTTCCTTCAGCACCCCTGTACCTGACTGGGTGGAAGGACAAAAGGTATGAGGAATGTACTCAAAGGAGTTCCGGGATACCCCTCTGTAACCGGGAGGCTCCTTTGCCGGGGAAGACCTCTCCCCCGGCCATTGGGGACCCCCCTGAGAGGGGATTAAACCCTGGCTGAACCCGCTACCCTCCCCGGCTTTGGTGTCCAGCCCTCAGGGGGGACCCTCCGCTACAAGCTTCAGGTCTATCCAAAAACAACAAACGTTTTGCTTCCGGGAAACACAATCAAGGACTGGGGTGCAGGGGGAAGGGAGGGGCCTTTTAACCTTGTATGTCGATTGTGTTTCCTGTCAAAGGATCAGTCATCTCTCAGGTTATGCCGTCATGGAAGAGGACTAGAGAAAGAGTGGATATCCAGGAACTGGTTTAGATTTTTGAGATCCAGAATGGGTTTGACATCTCCATTCGATTTTGCCGTGAAAAAAAGGTTTGAATTAAACCTCAACTCCAGCTCTTTCATGAGGACCAGCATGACCACTCTTTGCTAAAGGATGGTCCAATGCTAGAAAGAGAGACATCTTTTTCTCTGGATCTTTAGTAATGTTTGATCAAAAAAAAAAAAAAACGAGGAGACGGGGAGAACGACGAGGAGGAGAGGAGAACTCTTGAAACCCCAGATTGTACTCTAGAGCTATTGAAGAAGCCACCCATCTGTCTCAATATTCTTTCTGCCAGACCCTTGAGAACTTCAGAAGTCCCCCCCCCCCCCCGAGCGAGTGTGGGGGCGCCCCCTCACAAGGAGGCTTTAGTATCTTGTTTGTAGGTTTCTTTTGTCCCTGGGCTTGACCCTGAGGATTACCTCTTCAACTTGACGGCGAAAGCCATCGTGACTGCCTGGAGGCTGATGCCCCTGGCACTGGAGAAAAAGCTTGTTTAAATGAAATACCCCTTTGCCATTTAAGAAAAGGAGTAAATGTAAGTTTCCACTAGAAATTCTTTGGATGAGTAATCCGAGATATTCTATACATATATATCAGCGAAAGGCGTGAGGCCTGAAGATAGAATCTCTCATAGCATCTATTGCCAACATAAAGCTACTAGGAGCTTGCAAGAACCTGGGCCTGCTGAACAGGGATAACCTTGAGCACCTGTTTAAAACTGGTCCCTCAAGGATTTGACATATACCAATTACTGTCAGCACAGGCTGAGACACTCAACCTGTCAGGAAAACAAGATTTTTTTTGTTTTTTTAAATAGGAATTCCAACTCTTTATCAGTTGGATCCCTAATAATTTGAGCATTGTCTGCCGGACAAGTCAAACTTAAATCAGAAGATATAGCAGCGTCAATTGTTGGTATCTTCCACCTTTAGAACGTTTTTTTTTTTTCTCCATAGGATAAAGTGTGAAAAACTTTTAAGGAGGGAAGAAATGCTTATCTGGGTGATGCCACTCAGAATACATTAACTTTCCCGACATTGAATGGACAGTAAAGGCATGCACAGCTTTGAAGAGGCTTTAGCGAACCCAAAACAAGAAGAGCACACTCAGTTAAGGGTAGCATAAAATGTGGAGCGAACCAATTCAGTGAGAAATTGCACCCACAATGTGAAGTTGATCTTCTGCATATGACACCTCAGAAGAGGAGTCATCAGCCTGTTCACGGTCCTCTGAGAGAAAATATCTTCTCTCGCCCCCAGATCATCAGTTTGAGGGTCCTAGGGTAATGGAATGGAACCTGTCTCATTTTATCCCAATCCGGGATGTGATTAAAGCCGCTAACCTTTTTCCCATCCTATAATGGCTGAGAAAAAAAAAAAAAAACTTTTTAGAAAGACAGGCAGGAGCTGCAGTATTGTAAACAGTTACAAACATTCCATGGCCCCTGAAAGCTCACTCTGACCAGCCACCCCCCCCCCCCTCAGGGGAGGATGCCATTGCAGAGATGAGTTTTAGGCTTTCAGAGCTTGAGGGAGATCTCTTTAGCCCTCTTTTGGGGTGTTTCTAGCCCCCCTTCTGACCATAGCCCGATGCACAAAAGCAGAGGTAATACCAGAAGGATTGCATCCACTGCTTGAGCATTAAATAGTCCAGCAACTGCCGCTGCTATTAATGCTCAGCCTGATGCAAATAGAAAATGTGTCAAAATAGGAATGCCTGTGTCACCAACCCTCTTTCATGCCCCTCCTTGCTCTTGTGTCCCTCTGACAACTTGCAGCTAGCATAAATGGAGTTTTTAAAATATACTCCCATTGCTGGACGTTGGAGGACCCCAACGCCACGCTAAGACCCGCCCCCTCCTCACATCACGCACCCCCACCTCACTTTTTCAAAAGAGAGCTTTTCCAACATGAGCGCGGGGCCTCTGATCCGATGGGATCGGCTTGTGTGAGGGGGGGATAGCGAGGAGGAAACCTGAGAGCTGCCGCGCAGGGGCGGTGGAAGAAAAAGGCATCACTTCTTTCTAAAAAGAGAAGTGTTACAGGCAAAACCTTGTTTCTTCCGCCACAAGGCCCGGGTACCATTCAATTCGGCCTAAAAGAGACTTTGAATGGATCAGGCTGCATAGCTAGCCCCAGCCAGGATTGCTCCAGTGGAGCTCAGCACAGCACATCTTCACTCATGACCAACACCTTAGACACTGGCGAAAAAAATTAGGTACTCCTGGTATGGGAGGGGTTATATAGGGAGGCAACTTCCTGTTAAGGGTGTGCGCCAGTGTCCACCACCTGAAGGTGGCCTATAACCCACATAGTGATTACTATGGCTCTGTGTCCCGTGATGTACGATTAAAGAAAGTGGAATTTTTACTTGCCTTTAAATTTCATACTTTGGAGTACAGTACAGGACAAAGGCTGGATATTCATAGACCCTGGGTTACAAGTACCTCCAGGTGACTGGACACTTGCAAGCTTTGGAGAGCATGCCCCCTTGGTGTCCCTCCTGTAACTCACTCTGCGATTCCTGAGTTTTGTAGCAAGCTATGCAGCGTAAGAAAGGAACAGAAGGGAGGGTGGCCTGTGGCCTGTACTGTTCTCCAAGATATGGAGTGAACAGGTAAGTTAAATTCCTTTTAACTTAAAGTAATTGTAAAGTCAATTTTTTTTTGTTAAAATTAGCAAACATGTTTTAATTACCTGTTCTCTGTAATGGTTTTTCACAGAGCAGCCCAGATCCTCCCCTTCTCAGGTCCCTCTTTGTGCTCCTGGCCCCCTCCTCCTGTTGAGTGCCCCCACAGCAAGCAGCTTGCTATGGGGGCACCCAAGCCGAGCCACAGCTCCCTGTTTCCATTCAGACATGGAGCCACAGCTCGACCCGCCCGGTTCCTCTCCTCATGGCTGACTGACTTTGATTGACAGCGGGAGCCAAAAGCACCACGCTGCGGTCTCAGCCAAAGAGGAGGGGAGTCCCGGGATAGAGAGACAATCCTGCAACATCGCTGGATATAGATGTACCAGTGCCCAACAACATGGATCAACAGACCCAACGTTAAAGTGCGGGCTAAACGAACGAGGTCCACAGAAGACTAGACATCCACCTGGTAGAACTTTGAAAAGGTATGAACAGAGGATCAGGTAAAGGTTACAAAGCTTGGCAACATAGGGTTGATGTCAGAATGCCCAGGAAACCAGCACCAACCCGGTGGAGTGAGCACATAAAAGTGCAGGAGGAGTTTTGTCCTTTTGAGTGTAAGATCAGGCAATGAGTTGTCTTATCTATTCAGATAAGTTGGACTTGGAAGCAAAATGCCCCATGCAAGGTCCTAAAAGTAGGACAAATAGAGAGTTGATCTTTCCGATAGATTCTGATTGGTCTAACTACATCCAAGCAGTGCACTGCAATTTCTTTTGTGGCTTGGAGCAAGGCACTAAAAAGGAAGAATCGTACCAAAAATACCAGCTCCACAGAAATGTGCTTCGATGGGCAGCTGTCACAGACCACAAGCGAGACCCGGCATATGCGATGTCAAACCATGTACTTGCCTCGCTCTACGTCCATTTCGTCATGCAATGTCTTAAAGAATGGATTTGTAACTCCAATTCTGGTTACACGACGAAATGGACGTAGGGCGGGGCAAGGACGCCATTTGACATTGCATATGTCGGCTTGCGCTTGTAGTCTGACAGGTGCAGAGACTAGCAGCTATTGTTGGCCGAGTGCGAAACTCCCCAGTGCCGGGTAGGCACTCTTCAAATTTGAGTGGATTGCACAATTGCAAGATGTTTTTACGCTATGGGAGCCTCCTTCCTTCCGTTTTCCCTTTGATTCGATGTGACCTGTGAAAGGGGAATTTGACCGTAAACCGGTGACTGGTGATCATTTGACGATATTATTGATCCTCTTGCTGGGCTTTAATTTTATTAATTCATTGATCTGGTTAATCCATTTTGGTGAGAGTGGTGAAGGATTCACACAGCGGTGGAGCACTTGATGCACTTATAAATAGAGACATATTTTACAAAGAAGGAAGGGCTAGGTCTTCATTGAGGTTAAAGTCTGATACCACCTCAGGAAGAAAAGAAGAAAGAATTGGGGAATGGCTCCTTACAAGAAGAGAGCTGATAGCTCAGAGACACATCTGGCAGACATGATAGCAACCAAGAAGACCACTTTGCATAGCAGATTCTCTAAGGGGATATTCCTGATGTGTTCAAGGGGTGGTTTCTGCAGGGCAGAGAGAACCAGACTCAGGTGCCAAGGAAGCACAAAATGCTTTAAGGGGGACCTGATCCGAGATACACCTAGAATAAAAATTATGACAAGACAGAGCGAGGCCAGGTTTTCTTTTTTTTTGTCTCCTAGTATTTTGAGTATGTCTGTGTACCAGGTTCTTCTGTGTCAGTTTGATGCAATAAGAAACATCAGTTTCTTAGCACTGGCGAAAAGCGATATATCATCCCAAACTCAGAAAAGGGAAATATTAAATCATCCAATGCCTGTGCAAATGATCCTTGGTCCTAGACAAAAGGGTAACTAGAGGCCAGAATATCCACATCAAGGGTTCTCATCTCTGACATATCAGAATGAAGTGGTTAGGGAGAAAGGACCATTCCCCTTGGTCCAGGTGGTGACGGCTGAGGTAATCCACCTTTCAGTTGTCCACTTTTGGTATGTGAACAGCAGAAGACGCTGAACAGTGTTTATCCATCCGTGAGATGATCTGGCTTGCCTCCTTTGAGTCTACAGGACTCCTGGTGCCCCCTGATGACTGATGTAGGCCACAGCTGTAATGTTGTCTGATTGCATCCTGATTAGGTGTCACTGCAGAAGGGGGATCCAGTAATTCAGAGCTATCCTTATTGTTCCAAGTTCCAGGACGTTGATGGGCAACTTGGCTTTCTTTGGTGACCATGTTTCCTGAACTGTGAGGGACTGGAACACTCCTCCCAGTCTGAAAGCCTGGCATCTGTCCTTATGACCCTCCAGTGATATGGCAGAAATGCCTTCCATATTGTCAAGGCCGGGCTTGAAATCCACCAGACTAGAGATTTCCTTCCTTGGCTGGATAGGAAAGGGTAGACAGAGAAGGAACATGCTTTATTCATGATGACAAGATGTGTTGGAGAGATCTTAAATGAAACTGGCCACATGGGTCAGCCTTGACAGAGGGGCATCTCTCTGATCTTAAGTCCAGAGCACATGTTCTGAGACACAGCAATTGTTTATCTAGAAGGAAGGCTTTTGCTTGAGCTGTGTCCACAATTAGGCCCAACTATTCCAGGTAAACAGAAGGCTAAATAGTCGAATTTTGGAAGTTGATCACCCAACCAAAAGCCTTAAGCATCTGAATAGTCCGGTGGACATTTGCAGATACAGTAGCTAAGAGGGAGAGGAGTCCTTCACAAGAAGGTCTTCTAGATAACATGTTACCTGGAGTTCTTAAAAAAGGGCAAGAAGAGGTGCAAGGACCTTTCTGAATACCCATGGGGCAGATATTAGGCCAAAAGGGAGTGTAACAAACTGGAAGGGACTGCCTCCTACTGCAGAAAGCACTGATAAGGTGGATAGATGGAAATATGCAGATAGGCATCTTGGGTGTCTACAGATGCCAAGTATTCCCTTTGTCTGAGAGATGCAATTCACTGACCTTTTAGATTCAATACAACATTTTTGAATTTGAAATTATTTGTTTAAGGGATTTTAGGTCCAGTGATAATATCACTGTTACATTTTGGCACCATGAACAGCTTGGAATAGAATCTTTTGTACCTGCCCTTGAGAGGTACTGGAACTACTCACAGGAATGGTCCAGGGCCTTCTGCAAATCTGACTGCCTTTGTGGTGGGGATGCAGTGTCTTAAACTCTACTTTGTACCCCCTTGAAACCACTGATTGAACCCACAGGTCTAGGACATCAAAGAAAGTCAAACTGTGACAGATATCCTTCCCCGGCACTTAGTAGCGAGGACACCCTTTCATTGGATAGAGAGCTTCTAGGAAGACTTGGTGGGCTTTGTGGGCCAAGTTTTGCACTAAAGAAGAAAGGAGGAATGCTATTGTAATTGCTCAGTTAAAGTATGGTCCCAGAATACAGGATTGTGCTGGTTGTTAAAGTTGTTGGTTGAGGTTTGGCAGACCAAAAAAAATGCAGAAAAAAATGGTTGAAGAGCTGGGCCCACAATTGTAAAGAGAACTTCCCATCAAAAGAATCCTTAAAAAAAGGAACATATTCAATTGGAGAAGTGAGATGTTTATTTAAGGCTGAGACAGGAAGGTCTACTACCACAACAGAGGACTTTTTGTGAACGCTTTTTGCTTCAGATAGAGCATTGATTTCCAAAAGGATAAATATCTTTTCTGGAGTTACCCAATTGTCATAAATTGCCCACTATATTTGTTCATGAATGGGCAATGTCTGTTTAGATTTAGCAGGTCTCAAAAGGTCCCAAAGCAGCATGGCGAGACAGGGGAGATTCAAGTGACAATGCCAAAACTTTTGTGCACAGCAGGAGTGGGCATATCTACAATGACAAGCATGTTGTGTAAAGCCGTAACATCAGGTATATAATAGCATGGGGGTGAGAAATCTTCCACTTTGTGAATAAAGAAACTGCATCAAAAGTGGCAATCATATTCCCCAGCACCCTCATGCTAGTCCAAAATCAAGAGATGTTCCTATAACCTCAGGTGATCCACCAGGGACAGAAGAGACAGCCATTTCCTCTGCAAAAGTAGCAATTTCACCAGAGTCTTGACAAGGTCCAAGCCTAATACTCCAGATGCCATGTTGGGACCAATCGTTTCGGTCTGTTGATCCAATGCCTTATCCTGCCACAAAAGGAGAGGAGGGGAAGAAGAGCGGCCACAAATATGTCCCGCGCGTTCCAAAACAGTGAGAACCCCTGAGAGCTGACCTCGAAAACCAGAAATTGGTGCAGAAAATTCTTCCCTTGATACAAAGGAACTGTAGAATTTTGCCCCTGAGACAGTGGAAATACATGATAAGGGCAGGGATTCAGAGCTGGTCTGAACCTTTGGGGAGCCATTACAGGACAAAAGACAGCGGATTAGTTGGCTTTTGATACACTTATAATAGAGAAGACACCCAGTTGAGAGGAGTGCCAGCCCAAGCCAGAACTGTCTAGGGTGGCAAGTCACCCTTGACAGACAAGTGCACCAGTACTTGTGCCCTGGTGCTCCTGTGCTGTGCAGGGTCTGTGGCTGAGTAGCTGAACCAATGGAGCTGTTCTGTGCTGTTGTAGTCAGAGCCTGTGATCGCATTACTGTGCCTTCCTGGGAAACCAGCAAGATGGCCCCTGAGCAGACACATGAGATCACGTCATTCCACACCATCCATCTAGAACGCCAGACCTACAGTGTATTACTCTGTCTACAAGTTCAACCTAAACAGCACCAATTCACATTGAAGATCCACCCTGGACCTATAAATGACCCTGCCAGCAAAGTCACCTGATACACAGCACCCAGGAGATCTATGTTCACGGGATACAAAACCAACCGGCAGCATTACAGGCTGTCCTCGAACTTGCACGTGAAGTTCGAGTACAGTCTTGGCCTTTTGGCCCTAGGCGACAAACCCTGATGAAGCCCTTCTCCACCCTAGCAGGGTTTCTCAGAACATTCTAGAAAAAAAAGGGACTAAGCCCATGAAGAAGATCTTCAGAGTGACATTTGCAAGCACTACCGCCATCTAACGATACTAGCTAAAATACTGGGGCTTAGCTGAGCTGGGAGGGGCTATGCCTGGGTAGGGATTCCTGCCTTTTTTTTTTTCTTAACTAGTATTCATAAAGCGGCATAACCTAAGTAGTGATAAGTGGTAATGAACATGAAGTGCCCTGTAAAGTACAATTACGAAATAGGAATGTCAGTGGGTTTTAGTAAACATGAATCCTTTAAGTAATCAATAGAAATATTACCTGTAACCAAGCTGTGATTAATTTGTCCCCCTAGACACCCAAGTATTCGTACTACTCGGTTCCTCACTGATGATAAAGATGCCTCTTCTTTCTGCAAAAAAAAACAAAAAATCTCTTACTGCTCCACTCCCTGTCTGTCAGATAGCGACGGTGGCCGCCCTTCCCCTCCTGCTGCTAAATGTACTGTGTAATGTACATACAACCCCCCTGTGTTTGAAAACGTTATATGCTCGAGTGTATGCTCTTTGTAAAAAAAAAAAAAAAAAAAACTGCTCGCTGCTCTCCTCCTGGCTGACGTCAGTGGGGGACTCTCAGGCCCTCCCGCTGTAGCTGTCAGATCGGAAGAGGGGGCCGCGAGGGAGAGGATTGTAAGTACATTACAAGGTGGCTTTACAACCACTTTAAGAAGTGAATATTTACTGTGCTATAGTGACAGCTTTTTAATGTTTACATTCTTTCTGAAAAATAGCAATGCATTTGCTGGTATGTGAAATGTTTAGGCACTCCTGTACTGGTGCTGCCCCCGCACCATGCTTACCGGGCTCCGCTTGCCCATCGGTGGGCCTGGGATCTCCATGCCGGGTGTCGGCAGGTAGAGGGGAAAGAGAAGAGCAGACACACATGTGCTCTCCTCCCCTTCTTGTGACCCAGAAAACGACATCTCTTTTCCGGTTCAAGCTCTCGGTGTCCCTGGTTTGTTTTGCCGGTAAAGGATGTTTTGCAATGCAATCTTCATTGAATAAAATTCAGTGGAGCACAGGGGAGACATGCAGGGTCTTTTAGACCCTGCATATCTCAATAAAGAGAACCCATCACCTAAAAATCATCACATAGGGGACTTTCTAAAATCCCCACCCAAAAAAAAAAAAATTGAGCCCACAAGCACAAATGTATGCATTGGGGCACCTACAAGTGAAAACGTTGATTGTGATACATGTTACATATCGCTGCACACACCTGAGTGAGAGTAATAATTCTAACACAAGACCTCCTCTGTAACACTAAACTGATACCTATAGGGGGCTTTTGAAGCATCACCTATAGAAAATATAGACACTAACATGTTTTATTTACTAGAAGCCTAGGAAAATATAATACATACCACTGATAGGGATTTTGCTCTTTTTATTTGCCGGATAAGATATTGATTAAAACCCTTTTGGGTTGCACGTGACAGGCGCATCATTTCAAGAGGACTAAGCATGTCGTCTAAAAATAAAACCACGTTAACCGTTAGACAAAATTCAAGGTATCTAGTCATAGTGAGTTCTACTACTACTGCTTAAATAACACTGACAATACAACTAACATGCAAGTAAAGCTGGCCATATGCTAGTAGATTTTGGAATGAACATTCGGGATATCTGATGACTTGAATGCTGGTTGAAAGTACTTTGAAGAAAATTTGCTTTTAACATTCAACTTTTGGGTAAAAGAACTTCCCAAATGAAACCCACGCAATGCAATAAATTCAACCATGCAAGAAACAGGTGTTCATTCTGCTCCTTTGAATTTGCTCGTCACTGTGGTCAAAAGGGACTAATGTTTAGAAAAACAAAATTTGAACAAACATTCTTAAAACTAAACAAAATTCTACTAGTATATGGGTAGCTGAAGTCTTTACACATTTACCTTATATAGAAAGGTCTTCAATAAACATAACAACATACATGAAAACTAGTGGTGAACCAGTTGTGCTGTCCATGACAATCGATTATAAATACCCCCCTTTTAATAAATGTACATTTTCTATACTCTCTATTACCTGAAGATGATGAACTAGTCAAGTATCCATCCAGTGATGGTAGAATATCCTTGTAATAAGGCTGCATTTTATTTGAGCAAATTCGGGAAGACCAATCTTCAAGAGCATCAAGGCCAACATCAGCAAGAGATGGACAGCTCAAGCCCAACCTAAATGCAGACTAAATCAAAATAAAGGAATCCATTTTACAGCTGGTTAAGTATCATTAGCCAATTATGTACATAACTGGGTCAAAAGGCAGGCAAAATACTGCACAAGCTAAGCTTTTTGTCTTCTCACACACAAGAATGGTACAACAGTGAATAGGTAATTATTTATATAGTAGCAAAAAACTGAAATCTTAAGAATCTGCAAACTTGGGGACCCATTTATAAAGCCTGGCAAAATATGCGTGTTTAGCCTTGCTCCACTAGATGCGGTTTTGCTCCAAAGAGTGTCTGCTATTAAATACATTTGGGTAAAATATGGATAAAATGGAGAAATTGCAAAAGAAGATTTATTAACAAACAAAACTTCTGAAAAGGGTATTTCCAGAAAGAAAATTTTTCAGTGATTCACATTTTCATTCTATAGTAATTATCTAGTACAAGTATATGGCAACAGGTGACTATGGAGCAACATTAAAAAGTTCTTTGTCAAGAAAAATGGTAAGGTTAAAAAGGGGTTGTAAAGATCCGTGTTTTTTCACCTTAATACATCCTATGCATTAAGGTAAAAAAACACCTTGCAGTGACGGGCCCCCTACTCCCCCCCCCCCCCCCACCCTGTTTTACTTACCTGAGCCCCTTCATCTTCTTGAGCTAGGAAGCACCGTCCTTCACGCCACAGAGTCCCGACTTTGATTGGATAGATTGATAGCAGCGCAGCCATTGGCTCCCGCTGCTGTCAATCAAATCCAATGACCCGGGTGTCGGGGGAAAAGTCATACATTCGGCTTCTATGGACGCCGAATGAATGACTCAGGAGCGCGTCCGCAAGGTAACCCCCTCGGAAGAGTGCTTCTCCTAGGGGGATTATCTAATGCGAGGAGGAGCCGCGAGAGCCACCGAGGGACTCCAGAAGAGGACGTTTGGGGCCACTCTGTGCAAAATGAGCTGCACAGTGGGAGCTAAGTATGACATGTTTGTTATTTTATTTATTTTTTAAAACAAAGCTTTAGTATCACTTTAAAGGCTAAGGCCACCTTTTAAAAAAAATGACATTTTATTGCAGAAAAAACAAAGTAAATTTAATGTTATGTTGCATAAATAGTGGCAAAGCATTCCACTTGTGATCGGTGGATTGCAGGTGCTCCTGCTGACTTTTTCCTCCATCTCTATGTCTGGAACAAAGTACATTACAGAGGAAGTATCAATGGACTACGAGTGCAGCGATTACGACACTCGTGTTACGTCTTCTGAAAGATTTGTAGTCAATTCATGTACAGATCTCAAAAGTGACAGTGGCTGTGAGGAAGAAGAATTCCCACACACTGTCAAGGATGGGGGAATTCGCTTGGCACCAAGTTATACCCTAAATATCAGGTAACATGTAAAATGCTGTAAAAGGTTGAGTTAGCCTTTAAACACAATTTTTTCAACATCATAAGCTGTAGAGTTTTGATGGCTTGTAAAGCATTGGGAAAAATGGCAAATTAGAAATTATGATCAAGCAAATCTGGGCCTGGCATTCAGAGTTGTTAGAGTGGTTGCTACCGATGACAGTCAAAGATTCATGCAGGACTGGGGACTGTCACTGCACTTTGCCAATTGTGGGATAAGAATTCCTCTGCAGTATTCAGCAAACTATTATTTTTGCCTGAACCTAGCATTAATGCCACTCATATTGACAGTAAACATTTGATATTCACAAATGTCATACATTATTATTATAATACAGGATTTATATAGTGCCAACGGTTTGCACAGCGCTTTACAACATGAGGGCAGACAGTACAGTTACAATACAATACAGGAGGAATCAGAGGGTCCTGCTCGTTAGCGCTTACAATCTAGGAGAATACATGATAAAAAGTATTTAACCACTTGAGTTCTAGGCATTTTAAACAAGTCCTGCAACTGTTTGTTTTAGCACTATGGTTAATAAGGCACTTGTTACTTTTCACTGTGCATTCAAAC
Organism: Lithobates sylvaticus; assembly: GCA_028564925.1. Classification (NCBI taxonomy): domain Eukaryota; kingdom Metazoa; phylum Chordata; class Amphibia; order Anura; family Ranidae; genus Lithobates; species Lithobates sylvaticus. The sequence goes on along the minus strand of CM053030.1, from coordinate 136,795,865 downwards.
AGGTATTTTATTAAACAGGTATTTTATTAAAAATATATGTATATATATCGAATCGCGATAAATCAGTTCTCCTTTGGAGACGCTATATCGACAATATTTTTATGGTATGGACTGGTGGTGTCACCCTCTTACAAAAATGTATAATAGCTCTGGGCAACAATGATTTTAACCAGAGATTTACAAGTACCCATGATTCACAACAAATTAATTTCCTTGACCTAATCATTTATAGAGACTTCAATAATACTATTGCTACAAATCTATATCGCAAAGACACAGCTGGCAACACTTTGTTGCATGCCACAAGTGCACATCCAACTTCACTCATTAAAAGCATTCCCTATGCCCAATACATCAGATTACGCCGTAACTGTACACACCTTAAGGATTTCAAGGAACAATCTAAGCTTTTACAGCAACGCCTTCGAGCTCGTGGTTACACGAAGACCTTGCTGTGAAAAGCCTACAATCAGGCCTTATCAAAAAAACATGTTGATCTTCTATTTAGAAGTTCTAAAAAACCAACGCCACAAACCACTAAAATTGTTACTACATTCTCGTTTCAACACGAGGATGTTAGAAAAATATTAATGTCACATTGGCCGTTACTCAATGAGGACTCCATAAACTGGTAGATAGTCACTACACATCCCCTCACAATGAACAATCTAATTTACCTTCTGGCACATCCCCCTGCGGGGGCTGCACTTTTTGGCCCTGGGTTGTTTCCTCAAAATCTTTTACTCTCCCCAATGGGGAGAGGTTCAGTCCCAGATTTTCAGCTACGTGCCACACACAGGGACTCATATTTGATGACATGCCAGTGTGGAGTATTCTACGTTGGGAAAACAGCCAGACAGCTAAGGCAAAGGATCAATGATCATGTATACCATTCCGGCAACGGTAAGATGCTGACACCCATTAGTCGCCACCTTGACCTGTATCACCGTTTTGATACTTCATATATATCCTTTGCTGTCTTGGCTGTCATTCCAAAAAATCCTAGAGGGGGGGGAATGGGATAAAATGATTCTTCAAAAAGAAACTTTTTGGATAGAAAGACTTAATGCAGTCCGGCCACCAGGCCTGAATGAAAGTCAATCCTACAAATGTTTTTTATAGCATAACATTTGACTATACATGATGCATGTTGATGCGTTTTGGCCAGCTAACTAGTTGGCTGACTACTCGCTTAGCTTGAACATTATTCTCTGCTCCCCCTCCCAACAGTTACTATACATGATGCATGTTGATGCGTTTTGGCCAGCTAACTAGTTGGCTGACTACTCGCCTAGCTTGAACATTATTCTCTGCTCCCCCTCCCAACAGTTACCTGGATCCTTTACCCACTATGTTAGTGGACTACCCTTTGAAAGATTTCATTGGTAGAATCATCGAATAGGAATTATATTCCCCTGGTATTCATCTAGAAAAATGTGTCCATTATTGCCGCAAGTATGCTACTATTGGCGGCTGTTATTTACTTTGTGGACTAGATAATAAAATACTATACATATCTATTCACGACCTCTCTGCTCAGATATAAATATCTAAATGTATACATAATGTAATAAACTGAACATTATGATCTGCTGTCTAGAATCCCAATATGGGTAACTATCGAATAATATGTTTTTGTTTATAATTTCTTTTTTAACTTTAATATCTTGCTGTTTGCTGTGGATTTTCATGTGCATGATTTCCATTAATTTGGAAAGCTGGACGTGCCATTTAATAACTGCGAGATAATATGTTTGTTATGTAATAACACATTCTCTGGAGTGCTGAACTGATGCTCAACTAGGTTGACGTGCGTTCATTTGGAGATATAGGGACTGACGTGCGGGGTATTAGTATGCGGAATTCAGTGTGGGGACATTTGGCTGCTGGGTATGGCCACACAGCGCTGCACATCCGGCTTCCCTCTTTGACCGGATGTGCGCCGATTGACGGGGACTCAGGCCGCAGTTTTGGGTCCGTTCCCCTGTCTCTGCTCCTGCGCTGTACGTGTGCCCAGGCGCCGCTATTACGGCGTCCTGTGTTGGACACATGCGCAGTAGCCATTGGCCTGAGAAGGAGAGGAAGAGGCCGGCCTTTGGACACGCCCCTCCCCTCCCTCGAAACCGCCTATTTAGGCACCAAACACCCTGCCATCGACGCCGTAGGATTGAGTGTTGTACAGCACTCACAACAACAAACATTGCAAGGCGCTTCTCTCGCTCTCTTTGTGGATACAGGTAGGATATCTTGCGTCCCCCCTTCCTCCTAAACTCTATTATATACAGCACATTGGTGCTTTAGATACTGCAACCTTTATGCTATTTGATATTCACATTTATACTCTATATGAGATACTTAATCTTTTGTATCTCTACAGGATATTGAGCAGTGTTTTGCTTCTTTGGCTTTGAAAGACTCCATGTTAATTTAAGGGCTGATCCCCCTCTTTGAACCTTGCAACATATCCACCTGACAAGAGAGATTTTTCTATTACAATTGAGGCTCCTGTGATTTAACTCTTTGATTCCCTACTGGCATGTTTATTTAACATGTCAACGACTGGATACATTTTTATCTACTTGGTATCCCACTTTTTACTGGCCAAATAATAATTTTACGGTAAGACATTTATAACTATATTTAATATGAACTTGCAAGAATATCTTCTCATGCCCCTATTGTTGGTGTTATCTACGTTAATGCTTAGTATAGTCCTATATGAACTTTCGTTTTAGAAACCGGCTTAAATATAGACATTGCATTATATACAGTACATAGATCAACCAAATAACCCCACTGTATAGTGGCATCTGTGCCATAATGTATGTGTGTTGCATGTACACATATTTATATATTTGTCTACATATACTGCTTAGACGGTTTCTATCCTTGAGCTTTGTTCCCCACTGCTTATCGTGCCTACTATGCGCCTTTTTCTCCGCACGCTGCTCCCCCCTCCCCGCAGTGTTCACGGTTCTGCTTGGGCATGAGTCCAGACACTCCATATTATAATAAAATAATACTGTTTCTCTCTTTTCTTTTCATATGTAAAAATGTGCTAGTTAGTATAGGTTGTTAAATTTGTAAAAACTTATTGTGATATGTATTACCATAGAATCAATCGCTCCTGAGGAAGCGCTAACTTTAAAAGCGCGGAACATGTCGAGCTAAATCCTTTGACAAGAAAAAACGGACCTCCGCATCAGCATCACCCCAGATCTACAGGACCTAGTTCTATTTTCTATATACACTATTTATGCCAGTGATCAGTATAGAATATCTGGTTTTGTATACTTCTTACATGTGTCTACTTATGATATTATCAAGATCAATACATCTCACTGTTTGGGTGTTGTTTTGCTGATAAGAAGGTCTGATGTTTACTACGTTACTAAATATATTTTGAGCATATGTAATCGCTGATTTATCGCGATTCGATATATATACATATATTTTTAATAAAATACCCTTTTTTTATATTTTGTAGTATATGTATTTTTGTGCCTACAAAGTCCACTTTCTTTAATAAGGCACTTGGTCTTAATGGCTTTGACCCAGCAATGTTTGTTGTCAAAACTGCCAGCTGTCAGTGACGCTCAGGGTCAAAGATTAAACTAACGGGCTTCAACACCGTGGTTACAGACTATTCCCTTGACATCACAGGGATTTCTGTGAACTGTGGCTGCCATGTGTGAATAAGAATGGCAAACCCAGCTTTGTCTAGCCCACTTCTGCAGATCTGCATATTTACAATCTAATTCTCATTAATAACAACCAGCATTAAACCACTATTATAAAAGCTGTTACTGCAGCTCATTGTAAAGTTTATGAAAGCCAACAAGCAACTGCTGGAGCGTAATGTATAAGGAGATACTAACACTCAGGTTATACTGGATTTTTACTAAAGATCCAGTTAGCCCATTTGCACTTAGGTTTTTCATTTTAGCACAATTGCAAAATTTCCTATCTTGTATTAGCAGCACACTAACAATTTTTACTTGTAAAAAGTTAAAAAGGTAAGGAATGATGCATTGCAGGAGCTATTAATTTAGAGCAGCCCCCCAAAGCTAACTTACCCACACAACCACGCTGCACATGGTATTGCATTGAACAAATGTCACAGGGATGGCTTTCATCCATTGCCATATGCTAGCTACCTATTCAAAATGAATGGGCTGTCTCAAACCCCATAGTAACACGCATGCAGTAGTGCACTAAAAAAGGTAATGTGCAGAGTAGAGATTTTGATAGTAAATATTAATTCAACAAAGTATTATAAGCGAAGGTTCTTAAGTCAGTATTCTTACTTGCAATAATGGAACATAAGCTTTCATGTCCAACACGATAATATTGTAAGGTAGAGAAAGGATAAATGTTAAACAAGATGCCAAAAGCTCATCTTTAAACTGTTTCATTTTGGCAGATACCTAGAATCAACAAGCACACCATTATAAGTTAGGACAGTGTAAAAAGGTATATAAAAGTTGAATAAAACACAGAAATAAACATGTAAAAAAAAAAAAACAATGTACAAAAAAACTAAACTGACTGCAGGAAATACATTATACCTCTTTTCCAAATTTTGAAAACAGTGCAAAGCAAGAAAGCTTCTCAGGATCTTCGGAACTTTTCTTAGAACTTTTTGAAAAGCCCTGATTGAAAAAATAAAATGTAAAAGTGTAAGACAAACAATCAGCATATCACTATCATACTCCTTCGAGTTTATACAACCGCTACAAAACATAAAGGGGTGGATTTACTAAAACTGGAGAGTCCAAAATCTGGTGCAGCTATGTATGGTAGCTAATCAGTTTGTTTCTAAATTCAGCTTGTTCAATTAAGCTTTGTCCAAAAAAAAACATGGAAGCCGATTGGTGCCTATACAGAGCTGCACCAGGATTTTACACTCTTCAGCTTTACTAAATCAATCCCAAAAGGTAAAGAGCTTAAAAAGTGCTTCTACGATCACCAAACCCAGAATTTCTGAAATAATAGCCATTGTAAAATATATAAATAAGGCCCCGTTCACATCTCAGCATATTGGAATTTCAGGCAGAATCATAATGCATGTTTGGGTACCATTTATTGTTAATGTCACCCCAAAAACGCTAAAGAAATAGACACAGTGTGCGCAAGGAAAGGGGCAGGACAGGAGAAGAGCAGTAGTGTAGTAGTACACAGTGAGGGAGCAGTCTGTACAGACAGGCCCTCTCACCCACCAGCGCTGACTAATTGTCGGCATTTTTTTCCCTTATTCTGGAGCTCTCATTTATTTAAATTTTTTTGGTTGTGGGAAAGACAGGACAGGAGAAGAAAAAAGTATATATAGTGAGGGAGCAGTCTGTACAGCCAGGCTCCCTCACTTGCCGACGCACCCCGCCCCTTTGTTTAATTTAGTGGCAGGACCGAATGACAGCTCCTTCCCATCGCTATTAAGTATAGAAGAGCTGACAAATAAGCGGACAGCGAGAGTCGGCAAGTGAGGGAGCCTGTCTGTACAGACTGCTGCCTCACAATATATACTGTACATCTCTTCACCTCTCCTGCCTTTCTCTGCCACAAATCTGACACAGTGACTGGTTGCCCCTAACAACTAATGCAAAAACGGATGAAAAACTGACCATTTGTTTTTCATCCGATCCATTTTTTTGACGAATGAAAAATAGGGCTTTCCATGGTTCAAAAAAAAAAAAAATTATGTTGAGGGAAGCAGATGAAAATATGATCACCTATCATCATCCTTTTTACATAGACATGCATTGATGTCTGTTTTTCATCTGTCAATGGATGGATGAAAAACAGACAAACGGTCGGTATGTGCGAAAGGAGCCTTACACTCAAAAGCCATTTTGTGACATTTCATTAAAAATCATTTTATGAATATGCTTTTCCATTTTTGAACATGTATGGGATTATGAACTAAATTTATTAGAAACCCTTAGAGCTTCTCCGTGGGGAAAAAAACCTTCCAACACTATTTGTCAAAATGATACGCACGCTGCTTATGAATGGTCTTTGGGATCAAACTCCATACCTCAAAGTACTTCAGTTTCTTAGCATTTTTCATTACGACAGACAACAGTTTGTAAAATCCACTGATCAGAGGCAGCCGTGTGGAGTGCAAAATAAGTTCATAGCCAAACACAAATACCCAGGACTCAAAGAATTCCACATGCTTGCTTGGTAGTATTTCACTTGAATGAAAGTAAAATAATATCAATTACCAAACAAAAAAACAAATGTCATCTACATGGAACACTTATCAGGTCAAAAAAAAAAACATATACAGTAACATATTTTATAATACTGCAAGCACAGAAAACAGGATTTTTACAGGAGTTCTTTGGAGGCCACAGCATTTCATAAATCTTGACCGTGGGTTATAGTGCCACCCTCAGGAGTAGGACACTAGGCAAAAAAAAAAAAGCACAGCACCACCTGTGGACAGTTCCAAGTTAGTAGTAAACTCCTCTGCTATAGGCAGCTCAGTTTGTCACAAAGCAGTGCGAGGTTTAATACCAAATAGAGTGGTGTTTGTTAATAAACTCAAGAGAAAGGGATATTATGGCGAGGAACAGAAACTTCAGTTTTCTCTTTTGTTCATTGACCGTCACAGCACTTCATAATCTTGACCGTAGGGACGTCCCAAAGCAGTTCCTCAATGAAGGGTGGGTAACCAGAACATAACACCCAACAATACCCAAGTACCCCACAGAGGAGGAAAACAAAAACATTTAGAAGCTTATGTCACACATCACCCACTCTTCTAACCACTTGAAGCCACAACCCTGACACTTTTTGTTTACATGAAAAAAAAATTTTTTTGCAAGAAAATTACGTTGAACCCCCAAACATTATATATTTTTTTTAAAGCAAAGGCCCTACAGATTAAAATGGTGGGTGTTTCATTTGTTTTTTTTCACTCAGTATTTGCGAAGCGATTTTTCAAATGCATTTTTTTTTCGGAAAAAAACACACTTTTTTTAAATTTTAATGCACTAAAACACACTATATTGCCCAAATGTTTGATGAAATAAAAAAAATATAAATCTTAGGCCGAGTACATGGATACCAAACACAACATGCTTTAAAAATGCACAGAAACGTGCAGCGGCGACAAACTACATACATTTTTAAAAGCATTTAAACGCCTTTACAGGTTACCACTTTACATTTACGGAGGAGGTCTACTGCTAAAATTACTGCCCTCGATCTGACCTTCGCAGTGATACCTCACATGCATGGTGCAATTGCCGTTTACATATGACGCCAGACCGACGCTTTCGGTTCGCCTTCGCGCGAGAGCGCGGGGGGGGGGGCAGGGGTGCTTTTTTTTTATTATTTATTTTGCTTTTTTATTTTATTATTTTTAAACTGTTCCTTTCATTTATATATATATATTTTTTATCATTTTTATTGTTATCTCAGGGAATGTAAATATGCCCTATGATAGCAATAGGTAGTGACAGGTACTCTTTTGAAAAAATTGGGGTCAAAGCATCTGACCACACCAAGATCGGTGTGATGAAATGCTTTCCCAATTTCCCAATGGCGATGTTTATATCCGGCGAAATCTAAGTCATGAAATGCTCGTAGCTTCCAGTTTCTTAGGCCATAGAGATGATTGGAGCCATTCTGGTCTCTGATCAGCTCTATGGTCAGCTGTTGGGACAAGAGAGACAGAGAAAACCCATGAAAGATGGTGGGAGGGGGGGGGGGGGATTCCCTCCCACTGCTTGTAAAAGCAGTCTAGAGGCTAATTACCCGCTAGGATTGCTTTTACATTAAAGCCGACCGCTGGCTGAAAAGAATGATACCAAGATGATACCTAAACCCAATGGCATCATTCTGGTATAACCACTCAAAGTCCAGCAACATACCAGTACGTTGCTGGTCCTTGTTTGGCATATATTGTAATCTTATTTTCATGCAGCCTTTGGGCTGAACTAAAAAAAGAGATTGATCGGAGGGTATGCCCACCATTAGAATACCACCCTTCATCCACCCACTTCTAATGATGGGCATACATGCACCATTTTGTTTTTAACTGTGGTGGTGAAATCACCTCCAAAAGCGCTGGAGTCACGGCTTTATGTATCGTGGGAGCAAACGCTGTTGCGGTCAAGATAAATAAATCCGCGCTGTAGCTGAATGGCGTACCTGCTAAACAAATGATGGTTAACAATAAAACAAAGTAACATTACAGTATAACAGTAAGACATACCATACCTGCAAAGCAAATACAAAAAAAAACATAGTAAAAAATAAAACATTTTTTAACGAAACCTGTGCCTAAAATAAATATATGCCGAAGCATGGGGGCATCCTACCGCAAAAGGTAGGAGCAAATCGCTCCTCCGCCCCTGCTGCTCCCATGCTTCAGCATATAGGCTCTTTTTTTTTTAACTGTGGTGGTGAAATCACCTCCGACAGCAGAGTCACGGCTTTATGTATCGTGGGAGCTGTCAGGATAGATAAATCTGCACTGCAACTGAATGGCGTACATGAAAATAAAACAAAAAAACACAATAAAACTTTGCAGAATAGAATACAGTAAAAAAGAGCTAAACAATAGAGAAAATAGAGAGAAAGAACAATAAAAAACGACAACTATTTTTTTTACACTTTCTTTTTTGTAACTGTAATGGTTCTAAAGTAACTGTTTTAACGGTTCCAGCGGTTTGGGTCTCTCAAAATGCGATGGCATCTTGGGAGACCCTGTGAAAGTGTGCCTAGTCTGTGCAATGCTATACCCTACGCTAACACTCAACTAGTGTATGGTAGCGTTCAAAACATTCTCCAATGCAAAGACCAGGATTGTCAGGACAGCGGGGACAATAATAACGGGTGTCACGCCTATATCCGCGCTTTCTGCAGACACAAACATTTTTCTTTGGGGGGCTCGTTGGGTAGGGGTACTCGGGAGGACATAAGGGAAATGCCTCTTATGCAGCCGGCTTACTGCATTTGGTTGGGGAAGGTGAGGAGGAGCACCGTCTGGAAACAGAAGGGCTCCGATGATCTCTTCCTGGAATTTAAGGAAGGATCCAGTACGTCCTGAAGCTCTGTATAGCACATGAGCGTTCAGTAAAGCCAATTGAAAATAAATAAACAGGCACTTTTTTGTACCAGCGTCTGGCCTTACGGGCAATTAGGTACGACACCAACAACTGGTCGTTGAGGTCCACCCCTCCCATATTTTGGTTATATTCGTGGACACAGAGGGGTTTCTCCACAACACCAGTCGCCATAGTAATTTGGACCGACGTGTCTGCATGAAGGGAGGTAAAAACGAAAGCATTCTTATTATCCCTCCACTTCATAGCGAGCAAGTTATTACACTGCAAGCAGGCTCTCTCCCCCAGCCTAAGACGGGAATTTACAAGCCGCTGCGGAAAGCCCCGGCGATTAGATAGCAAGGTGCCACATGCTCCAATCTGCTGATCAAACGAGTGACTAAACAGTGGTACGCTCGTGTAATAATTGTCCACGTACAAATGGTACCCCTTTCCGAATAAGGGTGACACCAAGTCCCACACAATCTTGCCAGCGCTTCGTATGTAATCAGGGCAGTGTGTCGGCTCTACGTGACTATCTTTGCCCTCGTAAACCATAAAACTACATGTATAGCCTGTGGCCCTGTCACAGAGCTTATACACCTTGACCCCGTATTTGGCACGCTTGCTGGGAAGGTACTGTTTTAATGACAAGCGGACAGAAAACGTAATCAGGGACTCGTCAACGCAGACAACTTGATGGGGAGTAAACAAGTCTGCAAAACGTTGGTTGAAGTGGTTTACGAGGGGACGAATTTTGTAGAGCCGATCGTATCCAGGGTCTCCACGAGGACGACAGAGTCCATTGTCGTTGAAGTGCATGAACCGCAAAATCTGCTCGTATCATGCCCTGGCCATGGAAGCAGAGAACATGGGCATATGGTACATTGGCTCAGTGGACCAATATGAACGCAACGTACCCATTTTAACTACGCCCATGATGAGGGAAAGGCCCAGAAAGACCTTAAATTCGGAGACCGTAATTGGTCTCCAATCTCTGGCAAGGGAGGACTGGGGATTAGCGGCGATGAATTGACCAGCGTACAAATTGCTTTGGTCCACAATAGATCTATAGAGATCTTCGGTGAAAAACAGTGAATAAAAATCAAGTGATGTAAAATCAACTGTTTCCACCTGAATGCCGGGTTGGCCAGTGAATGGGGGAAGTACGGGTGCTGCAGAAGTGGTGGGTTCCCAATCAGGATTGGCGAATGCCGCAGGAAGGGCACTATGGGCCTGTCTTTGTCTTCTTCGTGGCAGCGGGACAATACTTGTGCTTGCCACCTCGCCAGCTTGAACTGCACTTATGGGACTCGCCACATCACCAAGTGTTACTGCAGTGCTGGATGTACGACCAGGGTGTACTAGGCCGCTGGTGCTTGCCAATTCACCAGAAGGAATAGCGGCGCTAATGCTTCTCTGCTCCATACGAGAGTCCTGCGGTTTTTGCACCTCAACAACAGAAGAAGTTCGGGGTCTGGTACGCCTGACCTTGGCAGGGACCACATCTCCGTCGTCAGAGCCATCTGTCATGGAGCCGCTGTCATCTACAGGATCGTATTCTGAGCCTGAATCTGACAGATGAGTGACTTCCTCTTCACTATCTGTCATGCTCAGAAACATGTAGGTAGGCCTCTTCACTACTGTACCTTCGATTTGCCATTTTGGGCTCTAAATTTAGTGGTACAGTAGTGAGACTCACAGGTAAAAAAGTTCCTAGGCTGTTAGCGACTGTATCAAAACGCTACCAAAAAAAACTGTTGGCAATCGCAGGGATCAGGCCTGACTCTGCGAACGATGTAGTTATGCGTTTAGTCTTTTGTAAGTGACAGTGATCGATCGATACTGCACTTGGGTGGGCTGGGCTGGGCGGAGGGACTAAACGCAGGTGCTAGCAGGAATCTGGGCTGATCCTGCTAACACTGCGTTTTTCGGAACCCTAAACTGCTGGGGACGCTAGTATAGATCTGATCAGATATCGATCCATTCAGATACTATACCACTAAGGGAGGTGTATGCTGCGTGCGTGGGTGTTAGCGGTACTGGCACTATCCTGACGCTGCCTGGGGCGACGTAGACCCTATCTGACCCTAAAACCTTACTTATATCACCCGCTGGGCGATCAGGGGGTTAAACCTTTATTAGGTAATAAACGGCGGGTGCCCTGAAAAAATGTATTAACTAACCAGCGTTAACCGCAACAGTTATACAGTGATCACTGGTGAAAGGGTCAACTAGGGGGCAATCAGGGGGTTAAAACCTTTATTAGGTAGTAAATGGGGGTCCCTGACGCTATAAAAAGCTGCAGCGAACCTAAATACCTACCTCCCTAACTAGCGTCACCTGTGACACTAATACAGCGATCAGAAAAACGATCGCTTAGTGACACTGGTGACGGGGTGATCACAGGGTTAAATCTTTATTGGTGGGGTTCCTAGACCTAAAGGGGGCTAACCCTAACTGCCCTAACCGTTATTACAGTCACAATGCACCAATGCAGTAAACAGTAAAAAAAATTAAGAAATAAAGAAAAAACTGTTTTGGTGTCACTGACAGGGGGTGGGGGTGAAAAGTGTGCCTGCGTGTTCTGTTAGTGTAGTGTTGGTGCAGACTTACTTGATGTCATCTCTCCTCGGCGCCAGAGCGAAAACACCGACACGAGAAGAGATGACATCACTTCCTCTGCCTCAGTTTACATTACAGAGGCAGAGGAAGCATTTCATCCGCCCGTGGGCAGGTAGGGACGTACAGGTACGCCCATATGCCTGCCTATGCCATTCTGCCCACGTTCATCGTCGTGCGGTGGTCAGCAAGTGGTTAAAAACATTTTTTTTTGCTAGAAAATTACTTAGAAAAAAACAATATATAATGTTTGGGGGTTCCAACACCCTAGAGAATAAAATGGCGGTCATTGCAATACTTTTTTTCACACTGTATTTGGTCTTACAAGCGCACTTTTTTGTTGGAAAAAAAATCACTTTTTTTTAATAAAAAAAATATAAGACAACAGTAAAGTTAGCCCAATTTTTTTTTTATATTGTGAAAGATAATGTTACAGAAAAAAAGCCGCGCTACAACTAGTGTACAATGTTTAGGCTGCTGCTCAAGGTGGGATACACACACACAAACACATGTAAAAAAAATGAAGCTGCGCCAACAAAAATGTGATAAACCACAAAAACTAATATAGTTGAGCAAATGCAAATATGCTCCACAGGATGTCCTTAGTGGTGAGGACTTGTACTGCCTACAGGGACCCTAATGTCCTCTGAAGGTAGACAGTCTCTTGATAGCTACAGTCTCTTTAACAACAATGTTCTGAGGGTGTTGGTCAAAAGCAAAGGCCGAGCCGTATCAAAAATGTTCAGGTGGAAACATATCAGGAATAAATATTGATGGAGAAAATAATCCTGATGTTGCAAAGTAGACAATTAAGGCACCCAGGTGACTTGAAAATGGCAACAAATAGTGAACACAGTGCCCGACACCCTTATAAGCTGGCTGCTTACCAGAAAGCAGAGGTATGAAAGCTCTGCTACAGTAATGGATGACCAATGGCTGCAATCCCTCCTGTGTTCTTGTGGCAACAACCGATAATCCAAGTGATAGGGATGTAGGGGACGAAATTGCTCACATAGGGTCCATATGAGAAGTGAAGGAAAAGAGGCAGCCCATAGTGTAAATCCGATAAAAAACAATTTATTTAAAACAAAATAAGAAGCACTCACATTTATCCAAATGTTATATGCGCATGTATAAAATGCCGTGCTTCTTATTTTGTTTTAAATAAATTGTTTTTTATCGGATTTACACTATGGGCTGCCTCTTTTCCTTCACTTCTCATATGGACCCTATGTGAGCAATTTCGTCCCCTACATCCCTATCACTTGGATTATCGGTTGTTGCCACAAGAACACAGGAGGGATTGCAGCCATTGGTCATCCATTACTGTAGCAGAGCTTTCATACCTCTGCTTTCTGGTAAGCAGCCAGCTTATAAGGGTGTCGGGCACTGTGTTCACCATTTGTTGCCATTTTCAAGTCACCTGGGTGCCTTAATTGTCTACTTTGCAACATCAGGATTATTTTCTCCATCAATATTTATTCCTGATATGTTTCCACCTGAACATTTTTGATACGGCTCGGCCTTTGCTTTTGACCAACACCCTCAGAACATTGTTGTTAAAGAGACTGTAGCTATCAAGAGACTGTCTACCTTCAGAGGACATTAGGGTCCCTGTAGGCAGTACAAGTCCTCACCACTAAGGACATCCTGTGGAGCATATTTGCATTTGCTCAACTATATTAGTTTTTGTGGTTTATCACATTTTTGTTGGCGCAGCTTCATTTTTTTACAAAAAGATAATGTTACGCCAAGTAAATTGATGCCCAAAATGTCAGGCGTTCAAACTTTTACCCTTATAAATCTCCATAGGCGACATTTAAGAAATTCTACAGGTTGCATATTTTGAGTTACAGAGAAAGTTTAGGACTAGAATTATTGCTCTCACTGTAACGATTGCGGCGATACCTCACATGTGTGGTTTGACCACCGTTTTCATATGCGAGCGCTACTCATGTATGCGTTTGCTTCTGCGTGCGAGCTCGGCGGGACAGGGCGCTTTAAAAAAATATTTTTTATTCTTATTTATTTTATTTAATTTTATAAATTTTTTCACTGTTTTAAAAAAAATAAAATAATAATTTGGGTCACTTTTATTCCTATTACAAGGAATGTAAACATCCCTTGTAATAGAAAAAAGCATGGCAGGTCGTCTTAAATATGAGATCTGGGGTCAAAAAGTCCTCAGATCTCGTATTTGGACTAAAATGCAATAAATAATAAAAATAAAAAATGTTTTCATTTGACGTCGCTTCCGTCCTGCTATGGTATGGAGACGGGTGGGTGCCATCTTAGCCTCACTCGTCTCCATACCCTGAAAAGACCCGATCGCCTCCACTGCTGCCGACCGCTCCGGTAAGCTGCGAAGGGTGCAAGATAGCGGCGGGGGGGGGGTGCCCCTCTCCCGCCGCCAACAGTGATCTTGCGGCGAATCCGCTGTAGAGACCACCATTATCAGAAATACGACCAGCTCCTGAAAAGATGGATATCTTGATTGTGGCAGCAGCTGCTGCCGTTACCGAGATATCCATCTTCAAAGTGCCGACGTATATGTACAGGAGTCGGTCGGCAAATGGTTAAAATACTGCCACTATATACCTTTTTTGCTGATCTGCATACCACGGTCACATGAACAACTGCACAGTTAGTCCAGTGCAAAGTTTTCAGGTAGGAGTCGATTTCCACTACAGCCTGTATACACATGTGATGTCAATATCATGTGACCTGAACAGTTCAACTGAAACAGGAAATGTTCTCTTCAGCAATAGAGACTAAACTGAGCATGTGCAGGAAGACTACCCTCACTGTATTATATGGCCTTGGCAAGATAGACAGTGCAGGAGGGAAGGGTCTGTCCATATAGTGTCAAAGAGCCTTTTTACACAATGCAGAGGATTAACCCCTTACGTTCCACAGTGAGTATAACAAGCATGCTTTACTGCATATACACACTGATTTTACTGTTGTGGGTTTAGTAACACTTTAAGATCCAGGATTGGACAAACCCCTTTCTTTTTCCGAATTATGAACAGGTTATAGTAAAACCTTAGAAACTTCTCCAGGTCCAGAACCAGAGCAATCACACCCTGGAACATTAGATCCTGAACCGCCTTGTAAAGGGCCTGTAGGTGCGATGGAAACAGGTAGAGATGGTAAAGAAAAAAAATCTGTCAGTTGGACAGGAAAGAAATTATTTTTTGTAGCCCAGCAAAATCAGCTTGTGGACCCATTTGTTAGGCAGCAGAGAAGTCCACAGATCCACGAACCAATGAAGGGGAACCCCCACCCAGAGAACAGGTGAGGTCAAGGAGGACTTTTCCACAAGCTTGCAAGTCCTGGAACATTTTGTTCCATCCTCAGGAACCTTGGAAGGCTGGGAACCCTTAAGGAGCTTGGAGAATGAAAAAGAAGCTTGCGTGCAGAGAAGGAGGGACCCTGCCTGCTACATGTCTTTTTTGGATTGTGGGGGAAAGGTACCCTTCCCTCCCGAAAGGCCCTTGACAATGTTATCCAAGGTATCCCCAAAAGGCCATGCACCCTGAAAGGATGATTTGGCCATGGCCTTCTCAGATGTTTGGTCCACAAACCAAAACTTGAACCAAAGCCACATTACACACATAATTGAGACCCTGAGCCAGTTGGTTCACAAGTTCCACATAGACTGGCGACACCTGCTTATTACCCAGATCACGGTGCAAGATCTTAGTTTATTCAGTAAGTGCCTTAGACACAAATGACATGGCCAAAACCAGGCAAAGTGCCAAGCCAGCGTCAGCAAACATAGAATGGGCAATCGGTTCTGCCTTCATGTCCATGGGATCCTTGAAGGAAGGCGATCGCTCCACCTGTATCATGGTTGTCTTGTTCAGCCTACAGATGGGAGGATCCACAACTGGAGAGGTCCACTTCTTCAGAAGAGGCTCCCCAAAGGGGTAACACACCAAAAAGCGTTTCAGGACCACAAAAGGCATCTTGGGCATTTCCAATCCTTGTAGATAAATCTATCAAAATAGGCAAGGTAAGGAAAAACCTTAGCGGTATGAGCCAGCTTTTGAGTACCAAAGGGGCCAGCCACTTCCATGTCAGCCCCTGAAATTTCCTACAAGGTCTCCTGCACAGATGTACTGACTGCGGCCACCAGCGCCTTTTCATGCACAGCAATGGTGGCAGTGGAATCCTCCTCGCTATCTGAATTGGAGACCGTGTCCTTTGGGTTTGCCAGGACAAAAGGGCTTGCAGGGACCCCGGAGGGGAAGGGATGGGTGGGGTCAATTTCTTACCCTGCATGCCACTTCCACCCAGAAGTAAATGATTCAAGGACATTCAACAATGCCTCCAATGGAATAGAGGACTCTGAAGACCCTGCCACCTCCATGGACAGGAGGAGAAGCTGCTACTAATACTCCATATGTGACACACCACCCCAGACCAGGCACTACAAGGACCCCGTCCACAGAAGGGAAGCCAAAAGAACAACCCTAGCCGGCTGCAGAGATAGGGGAATCCCAGTTGGACTCACCACCGCCTGGACTAAGTCCACTTATGCTGTGTGTAGTGTCCCCACCACAGTTGGGTAACCCATGTGGAGGAGCGCCAAGCAGGTCAGAGTCACAGGGAAAGATTGCCTCTCCAGCCCGGAAGCAGGTCTAGAGGGCAGAAAGATGGTTGCCGCCATGCAACCACACTAAAATGGTTGACAAAATGGCCACCTGCCATAGGGAGATGCCAGACCATACTATAGGGAAAATGGTTGCACCAAAAATGGCCAGTCCTCAACAAAATGGCTGCCAAACAAACTCAGAGAAAATGGCCACCGCACACACCAGCAGGCCACAGGAAAATGGCTACCATTGTTACACCAAAATGGCTTTTGGCCAACCGCCCAGCACATGGCGAATGCTGCTGGGACACAGAGGGACCTATCATCCACCCAGTAAGCTCACAAAAAATTGGAGAGCAGCCTCAGAGCTTCCCCCAGCAGCCATGCAACAGGGGATGGACAAAGGGAAACCCTGCTTATCGGGGCCACGACACCTTCAGATGAAGGAGAGAAAGCGAGGTGGAGAAGGGGGGAACTGAACACAAGACACCCAGGCCAGGAGGGGAGGTGGAGACCATGCAGAGACGACCACCCCTGGGAGTACCCAGAGTCTGCCACCAGGCCTGAGGAAGGGGGAAGGAGATCTACTTACCAGCCCAGTGAAGATGACACTACCGGCACAGATCCGCCTCCCACCGAGGTGGGGGAGCTGTCGGCCAGAGCAACATGGACTTCAGGTGCCCGGTCATATTGATCTCCACAAGATGTTTAACTCAACGGCCGTCCCAGTCCAGGATAGGGCTGTCGCAACTGAAAAGCTGAAGGTCTGCATGCGCTCTCCGCACAGGCTGGGGCGACTACTAGATCTAGATAAATTAGCCTGTCGTCCAGTCCAGCTGTTGATTAAAGATCTCTGCAGAAACAAATCCCAGGAAAAATTTGAAAAAATAAAAAAAAAAAGTCTACAGAATCATAGGTCCCAGTAGGCACTAGTCTATACTACAGAAGAGAGGGTTTTTTTGGTTTAACAGAAAGAAGAGGGGGTTTACTACCAACTAGAACTAATCATAGGTGGTGTTGTGCTTGTTTTTTTTATGCCTAGTGTCCTACTCCTGCGCTATAACCTACGGTCAAGATTATGAAGTACTGTGTCCATCAATGAACAGAAAATACACATTGATCTGCCAAATATTCAGTGTGCTCCTAACTTTCAGTTTGAGAGATGTCTCTGCTATACGGTTTTCTTCTGCTGGACTAGAACAACCCCTCATTATATTCATAACTAAGGGGGAGGGTTCTGTAGTACAGCAGGAGATAACTCAGACAGGGCTGACAAAAATGCTTGGGATTTCACTACAGCAGAGGTAGTGTTGTCAAGAGAGAAAGGAATGAGGAGAGGAAGGAAGCAAGGAGCATACCTGCAAAATTCAACCAGATTGACAAAGGCAGTAAAGTCTTTTGGTTTGGTAGGATACAGGTTGGCTGCTGGGTCAGAGGTAGCAATAACCAAAGAGCTGCTTTCAACTTCATCATCCTGAACACATGCAGATGAAAGATAAAGAACACATATTTTGTTACTGATAACACCCGTTAAACCTCAAAATTACTTCAAAACTACATTTTCCAAATACAGCCAATTCAGATATACTAATATATTAACTATAAAACATGACACAAGCAAATAAAGTTTTTGGGAAATGCCACAAGAGAATTACCTAAAGAATTACTTACCCCAGAACCATGCTTTTCGAGTGTAAGGTCTAACTTCTCTATAATTTTTAGAACAGATTTTATAAGTTCATCATACAACAGTCTATTCAGAGATTGCAGAGGCGAATTTACAGTTTGGACTATTTCATCCGAGAATATGGTATCCTAGGACAAAAAGACAGGATGGAGTTAACCCCTTTTCTTTACTGTAACTTGCACCTATGTTTATATGAACTGGTGAGCATCTACTAGAAATTCTATGGATAAGCGGCACAGGAAAAGGCGTGTTCTATGCACGTTTCCTGGACTCTAATAGAAATGCACTCTCTTTGCAATCTGCTACAGGTACCAATACATTAACTGCCAAATCGTTCTGTACAATATGGGTATGCAGTTTAGCATAAATCCAGGGGATGGAGGCTTGAAATTAATATGCATTGCCTCCTGGATACGTGCCCATGGTATCACTAACTGATTATTCACCTGAGAGAATTTTTTGACAATTGTCTGTTTTAATTACAATATGGGGAGGAAGGTTTGTTATATTGGTACAGGGGGTCCCCAGGTTACGAACACGTTAGGGACTGTCGTCCTGTTTGTAAATCGGAAATGTTCGTAAGTCGGCCGCGCATGCGCAGAACGACAATTACGGACATTTCAGATGTTCCGTCGAATGCCGTTCTGCGCGGCAAATTATGGACATTTTCCATGTTTGCCGTCATCTTCGAGGCTCCGTCTGGCCGCGCATGCGCAGAAAGGCCGAGGATCCGCGGAAAATGGCAGAGGGTCCCCGCAGCGCCCGGTTCGTAAGTAGGAGAGGTTTGTAGGTCGGGCGTTCGTAGGTCGGGGACCCCCTGTATGGAGTATCTATGTTTTATATAAATAAAGTTTTTTGATATTGGAGTACTCATGTTTTCTTGTTCGTTCTTTTGTAGTTTTAGATCGTATGCATGTATTATTCTATCAATTTGAACAAATATGCAGTTGTGCTCATAAGTTTACATACCCTGGCAGAATTTATGATTTCTTGGCCATTTTTAAGAGAACATGAATAACTTTTTTCACTTCTTATGGTTAGTGTTTAGCTGAAGCCATTTATTATCAATCAACTGTGTTTACTCTTTTGAAATCATAATGGCAAGAGAAACGACCCAAATGACCTTGATCAAAAGTTTACATATTCAGTTCTTAATACCGTGTATTGCCCCCTTTAACATCAACGACAGCTTGAAGTCTTTTGTGGTATTTGTGGGATGAGGCTCTTTATCTTCTCAGATGGTAAAGCTGCCCATTCCTTTTAGCAAAGCCTCCAGTTCCTGTAAATTCTTGGGCTGTCTTGCATGAACTGCACCTTTGAGATCTCCCCAGAGTGGCTCAATGATATTGAGGTCAGGAGACTGAGATGGCCACTCCAGAACCTTCACTTTATTCTTCTGTAGCCAATGACAGGTCGACTTGGCCTTGTGTTTTGGAACATTGTCATGTCGGAATGACCAAGTACGTCCCATGCGCAGCTTCCTGGCTGATGAATGTAAAATGTTCCTCCAGTATTTTTTGATAACATACTGCATTCATCTTGCCATCAATTTTGACCAAATTTCTTGTGCCTTTTGTAGCTCACACATCCCCAAAACATCAGTGATCCACCTCCGTGTTTCACAATAGGAATGGTGTACCTTTCATTATAGGCCTTGTTGACTGCTCTCCAATTGTAGTGTTTATGGTTGTGGCCAAAAAGCTAAATTCTGGTCTCATCACCTCAAATGACTCAGAAGGTTTGAGGCTTGTCTGTGTGCTGTTTGGCGTATTGTAAGCGGGATACTTTGTGGCATTTGCGTAGTAATGGCTTTTCTTCTGGCAACTCGACCATGCAGCCAGTAGTAATATGACTGAACAGAAGTGACTCCACCTTTATACAAGTTCATATAAGATTAACTTGGGTTAATCTGCTAGTTAGTTTAAGTTATGTATTCTCAGACTGTGACAGACTATAACAGTTTTTACAAGGCACACATATAGGAAAAAATTGCTTACAGCAGCATCTTTGCTCTGTACCTTTCTATATAAAGCTTCTGTGGTGTAGGTCTGGGACATTTTCCTGTGTAAAGGGGAACACCAAAAGGCATGACTACGAGCCATGGAAGCAGATGGCATGGTTACTATAGTTACTATGTCAGCCATGTTTAAGGGGTTGGGCATTTGAGTATTAATGATATGAAATGTACACCCCTGTATTAAATCACGCCCATGTTCCATGCAATGATTGGTTAATGATAGTGTATATAAATTGTACACCCGCCCAGAATTAAATCAGATAGCTTTGAACATAGACTCTGTATCATCTCTTCTTGTGTTCACAAAGAAGCTATCTCCTCAGTACTGAGAGGGTCTTGTGAGTGTGGTAATTGCTGTGATTATACCTAGCTGGTCTTGTCAGGTATATGGAAATACAGCTTGATTCTCTTCACAGCCCATCTTTCTTCGAGTGCCTCCTTATTGTGCATCTTGAAACAGCCACACCACATGTTTTCAGAGTCATGTATTTCACCTGAAGTTATTTGTGGGTTTTTCTTTGCATCCAAAACAATTTTACTGGGAGAAATTTCAGTTGGTCTACCTGACTGTGGTTTTGTTTCAACAGAACCCCTCATTTTCCACCTCTTGATTAGAGTTTGAACACTGCTGATTGGCATTCTCAATTCCTTGTGTATCTTTTTATATCCCTTTCCTGCCAGTGAATACTGCCAGGGTATGTAAACTTATGAGCACAACTGTATATTTACACTTTAATAATTTTTTTATGTTTTTTTACACTTTGTGGCTCTAACAAAACTGAGATTCTAATATTACAGATCAAGGTTTTAAAACGTTTTTGAATTTGTATAAATGTATGAACTAATATTTTACTAAAAAACAAATAAGCTGTTTAGTGAATGAAATTAAGTTTTGCTGACTTCCATCGTCCAATCATTTGCAAGCAAAAATACAGTTTCTCTTTTCACGGGATTGAGTATTCTTTGCAAACATTGGATTAATAGATTTGGTATGGGTGAATTGTGTTATTAAAAAGAGAAGCAAGAACTATTAACTATTTCTTAACCACTTCAATACAGGGCATTTTCACCCCCTTCCTGCCCAGACCAATTTTCAGCTTTCAGCGCTGTTACACTTTGAATGACAATTGCACGGTCATGCAATACCATGAACCCATATGAAATTTTGATAATTTTTTATTCCCCATAAATAGACCTTTCTTTTGGTGGTATTTGATTACCTCTGCGGTTTTTATTTTTTGTGCAAAATAGAAATCTTCAAAGAAATACATTTCAGGGAAGCCTCATGCAAAGTCTCAAATGGAGCCCTTGTTAGCGCGTATAACACCAACGACAGATCCCAGGGAGGAATATGTTTGATGACCTTGGGAGCATGTCTAGATCTGGCTGAAAGGAACCTCCTGACTAAAGGATCCTCCACTAGTCTTCTCTCTGTGAACAACGATAGGGCAGCAATCTGAACCCTAAGGTGCTGACAGAGTCCCTTTTTCACTCCCCCCTGCAAAAAATCCAATATACAGGGAGTGGAAAAATAATCTAAACCAGTTTTCCTTTGCCAGGAAATAAAAGTTTTCCAAACTTTCCCATAGATTCTTCTTGTGAGCAACTTACGGCTGTCCAGGATAGTTTGAATAACCCTCTCTAAACACCCCCTTAACTGAAGGATGCACCGCTAAGCCTCCAGGCCATCAAATGGAAGGTCTGAGGGTTTGGATGCAACACCGGTCCCCGATGGAGAAGATCCTTCCGAACTGGTAGGGGCAAGGGAGGATTCACATAGGCCTTCGGAGAGGAAAACCAACTCCTCCTGGGCCACCAGGGGGCAATCAGAACAACTTCTGCAAGGTCATGATTATTTTTCCGAAATACTAGAGGTAAGAGGGGAAAGGAGGGAAGGTGTAAGCCAGAGTGAAATCCCACAGGAAGGAGAGAGCATCCATCCCCAAGGACTCTGTCTCTCTCTCTCTCTCCAAAGAGAAGAACGCTGGCAGTTTTCTGTTGAGACTGGAGGCAAAAAGATCCACTGTGGGAAGACCCCATCTTAGCACCACCTCCCAAAACGTGCCTTGATGTAGTTCCCAACCGCTGGAACTGATGCTCACCCTGCTCAAAAAGTCTGCCAGCACATTTTCCGACCCCCTGATGTGGACTGCCCTGACTGAAGTGACATTGATCTCCGCCCAGGACAGAATCTGCTGTGTTAATGACATAAGCGACTTTGAGCGACAGCCCCCTTGCTTGTTTAGGTACGTCACAGTTGTGGCATTGTCTGAGAAAATAGGTCTTTTGGATAGACCCTCTCTTCCAGAGACACAAGAGCTTTCCCCACATCTAGAAGTTCTCTGAAATTCGTAAAGCGGCCTGCCTCCTCTGGCAACCAGGCTCCCTGGGCCTGCCAGTCCTGTGAGTGAGCACCCCAACCCCACAGACTGGCGTCCGTGGTCATTTTTACCGGGGAATGTTGTGCCAAATCCTTCCATCCCTGCAGATGTTCTCGTTGCTCCCACCAGGAGAGATGGATAAAATCCTCTCCTGGCAGCTGCACCAGCCGATCTAGAGAATTCTTCCTGCGATCCCAATGGAGTAAAAGAAATGCCTGAAGGGGTCTGGAGTGTAATTGGGCCCAAGGCACCCCTGGAATGTCCGCAGTCATCAACCCCAGCAACTGCATGATCCGCCGAAGGGAGGTCTGAGGGAGCAACTTGAAGGCCTGCACGGAGAGAAGAATGTTCAAAATCTTTTCCTCTGGAAGAAAAATCTTTTGGACAACAGAGTCTATTAGATAACCCAGGAAAAGTATGCTCTGGGAGGGCACCAGGCAAAACTTTTGATGGTTGACTTTCCACCCCAATTTCTGAAAGGTTCGTAAAACCAACTGCAAATCCTGAACAAAGGAATCATTGTCTCGAGCAAAGATTTAAAAAATCAGCTAGATATGGGACGATCGATACACTTTGAATCCGAAAAAAGGCCATGTCTTCGGCCACAATTTTTGTAAAAATTCTGGGTGCTGCCGAGAGACCAAAAGTAAGGGCATTGAACTGCCAGTGATTTGGCTCGTTTCCCATGAGAACCGCAAACCTGAGGAACCTTCGGTAACTCTGGCAGATTGGTACATGAAGATAAGCTTCCTGAAGATCCAGGGTAACCATAAAGACCCCTGGCAACAACAGATTCCTTACAGAATAAATGTTCTCCATTTCAGAAACGTCTGTAGACTATGTATTTGTTCAGGACGCTTAAATTGATGACCATATGAAAGCCGCCGGAAGCTTTCTTGACCAGAAAGACGTGAGAATAAAATCCCCAGAATTTTTGAAATTCCTGAACAGGAGAAATAACTCCCTCTGTTTCCGACACAGAAATCAGATTTGTCATGGCTTGCCGTCTCTCTTGGTCTCTCGGCAGATGGGTAAGAAAAAAAACCTCGGGGGGGGGGGGGGATTTTTGAATTCCAACCTGTAACCCCTTTCCAAAGTTTGAAGAATAAAAGGAATTGTCGAAAATCTCTGCCCATTCCTTGATGTAATGGGACAACTTTCCCCCTACCCATTTTTTCCTTGTCTTTGTTAAAAGACCATTTCTTCTTTGCCTGTTGCCCTATTGGCTTTAAAATTAGCCTCGTTTTGGAAGCCACGAAAAGGCCTCTTATTCTGGGTTTTACTCCTTGGGAAGAAGGGAACCATTTACTCTTCTCAGAGGAACAAGTGAGGACCTCCTCTAAGGAGGAACAGAATAAGAGCTTGCCTTTAATGGGGATGCCGCAGAGTTTATTCTTGGAGGTAGGATCACCTTCCCAAGATTTAAGCCAGATAGCTCGCCTAGCTGAATTAATGAGAGTAGAAGCCCTGGCTGCCGATTTCACTGAATCTGCTGCTGTATCAGCCAACAAGGCAACTGACTTGGCAATGAGTGGGAGAAACTCCCTAATTTCTTCTTTGGGGGTGTCGGATGAAAGAAGATCATCCAGACGCTGAACCCATACATCGAAATTCCTAGCCACACAGGTGGATGCTACCGCCGGACCTAAAGAAAAAGCTGAAGCATCCCAGGCCTTACGTAGCAATGAGTCAGCCTATCCATTTGATCCTTAAGGACCCCAGAATCTTCAAAAGAAAGAACTTCTTGGACACGTGTGACATGAGTTGACATGGACATTCGTTGTACTGTTCATTTAAGCACAAGAGACTCCATTTTGTTCTCACTGTTGAAATGTGTTCAGTAACCTTCACCTAACACACAGACACATCTCCTCTAGAAACTCTCTACCCCCCCCCCCCCCCCGCTATCCATGTTTTACTTTTGCAATTGTTCTATTCGCTAGCTTTTAATAATATATTTCTATTTGTTTAGCTTTTAATAACGTATTTCTATTTGTTAGTTTTTAATAACATCTCACACCACCCCTTTCTTATCTGTGTATAAAATAACATGTAATAATAAATTTCGTCAGAACGGACATTTTAAACACAGTGATTGATTCCTGTGAATCTGTTCCTGCAGCTGCAGTATTAACTTTTATTTTAGAGTCCCAATCAGAAATTAGTCATAACAGTTTTGGCGAGTCAGATATCAGGAGTTTGGCAGAGTTTCCAGAAGGAACCGCGATTCGATCGGGATCATCGGGAACGCAGACCTCTAAATGCCGGCTAGGTAAGCTGTCCTTAAGCTTGCTATATTTCTGCCTTTCCTATGTATTCTATCTGTCGGTTCTCAAGGAAACCAGACCACTCTCGGACCTTTCTGGTTGGGTAACGTGTGTGTGTGAATGTGTTTGTGTCCCCCTTCACGGGTTGGACTGTGTGTGGATAGGGAGAATCCTCTGCAGTTCCCTGCGTTGACTCCTTGTGGGCGACCTGGGTCAGAGGCGCATGGTAGGGTCAGATAAAACTCACGGAGAAGAGAAGAGACGAGGAGGGTCTCTTAATGAGTGTTTTGTCTACTGTCATAAACCCCTTCTATCCACGTAGATAAGTGGAGACTAATCTTGTAAATCTGCAGATTTGCTGTACTATTTGTTTTAGAGGCAAGAGGGTATAGGCACTAGTAGAGAAGACTGGCCAGTCATTATGGGCATTAAAATAAGTAAGGGAATGAAGGGTAAGAGGCCTTCAGATAATGCCCAGCGCAAGATGAGCGCTAGAGAATATATGAACCGAAGGTACGGTTCCACCTATACTGAGCCCCTAGATCAATGGGTAGAATGGACAAAGGGAACAGCTAAATCTTTAAAATCTGAAGGGACTTTTGATTTACAAGTATGGCAAACTTTTCTGCACGATTATGGCCCACTACTGTGCAGTGAAGGAAGGTGGGAGAAACTGCAAGTCCATCTACGCAACTGGTGAAACAAAGGTTTCTTGATGGTTTAATACCCCAGTTGAAAGAGAAGTTGTTCACAGCAAGGCCTGAGGCAGGCAATATGTCTATTCGAGACGTCCTGCCTATCCTGTTATCCATAGAAAACAGGATTAACCAAAAAGACAGCAAACCCAAGGTTATGTACATGGGGAAGCAGAGAGGAAAAGGAAAAAGGAAGAGGAAGAGGCAAAGGCAATTTCAGAAATCATGGCGATCGGGGACCAATCATATGCTACAATTGTGATGGGGAATGACACATAGCTAAATTCTGCCATCTTCCTGACCGTAGACTAGAAAAGAGCTTAGAAGCACCTCATGCTGATCCCAGTACAAAAGCAGTGGATCAGGCATAGGAAAATGGCATACCAGTATCAATCATGTTAAATAGAGGAGACAATGGTCCCGAGACCAGAGTAAAAGTATTTTTACAAGAACTCCCCTATACTGGAGGAGAAACAGAATTAACCTGTTTAATCGATACTGGTGCAAGCCGAAGTGTTTTTAATATAGAGGACTTACCTCCAGGATTATTAACTACAAATGTTATCTCTGGTGTTGGCCTAACCGGGACCTCTACTGATTTGGTCGAGTCCAAGCCACTTAAACTCAGGCTAGGACAGCAAACAGAAATTGTCACTAAAGTGTTAGTTTCAGACACAGTTCCTACCAATCTTCTGGGAGCTGACATTTTGAACCAAATTTTAGCAAACATAGACTACACTCCTACAGGAGTCCAAGTGGTCAGTAGTCTGTCAGGACAAGTTTTAAATTCTGCCTGTGGAGTATTTTTAATCCAAGACTCCACTCCGCCATTTCCACCAGAATTGAAAGTGATTCCCACTGAATTATGGGCCACCAGCAAATATGATGTAGGTCTGCTGGATTGCACCCCAGTCATGATAAAAATAAAACCAGGATCCCATCTCCCACAGATTAAACAGTACCCACTGAGTATTGCTCAGACTGAGGGGATAAAGGAGCAAATCACTCAACTGAAAGCAGCACGGGTTGTTGTACCAATTAAGTCCCAAGTCAACACACCCCTGTTCCCAATTGCAAAGAAGCCAAACAAGAAGGGTGGGCAGGTGACATACCGCATGGTGCATGATTTGAGAGCCATTAACAATATAATTGAGGCAGATACCCTGATCGTGCCCAACCCCCACACTTTACTAAGTGGAATACCTGCCTCCAGCACCTACTTTACAGTGATTGATCTTGCAAATGCTTTCTTTTCGGTGCCCCTGCACCCAGATTGCTGGCACCTTTTTTCATTTACCCATGATGCCCAAAAGTTAGCATGGACAAGATTACCCCAAGGCTGTGTGAGTAGCCCCTCTGAATTTAATACTGCGTTAAAGCAAGTATTGGACCAATGGTCCCCCTCACACCCAAACACAGTTTTGCTTCAGTACATAGACGATTTGCTTATTTGTTCTGATACAAGGGACATTTGTAGCAAAGAAACAGTAAGCCTTCTCATGTTTCTCTATAACAGTAACAACAAAGTTAGCAAAGATAAGCTACAATACTGCCAAGAGAAAGTGATCTTCCTGGGTCACTGCATTTCACATGGAATCCGTCACCTAACCCCAGATCGAGTTAAAACTCTACAAAAATTTGAAAAGCCAAGAAATGTACGGCAACTACGTGCCTTCCTGGGGTTAGTGGGATATTGTAGGGACTGGATTCCGAATGCATCAGAACTTTTGGCTCCTCTATATGAGGCTACCACTAGAAATCCTTTCAACCTCACATGGGAAAATGAATTGCAGATGAAGGAGCTTATTAAAATTTTGTCTGAAGCTCCCGCCATTGGACTTCCTGACTATACTAAAACTTTCTCATTGTTCTGTCATGAAGTCAATGGTTTTGCTGCAGGTGTACTCACCCAGCTACATGGAGACAAACAGAGGCCTGTGATGTATGTATCGGCCTCATTAGACCCCGTCATCAAAGGCTCCCCCAGTTGTATGCGAGCCATAGCAGCCTGCATTTTGCTGTTAGACAAAGTAACTGAGCTTGTACTAGATTCTGCTCTGATCCTGTATGTACCACATGCAGTACAGGAAATCATGAATCAAGTAAATACCAGACATGTGTCTGCCAGTAGATTTGACAAGTACCAGTCTGCTCTTTTTGCTCCATCGAATTTAACAATCAAACGATGTGTTACTTTAAATCCGGCAACTCTTCTTCCTATAATTGATGAGGAAGATGCAACAAATGGTACTGATGTAGAACCCGAGAGTTTCTCTCATGATTGTATGGCTCTGATGGAGGTAGAAAGGGCCTCTGTCACACCAGCAAAAGACGAGCCTTTATCAGATTGTGACACACACTTATTTGTAGATGGTTCCAGATTTTACACTGATGATGGTCAGTCACACACAGGGTTTGCTGTAACCACTACAGACACCATTTTACATCAGGAAGCATTGATACCCCAGATGTCAGCACAGGAAGCGGAGTTGTGTGCTGTAGTCAAAGCATGTCATCTCCTAGAGAATCAAAGGGGAAACATTTACACTGACAGCAGATATGCATTTGGAATAGCTCACGATTTTGGGCCTATCTGGAAAGCACGGAATTTTCTGACTAGTGCAGGGAAGCCAGTGAGACATGCAAAACTCATAGAGCGGCTATTTGAGGCCTTTCAGAAACCAGCAGAAGTTGCCATCTTGAAGGTAAAAGGGCATGCAAGGGGAAATGACATGACAGCCAGAGGAAATGCTTTGGCGGACCAAGCAGCAAAGGGTGCTGCCCTTATGGCATTTGGAGTCACACCCACTGTAGGGGTCGCCCAGGTAGCGGGGTCAGATTCCCCTCATCAAGAGCAGTGGGATGTAGAAACTCTAATTCAGTTGCAGAACCAGGCCCCTGATGAAGAGAAGGATAAGTGGATAAAATGTAATGCTACCCAAAATCAGCAGGGCCTGTGGAGCGCTGACAACAGGTGGTGTCTACCCAGGAGTTTGTACCTAGTTTTAGCACAACTGGCACATGGCGTCAGTCATCTTGCTAAGGGCGCGATGGTGGCACTTACTGACTGCTATTGGATAGCACCTGGATTTAGTGCATTTGCAGCCAGGTTTTGTGCTCTGCACAATGCAGGAAGGCCTGTCCATGTTCCCCAAAGGCATTCTCCTAAGCCAGATTTCCCTTTCCAAAGAATTCAAATAGACTACATTCAGATGCCCAGAATAGGCACCTATGAGTTCGCTTTAGTTTGCATTGACATGTTTTCGAGCTGGCCTGAATGCTGGCCAGTAGCCAAAGCAAATACAAAAACAACAGCAAAGAAAATTTTGAATGAAATAGTTTGTAGATATGGAGTTCCTGAAGCTATTGAGAGTGACAGAGGAACCCATTTTACTGGGGAAGTAATGAAAGAGGTAATGGAAGCCCTTCACATACAGCAGGCTTTCCATACACCTTATCATCCACAAAGTAGTGGTAAAGTTGAGAGACTTAATGGAATTTTGAAAAACAGATGTGCAAAAATTAAAGCAGATACGGGAAAAGGATGGGTGGAAGCTTTGCCATTAGCCCTATATTCTGTACGAACTACCCCTAAGCAACCACATGGGCTGTCCCCCTATGAGATTTTATTTGGAGGGCCACCCAAAACAGGGCTATATTTTCCCCAACAGTTGCAGGCTTCTCACTCTAGTCTGTTAGAATATGTTCAGATTTTGCAAATAACATTGAATAAAATACATGAAGGTGTTTATAAATCTATCCCCGACCCAGATTCTGTTTCAGGTATTCACAGAATCCAGCCAGGTGACTGGGTAGTGGTCAAGCGACACGTCAGAAAGCCACTAGAACCAAAATTTGACGGACCACATTTGGTGCTTTTGACGACCAGTTCCGCTGTCAAGTTGGAAGGAAAGCCTACCTGGATTCACGCCAGTCACTGCAAGAAAATCCTGAAGATATGATATCCTTTGAAAAAATTATGATAATGTTTCTTTTCTTTTTGTTGTTTGTGAGAACTGAGACATGGGAAAATAACCCTTTCATCCAAATGTTAAAATTGTATGCAACCCATAGCAACGCTAGTAACTGCTGGGTGTGTTCTCACCTAAATCCCCAAACAGGAACAATACCCATGATAGCAGTGCCTCTCAAATTCACTGATCTAAACAGGACCAGAATAAATGGCTCATACATGGTCTCCACAGCTAATGAGCACAGATCAGTGACTTTGATGGTTTCAAAACAGATAGGCACTCCACAGATTTGTTTAAACATTACATGCCCATTTAAAACTAAATGTACACGGTTGGGCAATTCAGATTGCACCGGAGCAAAAATTACAGTTTATGGAGGAAACTATGGTCAATATTATCATATCCCAGATCCAGAACTAAATAGAACCCTTTATAGTACAAATTGCTCACAGTTCCCAATATGTCAAAATATCGGTTACCTGGGATTCCAGGTTATTGCTTCCAGTTATTTAGAAGCAGGCATACCATCCATACGTAGAGGGTTATATTATATATGTGGAAATAAAGCTTACGCCTGGCTTCCTGCTAATGTTACAGGTACATGTTATATTGGGAAGTTAGCACCTGCTTTGGCTGTTCGCAAAGATACAGTGCGTCCAGATCAAAGTCCAGAATACCCTTTAGTGTTCAAAAGAGAGCTGTTCACTGAAGGTGACATGGCATGGTCCCCTTCCTGGACAGGATGGGGAATTGAAGCAATGAAAAGAATAAATAATTACACTAGAATTGTAGATGAAATTATTAACCTTACAACCACTGATATAGGTTTATTAAGTGAAGAAATGGCTCAGATTAAAAAAGTAGTATTAGAGCACAGATTAACTCTAAATTATCTCACTGCAGCTCAAGGTGGGATGTATAAGTTGTTTCGCACTGACTGTTGTATATACATTTCTGATAATGAGGACATTATTAAAGGGCATCTTGCTAAGATAAGAGAACTACAGAATAAGGCCAGAGATATTGCTAAAGATGGATGGAACCCCTTTAAGGGTTTAGGAGGTGTTGGTGATTTTTTATATAGCATAGCAACATGGTTACAGAAACTAGGCGCTTACATTGTGATGTTCCTATTTCTCATATTTGTCATTTACTTCCTCATCAGGCTGTGCCTCTGTGTGACTACCCGCTGTATCAACAAATTGTCCACCAGCCCTGATGAACCCGTTGTTATGAGAAAGCTAGGAGAGAACTGAACAGGACGCCGCCTCTCTGCGCCAATGTAACAGGAGTTACCAGCATTCGGCTGAATGGAACGCGGAGAATAATGGTGTCAAATAAACAAAAGGGAGGAAATGACATGGACATTCGTTGTACTGTTCATTTAAGCACAAGAGACTCCATTTTGTTCTCACTGTTGAAATGTGTTCAGTAACCTTCACCTAACACACAGACACATCTCCTCTAGAAACTCTCTACCCCCCCCCCCCCCCCCCCCCCCCTATCCATGTTTTACTTTTGCAATTGTTCTATTCGCTAGCTTTTAATAATATATTTCTATTTGTTTAGCTTTTAATAACGTATTTCTATTTGTTAGTTTTTAATAACATCTCACACCACCCCTTTCTTATCTGTGTATAAAATAACATGTAATAATAAATTTCGTCAGAACGGACATTTTAAACACAGTGATTGATTCCTGTGAATCTGTTCCTGCAGCTGCAGTATTAACTTTTATTTTAGAGTCCCAATCAGAAATTAGTCATAACAGGGGCATCTAATCTGGGACACTTAACCACTTGCCGACCGCCTCATGTACATATACGTCGGCAGAATGGCACGTACAGGCAAAACAACGTACCTGTACGTGCCGTTCTTCTGGCGGGTGGGGGGTCCAATCCAATTGGACCCCCCCCCCCCCCCCCCCGCCGGCGGGGACGGTCGGCATCGCTTCAGGAGCGATCCGGGACGAGGGGACGGACAGTGGTTTCTGGCCACCTCCTTGCGATCGCTCCTGGCGAATGAAAAGCTTCCCCTGCCTGTCTATTGTATAGACAGGCAGGCGGAAGTGATGTCACGCTCGGCGTGTCGGTCTATCTGACCGGGACGCCGAGGAGTGAACACACACAGGTTAGTGCACAAACAGTACACATAGGCACACAAATAACCCCCCTGTCACCCCCAGATCACCCCCTGCCCCCCCAGTCACAGTGTCACTAATTGCAGTGATCATTTATTTACTGATCACTGCATTTAGTGTCAGTGTGACTGAAATAACTGTCAGGGCAGTTAGTATTAGGCCCCTTTAGGTCTAATGTAGCCCCCCCTACCCCCCCCCCCCCAATAAAGGTTTAACCCCTTGATTGCCCCTAGTCAACCCTTTCACCCCCTTTTGCCAGTGTCACTAAGCGATCGTTTTTCTGATCGCTGCATTAGTGTCACTGGTGCCGCTAGGTAGCCAGTTTTTTTTTTTTTTTTAGGTTAACCGCCAGGTTTATAGGAGGTTCATAAATAGGTTTATAGGTCAGGTACCCCCATATTACAACCTAAATAAAGGTTTTAACCCCCTGATTGCCCCTAGAGTTAACTCTTTCACCAGTGATCACCGTATAAGTGTCATTGGTGACGCTGGTTAGCCAGTTAGTTATTTAGTTATTTAGGTTCCACGTCAGGTTTTTATATAGCGTCAGGTACCCCCATATAGTACCTAATAAAGGTTTTAACCCCCTGATTGCCCCTAGTTAACCCTTTCACCAGTGATCACCGTATAACTGTTACGGGTGACGCTGGTTAGTTAGTTTGTTTTTTATACTGTCAGGGGACCCGCCATTTATTACCCAATAACGGTTTAACCCCCTGATCGCCCGGCGGGTGATATCAATTAGGTTTTAGGGTCAAATAAGGTCTGCGTTGCCCAAGGTTAGTGCCAGTACCGCAAACACCCACGCGCAAAGCATACACCTCCCTTAGTGGCACAGTATCTGAACAGATCAATATCTGATCTGATCTATACTAGCGTCCCAGCAGTTTAGGGTTCCAAAAAACGCATTGTTAGCGGGATCAGCCCAGATACTGTAGTATATTATATCTAATATATATATATATATATATATATATGTATACATATATATATATATACATATTTATTATATGTAGTGTTTTTATTTAGGCATTCTAAAGACAAGTTTATTCTAGGCATGCCACTTTGGTAGCTGTTATCTTAATCTAATCAGTATTCACACATGTCAAAGGGGGAATATGCAAGAATGTAAATTGGGGCAGCTTTATAAATTATGACTATTCACAGCTTGGGGTTGTCTCCTGTCACTCTGAAAGACCAGGCCAGATATAAGTTGACAATGTTATCTGTTACCCTTTGATGTGTAAATCTTATGCAAGTTGTGTGTGTGTGAGGAATAGCCTTTTAACCTAGTATTTATTGATGGTAATTAGACCTTGAGGTCTAACCCGGGGGGGGGGGGGGGTATTCATGGAAAACATTTGGTTGACCCCCCCCTTCCCAGTGTCAGATCAGTATATGAGAAGACAGGCAGGTTGTCAGCTAGTCTAGAAGATATGTCTATGAGAGAAGGGTCTGGAGTCACGGGTCTAGGAGAAGATATTCCTTGTCATGTACTCTGTTGGATTTTGTCGTCTGTAAGAATGTTCTGTTTTGGAAGCCAATAAAGTGTTTCTCTCTGGGAGAATCGGGTTTTGCTGCGGAGACAATACTTTTACTAATAACTATATACCATCTACGAGGAACGATTATATTAGATCACTACAGATACCTGCTAGCACCTGCGTTTTCCCCCTCCGCCCAGCCCACCCAAGTGCAGTATCGATCGATCACTGTCACTTACAAAACACTAAGCACACAACTGCAGCGTTCGCAGAGTCAGGCCTGATCCCTGCGATCGCTAACTTTTTTTGTGGTAGCGTTTTGATTCAGTCGCTAACAGTCAGGAGCTTTACCTGTGAATCTCAAAAAAATAAAAAAAACAAAAATAGTTGTCGTTTTATTGTTCTCTCTCTCTCTCTCTCTCTCTCTCTATTGTTGCTCTTTTTTTACTCCATTCTATTCTGCAATGTTTTATTATCTTTTATCATGCTTGCTTTTCAGGTATGTAATTTTGTTTACTGTGTTTTAGTGTTAAGCATTTTTTTGTTTTCAGGTGCGCCATTCAGTTGCAGCGCGGATTTATTTATCTTGACAGCAACAGCGTTTGCTCCCACGATACATAAATCCGCGAATCCAACGCTGTAGGAGGCGATTTCACCACCACAGTTAAAAAAAAAGAGCATATATGCCGAAGCATGGGGGCAGCAGGGGCGGAGGAGCGATTGGCTCCTAATGCCACGTACATACGGTCGAAATTCCGACGGAGGCTTGCCCCGTGGAAAAGTCCGACCGTGTGTACACGGCATAACTTTTGCGGGAGGATGCCCCCATGCTTCGGCATATATAAATGGTGCATGTATGCCCATCATTAGAAGTGGGTGGATGAAGGGAGGTATTCTAATGGTGGGCATACCCACCAATCAATCTCTTTTTTTCGTTCAGCCAAGAGGCTGCATGAAAAAAAATAAAAAAAAGATTACAATATATGTCCAGTATGTTGCTGGACTTTGAATGGTTATACCAGAATGATGCCTGCAGGTTTAGGTATCATCTTGGTATCATTCTTTTCAGCCAGTGATCGGCTTTCATGTAAAAGCAATTCTAGCGGGTAATGAGCCTCTAGACTGCTTTTACAAGCAGTGGAGGGAATGTCCCCCCTCCCGGATATAAACCGCGCCATTGGGAAATTGGGAAAGCATTTTATCACACCAATCTTGGTGTGGTCAGATGCTTTGAGGGCAGAGGAAAGATCTAGGGTCTAATGGACCCCAATTTTTTTTTTTTAAAAGAGTACCTGTCACTGCCTATTGCTATCATAGGGGATATTTACATTCCCTGAGATAACAATAAAAATGATAACAAAGAAAAAAAATGGAAGGAACAGTTTAAAAACAAAATAAAAAAGCAAAAAAAAAAAAAAAAAAAAAAAAAAAGCACCCCTGCCCCCCCTTCTCTTGCGCAAAGGTGTACACAAGCGTTGGTCTGGCGTCATATGTAAACAGCAATTGCACCATGCATGTGAGGTATCACCGCGACGGTCAGATCGAGGGCAGTAATTTTAGCAGTAGACCTCCTCCGTGAATCTAATGTGGTATCATGTAAAGGCTTTTAAAGGCTTTTAAAAATGTATGTAGTTTGTCGCCACTGCATGTTTGTGCGCAATTTTAAAGCATGTCGTGTTTGGTATCCATGTACTCGGCCTAAGATCATATTTTTGAGCAATATAGTGTGTTTTAGTGCATTAAAATAAAAAAAAGTGTATTTTTTCCACAAAAAATGCGTTTGAAAAATCGCTGCGCAAATACTGTGTGGAAAAAAAAAATGCAACACCCACCATTTTAATCTGTAGGGCCTTTGCTTTAACAATATATATATAGTGCAGGGATCCTCAAACTACGGCCCTCCAGCTGTTGCAGAACTACACATCCCACGAGGCATTGTAAAACTCTGACATTCACAGACATGACTAGGCATGATGGGAATTGTAGTTCCCGAACAACTGGAGGGCCGTAGTTTGAAGACCCCTGATATAGTGTTTGGGGGTTCAACGTAATTTTCTTGCAAAAAAAAAAAAATGTTTTCATGTAAACAAAAAAGTGTCAGAAAGGGCTTGGTCTTCAAGTGGTTAGAAGAGTGGGTGATGTGTGACATAAGCTTCTAAATGTTGTGCATAAAATGCCAGGACAGTTCAACCCCCCCCCCCCCCCCCCCCCCAAATGACCCCATTTTGGAAAGTAGACACCCCAAGCTATTTGCTGAGAGCAATGTTGAGCCCATTAAATATTTTTTTTTTTTTGTCCCAAGAGATTGAATAATGAAAAAAAAAATATATATATATTTTGGAAAGTAGACACCCCAAGCTATTTGCTGAGAGGTATGGTGAGTATTTTGCAGATCTCGCTTTTTGTCACAAAGTTTTGAAAATTTAAAAAAAAAAAATTTTTCTTTACTTTCTTCATTTTCAAAAACAAATGAGAACTGTAAAATACTCACCATGCCTCTCAACAAATAGCTTGGGGTGTCTACTTTCCAAAATGGGGTCATTTGGGGGGGTTTTGTGCTATTTTGGCATTTTATGGCCTTCGAAACTGTGATAGGTAGTGAGGAGTGAAATCAAAAATTTCCACCCTTAGAAATCCTGAAGGCGGTGCTTGGGTTTCAGGGCCCCCAAAAAGTCCCACACATGTGGTATCCCCATACTCAGGAGAAGCAGAAAAATGTATTTTGGGGTGCAATTCCACATATAACTATGGCATGTGTGAGCAATATATCATTTAGTGACAACTTTTTGAAAAAAAAAAAATGTAATTTTTTATTTTTGTCTTTATTCAATCACTTGGGACTAAAAAAAAAAAAAATTCAATGGGCTCAACATGCCTCTCAGCAAATAGCTTGGGGTGTCTACTTCCCAAAATGGGGTGATTTGGGGGGGTTTTGTACTTCCCTGCCATTTTAGCACCTCAAGAAATGAGATAGGCAGTCATAAATTAAAAGCGGTGTAAATTCCAGAAAATGTACTCTAGTTTGTAGACGCTATAACTTTTGCGCAAACCAATAAAATATACGCTTATTGCCATGTTTTTTACTAAAGACATGTGGCTGAATACATTTTGGCCCAAATGTTTGACTAAAATTGAGTTTATTCGATTTTTCTTATAACAAAAATTAGAAAATCTATTTTTTTTTTCGAAATTTTCGGTCTTTTTCCGTTAATATCGCAAAAAATAAAAATCACAGAGGCAATCAAATACCATCAAAAGAAAGCTCTATTTGTGGGAAGAAAAGGACGCAAATTTCGTTTGGTTACAACATTGCATGACCGCGCAATTACCAGTTAAAGCAGTGCAGTGCGAAATTGAAAAAAGACCTCTGGTCCTTAAGCTGACAATTGGTCCGGGGCTGAAGTGGTTAAAGAAAACCTCCTCGAACTCAGACTGAAAAGGGAATCTTCTTTTGTGTCCTCTGGACTGGAACAACCTTTTTTCAGGTTCTCTCCACTCAGAAAGAATCATGTCCCTAAGTGACTGGTGTACCGGAAAGGCTCTTGAATTCCGCCCCTGTAGACCCCTATACATTTTATCCTGTACAGATGGGGCTTGCTGTGGCATCTCAATTTGCTCCGAGGAATATATTGACTTTATAAGTCCTCCGACACCATCTTGGTACACCAGGGTGAAGCACGAGGAAGACTACACACAGCAGAGCTGGGGGAAAAAATGGAAGGGAGTAGCCACCACTCACATCACCAGCTAGGCAAGTAACCCCAAAAAAAGGGAACCCTTCTGGTAGAAAATACAGACTATCACTCAGGTCTTGGCCACAACTAGTCCTGGATGAAACCAAAGAAGGGGGTTCCACCAACCACAGTTACCAGACCTAAGAAAACATAAAACATGTCGGTGCTCATGGAGGGTCTGGAAAAACAAAACAACTGAGGGTCAGGGGAAAGGGAGGAGCCTTTTAAATTGCATCTGATTTGTGTTCCCTGTAGAGGGCGGAGCCGATCATCTCTCAAGTAGCTGTCCTGGAAGGTGAGGGGGGGTGCACTGATTACTGTGTAAATGTGACTGGCAGGGAAGGGGTTAACACTAGGGGGTGATCAAAGGGGTTAGGTTTCCTAGGGAGTGATTCTAAGTGTAGGGGGCAGGGACTCACAAGGGTCAGTTTTCCTCTGTACTGGGAACACCCCATTGGTCTCCTCTTCTCTGACAGGCCGTGGATCTGTGTGTTTACACACACAGATCTACGGTCCTGCTGTATTCACGGGCAATCGCGGCTGCCGGGCACACGCATCGGGTGCCTAGTGATGAGGCAGGCGTGCGCCCCCCAGAGGCTAAGGAAGACAAGCCGTCATATGACAGCGACCTGGAGGGACAAAGGGCTCCTGCCGTCGTCATATGACTATGCATGGTAGGAAAGTGGTTAAATTAATTTTACAAGCATTTTGTTTTTTTTAAAGATTTATTGTATTGCTATTTAGTGGTTTCTAATCAGACAGCCTTATATTTACTTTTACTTTGGCATTAACACGATTATGTTTTGATTGAGATTTTTTTGCTTATTTGCAAGAGGTCTCTTGTGAGCATTTTGTACTATCTGAACAATCTATTGGGGTAATTCCTCATTAGCGTTGCCTGGGATACTTTATAAGGATTGCAGCGTGATGCACTCTATTTGGCCAATTCCCCTTAAGGCGTCATCTTCTGACGAAACGCGTTGGTTATGGCCTAAACATGACATCATCACGCTATCAGTTTGCCGGGATATCGGCGTTTGGAGACTGCTTGCTTAGAAATAGCTCTGAATGATTTAAGCGATATTGTAACGAGAGAAAGCAAATGCATTTCTACTATTAAAGAGATGTTTTAACTACTTACAGACTGCCTGCCGCAGTTGTACGTCGGCTGTTTGAAGAGGAATACCGTTGTTATGGCAGCAGATAGGTGCCATAACCCAGTTATTCTCTTCTTCAGTGGACAGTCCGCTTTCAGATAAAAGTGGTCTCAGCTGCGGATTCGCCAAGCCAAGGTTCGTGCCAGGTGGATAGCAGAGGAGACGAGGTTAGGTGGGAGCCGATGTCAAGACAGGTAAGCAGGCCGAGGAGATCCAGTCAGGATCAGGTCAGGAGACAGGTCTGCAACAGGCCGGGTCGGTAAATAAGAATCACAGGAAATACAAGAACGTTGGTAACAGCTGAGATCAAACAGCACTTCAGCCAAGGACTGACTTCCCTATAAAGGCCCATGTGATGTGCTGGCGGAAGTGCTGGGTCCTAGAGACCTTCTGCTATTGGTACCCTGACATACATTGAGATTGTGGAATTATTATTGTTATTTATTGATTTAGCGTCACACTATTGTATGGATTTTTTTAATTAAATTTGGTATTACCGATTTTGGTATAGGCTGCTTTTTACTTTGTTTAACCCAGTGCAGAATTATTTCCATTTTTATATTCTTTGCCAAGTAAATTTTCACATTTACTAAGCTAAGGGAAAATTCACTTGCGAAGTGAACAGACCATTTGCCTTTTGTAAATCAACTCTATAATCTCAAATGTAAACAGAAGTCCCAGCATTAAGGCAATAACATTCTTTTATTTAAAAATAAATATGGCTGAATGAAAACAGAAACACATACCTTCATCTGATCACAATTAAGCAAACTTCTAAATAAATCCAAATAATCTTTGTAAGTAGGAATTTTCCACTTTCCTGTCCGAACTTCAGTGTAAGCTTCCCTTCCATTTGAGCCATCTTTACCATATTCATCCTACGAAAAACATGGTAGCAACATTTGGAGTGAAAATACAGTAAGAGAAAGATATTAAATCATCCTATGCAATGTTGTTATAAACCCTTTATATGGAAACTAAGCATCATCATACTGTATTCAGAATCCCTGCCATACATTTAGAACTACAAATAACTGGGCATTTTGATTCCTCTGTCTTTTTCTTTGTTTGTTGTGCTGAAGGTTTTGCATGGAGATACAAAAGAATCATAGTCCCTATACCAAACTCCAAACACAAATATTTACTTTGTCGTATAGTATTCAAGAATAGTAATTAGTGCATGTAGCTAGTTACGACTAAAAGTAATTAGTAGGAAAATCATTTTTCATCCCAAAAGCAGTTAAACCAGGGCAGTCTGTTTACTAAGCCCAGAAGCTGTGGTTCCCTTTTCATTTTTTTCTTCCTTATTTCATCATGTGATCCTGCCAGTAACACACCTAGGGTGACAATAGTCACCCTTCTGCACTTTATCAATGACAAGCAGTGCCAACACCTAATTTGGGACTAAAATACCTTACTCCTCATCTCCATTACATGGTGGGGGGTCATGTCCTGTAACAAGAAATAGGTAGGCTGACAATAATGTTTAATATTACAGTGGTTGTAAACCCTTCCACATAACTTTAGCCCATATTAACTATCAATGAATAAACTGCAAAATCGCTGTGTGTAGGTGTCACTATACCTCCTCTGTTTGCTTGTAATCGGTCCCGTTCTATTTACTGACGTCACTCGCGCTTGCGCATATTCTCCCTGATTAACGGCATGCTCTTTGTGCCGTTAGTCCATTAATATGCATCTGTCGCCTTCATTTCCCCTCTATATGGCACTGCGCCAAGATACCGCGAGATTTTAGCCCCATTCCGACCTGTCTGATACCCATGTGACCTGGATCATAAGAACAGGCCTGCTGTAATAGGCGGGACAAGGTTGCCATAGCAATCCCAGAGCTAGAACGAGGCTTGGCTAAGGAAGCATTGAGCATGTGCGAGATTACAGCCAAGAATAGAAGAAATGGCAGAAGTATATTACAATGCAGACTCGAAAAACCATACTTAAAATGGATGCTGGCTTATACCAGGAAGCACAGGTTTTAAAACTGCTGGAATAAAGTAAGAAACATGCAAATGTGGGGTTATTATACTGTAGATTATGTTGTAATACTTTATTATACTGGTTTATTTTAAAACCAGCATCTGAGGGGCAGAGTTTACTTCCTCTTTAATATTCAGTACGCAGGAAACTAAAAGGATATCAGACTTCTGGCAAGAATTTCAGGTGTGGCGGGGACATGGCTTGGCAATGGCCCTGTGCGGCTGCATTTGCCAGGAGCTCCCTGCAACATGAGCAAACAGAGAATTTCACAGCACACATACCACAGCACAATATTATGATTCCGCAGGTAAACCCTCAGGGGTAATGCCAGGTCATTGGGGATAAGATATTTCCTCAGAAACTCAGCAACCCCATGCTCCCACCCCCAGTTCCAATATGGCCCTATCACGCCCAGCTACAGTGGAATCGACCACACTGAAAAAGGTTGGGGCAGGCTCAGCCAGTACGTCCAACAGCTCCCTCCCAGCCTCAAAGTCGCTCTGATTCACCTATACAGTGCCATCCTTGGCAGCTCAGCTGCATCAACATAACATGCTCCAGTCTGTGAGCCTGGGAGTTCAACTCAGATGGCTATATTTCAACTATATACTCTTTATCTAGCATTGCACCCACTGGTGGATAATAGGTACATCTAGCTGTGTGGCTATATTGTTACCAGCACTCTTGCATTGATCCAACTGAGGACACTTTGCCCACTAGGATGCCCCCCCCCCCCCCCCCCGGTGGCCCTGCAGGCCGTACAATGGCGCCCTCCATCCTAGCTCGAACATACCTGAGCCAGCATAAACTTTGTTTTAAAAATTTTTTGCTTGTCCATTTTGAAGGCAGTATATTAGACCAGAGTACATTCATACTTATTTTTCAATACTTTATTTTAAAAATATATATATTTTACAACATCTATATGTACAGGGGGTCCCCGGGTTACAAACATGATAGGGTCTGTAGATTTGTTCTTAAGTTGAATCTGTTTGTAAGTCGGAACAGGTACATTTTTTTTAAGTGTAGTTCCAGCCAGAAAAAATATTTTTAAGCTTTTTGGATGGCATAGGGAAGGGTTATCACCCCTGTAAAGTTTGTTTTGCTGTCTGTGCCCCTGTTCAGAAGATTTCACCTCACTTCCTGTCCCAATGACAATTGGATTTTGAAAATTTTGGATTGTTGTGGAAACAAGCATCAGTGGAAAAACCTTTTTCCCATAATAACTCTTACAGGAGTGAATTTCCCTTCCCGGGGGTAGATTTCCTCTCACTTCCTGTTGTCTCCCTCCGTTTGTAAGTAGGAGTCGTTTGTAAGTCGGATGTTTGTAATTAGGGGACCCCCTGTATTCCAAAAATGTCAAAACAATCTTCTTTTACATTGTCAACACACTACATTAATATATACATACACACACATACACACTATATCTTTTATTTCATACAGTGCCTTGCAAAAGTATTCACCCCCCCCCCCCCCCCCTGGCATTTTTCGTGTTTTGTTGCCTCACAAACTGGAATTAACATGGATTGTTTGAGGATATGCATCATTTAAAATTTACAGAACACGCCCACAACTTTGAAGATTTTTTTTTTTTATTATTATGAAGCAAACAACAAATAGGACAAAATAACAGAAAAAGTCAATGTGCATAACTATTCACCCCCCTAAAGTCAATACTTTGTAGAGCCACCTTTTGCAGATATCACAGCTCCAATTCACTTTGGATAAGGCTGGATTCACACCTATGCATTTTTTGTGCATTTTTCATTTTGCAGATTTGCACTACAGAATGTGTTCGATAGGAAATTATGTTAAATGGACTGTAGTGCAAATCTGCAAAAAGCACTAAAACTGCATAGCTGTGAATCCAGCCTAAGTCTAAGAGCTTGCCACATCTTACCACTGGGATTCTTGCCCATTCCTCCTTGCAAAACTGCTCCAGCTCCTTCAAGTTGGATGGTTTGCGCTTGTGAATAGCAATCTTTAAAGTCTGACCACAGATTTTCTATTGGATTGAGGTCTGGGCTTTGACTAGGCCATTTCAACACATTTACATGTTTCCCCTTAAACCACTCAAGTGTTGCTTTAGCAGTGTGTTTGGGGTCATTGTCCTGCTGGAAGGCGAACCTCCGTCCTAGCCTCAAAATGACACACAGCGTGGTACAGGTTTTGCTCAAGAACATCCACCTTTCCCTCAACTCTGACCAGTTTCCAAGTCACGATTGCTGAAAAACATCCCCACAGCATGATGCTGCCACCACCATGTTTAACTGTGGGGATGGTGTTCTTTGGGTGATGTGATGTGTTGGGTTTGCGCCAAACAGCGTTTTATTTCTTTTTAGCGTTTTGCCAAAAAGTTCAATTTTAGTCTCATCAGACCAAAGCACCTTCCTCCATACATTTTGGGAGTCTCCCACATGCCTTTTCGCAATCTCAAAATGTGCCATTTTGTTTTTTGCTGAAAGTAATGGCTTTGTTCTGGCCACTCTGCCATAAATCCCAACTCTATGGAGCATACGGCTTATTGTTGTCCTATGTACAGATACTCCAGTCTTTGCTGGAGAACTCTGCAGCTCCTACAGGGTTACCTTAGTTCTCTGGGGTGCCTCTCCGATTAATGCCCTCCTTGCCCAGTCCATGAGTTTTGGTGTGCGGCAGTCTCTTGGCAGGTTTGTTGTTGTGCCATGTTCTTTCAATTTGGTTATGATAGATTTGAATATTTTTTTTTTATAACCCAACCCTAACATTGTCCCTTACTTATTTGGAGAGTTCCTTGGTCTTCATGGCAGTGTTTAGTTAGTGGTGCCTCTTGCTTAGGTGTTGCAGCCTCTGGGGGCTTTCAAAAAGGTGTGTATATGCAATAATAGATCATGTGACACTTAGATTACACACAGGTAGACATCATTTCACTAATTATGTGACTTCCAAAAGGTAATTGGTTGCACCAGAGCTTTTTATGGGCTTCATAACAAAGGGGGTGAATACAAATTATCAGATTTTACATTTCTGAAAAATAGTTTTATGTATATATTTTTCTAATTTTACTTCACAAACTATTGTGTTCTGATCCATCACATATAATTCAGATTAAAAAAAACATTGAACTAAAGGCCTTTAATCTAACAAAATAGGTAAAAAGCCAAGGGGGCGGAATACTTTTGCAAGGCACTGTATATACCTCTAACAACCTTCTATACAATTTCACTATAATCATATACCAATCTTACTTATTCCTTTGGCTGCTGCCAGACAACTATTTATCCATTTATCTTTCATTCCTATCCACAGTTGCATGTGCATTATTCTATACGTCCCATATCTTATGATATTTTTGTATCCCTCCTCTATGGTCATACATTATTTTCTCATAGGGTATCACTTAAATAACTGTTTTCATCCATTGGTTTACCGAAGGTGGTTCCATCTGCATCCACCTTACCACTATTTGCTTCAGTGCCAAAAATAATGTTTCCTGCAGTAAGATATTAATATATCTAGGCCATATCTTGTCTTCCAATAGTCCCAACAGGCATACCTCCACATTACATGGGATGGATTTTCCCACCACATTCAACAGCTTTCCTATTACCTGGTTCCAATAATGTGTTCACAGTTCCACATTAAATGTAGGAAATCTGCTCCCTCTTGATGACGTCGCAGGCAGTTTGATGTAGCCCTACGCCCCATTCCAAATAAATAGTCTACTTGGGCTAAGATATATCTGATGCGTCATATATAATTGAATTAATCTATTAACCGCTGGTGAAACCGTCAGATGTATAGAGCATATCTCCTCCCACTTCTAATCTGGCATATTCTGAATAATCATCTGCCATTTATCTCTTACTCTCAATGGGCTACTGCCTATTTTAGCATGGATTAGGTGTGCATATAATATAGATATTAGTCCCTTAGAGCCCTGTGATCTGAGTACAACTAGAAGGGGAAATCTAGATAGCTTAGGGTTCTGGTTACCCATTTGTGACTGTAGCACATTATGAGGCTGTAAGTATTTATTAAAAAAAATTGTATATGAGATATCATGCTGTTTACACAGATATTCAAATGAGTGTAATGTTCTATAGTTATATAACTGTGTCAATGTGACTATTCTCTTCCGTTTCCAGAACTCACAGTCCATGAATATCTTTAACTGCTCCAAGTTGGGGTTATTCCACACTGGAATCTCCAAAGGAGTATCAGTATATCCCACCATTTTTTTTGTTTCTATCCATACTCCTCTTGCCAGGAGTTAGTATGGGGATTTTTACCTTTGGTAATCTCGCTGCCTGTGCCTCTAGTCCCAATAACAGTTCATCTACCTCTAGGATCTAAAGCAAGTACCCCTGCTCCTGAGCTATCCACTTCTGTAGGTGCTTCCATTTGCCAGCTAGATAATATAGGAATATATATCCGGCAGAGCCGCACCTGCGATGGCTTTAGGTTGTTGCAATGTTGTTAGTTTTAATTTACAT
Organism: Lithobates sylvaticus; assembly: GCA_028564925.1. Taxonomy (NCBI): domain Eukaryota; kingdom Metazoa; phylum Chordata; class Amphibia; order Anura; family Ranidae; genus Lithobates; species Lithobates sylvaticus. Next base: position 136,751,578 of record CM053030.1, on the reverse strand, counting down.
CTACCATTAGCCAATATGAATTTTATAAACTGGGAGTTCAGTTTGTTAAGTATTACTTTAGGTATTATTAGTGGCAAATGTGAAAAACACATAAGCATTTAGGGACTATTATACTTTTAATCAAATTTATTCTTTCTACTGATAACTGCATTTTAGACCATATCCCCAATTTATATTTAATGTGCTCTGTTATTACATTATATATACACAGTATATTACATTATATTATATATACATTAGCTTTCAATGCCTCCTTCACTTGTGAGGTAATATAAATTCCCAAATACTTAAAGGACTGTACTATATGACTGTACTCATCTACCCCCCCCCCCCCACCCCTTTGTCTGCCATCTGCATTTCCTGTCTTAATGGCATCAATGCATATTTCTGCCAATTTATCTTTAGGCTAGAGAACTCTCCAAATGTCTCCATTATCTTCATGGCTTCATTTAATTGACTCTGAGCATCCGACATGTATAAGATGATGTCATCTGCATACAATCCAATACACTTTTTTTTCCCCCTAGAGAAATTCCCTTGTATTTCTTTTACTGCCTAAAACTTAACGCCAAAGCTACTATCGCTATTGCAAACAGTTGTGGAGATAGGGGACATCCTTGTCTAGTCCCTCTATACAGCTTTACAGGAGGTGATAGCAAGCTATTCACCAGCAAATTTGACCATGGCTGTTTATATAATAAACCCACCCATTTTATAAATCTTTCTCCAAATCCAAATCTTTTCATTGTCACTCTTAAAAAACGGCCACTCTATAGAGTAAAATGCTCTAGTCGTATCCAAAGATACCAATGCAGATGCATTTGCAATATGATCTTTTAACTGTGCTACTATGTGTTCTTATATTAATTGATGTTGATTTCCCTGGAATAAATCTTGTTTGATCATTATGGATAATAGGAGGTAATAACCATATTTAAACTATTTGCAAGAATTTTGGTTATGATCTTATAATCTCGAGTACCTCCATACTTACCTATGAGCATTCCTGAAGAAAATTGTAAACCCTCAATTTTGAAACGCGTCAGTGGTCTCATTTCACTATTATGCTTGGTTGAGGTTTTGGTAACCATACCAACCTGCTGTATTGTTACTGTATAAATGTCTACAAGCCATATCTTTTAATCTCCATTATAATTTTAAAATTATATGCAATAAAATTTGAGGTTTTTTTTGTATTTGTATAGAGTCGCCAGTTATACCTAGGGCAGACTCCCCCCACTGACTATTTTGTATCAACAATCCAGGACCAGCCCCTCAGAAAGCGACTTACGAGACCTGCTTTCCCTTCGCCCTACCAAGCAGGACATCACAGAAATGGTGGCCTCAATTACGAGTACTCTCTCTAAAGAAATACAAAACTTGAAACAGACTCTGTATATACTCGAATTATGGCTGTTGAATATTTCACAACATATTTAAAATCAGATCTGGCTGCATTAGAGCAAGCTCAAGTGAACAGTCACTGCGGGAGTACCAACAAATATGTTGGGGACCTTTCAGCCTGTCCTGCAGGGGTGCTGGTTAGGAGCCTCGGGGGCATTACTTCGCCCTTGGTCTCACTGGTGCCTCTGAGGAGGAGGGTCTCAGGTGGGGGGGGGCGTCCCTGAGCCCCCTGGATGGTGGCAGTCCCTCTAAGTAAATGTTACCCCAGGGGGTTTGGGAGCCCATCTATGGACCACAGCTTGGCAAGACCATTTTACTAGTGGTCCCCCGGGTTTTGGAAGTACAGTGTGTTTCCCTGTTAATCTGTTAATATCCCTTCCCTGCAGATTGCCACCGAACGGCTCCAGCATCAACTAAGTGTCGTCCTGAGCAAACAGGACGACATGGAAAATAGACTCAGCCGATGCAATCTTCGGTTTGTGGGGCTGCCGGAAAGATCGGAGGGATCGGACCCCCCACATTTCTAGAACGTCTGCTGATAACCAACTTTGGCAGAGGAGCCTTCTCCACCACGTTCGTGGGGGTGCTTGCGCACCGACTAGCTTCTCGTCCTCCCCCTCCTGGTGCCCCACCGCACGCGTTCATCGCGAAGATGCTGAAATACAGAGACCGGGATACAGTGCTACGCCTAAACCACGAGAAGGGCAACATACCGTTCGGTGATTCCCACATTGCTGTATTCCCAGATTTCTCCGCCGAGGTCCAAAAGAAAAGGGCGCAATTCGTGGAGGCCAAGCGTCAACTCCGCAAACACCACCTTGCCTACGCGCTGCTGTTTCCAGCGCGCCTCTGTGTCATCCGGGATGGGAAAGCCTACTTCTTTGAAGATGCCTCAGCAGTCATCCCCTGGCTGGAGAGACGAGACGCTGCTGCACCCGTGCCACATTAGGAGCTTGCATGTCTTCACTGCGATTTGATGCATCGAGGCCCCTATTATCTGACGCCATTGCCACCTCTGCGGCAAACTGTGAGTAGGCCTCATGTTAGCCTCCCCATTGGCTCACTTTGACTGCCATTTTTTATTTGCCCTTCCCAACAAGCATTTGCTATTCTTGCCCCTACCCTCCCCTCCTCATCCACTGTAACAGCACAGCTCATTGTGCGTTGTCCCCCCCGTCTCTTACATGACAGAAGTCGCAGCCACTCACAAAACTAACTTGCGTCCCCTGCTGCACCTGGACGCTGGCTCCTCTAGCACCGCTATGCACCTCAGAGAGACTCTGTTTGCCCTCGTTAGCAATTGAGAATGCACCCAGCCACCAGTCTTTACTGCAATCTGATGGTTTTGCCATTCCCATTTGTGGCCCATCGGGCATCTCTCTGACCAGCCTCAGTCCCCACGGCCGTGGGGGACTGTAGTAAGTTTGTTCAGCCATGCTGGTCCAGAGCTAGCAATGTTATCTAAGTTTTGACAGTTTTGTTTTGTTCCTTTTTTATTTTTCCTTTTTTTTGCTATTTTTTCGGATTTATATGCTACTACAATGTCTGACACACGTTACAATGCTTTCTTTAATCGCAAATACAATACAGTTGAAGCATGTCCGCCCCTCTCTCAAAACAACTCGCTGCATGTGCGACTTCACATTGAGATGGGCGGTGATATCTATGTTATGCTATGCACTTGAATATTTCTTGGTTGTTTTACTTGCGCACGTGGGATTGGTCCCCCCCTGTTGGTCCGACCAGGCTACATACTCTCACTTACACTAGGATGGCGACTCTTAAGTTAGTCACATGGAACGTGAGGGGCATAAGAGCCAAACGCAAACGGCTAGCGGTCCTTTCTCACTTGAAACAGATACGTGCAGCCATATCTGTGTTAGTGGAGACGCACATAACAGGCCAACTACAAATGTCTCAAAAAACCATGGGTGGGTTGGCTTTACCAAGCCCCCTATACGAACAACTCCAGGGGTATTGCCATCCTGGTAGCAAAATCAGTTCACTTCTGCCTACATAGACTACAGTCGGACCGCCAGGGCAGGTTCCTTTTCCTGCATGCAACAGTGGGTGGCCTGGAGGTTCTTTTGTTGGCCTTTTATATCCCCCCTCCATTTGACTTTGCGGCCCTCAAGGAGGGAATAGCCTTTATGATACAACACCCCACAGTGCCAGCCATTTGGCTGGGCGACTTCAATGCAGTTATTAACTCCCACCTTGACAGACTGCAGCAGCCTTCTGCATTACCGACCCAGCCTACAATGACGAGATTCGGCAGGTTCCTCTCGGAATTTGCCTTGTCTGACACTTGGCGACTCAAATACCCTAATACCAAGGCCTATTCCTGCTACACGCCTTCCCAATCAGCTATGTCGCGTATTGACATGATCCTATTATCCTCTACCCTAACTCCATTTTTAGAACAAGCCGGCTTTGGCACTCGGATCCCATCGGATATTGACCTATTGGCCACCCTACGCTTGCCTTCCTCACAACCGCCCCCTGTGTGGAGATTGAACCCATTCCGGTTCACAGTCCTCACGGATTTGGAGGCCGTCCAACGTGAATTCAACCTCAACTGGTTTTGTTTGGGAGGCCTTCAAACTCCATGCTCGCATGATATTGTTGAGCCGCATAAAACAGACACAAGGCCTCCTCCAAATATATTCTAAAACAAGGTAAGGAAACACTGGATTCTTTAGAGCAAGTGTTCCTCGCTGACCCCTCACCCTCTAACTCAGCTAAAATACGCCTACAAACCAGGCTTACAAACCACCTGCACTTTGAACAAGCCAAAAAGGGAATCTTCTTTAGCAAGCAGAGAATATATGAACATGGAGAATGGGCGGGTAAGCTATTAGGCCCCTTTCACACTGGGGCGGGAGCAGCGTCAGCGGTAAAGCAGCGCTATATTTAGCGCTGCTTTGCCGTAATTTTAGCCGCGGTATTTGGCCGCTAACGGTGCGGTTTTAACCCCCGCTAGCGGCCGAAAAAGGGTTAAAATGCCCAGCAAAGCGCCGCCGTAGCGGCGATTTGCGGTGGTATTACCGCGGTGTCCCATTGAAATCAATGGGTAGGAGCGGTATAGGAGCGGTGAATACACCGCTTCTATACCGCTCCAAAGATGCTGCTAGCAGGACTTTTTTGACCGTCCTGCTAGCGCACCGCTCCAGTGTGAAAGCCTGCCAGCTTTCACACTGGCATGAATGGGGCCGGATTTTTTCAGGCGCTGTACAGGCGCCATTTTTAGCGATGTACCGCCTGAAAAACGCCCCATTGTGAAAGGGGCCTTAGCGTACATGGCTCACTTAGATCACAACCCCCCAGTGGTGGTGCAACTCCTGTCGGAGTCAGGGACCACCCTTACAGATCCTGTACTGGTAGCTCAGGAGTTTAAAAACTTTTATGCTGACCTCTACACATCTAGGGCCAACCATCTCCCAGCCGAGTTACACTCCCCCCTTCAAGATATAGATTTCCCCACCCTTACAGACTGCCAGATAGACCTCCTTGAGGCCCCCCATTACAGAAGAGTGTATAGCGGAAGCTATAGCAAGCTTGTCACCATCTTAAGCTCCTGGCTCAGAGGGCCCCCCCTTAGAATTTTATTCTCAATTTCAAGAAACCCTACTACCCCGACTACACGCACTACATTCCCACATATTCAAAACAAACACACTCCCGCACACTATGAGTGAGGCCCTAATTGCCCTCATCACAAAGCCAGGTAAAGACCCCCTGTACCCCGAGTCGTATCGCCCCATCTCCCTCCTACAATTGGACGTTAAAATATTGGCCAAAATTCTTGCCCTCAGACTGAACAAGGTAATACTCCATCTTATTCAAGCTGACCAAACCGGATTTATGCCCAACAAGAACACGGCATTCAACCTTAGAAGGTTATTTATGAATCTTCAGGCCCCTCACGACAATGCCGGTACTAGGGTGGTAGTTAGCCTTGACGCTGCCAAGGCTTTTGATTCAGTAGAGTGGGGGTACCTCTGGGAATGTCTCCGCAGATTTGGTTTTGGTCCTAGGTTTGTCAAATGGCTCCAGCTTTTATACCAGGCCCCCACCGCTCGCATCCAAGTAAATGGGCAGATGTCTGATCCCTTCTCGCTGTCCCGTGGAACCCGCCAAGGCTGTCCCATTTCTCCCATGCAGTATGCATTAGCCGTTGAGCCCCTGGTCATTGCCATAAGGGCACACCCTGACATTCGGGGCCTGTGCATGGGACAGGTGACGGAGGTCATCAGCTTATATGCTGATGACATGTTGCTGTACCTGGAGGACGCTGGTCCCTCCTTGTCGGCAGTCCTTCATTTAATTCAACGCTTTGGCGCCTTCTCGGGACTCCAGATAAATTGGGCTAAATCCCAAATTCTACCCATAGACCTTACCGCCCCCACAGCTCCACAAGCCGCTCTGCCCCTTGTGCGCACCAGCCAGATTAAATATCTGGGTGTACAATGCTCCCGATCCCTTACAGACTATGTAAACTTGAACCTAGACCCGCTCTTTGCACTCCTTAAACGCAAAACACAGGTGTGGTCCAGACTCCCTTTAGGGGTCATGGGCCGGCTCAATCTAGTGAAGATGATCCTTCTTCCTAAACTACTTTTCTGGCACGCTCCACTCACTGTCCCGGCTCATACGTTTAGAAATATATTCTTAATACTTTTGTGTGGGGCTCTTCCAGGCACAAACTGGCGTGGCAGACCCTTAAATGTCCCGTTCACCTAGGGGGCGCTGCCCTGCCCGATCTGGCACTATATTACATTGCTTCCCAGCTGTCCCATTTTTTCTACCTTAATAGCCATGGCAAAATCAGATACTCTACACTAGTTTGCACAGCGGCCACTGACGTAATAGCCCATCCCTTCCAACTACTACTCTGTAAACACCGGGGACTCTCGCGACTGGGCGATAAATGCCACATGCTAGTACACAACAAAATTTGGCACACAGCGCTTGCCATTACTGGGGCCCCTCCCCTACACCACTGTGGGAAAACACCCTCCTTTCAGAACTGCTGACAGTCCCAGACCACAAAATATGGATAATTAAGAGTTATTTACCTATCCCAACTCTTTACTGGACGCACATTAAAAACATTTCAAACCCGAAAAGAGGAATTTGACCTCCCCAATTTCACACTCTTTCGATACTTACAAGTCAGCCACGCCATTCGAACTCAACTTGGAAACCCTGCTCCTACACTAGAAACAATGGCTCTGACAGACATAATACTGGGGGACGACTCTAAAAAATTTATATCCCTTCTCTATACACAGCTCCTCACTCCCAGAGCCACAGCACATGCTTACCAGCTCAAGACAAAATGGGAAACGGACCTTGGGGAAATAGCAGATGAGCAATGGGGGGAGATTTTAGAGACACCCAAAAAGGTGACACCTAAGCTCTCCGACAGACTTATACACCTTTATATACTTCACAAGTCATACCTTACTCCGTCTCGCATGTCCAAATATAAGGCTGACGTTGATCCGACATGCCCCAGATGTGGCGATGCCAACAGTACATTCTACCATCTCCTATGATCCTGCCCTCCCATCCAACAGTACTGGATACAAGTTACCAAATTTCTTCATGGGATCCCCCCTAACACTGTGCCGACGTCAATGCATACTTGGCCTCCTCCTCCTACCTGAAGAATAAAAGTATCTCACGACATTCCTGCAGGAAACCCTGTTTACTGCCAGGATGCAAATAACTCAATTGTGGCTCAGACCTGCTCCGCGCACAATCCAACAATGGAAGAGGGCTGTGAATCTTACATTACCTTACAAGAAGATTCTTTATTTACATCGTGGGTGCCCAGATAAATTCAACAAGATCTGGGATAGGTCGATGACTCCTCCACTTGTGATGCCTAGGGTTACTGAAAATATAGGAATATAGAACTGGGACAGTCCACACGAATAATCTGTAAATACCCATGCTGCCTACATGTGGGAAAAAGTGCATGCACTGCTGGTTTACATGCTATATAGAACTTGAGTTAACAGCTTGTATTGACTCTAGATATGTATGTCAGACAAATGTTGTACATCCTGTTAACACATAGGGGTGCCCTTCGCACCCGATACCTGTTATATATTTTTTATTCTGTATTGACTTTTATGCTCAAACTTTATTTTGGTTAAAAAAAAAAAATGGAGTTACTTACCGGTAACATCCTTTTCCAGGAGTCTTTCAGGACAGCACCATAGAGAGACCTTGGCTCCTCCCATCTCAGGAAACACCGCCCTTCATCAAGATTTAAACTCCCCCGTCCCGCCGGCCCCTCAGTTCTTCACGAGTACCTCCGGCCAGCTGGGGAGACACAAGAACACGTCATACTAACCTTTATCTTACCTGACGGTCTCATGCGAGGAGTTCTTCCGTAGTATCCAACAATTTGGGTGGGTATCTGTGCTGTCCTGAAAGACTCCTGGAAAAGGATGTTACCGGTAAGTAACTCCATTTTTCCCCTACCGTCTTTCAGGACAGCACCATAGAGAGGATAAGCGAGCACCTTACCTTAGGGGGGGACTACTGCTTGCAGAACTTTGCGCCCAAAGGCTTGATCTTTTGCCGACAGCAGGTCCAATCTGTAATGCCTTACAAACGTTTCAAAACTTGACCACGTTGCCGCTTTACAGATCTGCTCTGGAGAAGCACCAGCCCACTCTGCCTGGGAAGTCGCCATTGCTCTGGTAGAGTGTGCCCTAATACCCTCCGGGGGCTCTGATCCCCTGACAACATAAGCCTGGATAATGGCTAACCTAATCCATCTGGCTATTGTACGCCTAGAGGCTTTGGATCCCTTCCTAGGCCCTGAAAATAATACAAAAAAGGAATCTGAATTCCTAAACTGTTCTGTACTACTCAAGTACTGAAGAACGCACCTTCTAACATCTAAACTATGAAATTTATATTCCTGCTCCCTCACAGGATCCGAACAAAAAGTGGGCAAGATTATTTCTTGGTCTCTATGAAATTTAGAGGAAACCTTTGGCAAAAACGCCGGATCTGTTTTAAAAATCACACGATCCGGGAAAACCTGAAAAAAAGGTGCCCTGATTGAGAGGGCTTCGAGTTCGCTCACTCTCCTAGCTGTCGTGATCGCCACCAAAAACACCGTTTTGAGGGTGATCATTTTCAACGTACAGGACTCCAATGGTTCAAATGGTTCACCCGTAGGAGCCTGTAAAACTAATGAAAGGTCCCACACTGGGAAGGAGGAGACTCTCACTGGTCTCTGTCTGTTTAAGGCTTTGAAAAATCTGGCTATCCACGGATCTACCGCTAGCTGCCTTTCCAAAAAGACGCTCAAAGCCGACACTTGTCCTTTCAGTGTACTAAGCGATAACCCCTTATCTGCCCCTGACTGTAGAAACTCCAATACCGCTACCGAGCTGTGCACCTCAAAGGAACTCTCTGTGCACCAGATATTAAAACGTTTCCACACCTTCAGGTAGATGGCCTGCGTTTCTTTCTTCCTACAGTTTAACAGGGTTTTCACTAAACGATCCGAAAATCCCTTGTCCCTCAGCAGTTCCTCCTCAGTAACCAGGCTGCGAGGTTCCACCTCTCCACCTGAGGACACTCGACTGGCCCTTGCGACAGAAGATCCTTCCGCACTGGTAGAATCCAAGGAGGCTCTACCGCTAGACCCTTTAAGACTGAGAACCAGGGTCTCCTGGGCCAATGGGGTGCAATCAGAACGAGAGTAGTGTTCTCCGCCTGGAATTTCCTCAGAACTGCTGGAATCAACACAGGGGGGGGGGGGGGGCATAGCACCTGGAGAATGCCCAGCTCTGAGCCAGAGCGTCCACTCCCAGTGCCCCGTCCCATTTGCTCAGGGAGAAGAACTGATGGGTCTTTCTGTTTTCTCTCGAAGCGAAGAGGTCTATACATGGCATCCCCCACTTCCGAGTAATTGCCATGAATACCTCCTGGTTCAAAACCCAGTCGCCTTCTCTCAGCGTTCTCCTGCTGAGAAAATCCGCCACTTGGTTTTGATCCCCCTTCAGATGTACTGCTGAAAGAGACAGAATGTTTGCCTCGGCCCACCTGAGAATAGTCTCCGCCAGGACCCAGAGGGATCTGCTCCTGGTACCCCCCTGCCTGTTTATGTAGGCTACTGCTGAGGAGTTGTCGGACCTGACCCTCACATGCTGTCCTTGGAGTTCTATCTGAAAGGCTATGAGTGCCAACGCTATCGCCCTCAGTTCCCTCCAGTTCGAGGACTTTCTTGCATCCCTCCTCAGCCAAACACCCTGGACCATCCTGGAGTCTAGATACGCTCCCCAACCTGTGCCGCTCGCATCGGTTGTGACCGTCTTGTTTACTGGTAGGACCCAGTTCAGCCCCTGACACAGATTGGCCCCCTTTCTCCACCACCAGAGAGACCTCTTGACCTGTCCTGGAACCGTTATCAGGCAGTCCAAAGACCCCTGACTGCGGTCCCAGATTCCCAGAATGAAAAGTTGTAAGGCCCGAAAGTGAAGTCCTGCCCACTGAACTGCTGGTAGAGAGGATGTCAACAGGCCTAGAGCTGACATGGCTTTCCTTACCGTGAGCTGCTGATTGCTTTGTAGCAACAGCATAGCCCTGTCTATTTTCTGGATTTTCTCTACTGGCAGGAAAACTTTTTGACTTCGTGAATCCAACCTGTAACCCAGAAAGATGATCTCCTGTGACGGAACCAAGCTGGATTTCTCCAGATTCAAGAGCCATCCTAGATTCTCCAGGATCTCTCTTGTCACCTGTAGATCCCGAGTCAATTCTTCCGGAGACGAGGCAAACAGGAGTAGATCGTCCAAATATGCGATTACTGCTATGCCTCTGAGTCTCAGGAAGGCTAAAACCTCCACCATGACCTTGGTGAAGATCCGGGGGGAAGAGGATAGCCCGAAGGGGAGGGCCTTGAACTGTAGGTGAAATATCCCTTCCGTGGTATTTACCGCCAACCTGAGGAACTTCTGGTAACCCTCCGCAATGGGAATGTGCAGATAGGCATCTTTCAAGTCCACCGATGCCATGTAGCAGTTCGGGGGAAGAAGAGCTTTTACCGAATAAATTGAATCCATACGGAACCTCTTGTATGTGATCGAGACATTCAGGGGCTTCAGGTTCAGGATGAGCCTGAACTTTCCTGATGGTTTGCGGATCACGAAAACGTGTGAATAGAAGCCCCTGCCTGTCTCTTCCGTAGGTACTCGCACCATCACCTCCTGTTCCTCCAACTCCTGCAAGGAGGAAAGAAGGGCTGAGGCTTTTTCTGCACATTTCGGCATCTCGGTTACCAGAAACCTGAGTGGGGGAGGGGATGAGAACTCCAACCTGTACCCTCTTCTTATGATTCCTAAGACGAACTGGTTGGAAGTTATCATCTCCCACTGTGGGAGGAAGGACCCCAATCTCCCTCCCACTGTGGTTCCGTCATTTATCCTTTTTGGGCTGTTCAGGAGGGCGAAAAATAGCCCCCCCACGCCCTTTGCCTTTTTGTCCCCAAACTTTCTTTTGCTGCTCATTTTTTGAGGGTTCAGGCTTCCTTCTAGGACGAGATTTCCTTCTAGTCTCTGTAAATTTCCTCTTAATAGGAAAAGCCTTCTTCTTGTCAGCCGTCCTATCTAAGACGGCTTCCAAGCCAGGACCAAAAAGCAAATCTCCTGTGAGGGGGATCCCGCAGAGTTTAACTTTAGACGCACTATCTCCCTGCCACGTCTTAAGCCATAAGGCCCTTCTAGCTGAATTTGACAAGGCTGCCGACCTCGCAGACATACGTACTGATTCTGCTGAGGCGTCCGCCAAGTAAGCCACCCCTTTCAAGAGCATGGGAAAAGAAGCCAGAATTGTTTCTTTAGCAGTTCCTGCTTCTATGTGCGCTTTTATTTGTGTCAGCCAATATTCCATGTTCCGTGCCACCACTGTGGACGCCATGGCGGGCTTGAGGTTACCCAAGGATGAATCCCAAGATTTTTTCAAGAGAGAGTCCATCCTCTTATCCATGGGGTCCGGGAGCGCCCCCATGTCTTCAAAGGCCAGGTCAGTGTGCCTGGAGACCTGCGAAAAAGCTGCGTCTAATTTTGGAGTTTTATTCCAAACCAACGCTTCTTCCTCTGCAAAGGGAAACCTTCTTTTCAAAATTTTTGAAAAGAAAGGTTTCCTTTCGGGGTCTTGCCACTCTTTATTAATGGCATTGACCAAAACGTCATGGACCGGGAACACTCTCTTTTTATGTTCCCCAAGACCCTTATACATCTGGTCATGGAGTGACAGCTTCTTCCTTTCCTCTTGGATACCCAAAGTTGTATGGATAGCTCCCAAGAGCTCCTCCACTTCTTCCAGGGAAAGTTTATAGCGAGAGGCCCTAGCAGACTCCCCGTCTACCTCCTCTCCCTCCGATTCCCCTTGGGAATCTGAAGATGCACTGTCAAGCTCCTCCTCGATTTCTTCTCTGGGGCCCCCTGGATTCTCTCCACTCACCGAGGGAGTATCCACTATCTGCTGTGCTGGCGGAGGGTTTACCTGGGGTTGTGGTAACTGGAAAGTAGAAAAAATCGCTTTAAACGACTGCACGGTACTAGAGAGTTCCTTAACGGATGCTGCTAGATCCGAGCATTGTGCTGCTGACTGTTCCCGAACTAACCCCTCTATGCACTCCCTACAGAGGGCCTTAGACCAAGCCTCCCCCATCGTAGTCCTGCACGAAGGGCATTTTTTCTTCGAATTATGGGGCGACTTGACTTTCTCCGTAGGTTTGCTCTGAAAACCCAAAAAACACAAGGGAGAGTAGTCAGAAAAAAAAATAAAACCTCCATAGCTACCAGCACAAACACAGAGGGCCACCAGGGGTGCTCTTGCTAGGACAACCACCACCAGGGTCCTATAGCATCCACCCCTCCCCCCCTACCACCACCAGGGGAGGATAAACACCCTTGGAGCTTACGGGAAACAGGTAAGGGAACACCACCCCAGGGTTCCACTTACCTTTGAGTGGCTGGTGCTGGATTCTCCAGGAGTAGCTCTCGAAGCCTCTGCTTCTGACATCTCCCGCCGAGGAATGGTGGATCTCCTTCCTCTCTGAACGTTGTCCCCACAACAGAAAGAGGCCGCACCAGCCCGTCGCACGGCCCGCTTTTCAAATCCCGCGGCCGGAACCGGAAGCCGCGGGTCAGGCGGAAGCGCTGACCCCCGCCGGAACTGACGTCACCCGTCATCCGACCCAGCGCTCTGAGCTCCACGCTGATGCTATTGCAGGGCGCCACCGCACTTCCGCCTAATGCCACCGCCGGACATGAAGGAAAGCGGGCCCCTACTGCCTTGCTCTTCCCCAAGAGAGACTGGAGGCGCGGAAAACGATCGGCAGTCTTTTAAGGTACCCAGCTCCCTAGCCTCTTAGACTGCCTTCTTTAAGAAAGAGGTCGGAAGGTAGAGAGACCTCGGTCCCCCCTTCCCCTCAGAAAACAAATGGCCTCAGCCTCCCTAGCTGTTCGGCCCCTGGCCCCTTAGCAGTGTCTCCCCTCCGGAGGAAACACCAGAACTGAGGGGCCGGCGGGACGGGGGAGTTTAAATCTTGATGAAGGGCGGTGTTTCCTGAGATGGGAGGAGCCAAGGTCTCTCTATGGTGCTGTCCTGAAAGACGGTAGGGGAAAAATGCTTGCCTCATGGCGTGTCTGAGGTCTCCACAAATATGAAGATATTTGCTTCATTAATGGAGGCTGGATGGTAGACAAAAAGCTCCTCAGCCCACCATATAATTTTTGTTTTCATTAGCAGATGTCTATCTCTCCTGGGCAGCCGAGTGGACAGTTTCTCATTGCCCGTTCAAGCATTACGTTGTTTAAACCCATCCACTGCTTATGTTATCAGACCAAATTGATTATGCTCTCCAATTACTAGAAGTCAGTTTTCCCATAAGTTAAGAAATATTTTAGGTTATCAGCATGATGGATAAGGTGAATGACAATAAGATCTATATGTAGGCAACTTAAGGATAAAAGCAATTCTGCTAAACTGAAGAAAAGGCGCATAAACCAAGGCCGAGTGGACAGTTATCATAAACCCAATAACATGACAAATATGAAAAATAAGTCTAAAGTTTATAAAATGTCATTTATAAAAGGTGTTTGGCACCTCTATGTTAGTCTATGTGATCAGGCACACAGACATTTTACAGGCATATTTGAAGAAGAGCTTTTACAGGCAGTAAAAAAAAAAAAAAAAAAGCACCAAAAAGGCATGTTCTGAGAAGAGCTTTTAAGCATACGTCAAGAAAAAACTTGGAGTATGAGTGTAAATGTATTCCAATGGGCAAAATTAATATTCTGGCCAGGAGAACGCATTTACATCCTATCGGATGTTTATCACAGTAAAATCCTGTCATATCTTCAAACTTACTTTGTTAATAATATGGTTTACCCCCCTTTTTGTTTCTTATATGCATGTTTTTTTCTTCCTTTTGAGTCAAAACTGATGGTTATCGCAACTATGGACTGTTTCTGGATAGCTCAATGGTTGCAAGTACCACCAGATTAAGATACGGGACTATACGGATATTCGTCGATTTTTTGATAATACTGTATACCTTTACCATTCTTGATAGCCTCAACAATGCAAAAATGTTTACTAAATTGTTACTTTATTTTGTAAAACTAACAAAAAAACGATCAAGACAGAATTCATTTAGGTTCATACACCATATGCGCATATATACTGCTTATTTCATGTGCATGAGGCCTAATGCAGTGACATAATGTGACAAATTTAGGAATAGCATTACTATGTTTAAGAGCATGGTTTATAAGTATTACCTTTTCAAATATGACTGGTTTGGAACAGACCCGAATTAATCCTTGGTGCACTAAAAAAGAATTTGATTAAAAAAAATCATATCAGTAACTTATCACAGACAGTTAATTGTGAAGAAAAGGTGAACTTCACTTTTCTGTACAGACTGTATACTGGGGGGATGGGAGGCAATTCTGGGAAGGAGAATTCTGATCTGCATGCATGTTATATTTTTAATACAAAATTACAGTAGTCAAACTTTAAGTGTTTTTATTATTTTTTTTTGCATTAAGCAACTGAACTGAAGTTTAAGCTAAAACGAATGAAAATTTCTTCTGGGGTCGGACTGCCCAAAATTGACTGTTAAAGCGTTTCCAAAAGGCAGAAGTTTTTATTTTTTATTTTTTTTTTTTAAACTTTTAATGCATTAAAAGGTAAAAAAAATAAAAAAATAAAAATAAACTTTCTGCATGCAGCTAGCCCCCCCCCTGCAGCTTCCCCCTTACAGTGATGCGCACAAAAGCAGAGGCTCCCCCAGCTTTCTCCCTCCTCATTGACTTCCACTGCTATCAATCACAGCCAGTGAGGAGGGGGCAGGGTCGAGGCCTGCTCGGTGTTCTTTATGGACAAACAGACCGGGGTTCAGGAGTGAGCATGCGCGTTGGGGGGGGGGGCAAAATTGCCCGCGGGGGACCCCAGAAGAAGAGGATCGGGGCTGCTCTGTGCAAAACCATTGCACCGAGCAGGTAAGTATAACATTTATAAAAAATTTAAATGTAAACCATTACAATAACTTTAAAATGAAAGGTGGCGCTTGGTGGTTTGAGTCAGACCCTGACTTCCTATAGGTTTCTGATACTCTGCCAGTGAGAACCTTTGCATATCCAGGTACCCTCCATGTATCGGATCCCCGTCGCACTCCACTTGAGTGCTTCCGACAGTACTAAGCTTCCTCCTTCAGATATCAGATTTTACAGCCAAATATTTAACCAAGATCCAGACGAGACTAGCTCAGTTACACAGCTTGAACATGGACCGTTTATTTTGAGATCTCACAAAAAAATACACACCAGAATGACAATACAAACTGTAACCAGAAACTCAATTAACATAAGCTAATCAACGAATCGTTTAGACAGCCTAGGTGTTCACAGCGGAGAACTGCATGCGCTCAAATAGCAGTGCTGGGAGAACTGCCTAGATATATATATATATATATATATATATATATATATATATATATATTAATATATTAATTATACCTGTCACCCAGCACCACAATTGACTAAAGACAAAAAAAAATCCTTTGACAGGAACAAATGATCCTAAAAACAAGAAAACAAAAAAAATTAAAAAAATACTAGGTATGAACTCCTAAGGGCAAGCCAAAAAAGTTCCTTTCATACAGCGCTCCCAGCCGCTGCAACTACTTGTGAAATAAATAGATTTTTTTACATCTGCTTGGGTCCAGGAGGTAGCGGAGGCTGAACAAACCTCCTCAGAGGAGTCAGCCAATTACAGGAAGACTTGAATTTTTTTGAATATAAGGCTTCCCCTGATTGATTGAGGTGGAGAGGCAGGTGGATGATGTCATGAACTCTACCTCAGCCAATCAGAAGAAGCCTTGGCAGCGCTCACCCTGGCTTGATTTTGTTCCAATAAACGGGATAGTAACTAACTAATCTACTTCTCCCTAATGTAGCAATTCAAGTTTGTAACTATGTTTAGCCCTCAAGGTGTCAAAATTTTCCATTCATATATCCACTGTTTCAACCCCGGAGATGGCATGCTTTAAATTCCCCCCTCGCCATCCTAATTTTATCTTCTCTATACCCTGGAATCCAAGTACACTTGAGTCTTTACCAAGATCTTTTTTTTTTTTTTTTTTTAAATGTACTGGGATACATATATGTATAATCAGCGCTAAAAGAAAATGATATTAGTCCAATATCAATCATGTGTAGTCTTTCCCTACACCCTGCAATTGAAATTTGATGTGTAACAGAATATAAGACAGTTCAAACGGGGAGTTGGTTCTAAACGTAGACTTCAAGGTAAAACCAGAAAGTGCACCTGTCACCAAAAATACAGGACGAGGCTATTGAATTTATGGTTTGATTGATTGCCTATTTACCCAGAAGAATCTGGCGAGTTTGCCCCCCAGGGGAAGTGTACAACTCGCGGTGGACTGTATTTTTGGTGACAGGTGCACTTTCTGCTTTTACCCTGAAGTCTACGTTTAGAACCAACTCACCATTTGAACTGTCTTATATTCTGCTACACATCAAATTTCAATTGCAGGGTGTAGAAAAGTCCATGATTGATATTGGACTAATATCATTTTTTTAGCACTTTTTTAGTATTATTGTTTTCAGTGATTGGATTGCGAATAATGTTTACTAACATTTGTGATATTTTATATGCAGCTGCTTCTGTATATCATTCTAAAGTATTTTATTATATTTTAAAGGTATGTTCATAGCTATTTATTCCTTCTGTGCCAATTTGTTAGAGGTCACAATTGGCACTGAGTTGGTGTCACTTGCAGGCTTTTCATACACACATACATATACATATATATACACATTTCACAATTCTGACAAAACGGTCAAAAAGACGATAGCATTCAATTAACAGCCATGAAAAAGAGAGGACAAAGCAACCCGAGTGGCTATTTGATCAAAGTACATAACATAAGGCCATCCAACATAGAGGGTGTTAGAGACGGAGGAGTCTACTTCGTGGTCATTAACCACTTCAATACCGCCGTATAGTCATATGGCGCCCACAAGGTGGATCTCCCATCCTGGGTGAGCGTCATATGACGTCCTCGCATTCCCGGCCGCCTGGGGGGCGTGGGCGCCCGCCGCATCGCTCGGGACCCGGTGCGAGTGCCCGGCGGCCGCGATGTCCGCCGGGCACCCGCGATTGCCCGTCAAAACAACGGGACCGTGGAGCTGTGTGTGTAAACACACAGCTCCACGTCCTGTCAGCGGAGAGGAGACCGATCATGTGATCCCAGTATGGAGGAACACATGATCGGTCTCCTCCCCTTGAGTCCCCTCCCCCCACAGTTAGAATCACTCTATATAGGGAACACATTAACCCCTGCAGCGCCCCCTAGTGTTAACCCCTTCCCTGCCAGTCACATTTACACAGTAATCATTGCAATTTTATAGCAACGATCGCTGTGTAAATGGTTCCAAAAATGTGTCAAAAGTGTCCGAAGTGTCTGCCGCAATGTCGCAGTCACGAAAAAAAAAAAAAAAAAAAAAAAAAAAAAAAAAAAAAAAAAAATCGCAGATCGCCGCCATTACTAGTAAAAAAAAAAAAAAAAAAATTCAATAAATCTATCCCTATTTCATAGACGCTATAACTTTTGCGCAAACCGATATACGCTTATTGCGATTTTTTTTACCAAAAATATGTAGAAGAATACGTATCGGCCTAAACTGAGGAAAAAAATGGGATATTTATTATAGCAAAAAATAGTGTTTTTTTTCAAAATTGTCGCTCTTCTTTTGTTTATAGCGCAAAAAATACAAGCCACAGAGGTGATCAAATACCACCAAAAGAAAGCTCTATTTGTGGGAAAAAAAGGACGTCAATTTTGTTTGGGTGTAACGTCGCACGACCGCGCAATTGTTATTTAAAGCGACGCAGTGCCGAATCGCAAAAAGTGCTCTGGTAAGGAAGGGTGAAAAATGGCCCGGTGCTGAAGCAGTTAAAACATATGAGCCATATCACCATTAGTTTGTCTCTAGCCCTGCTACCATACTTAGCAGTAGTAATGAGCAAACGCCACTGATTTGGGCAGAAAAACTAGAGCCCAGATGGCAGACAGATAAAGAAAAAACATGAAACATTAAAACCAAACAACAAAAATAAAGGAAAAGAAGAACAGCAGTCATATATCAAATATCTCGGATGATCAAGTCTATAACATTTCTGACAGCTAAACTCCTCCCACAGGGACGGGACCCATTGGTTGTGCGGGCCTCGTCTACATAATGAATCCAAGTGGCCCAAATTCCATATCATTTTATCATGTCTGTCCATACATGTCGCCATCAATTCCTCTGCAGCCCTAATATCGTTCACAAGACGAATCTATTACGATCGGCTTGGAACTTGACTGCTTTTCCAGTAGATGGGGATTAATCTCCTAGCTGCATTCAGGAGGTGAGGCAGTACCGACTTTCGATAAATGCTGAGAGGGATGGTGGGGGCATGAAGGAGGAAACCCATTGGAGAGTCAGGGAGGTTCATGTTCAAGATGAGGTTTATTTGGCTTCTAATGTCCTGCCAGTAAGGCTGTAACTTAGGGCAGTCCCACCAAATGTGCAAAAATGACCCCTATGCCCACAGTCCCGCCAGCAAGCATCTGAGGAGGTTGGGTATATTTTAGCAAGTTGGGTGGGGACCCTATACATCTAGTCATTACCTTGAACCCATTCTCCTGCATTTTCATGTCAACAGAAAAAGAACTAGAGTGAGTAAGGTGGTATAAACGGTCAAGTTGCAGCTCAGTAAACTCATGTTGCAGGTCTCTTTCCCATTCTCGAATGTATATTGGCTTCCCCTTGGGTCCCTGCCCTAGTGGCATCTCATAAAAAGACTGATATGGAGTGCGGGATTGGATTGGCAGACATGCACAGCTTTTCAAAAGGTGTGGAGGAGGTAGGGGAGCGTATGGCTTGAGGTAGACCACGTGTAAAATGTTGAAGCTGTCTATCTCTCCAATCGTTTAGTGGGGAATCTACCATATTGAGCTCCAAGTTCCTTCAATGGGATTAATCCCTGGTCTTGGAAGAACCTGCCTCATCTCACCTCGCCATCTGCCATCCAGGTAAGGAAGAAAGACAGGTGTTCCCCTGGGACAAACCAGGGGAAGCCTCCCAGGGGAGCCAAGGGGAAGAACCGAGGGGCAAGCTTTCCTGACCTGTTGAGGGCATTCCATTGCTGCAAAGCGTTAGCAGTAACTGGAGAAACAAATGGTAACTGGAGAAACAAATGGTGACAGACCTCTATGTGCCCGGGGTAACCATGGGGCATAAGATAAGTTGCGGCCAGCTAGAAATTTTTCTAAAGATACCCACACCTTAGTGGACACCCCATGGTGCCAGTCCAATATCTGCTGCAGCGCAAGCGCCTCACAATAATTTGCGTATATCAGGGACGCCCGGGTCTCCCAATCACTTAGGTCTCTGTAAGGTGCGAAGAGCCCATGCCAGATATATTTTAATAATGTACTGTTAAAGATCGAAAAGAAAGACCTGGGTAAAGAGATGGGCACCATTTGTAGATAGAACAGGATTCGAGGTAACACATTCATCTTTAACACAGTGACTCGGTCCATCCACAAGAAGGTCTCTCTGTCCCATCTGTAAGTCTTCTTTTATAGTGGAGAGTAGCGGGGCGTAAATACTGTTATAAAGCTGGGAACAGAGGGGGGGTAAGATAGACACCCAAATATTTCAGGCGAGTGTGGCACCAAGTAAAGGAGAAAGAGGATTGCAACCGTGTACACAAGCTCGATGGGATATTCAAGGATAGAATTTCGGATTTATTATAATTGATTTTGAGATTTGAGTGTAAGCTGAAGTTCTGTAGTTCATCCACGATGTTGGGGGGAGAGAGATCAAGGGGTCAGCCACATAAGACAGGACATCATCCGCATAAGCGGATAATTTATGTTCCCTTGGCCCAACGCCGAAGCCCTTGACATTTGGATTCGAGCAAATTCAATTCTTCTATCTTTTAGGGCCTGTTCTAACTAGAATGTGGTGCATTCTGTGGCGGTTTCCTGAACCACATTCCAATCACACTGCCCTTGCGATCTGCTGTGGGTGTCAGTGAGTGCAAATTTAACGACACCCCAAACACAGGTCACAAATGCACTGCGTTTGCCCGCATCAGATTGCATGTTACAAAAGTACTATATGATCCAGTTGCAATGCATCTCCAAAAGTAGTGCATGCACTACTTTTGGTGCCATGCGATTTCATCCCATTCAAAATGTACAGAACTGCATGAGAATCAGTTTCTGTGCGCTTCACATGCAGTTCCTAGTGTGAATGGCCCCTTGAGGTAGGCAAAGTTTGTATTTTTACACTAATGGGTTTTTTTCATAATATTTTTATAAGTTTTCTTCATGCGTGCCTTTTTATTGGGGCCTTGCTAGTTAATTTTTTTTTATTTTTTTTTACAAAAAGCACTGCATCCAGTGATCTTCAATCTCTACTATGTTGCTCGGGTAAGATCTCCACCTCTCAAAGGTTGTCTACCCCTAGGATGTTATTTAATTAGGTTTCTGATGCATAGCATTAAAAGGAGATGAGCTAGATTTTATTTTATTGAGGAAAGTGCAATTACACTCTTCCAAAGCAGCATCTAAAAAGGGAGGAAAATAGATTATGTAAATATACAAAAATAGAATAGCCGCCGCTATGTTGACTGAATAACGAAGAAATTCTCTGTTTTCCTGTTTATTCACAAACTGAAAGAACACAAGAGTTATCAGTTTCTATTACAAATGTTTTTCATACAGAAAAGAAAGTAAAAGGGTCGATAAGTATGAGAGACATATTTACCGACCCCCGCTCTCGATCCTGAAATTGGATCTGTGTGCTCACTGCTGCCGACAGCCAGCAAAGGGAACAAGGGGCACAACCTGCAGTGGCAAACAGCAGTAGCAGCAGGATGAGAGAGGGGGTTTACATTTTCAACAAAGAGCTTTGATCAGCACCTGTCAGCCTCTAATCAAAGCAATTTTTTTAAAATCAGCAGCATTTGGGGGAACAGTTCCACATTAGGTTCACGGTCACTAAAGCAACTATGAGCCTATAGCAGGATATAGGATGCAGCCAACGTAAGGCATAATGACCTCGCCAGCCGGAAGCAGTTCTGTGTCACTGTATGCTTTACGTTGGTGACAACAACAAGGTTAAGGCAGAGTAGAAGCCCACTTCATGAACTTGACATGGCCTAAAATGTTCCTAGGGTAAAGGTGATGAAGAGCAGGAACTTCGTTCTCTGTAAACACCTGTGTTGCTCTTCAAATTAACCCATGTCCCAGTGGAGTCCCATGAATCCTAGTCCTGGGCTGTACACTGCTCAGGTTGAGAATTATGCTGGCCATATACTATACGAAAAATCGTCCGACATTCTATAATTTAGACAGTTTGTTCGTTTTTCGGGCAGTTAATGGGCACAAAAAAAAAAAAAAAATCGATCAACGTTGGGACGTTTTTGAGCCGAAAAAAAAAACCGAAGGACAAGTTTGGAAATTTTCTGCCGAACGATAAATTGAAAGATTAATGTGTTTCCCATCCGAACTGTCTGCACTAGGTATATGTAAAAAAAAAAAAAATAATGCATTAATTTATGTCCACTGAATGATTTATCGGTCATTACATGATGGCACTATCGTTTGCGCTCACAGCCGAATGTTCCTTTTTCGAAAATAGGTTCGGACAATCTTTCGTATAGTGTATGACCAGCATAAGCCTCTTGCACCTTCTAGTGCTATCCCCCACCCTCATACTCTCAGATGCCGAGCAGTGGACAGGTATATAAAAAAAAAAAAAAAATAAAAAAAAAAAAACACACACAGCTTTAGGCAGTTCCAGGTTACTTTATGATTAAAAGCAATAAACAAAAACTCACCCACAGTACTGATCAGGCTCCAGAGCACTGGTCCCTTCCCTGCCAGAGACAAGAACACCTTAATGATTGCCTTCCAGCAAGAGAACTGCATTTTTGGGCTATATTGTGGAAATGTGTCAATCTGGACAACCAGGAGACGCTCAAGAACAGGTGTGTATACTTCAGGTATCTGAAGAAGAAAACAACTATATTAGCAATAATGATTTTCACTGCAATAAAAATATACTACACATAAAAAAGCAACTGCAGCTGGAATCCACAAAAAAATTATTTTGAATCAGCATTGGGTTCTACTAAAAGTTTAACCTGAAAAGACATTTTAAAATGTTTGATTTTAATCAGACGCTGTAATAGGATTGAAGGCAGGAACTCCAGACAAGCAAAATTAAATAAATACACCAATTCTTTGGATAAATCATGGCCATGGCTTTATTGGTTTAATAACATCAATGTCAGTAAACACTTAAAAATGAATTATTACATTTTTAATAAATGTAACAAATACTTTCATACTGGGCACTTTCACCCAGTATTTTTGCCCAGGCCAATTTTCAGCTTTCAGTGCTGTCGCACTTTGAATGACAATTGTGCGGTCATGCAACACTGTACCCAAATTATTTTTTTAGAATTTCCTTCACACAAATAGAGCTTTATTTTGGTGTATTTAATCACCGCTGGGATTTTTATTTTTTGCTAAATAAAAAACGAAAGACCAAAATTTTTTTTTTCTTGTAAAATATATATTTTTTAAATAAAGTAATTTTTCTCCTACACTGATGAGGCTGCACAAGAATCCTCTGGTGACTGACAAAATCCTTTATCCGGAGCCCCCTTTTATAGGGGTACCCAAGATGTCTGAAACCTTCCTTCTTGTGACTAAACTGGCCAATCTACTAATAGCCCCCCAAAAATCTAGAATGTTCCTAAACAGCTGACTTTGCTTGGCCAATGAAAAAACCCCTCCTATTAACTTTAATATCCTAGGGGAGTTAGAAACCTCCCCCTGCCTTAATTCCATGAGGAAAGGGGGGGGCCTCGAAACTGGCTTTCCCCCCTTTCTTTTCACATTCCTCCAGTTCATAGGACGTTCATATAAGAACCTGTACAGATTTTTTCCCCTGACCTTTCTACAGGGAATATAATGCATTTTCATGCATGTTCTGACATATAAAAGTTATTTTTATACAAGTATTAAATCCTTTTCCCTGTGTGTTAATGGAGTAGTAATGGATTAAAACAGTTGTCAGTGTTTGTTTTTTTACTATCTGTGTCTCATTGAGCAGAACTCCCTTTATTTTCTTGTCCTGTAGATGCAACAGGAAGTGAGAGGATGTGCTCCAATTTGAGAGAAATTCTTTCTTAAACAGTTGTCATTGGAACATTTATGCCTCTATCTTTTTTTATTATTATTATTTAACTCCCTAGTGGACAAAGTTCATATAGGTCTTGTTCTCATCGATGGCTGCGTTGTCCCCTAAACACACCTCCATAGATCCACCCCCTTTTGAAGCCCATATTATGGGAGTTCCTGTGAGGGAGGTACAGGCAGCGCACAGACTTGTCCCCTCAAAGCTGAGTGATTTGTCACCATCATGATCAATGCTGCTTGTTTACTCATAATAGAAAAAGATCATTCAGTATAAAGTATCTGCATGTGTACAAATAGCTGCAGTTACATTACACAGAGCCACATCTTTGAATGATCTTTTACTATTATGAATGAGCAAGCAGCACTGCGGCTCTCTGTGTGTCTATCAGGGCTTCTTGTACACATACACAGTCCAGTACAGTCAATGGATCATAGAGTGCTGTAGAGCTGCCATAGGCAACTTCTCCTCTGACAACCATGTTCGCTGAATCGAGAGGCTCTCCAAAACACTTTCCCAGCATGGAATCCATAATAAACACCTTCTAATTAAGCAGAAATAAGGATTTCCCAATATCCAGCATCTTTCTAAAGCCGACCTCATCTTGGGAGTCGGAAGCATTGGCAGAACCAAGGACTCCTGACATCTTTCCCATAGCATCAGGATATTGACCTGAAGCCAACTGGCTGCCATCATCCCCAATACCTTTGTGCTTGCTCGAATCCAGGGATTTACCAAATGCCCTCAGGGACTCAAGAAGGGGTTCAAGGACACAGGCACTTCTGCTGGGGGGGGGGGGGGAGGCCACACAAACATATTTTATTTTATTTTATTTTAATTATATATATATATATATATATATATATATATATATATATATATATATATATATATATATATATATATATATATATATATATATATATACATACACACATATACACACACACACACACACACACACACACACACACACACACACACACACACACCACATTATCTCACAAAAGTGAGTACAACCTTAAGTGAAAATGTCCAAATTGGGCCCAACGTGTCCATATTTTGTGTGGCCACCATTTCTTTCCAGCACTGCCTTAACCCTCTTGGGAATGGAGTTCAGCAGAGCTTCACATGTTGCCATTGGAATCCTCTTCTGCTCCTCCATGACGACATCATGGAGCTGGTGGATGTTGGAGACCTTGCACCCCTCCACCTTGTGTTTGATGATGCCCCACAAATGCTCAATAGGGTTTAGGTCTGGAGACATGCTTGGCCAGTCCATCACCTTTACCCTGAGCTTCTTTAGCAAGGCAGTGGATGTCTGGGAGGTGTGTTTGGGGTCGTTATATTGGAATACTGCCCTGCGGCCCAGTCTCCGATGGTGGGGGGGGGGGGGGGGATCATGCTCTGCTTTAGTATGTCACAGTAGATGTTGGCATTCATGGTTCCCTCAATGAACTGTAGCTCCCCAGTGCCAGCAGCACTCATGCAGCCCCAGACTATGACACTCCCACCACCATGCTTGACTGTAGGACACACTTGTCTTTGTACTCCTCACCTGGTTGTCACCACACACGCTTGACACCATCTGAACCAAATAATTTCATCTTGGTCTCATCAGACCACAGGACATGGTTCCAGTAATCCATGTCCTTAGTCTGCTTATCTTCGGCAAACTGTTTGCGGGCTTTCTTGTGCATCATCTTTTGAAGAGGCTTCCTTCTGGGACAACAGCCATGCAGACCTATTTGATGCAGTGGTGTATGGTCTGAGCACTGACAGGCTGACCCCTCACCCATTCAACCTCTGCAGCAATGCTGGCAGCACTTATACGTCCATTTCCCGAAGACAACTTCTGGCTATGACGTTGAGCACCTGCACTCTACTTCTTTGGTCAACCATGGTGAGGCCTGTTCTGAGTGGAACCTGCCTGGTTAAACCGCTGTATTGTCTTGGCCACCGTGCTGCAGCTCAGTTTCATGATCTTGGCAATCTTCTTATAGCCTAGGCCAGTAATGGTGAACCTTGGCACCCCAGATGTTTTGGAATTACATTTCCCATGATACTTAAGCACTCTGCAGTGTAGTTGAGCATCATGGGAAATGTAGTTCCAAAACATCTGGTGTGCCAAGGTTCGCCATCACTGGCCTAGGCTATCTTTATGTAGAGCAACTATTCTTTTTTTTTTTTAGATCCTCAGAGTTCTTTGCCATGAGGTGCAATGTTGAACTTCCCAGTGAGGAGAGCGAGAGAGAGAGAGAGACTGGCTAATTGGGCCCAATTTGGACATTTTCACTTAGGGGTGTTGTTGCCAGCAGTTTAGACATTAATGGCTGTGTTGAGTTTTTTGAGGGGACAGAAAATTTACACTGTTATACAAGCTATACACGCACTACTTTGCATTGTAGCAAAGTGTAATTTCCTCAGTGTTGTCACATGAAAAGATATAATAAAATATTAACAAAAATGTGAGAGGTGTACTCCTTTTTGTGAGATACTGTATATACATAAACATAAATATTTCTGCTGTGAAAGCAGTACCTTCCTTTTGCCGTGTTTAGTACTAAGTCTAAGTACTCCAGATAGTGTGTCGGAATCGAGGCCAGCTTTAGAAGGTTTAGTTGAACCTCTCCAGAACCTTTACTGTCTGTTGGACATTTGGGGGTTGATTTACTAAAACAGGAGAGTGCAAAATCTGGTGCAGCTGTACAGGGTAGCCAATCAGCTTCTAACTTCAGCTTGTTCAATTAAGCTTTGACAAAAAAAAATTGAAGTGATTGGTTTCTATGCAGAGATGCGCCAGATTTTGCAATCACCATGCTTAGTGAATTAACCACTTGATGTCAGTTGCTGAGCCGATTGCTCCCTTAGAAGATGGTCACCTAGGTACCCCCACAATGGGAATAACCTAGATTCTAACAAACCCAGAACCAGAGCCAATACCTTGAACACTTTTGGGGCCAGCTGTAAGTACACTAAATGCCACTATAAAAATCCAAGTTACACCTACCGGTAACTTATTTTCCCAGGAGTCTTTCAGGACAGCATCTTGAGAAACGCTTCTTCTCTTTTTCCAGAAAACACTGCATCATATGGTCATTAAATAGCCGCTTCCTGCCAGACCCTGCAGTTGTGAAGAGCAGTGTTTCTAAACTTTTTTTTATTTAAGGCACCCTTGAAAATGATGCACTATTTGGAGACACCCCATTATAAAATATGTAAAACTTTTGGTTTTTGTTTTTTATAATGCAGAAACATTTACACACAAAGACACCCAACATTAGAGGTTATTTATTCTTCCACAGCAAACACCTTTGCAACCTGGTACCGACTCGTAAGCCAATGTTTCTCTTCTCCCTCAGTTTCTCTCCCTTACTCAGCTAATGTGACCCCAACGCTGATGGAGAGGGGCAGGGGAGGGCTGTGAAGGCACCCAATGCCCTCCATAACAACTGATTACATCATTGGGTGTTAGGACACCAGCAGCTAGAAGATTGTTATGGTGCACAATGAAAACCTGTGGCTTTGTGTAACTTAAAGGCAGGCCTGATCCAGTATTTTGCCAAAGCACCCTGATTGGAAAAGACTGGTCAGAGTACCTCTGACATGCTAGAAAGAAACCAAAAAACAACAAGGAAACACATATCCACAAACATAACAACCCAATAACAAAATAAGGTGGGCAGTCACTGCTGTCAGACTCCTGGAAAATACATTACCGGTAAGTGTAACTTGGATTTTGCTAAAAGCATCTTTCAGGACAGAAACTTAAAAGTACTTACTATCTAGGGTGGGGCAACGGCCTGCAGGACCTTTCAACCAAATCCTCGATCTTGTCCAACATCATGTCCAGCCTATAATGTTTGATGGTTAAGTTAAGTTTTGCTACATCTAAGTTGCTGCCCTACAAATTTGTCCTGGACTGGCAGCAGCTTTTTTAGGCCCAGGTCACAGCCAATGCTCTGAGTGTACAGAGATCCCCATTGGATCCTCCATACCTTGGCTTTCATAGGCCTGCATAAAAGGCCAGTCTAAGACACCTAGAAACAGCATGTCTGGGAGCCCTGCAACCTTTCTTGGCTCCCGAAAACAAAAAAAAGTAGGATTAGTCTTTCTAAATTTTTTGGTAGACTACAAATATTGCATAACACACCTTCTCACATGTATGGTGTGAAAGACCTCTTCCTGCTTGCAGGACAGGTCTGAACACGGTAGGCCATAGCTTTCGAAAAAAGCCTAGATCTCTTTTGAAAACCAACCGATCTGAAAAAAACTAACTAAAAAACTAGCAAAAAAAGAGCTCCCTAATTTTAAAGAGCCTATAAATCACTAAGCGTATGGGCTAAAGGCACCACCACTAAGAACACAGTCTTTAGGGTTAAGGATATTAAAGAGGTCAACTCCAGTGGTTCAAAAGGCCCTTCCATCTTTACTTGTAGCTCCACTCCCAGATCCCACCTCGGGAAAGACAGACAAGACTGGCCTTGCCCTGAAAATATTGGCACCCCTGCATTTCTGTCAGATAATGCACCACTTCTCTCAAAAAAAAAAAAAAAAAAAAAAAAATTGTTTCAATTACAAATGTTTAGGCAGTCTCATGTTTATTTCTTTTGTTTGTTTTGGTAGGACACAAAAAAGTGGAGAAACAAAAAGGCAAATCTGACACATTCCACACAAAACTTTAAAAATAGACTCAAAACGATTGTTACCTTCTAAAAATTGTAAGAAAAGATTGCATTCCAAATCTGTGATGCTCCTGTAATTTGTAAATAAACTCACCTGTATCAATAAACAGGTGCCATATAGAAATCACAACAGCAACCATTTAAAAGGGTGGAAAATGTACTTAACCTTTCTGTTGTGTGTCTCTATGTGCCACACAGAGCATGGAGAAGAGAAAGAGCAGAAAAGAATCGTCTGAGGATTTGAAAACAAAAATTGTGGAAAAGCATGGACAATCTCAAGGTTACAAGTCCATCTCCAGAGATCTTAATGTTCCTGTGTTCACTGTGCGCAACACTGTCAAGAAATGACAGCCCATGGCACTGTAGCTAATCTCCCTGGACATGGACGAAAGAGAAAAACTGATCAAAAGATTGCAACAAAGGATTGTTCGAATGATGGATAAAAAAAACCTTGATCAATTTCCAGACAAATTCAAGCTGACCTTCAGGCACAGGGTACAACTGCGTTAGCTCACACTATACGTCACCATCTGAATGAAAAGGGACGCTATGGTAGGAGACCCAGGGAGGATCCCACTGCTGACACAAAAACATAAAAGAGCCAGATTGGAGTTTGCCAACAAAACTTACCTGAGGAAGCCAAAATTATTTTAATTTTGGGAGGAATGTGCTATGGACAGATGATACAAAATTACAGCTTTTGATGAAGCCCATCAGTCTACTGTTTTCAGAAGAAGAAATTAGGCCTTTAAATAGGAGAAAATAAGGTCCCTTTGCTGCTTCAGGCACTGGATGTCTTGACCCTGTGTATGGCATCATGAAATCTGAAGACTACCAAAGAATACTGGGGTGCAATGTAGGGCCCTGTGTCAGAAAATTGGGTCTCTGTCAGAGCTCATGGGTCTCATGGGCACACATCAAAAAAGCACCCAAAAATGGTTTAAGACAAAGCGCTGAAGAGTACTGAACTGGCCAGCAATGAGTCCAAATCTAAATCTGGACTCTAAATCCCATAAACTAGAGAAGTGCAAGAAGCTAAATGATGGATACAGGAAGCGATTGATTGCAGTTATTTTTTTTACAAGGGGTGTGCTACCAAATATTAAATTGAGGGTGCCAATAATTTTGTCCAGTCAATTTTTGGAGTTTTGCGTAGAATGTGTCAGATTTGGCTTTTTGTTTCTCCACTTTGTGTCACACCATGACTGTAGCCCTAAAAAATAATAATAAAAAAAAAAAAATAATAAAAAAAAAAAAAAAAACACGCTTAGAGCTGCTGTATAGACTTTCAAGGTGCTCACTGCCATCTTATCTTATAACCCATCATGCATTTTTTCCAAATTTTTATGTAAATTGTCCTAGTAACCTTTTCCTATTAACCACCTGAGATCCAGGCCAATTCTGACATTTTTCTCCTACATGTAAAATTCCAAAATTTTTTGCTAGAAAATTACATAGAACCCCCAAACATTATATATGTTTTTTTTTAGCAAAGACCCTAAAGAATACAATGGCGGTCGTTGCAACTTTTTATCTCGCACGGTATTTGCGCAGCAATTTTTCGAACGCGTTTTCTTCAGTTTCCTGCTTTTTAAAAAAAAAAAAAAAAAAAAAAAAACGGTAAAGTTAGCCCAATTGTTTTTGCATAATGTGAAAGATGAAGATACGCCGAGTAAATAGATACCCAACATGTCATGCTTCAAAATTGCATGCGCTTGTGGAATGGCGCCAAACTTTGGTATTTAAAAATCCCCATAGTCAACGCTTTAACATTTTTTACTGGTTACATATTTTGAGTTACAGAGGAGGTCTAGGGCTAGAATTATTGCTCTCGCTCTAACGTTCGCCGCGATACCTCACATGTGTGGTTTGAATACCGTTTTCATATGTGGGCGGGACTTACGTATGCGTTCGCTTCTGCGTACGAGCTCGCGGGGACAGGGCGCTTTAAATTTTTTTTTTTTCTTTTTATTGTTCATTTTACTTTATTTTTTTAGTTCAACACCTTTAAAAAAAAAAAAAAATAAATAAATATATTTGATTACTTTTATTCCTATTACAAGGAATGTAAACATCCCTTGTAATAGGAATATGACACGATCGGACCTATTTACAGTGAGATATGGGGTCAATAAGACCCCACATCTCACCTCTAGGCTGGGAAGCCTAAAATAAAAAAAACGATCACCGCTTCCCAGCCGCGGTGCCGCCGTTTTTTGAATGCAGAGGCCGGGCGTGACGTCATAACATCGCGCCCGGCCTCCGAACGATAGAGACTCCGGCGACCATCTGGTCCGCCGGAAATCTTTAGGATCATCATCCGGGGGCCGGCGGATCCTGTGTCCAACTCACCGATGGAAGCGGTGAGTCGGTAGAAGCACTGGAGGGCGGCGGGAGGGGGGGGCGTCCCCTCCCGCCGCCCGTAAGAACGATCAAGCAGCGGAACAGCCGCTATGATCGTTCTTATGGTGCAGGGAATCGCCGGCTGAAAACGGCAATATCTGAATGATGTCTGTAGCTACAGGCATCATTCAGATATACCCCTGAGAACAAAAAGACGTCATATGACGTATACTGGGTCTCAGGTGGTTAAACATAAGAGTGACCACAAGGCGATCCTTCAGAAACTATTCTTCAGAAACCAAGCTGCTAGATTGAATTTGTCCACCTGAGGATGGGAAACCAGGCCCCGAGACAGAGGATTTCTCCTGCAAGGCAACTTCCAAGGGGGATGCACTAATAATTTAGGCAAAATGTAAAGCCAAGCCCTTCTGGCTCAATAATAAGCAATCAAAATCAGTGAGGTACTTTCCCCCTGAAATATTAGTACTGTTGGAATTAGAGTGGTGGGGGGTAAGCATGACTGCCAAGTCTGAGTCAAAGCACCCACTCCCAGTACTCCATCCTGCCTACCTAAAAAGAGAACAAACTGGCACCTTACCGAGGTGCTGGTGATGGGATTTTTATCTGGGTGTTTTTTGTATTACCATTTTATATTTTTTGTATAATAAAGTTCCCTTATCTATAAGCTGCATGGTCTCTAGTAATTACTGCAGGTAAGGCTCTCTTTTCACCTTTTTCTTTTGCATGCTTGGTTGATTACCAGGATCACACCTTATTGAGGTGATTCAGCCATTTGAGGGACGCTGTGTTTGCCCTCATACAGAGACTTCCCAGCCCATACACCCCAGTGATCTACTGGCTATCCCCCTGGGTTTTCTTTCCCTATTTTATTGCAAAAGAGACATATTCTGTTTCTTCTGTAACAAAATGCCCTCACTCGCTTGCTCGCCATCTTTTTCTGGCGCTGTAAACTGACCTGCACATGCCTCCTATTCAGGAGTGACATCATCCCCTGCCAGCCATGGTCCCTAGTAATTACTGCAGGTGAGGCTCTCTTTTCAGCTTTTTCTTTTGCAATAAAATCCTGCCTGCTCGCTGTATTTTACAGTGGAACTTCAAGCGGTTCTGCACACATTTCATTTAGTAAATCTCTTTGCCCTCCAAATCAGGCAAAGAGTACTAAATGAAATGTGTTTTTTTTTTTTTTTTTTAATCGCCGACTTCCTGTCCTCTGTCTCTGCGGCGGTGGGCGGGGTCTGTGTGGGGATCCTTGTCACGCCGCACTGTCTCCTGGGATCTGGTGTCATTGATCCCAGGAGTCTGTGCGGGCATCTTCCGAAATCTCGCGAGATGTCGGCCACATCTTCCGAAAGCTCGCGAGATGTCGGCCACATCTTCCGAAATCTCGCGAGATGTCGGCCACATCTTCCGAAATCTCGCGAGATGTCGGCAGATGTGCCGACATCTCGCGAGATTTCGGAGAACGTGAGCTGCACTTCGCCGTTACTGCGCACGTGCGAGATCGGCGCAGTAACGACGGTGCATGCTGGGCCATCTGGAGTGCCTGTGTGGGTTCAAATGCCCACAGGCAAGATGGCCCCCAGCATTAAAACATTTCTAGAAATAATAAATCTATTTGAAAGAAGCTGCTGCCGGTTTACATCCAAGGACACGTGAGTACCTAAACTGCATTGCATAAGCCATTGCATTGCAATAAAAAAAAAAAGATAAAAGACAGTGCAGAACCGCTTTCAGTGTTTATCATGTTTATATATTTATTTTTTACACACACTTAGAACTGGTAACAAACCACTTACCCTTTTCTATGGAATTGCTCCCCCCCTAGCTGGACCAGCAAAATGTTGCTCTTTTGCTTGCGAATGAAATTCTTCAGGCTTTTGGGCCAGTGAGGGAGTGATTATATTAGTGCAAGTAGTTCCCTTACATGGGTTACATTGCTGCTGTCAATGTGTTGCCAGTGGCAGAATCACACTTTTGATGCCTTCCTTTGATGCCTTCCTTAACTACTTCCAGACTACCCACCGCACATATACTGCGGCAGGGCGGCCCGGCTGCACGAAACAACGTACCTGTACGTTGTTTCCTTCTCTGGGTCATGCACGCGCACCCCCGAAGACCGGCTACCGCTGTGATTGGATATGGGACCCGCCGATCGTTCGTAGGAGAGACAGAACGGCGGTCTACCTATGTAAACAAGGCAGACCACTGTTCTGTCACAGAGGGACCGAGAGAGATCTGCGATTCCTGCTAATCGGGAACACAGATGTCTTTCTTCCTCCAGTCAGTCCATCCCCCACACAGTAAGAAAGCACACCCAGGGAACACAATCGTTGATCACTGTCATTACTAGTAAAAATAAAAACAAACAATAAAAATGCCATAAAAATATCCCATAATTTGTAGACGCAATAACTTTTGCTCAAACTGATCAATCTACGCTAATTGTGATTTTTTTTAATCAAAAATATGTAGCAGAATACATATTGGCCTAAATTGATGAAGAAATTAGATTTACATATTTTTATTGGATATGTTTTATAGTACAAAGTAAAAAATAAATTTTTTCAAACTTGACGCTCTTTTTTTTGTGAAGTGCTAGTTCACACCAGACGCGGTTTAGTTCAGTTCCGTGGGCTTTTATTATGCACTAAAAATACATGCACAGCGTTTTCCATGTATTCCAATAGCTCTAGTTCACACCATGCAGTCAGATTCCGGTCAGTTTCCGGTCCGGAAACTGACTGCATGGTGTGAACTAGAGCCATTGGAATACATGGAAAACACTGTGCATGCATTTTGTGCAGAAAAAAAGAATGTGAAACTGTACGAACTGCATCTGGTGTGAACTGACCCTTATAGCACAAAAAATAAAACTGCAGAGGTGAACAAAATACCACCAAAAGAAAGCTCCATTTGTGGGGAAAAAAAGGAAATCAATTTTGTTTGGGTACATGCTGCAATTGTCAGTTAAAAGTACCGCATCGCAACAAAAAAATAGCCTGGTTGTTAAGGGGTTAAAACCTACCTGAAGTGGTTAAAAGGCAGAGGAAACATTTTTTCTGCACTACAAAAAAAAGAAACACTAGAATCTGCTCCAAATGTGGAAAGATGAGGATAAAATTTTCACTCTTCTTAGTTTAAGGCACTTAAAAAAGTAGAAGGAAATCGGTACATGCAAGGAGAGAATTCTAGTATTTCTAAGTCTGAGTTTCTCAACCTTTTTTCAATCAAGGCACCCTTTAAAATGGACAGTCTCAAGGCACCCCATTCCAAAATAATACTGTAATAGCTTTACACAATGCAGCAACATCCACACATAGGACACCTAGAATTAGAGGCAATTAATTCTTCCAAAGCAAATACACTTTTGTACACTGGTACTGACTAGTATTCCAATGTTCCTCTTCCCCCTCAATTTCGCTCCATCAGTCAGCTAATGTTACCCCAGTGCTGAAGGAGAGGGGCACATGAGGGTCAAACAAGGATGTCGTGGAGACAACAGACATCCTCTTTATTAACGGATGTCATTGGTTGTTGTGTCTAGAAAGTTGTAATGGTGCATAGTGAAAACCCGTGGCTTTGTGTAACTAAACAGGCAGGCTTGATTCCCCTGCTGGCTTGTATACAATTTTGATACATTTTTAAGCATTTTGCCAAGGCACTCCTGAAGAAACCTCAAGGCACCCTGGTTGAAAAAGGCTGTTCCAAGTCATTGTCTCAAAGATACACTTATCTAAATCGTGGTCACTGTGGTGAAAGGTTTACATGAAGAGCAGGACAGCTGATCAGAATGTTTGCTCTAGCACTAGTGAATATGATAAAAACAGATTACAGGTTACTTACAGCATCCATGTGAAGTAAGACACTTGCAATTGACTGAAGAAAATTTGGCAATTGGTATACATTGTCCTCTTCTGTGTCAGCCTCTGTGAGATACATTTGCTTGCAACGTTGAATAAGTTCAATGTACATAAAATCCACATCCTTCGCATTCACTGCTTTACATGGCTTTAAAAAAAAAGGCAAAAAATTTTTATATTTTATTGGGGAGACAAACTAGGGTCATTTTTGGATAACAAACTTAACCCCAAGACCCAATTTCAAGCTATATCCAGACTTAAACTTAGGGATGACACCACCATTACTATGCGAATATATATCAGAAATCACTTGCTAATATACAGTAATATATAGACAATTTTTTCTTTTGGAATCTAAACCTACAACACACAAAAAGACTATATGGAACAAGCATTTATTTACAAGAGATGAAATACAAAAAAGATAATTACGACTCTTAAAATAAATCTCCTGGCCTGGATGGGTTCTAGAATATAATAAGCCATTTTCAGACCTATTGGCTCCTCGTTTAGTCTCTTTCTTTAATCATTTGCAAGATAGCAAGCATCTCAAACAAGAATATACTGAAGCTTTTATTGGTAAGATACCCCATGCTTAGTAAAGACTCCACAGGTCAAACAGGCTTTATTTGATACTGCCAAGCCCACTAAACCCAATTCAGACAATACTGACTCTAGTAAAAGCAGTTCATTCCAGCTGGGAGGATTCCCCAACCCATAAAGAAACTATGTTCCCATCATTGGACTTACATAAGACCTATGATAGTCTGTCATGGGATTATCTATTATACTTTCTGGAGACTTTAACCACTTGCCGACCGCCCCATGTAGATATACGTCGGCAGAATGGCACGTACAGGCAGAACCACGTACCTGTACGTGCCATTCTTCAGGCGGTTGGGGGGTCCGATCGGACCCCCCTCCGCCGGCGGGGACGGTCGGCATCGCTTCAGGAGCGATCCGGGACGAGGGGACGGCCAGTGGTTTCTGGCCACCCCCTCGCGATCGCTCCTGGCGAATGAAAAGCTTCCCCTTCCTGTCTATTGTATAGACAGGAAGGCGGAAGTGATGTCACGCTCGGTGCGCCGGTCTATGTGACCGGAACGCCGAGCAGAGAAGATGTAAAGGTTAGTGCACAAACAGTACACTGACACCAGTACACATAGGCACACAATCCACCCCCCTGTCACCCCCAGATCACCCCCCAGATCACCCCCTCCCCCCCCAGTCACAGTGTCACTAATTGCAGTGATCATTTATTTACTGATCACTGCATTTAGTGTCAGTGTGACTGTAATAACTGTCAGGGCAGTTAGTTTTAGGTCCTAGGTAGCCCCCTACCCCCCCCTAATAAAGGTTTAACCCCCTGATTGCCCCTAGTTAACCCCTTCACCCCCTTTTGCCAGTGTCACTAAGCGATCGTTTTTCTGATCGCTGCATTGTGTCGCTAGGTAACCATTTTTTTTTTATTTTAACCGCCATGTTTTATATAGGTTCATAAATAGTTTTATAGGTCAGGTACCCCCATATTACAACCTAAATAAAGGTTTTAACCCCCTGATTGCCCCTAGAGTTAACCCTTTCACCAGTAATCACCGTATAACTGTCACTGGTGACGCTGGTTAGCCAGTTAGTTATTTCGTTATTTAGGTTCCCCGTCAGGTTTTTATATAGCGTCAGGTACCCCCATATATTACCTAATAAAGGTTTAACCCCCTGATTGCCCCTAGTTAACCCTTTCACCCCCTTTTGCCAGTGTCACTAAGCGATCGTTTTTCTGATCGCTGCATTAGTGTCGCTAGGTAACCAGTTTTTTTTTAGGTTAACCGCCATGTTTATATAGGTTCATAAATAGGTTTATAGGTCAGGTACCCCCATATTACAACCTAAATAAAGGTTTTAACCCCCTGATTGCCCCTAGAGTTAACCCTTTCACCAGTGATCACCGTATAAAATGTCACTGGTGACGCTGGTTAGCCAGTTAGTTATTTCGTTATTTAGGTTCCCCGTCAGGTTTTTATATAGCGTCAGGTACCCCCATATATTACCTAATAAAGGTTTAACCCCCTGATTGCCCCTAGTTAACCCTTTCACCCCCTTTTGCCAGTGTCACTAAGCGATCGTTTTTCTGATCGCTGCATTAGTGTCGCTAGGTAACCAGTTTTTTTTTGTATTACTGTTACGGGTGACGCTGGTTAGTTAGCTTGTTTTTTATACTGTCAGGGCACCCGCCATTTATTACCCAATAACGGTTTAACCCCCTGATCGCCCGGCGGGTGATATCAATTAGGTTTTAGGGTCAAATAAGGTCTGCGTCGCCCCAGGTTAGTGCCAGTACCGCAAACACCCACGCGCAAAGCATACACCTCCCTTAGTGGTATAGTATCTGAACAGATCAATATCTGATCTGATCAGATCTATACTAGCGTCCCAGCAGTTTAGGGTTCCAAAAAAAACCGCATTGTTAGCGGGATCAGCCCAGATGCCTGCTAGCACCTGCGTTTTCCCCCTCCGCCCAGCCCACCCAAGTGCAGTATCGATCGATCACTGTCACTTACAAAACACTAAGCACACATAACTGCAGCGTTCGCAGAGTCAGGCCTGATCCCTGCGATCGCTAACATTTTTTTTGTGGTAGCGTTTTGATTCAGTCGCTAACAGTCAGGAGCTTTTTTACCTGTGAATCTCAAAAAAATAAAAAAAACAAAAATAGTTGTCGTTTTATTGTTCTCTCTCTCTCTCTATTGTTGCTCTTTTTTTACTCCATTCTATTCTGCAATGTTTTATTATGTTTTATCATGTTTTATCATGCTTGCTTTTCAGGTATGTAATTTTGTTTACTGTGTTTTAGTGTTAAGCATTTTTTTGTTTTCAGGTGCGCCATTCAGTTGCAGCGCGGATTTATTTATCTTGACAGCAACAGCGTTTGCTCCCACGATACATAAAGCCGCGACTCCAACGCTGTAGGAGGTGATTTCACCACCACAGTTAAAAAAAAAGAGCATATGTGCCGAAGCATGGGGGCAGCAGGGGGGGCGGAGGAGCGATTGGCTCCTAATGCCACGTACATACGGTCGAAATTCCGACCGTGTGTACACGGCATAACTTTTGCGGGAGGATGCCCCCATGCATCGGCATATATAAATGGTGCATGTATGCCCATCATTAGAAGTGGGTGGATGAAGGGAGGTATTCTAATGGTGGGCATACCCACCAATCAATCTCTTTTTTTCGTTCAGCCAAGAGGCTGCATGAAAAAAAAAAAGATTACAATATATGTCCAGTATGTTGCTGGACTTTGAATGGTTATACCAGAATGATGCCTGCAGGTTTAGGTATCATCTTGGTATCATTCTTTTCAGCCAGTGATCGGCTTTCATGTAAAAGCAATTCTAGCGGGTAATTAGCCTCTAGACTGCTTTTACAAGCAGTGGGAGGGAATGTCCCCCCTCCCGGATATAAACCGCGCCATTGGGAAATTGGGAAAGCATTTTATCACACCAATCTTGGTGTGGTCAGATGCTTTGAGGGCAGAGGAAAGATCTAGGGTCTAATAGACCCCAATTTTTTCAAAAAAAGAGTACCTGTCACTGCCTATTGCTATCATAGGGGATATTTACATTCCCTGAGATAACAATAAAAATCATAACAAAGAAAAAAAATGGAAGGAACAGTTTAAAAATAGAATAAAAAAGCTAAATAAATAAAAAAAAAACTAAAAAAAAAAAAAAAAAAAAACCCCTGCCCCCCCTTCTCTTGCGCAAAGGCGTACACAAGCGTTGGTCTGGCGTCATATGTAAACAGCAATTGCCGCATGCATGTGAGGTATCACCGCGAAGGTCAGATCGAGGGCAGTAATTTTAGCAGTAGACCTCCTCCGTGAATCTAATGTGGTATCATGTAAAGGCTTTTAAAGGCTTTTAAAAATGTATGTAGTTTGTCGCCACTGCGTGTTTGTGCGCAATTTTAAAGCATGTCGTGTTTGGTATCCATGTACTCGGCCTAAGATCATATTTTTTATTTCATCAAAAATTTGAGCAATATAGTGCGTTTTAGTGCATTAAAATAAAAAAAAGTGTATTTTTTCCACAAAAAATGCGTTTGAAAAATCGCTGCGCAAATACTGTGTGGAAAAAAAAAATGCAACACCCACCATTTTAATCTGTAGGGCCTTTGCTTTAACAATATATATAGTGTTTGGGGGTTCAACGTAATTTTCTTGCAAAAAAAAAATATGTTTTCATGTAAACAAAAAGTGTCAGAAAGGGCTTTGTCTTCAAGTGGTTAGAAGAGTGGGTGACGTGTGACATAGGCTTCTAAATGTTGTGCATAAAATGCCAGGACAGTTCAAACCCCCCCCCCAAATGACCCCATTTTGGAAAGTAGACACCCCAAGCTATTTGCTGAGAGCAATGTTGAGCCCATTAAATATTTTTTTTTTTTGTCCCAAGAGATTGAATAATGAAAAAAAAAAAAAAAATATATATATTTTTTTTACAAAAAGTTGTCACTAAATGATATATTGCTCAAACATGTCATGGGCATATGTGGAAATACACCCCAAAATACATTCTGTTGCTTCTCCTGAGTACGGGGATACCACATGTGTGGGACTTTTTGGGAGCCTAGCTGCGTACGGAACCCCAAAAACCAATCACCGCCTTCAGGCTTTCTAAGGGTGTAATTTTTTTATTTCACTTCTCACTGCCAATCACAGTTTCGGAGGCCATGGAATGCCCAGATGGCATAAAACCCCCCAAAATGACCCCATTTTGGAAAGTAGACACCCCAAGCTATTTGCTGAGAGGTATTGTGAGTATTTTGCAGATGTCGCTTTTTGTCACAAAGTTTTGAAAATTGAAAAAAGAAAAAAAAAAATTTTTTTTCTTTACTTTCTTCATTTTCAAAAACAAATGAGAGCTGTAAAATACTCACCATGCCTCTCAACAAATAGCTTGGGGTGTCTACTTTCCAAAATGGGGTCATTTGGGGGGGTTTTGTGCTATTTTGGCATTTTATGGCCTTCGAAACTGTGATAGGTAGTGAGGAGTGAAATCAAAAATTTGCACCCTTAGAAATCCTGAAGGCGGTGCTTGGGTTTCGGGGCCCCGTACGCGGCTAGGCTCCCAAAAAGTCCCACACATGTGGTATCCCCATACTCAGGAGAAGCAGCAAAATGTATTTTGGGGTGCAATTCCACATATAACTATGGCATGTGTGAGCAATATATCATTTAGTGACAACTTTTTGAAGAAAAAAAAAATTATTTTTTATTTTTGTCTTTATTCAATCACTTGGGACTAAAAAAAAAAATATTCAATGGGCTCAACATGCCTCTCAGCAAATAGCTTGGGGTGTCTACTTTCCAAAATGGGGTCATTTGGGGGGGTTTTGTACTTCTCTGCCATTTTAGCACCTCAAGAAATGAAATAGGCAGTCATAAATTAAAAGCGGTGTAAATTCCAGAAAATGTACTCTAGTTTGTAGACGCTATAACTTTTGCGCAAACCAATCAATATACGCTTATTGGCATTTTTTTTACTAAAGACATGTGGCTGAATACATTTTGGCCCAAATGTTTGACTAAAATTGAGTTTATTAGATTTTTCTTATAACAAAAAGTAGAAAATCTCTTTTTTTTTCAAAATTTTCGCTCTTTTTCCGTTTATATCGCAAAAAATAAAAATCACAGAGGCAATCAAATACCATCAAAAGAAAGCTCTATTTGTGGGAAGAAAAGGACGCAAATTTCGTTTCGTTACAAAATTGCATGACCGCACAATTACCAGTTAAAGTAGTGCAGTGCGAAATTGAAAAAAGACCTCTGGTCCTTAAGCTGACAATTGGTCCGGGGCTGAAGTGGTTAAGGTTTGGTTCTTATTTTATACAAGTTTACGAACCCTCCACCACACAGACAGCACAAAGGTCGATAAAAAGGATATTAAAGTATAACTAAAAAGGCAAAACATTTTATTTTTTATTGTGTTTGAATGAGTGGAGAGGGATTAGAATGCCTGTAATTATTATTTAAAGTGAAAGTAAAATAAAATCACCAAATTTGTGATGTCCCCAGAAAGTTAAAAGAGGGGACATTTTCCAATGGGGACACTAGTTCTGGTAACCTGGGGTCCCCAAAGAATTCCCTTAATTTGTAGGGATTTTCTCTCACTTCCTGTTTGGTTATGGGACAGTAAGTGAAGGGAAATCTCTGAAATGGGACGCAGATGGCGGAAATTTTTTTTAAAATAAATCTGATTAGGGGTTACTACCCTCCCTTTGCTCTGTCCAAAATAAAATAAAAAAGTTTTGCCTACAGTTCTACTTTAAGTATCATTAACAACCATCCAGAGAGGCACCTAGCACAGATGCTCTCTATTACTGCTACTTTTGTGCTGGTGATGGAACCCCTATTGCAAGGGTCTTCAAACTATGGCCCTCCAGTTGTTCAAGAACTGCAATTCCCATCATGCCTAGTCATGTCTGTGAATGTCAGAGTTTTACAATGCCTTATGGGATGTGTAGTTCCGCAACAGCTGGAGGGCCGTAGTTTGAGGATCCCTGCCCTATTGCAATAAAGGTCTAACTCAGATGAAGTTGAATTGGCCCTTGTGGTCAATTGAAACACAAATGTGCACTCTTTGACAATACAGCCCTCATCCACATAGAATCCTCACAACTATCCCCAGCTTACTTAAAACTATTGTCATTATTAGATCATTTGTGACTATATCGAGCCCCTTGGTTAATAAAAACAAATCCCTAGCCCTGAATATTAGCTTGCCAACAGAAAAAAAGTAACTTTTTCCATCTAATTTTTTATTAAAAATGGGCCTTTAAAATCTATCCCTTACTAAGGATTTTCCCTAAACCCTTCTCTGCACACATTGTTCCAAGAGAACTATCCTTTTCTATTTAAACAAATCACTTGTTCTTTTTGTATATGAAGATGTAAAAAAGTTAAGGACTGGTGCATGTTAAGAGAAAATTCAATGTGACAAAAAGGGATTCTACTTCCTTACATTCCACATACTCCCACATTGACCAGGTCTTTGCATCCTCTGCAACGATTACCTTATGTACGATTTCTGAAACGCCTAGTCTGATCACTCGCCAATCTTGGTGAGCATTTCCTCCTACCGAAGTCCTACTGTTTCTTATACTTGGCATCTCAATGAATTTCATAGTAGTAACCCAGCAACTTGCTTTGATAGAGAGAGCTTCTCCTGAAAGAATACTTTGAGATGAATGATCCGACTCAGACTTCTCAAATGTGTAGTTGGGTGGTTCATAAAGCCACATTGCGTGGTAAATTGATTCAGATAATGTCCAGATACAAGAAGCACTATGCAGCGGTATTTAAACAGACTGAGGCAGCTAGGTTGGAATTTAACGTACGCCTTACGACCAAGGCTGAGAAACATTTGTGGCTAAATGTTATTCACAAGCGGATGAACCTGGCAAATTATTGGCTACCAAATTAGTTTCCAGGCGCCCGGCTTCTCATATACCCAAAATCAGGAGGCACGATGATTCCTT
The DNA here is from genome assembly GCA_028564925.1 of Lithobates sylvaticus. Lineage (NCBI taxonomy): Eukaryota > Metazoa > Chordata > Amphibia > Anura > Ranidae > Lithobates > Lithobates sylvaticus. Next base: position 136,709,893 of record CM053030.1, on the reverse strand, counting down.
TACGCAAAATCCACAACTGGATCTGCAGGCATTCTCAATCTTTTTTTAATGCTTATATTAACCTACGTTAGATGCAGATCAAAAAAGACTGATTTACCGCTACCCTCCCTATTCCTACTCTCGCGTCGGCACATAGAGATCTGATGGAAAAAGAGGTCACAGTCCCTGAAGTACTGCAAGCTAAAAAATAAGCCCCGATGGGCAAGGTTCTGGGTCCAGATGAACTTACAGCCCTCTATTACAAGAAATTCCAATCTTCTAGCCCCCTTTTTGACATTATACTTTAATGCGATCCATCGTGGGGGCCCCATAGACTCCGCCTCGAGTAACGCTTATAATATTCTACTCCCAAAACCACATAAGGATCCTAGCGACGTAGCCAATTACAGACCTATTTCACTCCTTAAATGATTTAAAGTTGTTAACAAAAATAATTATTTGCTTTCCTTCTTGAACCTCTACATTCATTTGGATCAGGTTGGTTTTTTACCGCACAGACAGGCGGCTGATCAGGTGCGTTGAGCCATTGATTTGATCACTCTTTATTCCTCTTAGGGCGGGAAACGGGACAGAAGGGGGGATGTTGCTTTCATTAGATATTAGGAAAGGCATTTGGCTCCCTGTCCTAGCTTTACCTTTTGTTGCATTTTAACTAAAATGGAATTTTGGGTCAAAATATCTGGCTTCTCTTCATTCTCTGTAGAACACATCTTCTGCTCAGATTGTGTTGCGAGGCCATAAATCAGACCCATTTATAACTGCGTCAGATATCAGACAGAGCTGCCCACTTTTGCCCCTTGTTTGTAATAACTATTGTGACACTGGCTATAGCAATACGTAACGATTCTGATATCTTGGGTGTGCCAAGTGGAGATCTCCCCCACGAGCATGCACTATTTGCGGACGACTTATTGCTTTTCATTACTTCCTCACACATGACTTTACCAAAATTATTACAGCGTTCGGGAAGATCTCAGGGTTGTTGGTCAATTAGGTTAAGTTTCATGGCCTCTGATTTTTCCCAACAAATTCTGTGTTGCAAAGCTTGCGGTTGCTTTCTTTTGTTTGCCTGGCAAACAGGAAGCATTATTTTACTTGGGTATTAAGCCAACTCCTCGGATATCGACGCTCTATATGACAAATTACCCGGCCCTTTTTAATCAACTGCTTGTGGATGTACAGACATGGACCGATGCGGCTCCTTCTTGGATGGAAAGAATTGAGTAGGTAAAAACACCCCTTCATATCTGGTGGATGTGCAATAAGGTTAGACATTTCTAGGGATGTTTTCACGCTTTGACATTGAACATGCCAGTAGATGACATCCCGAGATATACATAGACCTTTGTTTATTATACGTTTTTAGCTGCCAAGATAGCCATTGCAACAGCTTGGAAAAGCCCAGTTGTTGACTTAACCTTGCTGAAAACGCAAGTTGACCTGGATCATGCTTAATGAGAAGATAGTGAGCGTTTTTTTTTTTTTTTTTTTTAAAGGGACAAAAACACACTTTTTTGACAAGATATGGAAGCCCTGGCTTCCTTATTTACAAGTACCGGATATGGTGGGATTAGATTTGCTCCAGGGTTCCAGTCCACCGGCATGGCAGTCTTCTTTACTCCCTAGCTCTGAAGACAGAGGCCATCTAGAACCCGATCCAGTGCATCTGACGGCTCTCAGCCAGGTCCTTGCGACCTGCCGTCATCTTAGCTGCCATCTAAGTCCTCTGCACTCCATCCATCTACCTGCAGCTGCTCTCTCACACAGAGGTCTCCTTTAATTTCTAGTCATATTGCAGATGCCCTCAAAGAGCAGATCCACCAAATCAGCCACGCTGATCTGGCTGCCGCCAACCTCGTCCGCGCGGCCTGACGCATCTTTGGTAGGCATTGCTGACCAAGCTAGAAATGGAACCCAAGGAGGCCCTGGCGGTGGTGGTCTCATCGCGGCCGGGATAGAACTGTCACAATCTTAGCAGCAATTGAGCGAAGTAAAACCTCCTTGCTTGTGAGAATAGATCGCCTCACTGAAAAATGTAACCTTATAAAAATCTTGACAAAATAAGAGGGAGGCTGACCCAGACCGAATCTAGAATAATGGCCAACGAAGAACTCGCTGCTACTGGCACCACCACCACCATAGCTTTACAATGCACAGTGCAGAACTTCATTGCCAAGTCAGATGATGCTGTGAACAGGCTAAAGGGTAATAATACCTGGGTTCTAGGTCTCCGAGTTATTCAAGGTCTCACAGAAGTCTCTCCCACTTATGTGGTCAAAAGGGCCCATCGAGTGCCTACGGGTTGAGCCATTCCCAGAAATAATCCTAGACCCTTCTTGGTTCGCTTTCTCAACAACCCAGATTGAGATGATATTCTTTCAGAAGCCTGCAAACACCACACGCTTCAACACGGAAATGCCCTAGTTCTACTTTTCCCAGATTTCTTAGCTGAACTGCATAGGAAGAGAAAAATTGTCAATGATGTCCGCAGATGGCTTTGAGATAAGAATATTAAATACAGCATCCTCTACCCCAGCCAACTTCATGTCCAGCATGATGGATTGGTCCGCTTCTTTGACACTCCTTCAGATGCCGATGACTGGCTGACCACCTTGTGGAAAGAGTTGTACTCGATTCGAGGCTTCTGTCTTCTCTCTGCTTGGTTTGAAAATTACATCGCAACTCCCTCTTTGTAGCCTACCTGCCGGCCACAAGAGTACTAGAGTCTCCAAACATCTTACCCCCTCTTCATGTGGGGACAGGATATGACCCAGTTGGATCTTTGGGGGGTGTTGACGTAGTCTAAGAGATTTCCCTGGATACCTCCTGGCTCCCCAGTCCTGAGCCGTTTCTCCCAGTGTCTTGGATCTAAGTTTGCATTGAATTACTCCTTGGATTTACAGGGTGCATAGATCTTTTTTTTTTTTTTTCGTGATCCCAATTAACATTCCTACATCATTCTCCTAGGTTAATGGAGCCATTTCATGTGCAAATTTGAGTTTACTTCACACCTACCCCTCACTGTTTTGCCTTTCTTTAAAAGCAACGGGAGGAGTGGAACCGCCAATTTCATCTCCCTTGGAGTAACTTCATGGAAGGAGGACTGTTAATTTGTCACAGGTATAAAACTGACTAACTGTGTTAGGGTTGCCTGTCGATAGAGAGTTTCTTTTACTTTAGCTCATTAGGGTTTTTTTTCATGGCAACCAATCATCTTTATTAATATTTGTCATTGGTAACTGGAGGTACACAGCTAAAGTTCCCTCTCACAGGGCTCTGTCTGGGGGTGTGGTGGTTACCTTTGCTGGCATTGCAACCTCCCCCCCCTTGTGCTTTTTGTACCTCAGGGTCCACTCCCCTAACTCTCAGGTTTTCCCCCTGTATACCACTTCATGTCTGCACCATTATGGAACTGAAATTGGTTTCTTGGAATATTAAAAAAATTGAACAATAAGTTCAAAAGATCCCTTATGTTTAAAGTCTTACAAACCCATAAGCCGCGTATCCTTTTATAAGAAGCAGCTAATCTCTTGTGCAATAAAATTCTGTCCCTTTGTCGAGCTTGGGTACACCAGTGTCAGAGAAGGCCTCTTTCCATCCACACTCGCATGTCCCTGCACGCATGCAGGGCGGTTTAGCGCTCCGGCAAACGCATGTGCGTGGCCCGATGGTGCGGCGCGTGTGCGCGCAGTGGCCCGCGAGTGTGCGCGCAATGGTGCACGCTATAGCGAGGTTATTTCAAACAGCCCTGGCGTCCAAACGGGTTGCTGGTTTGTTGTCAGCTTCCCGTTTGTGCCCGTTTCCTGCTACTGTACCTGATTTGACCTGGACTGTCCCTGACTACGTTGCTCTTCTCCTTGATCCGACCATTGGCTTGCTTAAAAATGGACTTCTCCTGATCTGCCTTTACGCGTTTGACCCTCGGCCTGCCTAACGGAGTTCCTTGCATGCTTAAACGGATTTGACCCCTGGCCTGCTTCACAGACTTGCTACTTGTCTTGTGCCTGATCCCTTGCTACTTTCCGCATTGTCTGCTGACACTGCACGGGACCCTCAGTCAGTTCCTGAACTTCAGTTAAACCTCTGCTCAGCTCCTCAACCCTCCTCAGGAACTTACACCTGCTGGTGGCCAGTGCTTTTGCGTGCCACCAGCTCCCTGTACCACCTCCGGGGGACGGGGTGCGCGTAGTCGCAAGGGTTAACTGCTCTCGGCATCACTAAGTACTTGCTGTAATAACCAGGCATTTCACGCTAATTACTTGAGCTATGCCAGGGGAGTTGCCATACTTCTAAACAAGTCTTTAACATACAAGGTACTGCATTGTGTGTTGGCATCTGAAAGGCAGATCTCATATTGGTTTTAGAACTTGGTAATGTTACATGCGTGTTGGGTAATACATATATTTCTTTACCTTTTTCTCCAGGAACACTGAATGAATGAATGAATGAATGAATGATTTGTATAGAGCTACAACTGCGAACTGAAATCGCCTCTAGGCGCTAGTCTTGCTCTTGTTGTGATGCCATGTTTAGAAGAGGTGGGTCTTGAGTTTTTTTTCCTGAAGGCCTGATGGTTTTCTTCCAAGCGGATGTTGTTTGGTAGAGCATTCCATAGCCGGGGTCCCTGTACTGCGAATCTTCTTTCTCCCTTCGATTTGTAGCGGGCTTTGGGGATGAGAAGGCGATTTTGGTTTGTTGATCGAAGGCTGCGATTTGGCATGTATTTTTCTATTTTCTCACAAAGGTATTGAGGCGCATTTCCTTGTGTACATTTGTGGGTGAGGCAGAGGATCTTGAATGTGATCCTGTCTTTTACCTTAAGCCAATGGAGGATCCTTAGGGATGGGGAGATGGATTCCCAAGGTTTCTTTCCGGTGACTAATCTTGCTGCTGTGTTTTGGACAATTTGAAGGCGCGCAATCTGGTAATCCGGTAATCCAATGTAGAGGGAGTTTGCATAGTCGAGACGCGAATTGATGATCGTTCCTACTACTACCGATTTTTCCTTTTCCGGAATGAAGGGGATGAGTCTGCGTAGCATGCGAAGGAGATGGTGAGATCCGCTGATTACGGATTCTATTTGTGCCTCCATGGTCATCTCTGAATCAAAGATTACTCTGAGGCTTTTGGCTTTGTTGCTTGGAAGGATGGTCTGTCCCAAGATGGTTGGTGGTGTCCAAGGGGTCTTCGTCTTTTTCCTTGAGTTTGCTTCGAGGAGCAAAAATTCTGTTTTTGATCCATTTAGTTTGAGGGAGCTAGTGGTCATCCAGTCATCTATCAATGTGAGACATTTTCCTAGTTCCTGGTAACACTACAATATGCAGGAAAAATTGCCACCCCTACAGGTAACTAGAGTAATTTGGGCTGGGAAATAAATTCCGTGCTACAGGTAGACTTTGAATCCTCCAACTCATTGAGAACCCCCAATTTGGATCTGGGATCCTGGGCCTGGACATTGGATCTTACGGAACTAGAGAGATTTAAGTTTCAGTTTCATCGAGAACATTTTTATTCACACCACTCTGCATTCCATAAAATGAGGTTTCCGCATAGATCTGGCTTTTGGCAGTCAGCTGGTTTTACCATCTGTAAGGGCAACTTCCTACCTACCGGAAAGGCATTTCACACCACTCCCCGCCAGAGGTTATCTTAGTAGTGCGAAGTAACAAGTCTCTGGGATGTTGGTGCCTCGATCCGAAATGTCTCCTCAACAAGAAGGTGCAGGACCTGATGTCGGATTCAGCTTTTCAATATTGGAAACGAATGAGCATTCTGCGTCCCCCCCAATGCGTGTGGGATTTCAAAGCAAATACCCATGGGCAATAGATTTCCACCAATAAATCTGCCAGAGTTGACCATAACACACAACAGACTATGCTTGAGTAAGCTGAATCGGAAACAGACGCGGTTTTCACATCCTCCCCGACCAGGGATAACTATTCTCGCCTAGTTTAGGCCCGTAGAGATTTGGGACTCCACCTTACATCACTTACACATACAGCTGCGGCTTTACAAGCCGGGAAACAGTTTGAGTCGGGAGATAAAAATGGCAGGTTACTGGCCAATCTAGTTGCAGATTCTAAACAACTGACAGTTGATGCTGGTTAAAGACACTAGGGAATCTTCTGCTGAACCCTCTGGTATTCTCCAGGAGATTCCTTTTTTTTTTTTCAATCTCTTTATTGGCCAAATCATTCCCCAGATGCCTTAGCTTTGTTGGATACTCTGCAGGGTCTCTCCTTGCTGTCCTTTTCAGAGGACGATGGAGCTGTCTGTTCTCAAGATAGAAGCACTTGTTAGTTCCTTTCCTCCTAACAAAACCCCCAAGGCCTGATGGGTTGCCAGGGGAATGGTTTAAACGCCATGCTAATGATTTGGTTCAGAGACTCTACGATAGCTACAAATCTCAGGCTTTTCCCCCCTCCGTGTATCAAGCCCATATTATTCTTTTACCCAAACTGGTAAAAGATCCTATACTATGTGCCTCCTACAGACCTATTTCCCTTCTAAATTATGATTTTAAGGTTTTGACCAAAGTCTTGGCTACAAGGTTAATGAAGTGGTTACCCTCTAGTCAGTATTGATCAAACTGGTTTTATACCAACCTATGTAGGGTTTTAACGCATTTGCAACTTCCTTCAAATGAGTCAGCTTTGCGGGTCCTGGTCCTATTGGATGTTGTGGCAAAGGCGTTTGACTCGGTCGATTGATTTTACGTGTTCTCTGTGCTAGAGGCCGACCGATATATCGGCCGATATTTGGCGTTTTTTAATTAATCGGCATCGGCCGATTGTGCTGATAAAAAAGACTGATTATATCTTCAGCGAGACTTGCAAAAGACTTCTGTAATAGAAGTCAATGCAAGTTGCCTGAAGTCTTCAGTGAAGCAACTTGTCTCCTGTCTAGGCAGTCTGCCAAGAAAAGACTAAAAAGATACAATGTTTACACTTATGAATGAACTGTGTGGAGGAGTTCTCAGTTTAACCATTTAAAGACTAAATATTTTCTGTAAACAGTAAAGTTAGTCCATTTTTTTCGTAAAAGTTTTTTTCAAAAGTTTTGATTACCTGTTTTTGTGTATTTAATATATCGATTTTTTTTTTTTTTTTTTTATCTAAATTATACATACAAGTGAACTGATTGGGGGTTTGTTGTGTTTAATAAATGTTTAAATGTAAGAAATATTCTGTATCACTTAAGGCTGCTTTCACACTGGAGCGGGCAGGCGTTGACGGTAAAACGCTGCTAGTTTTAGCGGCGCTTTACTGTCATTTAAGCTGCGCTATTCGGCTGCTCGCGGGCGCTTATAACCCAGCTAGTTGGCCGAGGAAGGGGTTAAATGTGCCCGCGAAGTGCCGCTGCCAAATCGCATTGCAGGCACTTCGGCAGCGGTGCCCATTCATTTCAATGGGCAGGAGTGGTGGAGGAGCGGTGCACACCGCTCCAAAAGATGCTGCTTACAGGACTTTTTTTTAACGTCCTGCCAGCCCATCGCCTCAGTGTGAAAGCACTCAGGCTTTCACACAGACTGCAGGGGAGCCGTTTTGCAGGCACTTTACAGGCACTATTTTTACCCCAAATGCGCCTGAAAAACACCCCGGTGTGAAAGGTGTGTTAGATTTTATGAGATGAAGGGAAAAAATAAAAAATAAAAATATATAAAAAAAACGGCCTAACATATCGGCCCAAAAAAAAATAAAAAATAAAAAAATCGGCATCATATATCGGCCGTAGCGATTTCTAAATAAATATCGGCATTGGCCAGAGAAAAACCCATATCGGTCGACCTCTACTCTGTGCTAGAGGTGATGGGCTTTGGGCCACGCTTCCCTACCTGGAATAAAATATTGAATAAGACCCCTGCCACCCTGATCAAATTGGAAGGTTTTTTGTCAGAACCATTTCTTATTGGTAGGGGGGTAAAGACAGGGGTGCCTGTTGTCCCCGGCGCCATTTGCACTCAAGATGGAACCCATTTTCCAGGCTATACGCAAGGCTCACCTTATTAAAAGGTATTCAGGTAGGCCCCATTACAGAACAGGTGGCGTTCTACGCAGATGATCTAGACCATTCTCTCAATGACCCGAGTCCCTCCCTTAAGGGGGCCTAGCCCTAATATCCTCCCTTTCTCCCAAAACTAGACAAAGTTAACTGGGACAAATCCAAAATAGTGCTCATTGATACAGAAGCACGCATTGTATCTGACCCAGATCTGCCCCTAAGGTGGACTTCTACTGTTAAATATTTGGGGGTAATGATCTCCCCTAGAGCCGCTGATTATTTTTCTTTGAACCCCTGCCCCTACTACACGTGGAGGAGCAACAAATTGCAGCCTAGGAACATGTCTGAACATGAACTGGTTGGTGGCAGATGACACCAACGCAGCAGTAGTGATGGAAGCAGCACATCTTGGCTCCTATGAGGCTTTGCATAATTTACTGTATAAAAGGTCCCTCAACCCCATCCCGCAGTCCATGAAGGCTGTTGTCAAGGTCTGGTAGTTGCAACACACTAAATTGCCCCATCCGTGGTCACCCCTTATGCCTCTCAGGTTGAACACCTTCCTTCATCAATTCTACATCTTTCCTCATCCTAATACATGGGCCCTTCAAGAGAATCATGCATCTTAATCAAATATGTCCAGATGGTGTTCTTAAAACTTTTGACTCCTAAAATCTCAAATATTCCCTCCCTAACTCTTATCCATTCTGATCTCTGATTCTCATCCATTTCACTTGCAATTCTATACCCAACTGGTCTCCTTTACGATTTCATGGATAGAGTCTCTATTGCGGGATGACGCCCTGGTAAAACCTCTCTAACATATACAAAGCCCTTCAGCCTACTATACACGATTGCCTTGACAAACTTTTATTGTGCTGGCGTAAGGGGGTTCCGGAGCCAGATCCCGAGGATTGGGAGAAAATTTGGGACTATCCCATGCAACAGTTGGTCTCTACCAGGGATCAACTGACTCAATTTACAATTCACCATTGAGTGCATTTTACCCCTCAAAAACTGCATGGAATTTTCCCCTCACATCCATCTAAATGTTGGCGCTGTACGGAAGACCCAGCTACATTTATACATGCATTTTGGGAATGTCTAATCACTCAGCCCTTTCGGGCAGATGTATCCAAGTGTATTCCTTCAGTAACGAGTAATGTTTTGGTGCCATTATCTATCGATGTCTGTATACTGGGTCTTGTTCATCTGCTGACCACGTCCAGGGCCATGAAAAAAAACTTTGCTGGGCATGCTACTATTCCAAATCTACAGAGACAGTAGCTTCTGTCACCACCACCCCCCCCCCCCCCCCCTCAAAATATCTTTGTATTACTTTCTGGTATTGCATGTTGACCGTTCCAGAGTGCTGTGGGAATAATGCTTCCATTATATTACAGGTCTGTACCTTCAGTGGAACACATTTGTTTGCCCCCGGGCATTGGTTGCCATACCAATTGTGTTTTGTGTTACGTGCTATATTGTATTGTGTTCGCTTTTTCTCTAAGCCTGGGTAAGCCCAATAGGCTTTGTTTTGTATAACTACATCTTTTAAATAAAATAAAAAAAAGTATAACAAACCATCTAACAAGTAATAATCTCTAATAACTATCTAGATTTGTAACGCAAAAATCACATCCTAGGTCACATTATAAACATGCAGACAGAATTATATTATAGTACATTAGCTGTTGATTAAAATGAAACAGAAATCATACCGCTGCAAATAGACCATAGCCCCGAATGGCAATGGAAAGTTCCTTGTTGGAAGACTCCATTTTTCTAATGATCTTATAAAACTGCTCCATAAAGAACTGCAGCTTGCTCTTGTGAGCTTCAGCATCATTTGTAACCACCAATGCTACCTAAAAGAGAACAGCCAAAGCTTGAATGTGGTAAGGAATCTAATTTTCTATTGCTGCACACAGATACATAGACTAAATACAAGAAAATAATGACAAGGCAAGAAAGCTTACACTATTCCAGAAACAAGAATGGAATGAAAGTTCAATATACTGAATGATATATGAATACAAAATAACATTATATTGGCAACACACTGAAGAGACGCAGTTTTATTGAAAAAAATATACCGTGCAGTTCAGGAACAATTACACTGGGCAAATAAAGTTTTTTCAAAAAGGTAAGCAAACAAGGAGGTTTCACAGGCCTACAGACAATCCCTCTATTTTATTGTCATTATGTTCATTTTAGTAGAATTAGCCAAAAAACAAGAACATTCAGCTATATGGTAAGGTGAGGTGTATTATATGCATTTTGATACAGAATCTTTGATATGCCTTATAAGAAATATGGTTGTCTAGGGGTTGTACTTTAACTTGTTTGTGAAATATTATTTGGTAGAACTTTCAGACACACTGGGCTCAATTCACTAAGCTGTACCCCTACCACTTTAAGAAAAGCAGTAAATTATCGCGTTTTGCAAATTTTTTGGGGCGACGGACTAAAAAAAACGCTACTAAAATACCATATGTGCCATTTCTTGAATTGATGCTATAATTTTATTAGTGAAAACATATTGTATTTTTAACACCAGCATGTATAACAACCAGTGAATAGCTACTTAAGGAGCCAGTACCGGCTGCATCCATTTTGCAACAGCAAAATGTAAACAAAAGATGAGCCAGCAAAAAAAAAAAAAAAAAAAAAAGAAAAAACACAGCATGGGGGTCCTACCCCAATCTATACCAGGCCTTTCGGGTCTGGTATCGATTTTGAGGGGGATCCCATGCCAAAATTATACCAGACTCTTATTCCAGCATGCAACAATGCCAGGAAAGGGGGTGGGGGTCTGGGGAGGGTCAAGCAGGTGCCCCCCCCCGAAACATACCAGGGGGGGTCACCCCTCCACTTTTGACGTCACTGGCCCAACATGCCCTGGTCAATAGCATCACAAGGGGCAGGGTCACCCATTGATGTCTCCATGGAGTGGTCAGTGGGCGGAAGCCAAGCGTCAGGTGCCGAAAGAGCTTTTTTTTTGCGGCCTCTGCGTTTTTTTTTTGGTGACTGAGTAGCAGTACTATATATAGGGGATATAGGATATAGGGGCTTACAGATTCTTATCCCCCGTGCCCTCACAACCAACAGGCCAGTGTTGGGGGGGGGGCCCTTGTCCTCGTCAACATTGGGACAAAATGATTTGAAGCGGGTAATTCCCTCCCACCATGTGCCCTGGTTCAGTTTGGGGTAGGAGACGCTTGACCACACACACACACAGTAAAGTGAAATTACATTTTCAGTATTGCATGCGATAACTGGGTATTAGTGAATTGGGTATTGGGTTTAGTGAAAGCAAAGCCATGCGATTAACGTGGATTGCTCTTAAATCATTTTAAATGTTTTAGTTTCATATTGCCTGGGTTGCTTTTTTTTTTTTTTTTAGATAAAAAAATTAAAAAATTATAAACATGTATAAGGATTTGAAGACCTGTGGACAATCTCTCTATTTTATCATTACAAATATCTTTTTTTTTTTTTTTTTTTTTTTCAACCACCATAGTACAACTATACACATATGGGTTTCATATATGTATTTTGTGGTTCAAATAAGATTTTAGAAAAGAAAAATGGATAGCAGAGAAATGAGTACACAGGAATTGCAAAAGAAGTGCTGTGTCAGAAATAAAGCTTTTCCTCTTTATTAGCATTAGCTGAAAGACTAAGTGCCTTCTTATTTATTTGCCTCAAATCTGAACAAAAGTTTGTCAATAAGCTGAAAACCTTACTTGTTTTAAAAAGGACTCCAAAGCTATAAATGCAAGTCTTTTCATTTCATGATTGGAGTGGCCACACCACTTGGACATTACTTCAAAGAGGGAGCGATAGTTTTCTATGAGGTAGTTACTGAACTGGGAAGCATGTAAGGCCATAATATTTAACCCAGCTAAAAATAAAAATAGAAATAACATTAATTACAATACATTTTTTTTCATTGCTTGTGTTTTTTAATCAGATTTTTATCATACAAATGCAGTGTTTAACAACATACAAAACCAATGTTAATGGTCATACAGTGACATCAATGCAATCAACGAGTATAACACTAGCTACATCTTGTAAGCATTCTTCTTTAAATAATGTGGAGCACAGTATGCCTGCTTCAGTGTGTTAATATTAATACAGTAACTGTAGGGTACAGACCATTCAATCATAAAGAGAGTAACTTGTGTACAGTCAGATAGATAGAATGGAGCTAAGCCACATAGGTTTTTAAATTTTCTATGCTGATATATTAGTTTTTCTCAGGAAATTATGATGTTGACCTGATTTTTCCACTCCTTAACTGAGCTAGGGGACATTCATTTTTGTGCAATTTATTTCCGTGCTATAAAAAAGCAATATAATAATAGGAGCCATTGCCTCAGCAGGCACAATTATCAAACATGTTAAGAAGTCATATTTTGGGTTCTAGTGGTAAGCGACCTGATAAATAAGGATGTGAGAGATACAATGTCTTGCCAGTATCTGTGGAGTTTTGGGCATCTTTATATCATATCATAACATATATGGATAAAGTCTGATGGACCACAATCACTTCTGGGACACAGAGCCATGTCTCTAAAGTTCCATCTATGCATTTTGGAAGAGGTGTGATAAACTCTAGGATAAAAACTTGGGCAAATATTTACATTGGCGATAGGGACACCAGAGGGAGTGTTAGAACTTGGTCTCAGAGTCCCTCCAATAATGAACCATGTCCCCCACCCTAGCTGATATAGGTGTGTGTGTGTGTGTGTGTGTATGTAGCTCAGCCATCAAAGTTGCATATAATTAGGAAATTAGCCCTTTTTTAGAATCAGTTTGTTCATGTACACATAAAATCAGGTTCTTGACTACCTACTCACTTCTGTTTAGCTCACACTCACTGAAGGCACACAAGGCCTTTCTCCCTTGGGAAAAAGACTTGGACTTGTCTAAGGAAGCTCGGGAACACATCTTTAACCACATTCACAAGGGCTCTGAAAAGGTTACGGTCCAGGAGAATGCCTATAAAGGTTCAAACGCGATGGTACACTGGCACGGCTTCACAAGTTTTCACCTTCAGCTTCCAACATTTGCTGGAGATGGGGCTCAGACCTGGGCTCATTATTGTATATCTATTGGGCTTGCGTGCTACTCCAGACTTACTGGTCCAAGGTTCACTGCATCATCGCCTCCATCACTACCCTTGCATTGGACTACACTCCAACCCCATACATCCCTCCTACGGAAAGTGTTTTTCAAATCCCTAGCATTGCATGTGGTTAAAGTGATACTAAAGTCTCATAGTTTTTATTTTTATTTTTTGGGTTAAAGATAACCAACATGTCTAACTTACCTGCTCTGTCTTTATATGCAACATATGGTTATCACTGAATATGGAAATAATTGACAGCAGTGTTTATTTTTCTTTCCCCTTGCGTTTGTTTATTCGGTTGTATTTTTTATTATATACATTACATTGTACAGTTGTCCTGTATAAACTCTTTGCATAAAATTCAATAAACCTTTATTATTTTTTTGTCGGGGGGGGGGGGGGGGGGAATAAATAAAAAACCTTACCCGCTCTGTGCAGTGGTTTTGCAGAGCAGCCCAGATCCTCCTCTTCCCGGGTCCCTCCCTGGTGCTCCTGGCCCCTCCCTTCTGCCGAGTGCCTCCAAAGCAAGCAGCTTGCTATGGGGGCACCCGAGTCGAGCTGCTGCTCTGAGTCCATTGAGACACAGAGCTGCAGCTCGGCCCCGCCCCCTCTCTCTACTCTTGGCTCACTGACATGGATTAAAAGCAGCGGGCACCAATGGCACACACTGCTGTGTCTCAGCCAATCAGGAGGGAGAGTCAAGACAGCCAAGTCTCTCATGCAACATCTATGGATCAACATGGGGCTCAGATAAGTATTAGGGGGACTGCTGCACACAGAAGGTTGTTTTATCTTAAAGCATTAAGGGGGAAAAAAAAACTGCTGCCTTTAGAACCACTTTAATGCTGCCAAACTCTGCGTACCCATTCTTTGGGGCTCCACATGATCCCCCTTCAGTCAGAGATTGGCTTCTTCGGCTCATCAAAATAGCAGACATTGAGAAATGAACTGCAATAGCGCAAGACAATTAATCCAAGTTCACAAATACATAGTCCAATTGGCTTCATTTCCAAACCACGCCCGAATACAGCAGACTTATGGGAGACCTCCCTTTATCAACTGCTTAGGGGAAACCACTTTTGATTGCACAGCTATTCCACCGCTCCCTTGCCACTGCCAAGTGCATCCAGGCAGCATTGGGTCCGTCACCGAGAAGCAAAGGCTCAGGGGCGGAGTCCAGGGCGCCCATGGATGGTTGGTTCCTCTCACCCACTCCTTCCCTCTAATATCCCTCTAATATCCCTCTATCCTACCCTATCCGGTTCTCTTGGCCCCCCTTATCCCTGCCCTAAGCCACCCGTCCGAGTCCTTCCTTTTTCCCTCTTTCTTTTTTTCATCATTCCCCTCATTCTCTTCCCCTACCTCCTCTCTTTTCATCTCCCTCTTCTCTTTCACACCCTTACCCGCTCCTCCCTAGGTCCTTTTCTGAACTTACTCTCCCTGAGACTCTTGCTCCCCCTGGTTAAATCCCCTGATGGCCAGACCCTCTGCTCCCTCACCCCCATCTTACACGTACTATGTCTGACCGACATCCGCTGCAGTCTATTCCCTTCTTATACCTCGACCTTTCGAATATCTGGCCCCTAAGAAATTGGGACATTGGCTCATTGCATGGCACCCTATCCCCTGAAAGCTTTACCAATACACATAAGCCTTGTTTACGCTCAACCAGGTTTATGCTGAGCATAATTTAAGTAACCTGTATGTTTTGCTTACTCCCCCCTGCCGAGTGCCACTTACAACCCCATCTGTTAAAGGAAAAATGTCTTGGTGCCCTATAGACATCAATGTACAGAAGACTAGGCTACAATTTTTTATTTTTTTTTACATGTAACCACTTCATTGCAAGTATACTTCTGCCAAGCAGCTTTGAACCAGGGAGGAAAAAAGTTGATTAAATACAATGCATTGACAGTCATACTGTACTCTGCATAAACTTAGGGAAAGCCATTGTTTTCTGTGTGCCCTGTTCACCACACAATGCTGGTATCATGGGCAGATTTTTTTTCTGTGCAGAAATGTGCAACATGTATGCAGTTTTTTGCGCAGAACAAATTCTCTGATGTCAGCATTGTGGTGTGAACACAGCCCATAAAAACAATTGATTTCTTTGTGCCCTTGTAGAGAATTCATGTTGCAGATTCCTAGGCAGAAAAAAAAAAATCACATTACAGCAGTGTTAAAGTGTGAAAAAGGGCACAGAGAAAACAATAGTCCTTGCAGAGACCTACTGTATTTTCTGGCGTATAAGACTACCTTTTACACCGAAATTACACAGCCAAAAAGCGGGGGTCGTCTTATACGCTGGGTGAAGAAGCCGCCAGATGGATATTAGTCCGCCGGGCGCTCTGTAAAATTGTAATATGTATACAGTATGCGCCGCTCAGCCAATCCCGGCAGGCGATGCACTCTGATGAATACAGAGCCTGCTAAGCCTGCTTGGATTGGGTAACAACCTCTGCCAATCCGAGCAGGCTACATAAGTCAGAGCGGCGCGGGCTGATGTCACAGCCTCTGCCAATCCGAGCAGGCTTTGTATCCATCAACAGATTAGTAAAATACAATGCCTGCCGTGATTGGCTCAGCGGTGCACACTGTCTGCACACTGTATTCTGAGGTGTACCTGGCGCTTCTGTACTAACACAGCATCATATACTGTGTGTACTTGGTGCTCTACATATTAACAAAGCATCCTGTACTGCACATCCAGCTCCAGATCTCCCCTAAAATACAGGTATGATTTATGGTGCTTTGGAGGAGAGGATTCATTGTTGCTGCCTACCAATTGTGGGATCTCTGGGACTTGTAGTTCACCCGTTTCCTTTTTCTGATGTTAAGTCTGATTTATTTATTTTTTTTCTGATGTTTTTTTGTAAATGGTGCTGCCTCGGAAGGGGGGTAGTCTTATATGGCGAGTATAGCCCCAAACCTAAGTTTTCACTGGAAAAATAGGGGGTCGTCTTATACACCTAGTCGTCTTATACGCCGGCAAATACGGTAGATAAAAAAATATGCACGTCTCTGCACACAGTGTGAACAAGACCAAAATATTCTATGCAAGTCAAATCTGCAGTTTATCCATTCGTGTTGTGCATGTATGGTGTGAAAGAGGCCTAGAGTCGAATGCTCTGCTACATAAGATTTAGTGACTAAGGGCTCATTTACAATGTTGAGCTGCGTTAATGCAAATGATGCAGTGTACTGCAACACATGTCCATTGGTATGGTGTATTGGGGGTGCCGCTTAAAATAAAAATCACACCACATCTCACCAACACACCTAAAGCACATTACCATGCGTTACTGCAGCAGGATGGCATAAAGACTTGAAGAACTGCAGTCTGCTCACATAATTTGTAATAAAAACATCTTTGCCATTCTGAAGCTTCTCTCCAACCACTTTGCATATTTTATATATACTGCGATTCTGTACTTGCCAAATATGCTGCAGAAATCTCCCTCCACTGAGTCTGGCTGCAACCATTTTAACTGTGGGCAGCTGAAGCTGCTGCCTGTTCACTTCCTGGATTTACACAGAGGCACACCTCCAGCTCAGCAGCTCTCATTGGCTCTCTTATGACTCAACCCCCCTCCTCCCTTTCTGGCAAAATCTCATGAGAGTTTGAAAGTGCATGATGTCATAAGCCTAGGCTTTTTACCAGACAAGGAAGAGGGCTGTATAAGACATTTACTAGCAGGAAAAACAAAGTTAAAATAACAAGGGCAGAAGATTTAATAGATGGAAAGTTGAAAAAAAAAAAAAAAAATTACTGAAGGTCCGCTTTAATTTCTGAAGCTACTAGTAAACAAAATTCATGGTAGCTTCTGACATAAGTAGCCTACATTGGATCTGTCTATATATTATCGAAGTTTGAAGTTTCTTATGTTAAATTGTAGAATTCTAGAATCATATTTTTTGTTAGAAAAAAAAAGAAGGAGTAACTGAGGGGGGTATCCTTAAAGTGGTAGTAAACCGCCATGCTTTTTTTTTTTTTTTTAAACCTGTAAGGTAAAGTTATAAAGTGCTAGTGTTTATCGCATACTAGCACATTGTGTGGAATTTACCTTAAAAACGAAACCCTCCAGCAACGCGCTGTCACCACTGACAGGGCTTACATCTTAACCCGGTCTTCCTTCCAGATTGCGTCCTCTGGCCATCTGATTAACCACGCCGAAATGACGTCACTGCAGCGCATGCGTGCGGGAGCCACTATTTACGCCACAGGACTCTGAAGGAACAGCACGGGCATGCCGTTCCTTTAGGGCGAATGTGCCAGTGACGTCACTGGCCCATTAACAAGTAAATATCGCCTAAACGGTGCACATTTAGGAGATATTTACTGTACCTATAAAGAAAGCCTTAATATAGGCTTACCAAAAAGGTAAATTCCAACCATGGGATGGGGTAAACGCCAACTTTAATGGGTAACTACGCTGACATTCATAGCATGTTGTAATGGCACAAGATTACATTGTTGCCTTTTATTTAAAATGTATTTGTTTACATTTTTTGTTCCCTTCATGCATTCTATGCATTAAAGTAAAAACAAAAAACTTCTGCATACAGTTCCCCCCCACCTCCAGTGATGTGCTTGAGAGCAGTGGCTTTCTCTCCTCATTGAACAGAAAGGCAGCAGCGGGAGCCATTGGCTCCTACTGCTGTCAATTACAGCCAGTACGCATTAGCAGAGAGCGGGGTGGAGCCATGTTATGTGTGTCAATGGACACACACAGCTGACTCGGGAGCGAGCATGCATGAGTGCCCCCAGAGTAAGCACCAGAGAAGAGAAGGATCGGGGCTGCTCTGTGTAAAACCATTGCATAGAGCAGATAAGTATAACATGTTTGTTATTTTTTTTTTTTTTAAATCTCTTTAAATCTGAGCTGATCTTCTCTCATCCCTTCCACTGCTGCTGCATTTCCTATTTTCCCCTTTTCCTTCTCTTTACTCTCCAATTTAAAGGAAAAGTAAACTGGACAAGGCGGGTTCTGTGGAGTCTTCTCCTGCTTACTTATGTTTTTGCAAATTGACCTCCTTTTCACTTTAGCACAAGCAGAACGTTTATTCAGCCAACATGCAGGTAGATAACATACTGTATAGTCCATTCTTTACAGTATATATTGTCTGTTCCAATTCATTTGAAATTACCTCCGACATATGGAGACTCTGTAGTATTGC
This sequence comes from Lithobates sylvaticus, assembly GCA_028564925.1. Classification (NCBI taxonomy): domain Eukaryota; kingdom Metazoa; phylum Chordata; class Amphibia; order Anura; family Ranidae; genus Lithobates; species Lithobates sylvaticus. The sequence continues at coordinate 136,691,574 of CM053030.1, read as the reverse complement.
TGTTATTACGATTTTGTAATCTGTGCTGCATTATACATGTTCATTCCCAGGCTGTTTTTGTTGCTATGGATCCTGTCCTTTGCATCGGTTTAAATAAAAGATTTGAAAAAAAAATATCTGAGCTGATCTTTCTATTAAGGCTACAGTTACCCCTTATCACTGAATTAAAACTCACCTGCAGGGACTGCATATCTCTTCAAATCTACCTGTGAGAAAGACAGACATAAAATTAAAAAGTTATAAAAAAAAAAAAGTAAAGAAAACAAAAAAACAACAACACCACCACACACAATATTCTATATTTACCTGTGGACTTATTGCCTTCACCGTGTACTCAAAAATTTCTTTTGAGACTTTGGCATCTGTATGAAAAAAGAAAAAAAAAAAAAAAAAAAAAATGTTCATAATTTACACCTAATATACAACTCTCACTTTTTTGGCTGACTCAATGTCATCTTCTTCCTGTGTGAGTTGTTGGAGCTCTACAATTTCAGATGTAGGAATCTGAGGTGATCTGACTAAATCAGGAGTCAGATCCCTCCTGCTCCATTCACCTGGCAAAACAGGTGTCTGCCTCTTTGCGACAGTGGATGATGCAGGAAGAAGACAGATTTGTTCTGTGTATGGTGATCTGTGGTAGTACCATTGCAGTTAACCCAAGACTTAGCTGTTTAGCAAGATGTCACAAGTCTGTGCAATATTCAGATATTGAAAGTCCAATAAAACTGGACATACACATTAACCACTTTCAGACCGGACCAATTTGCAGCCAAAGGACCAGGCCCCTTTTTGCGATTCGGCACTGCGTCGCTTTAACTGACAATTGCGCGGTCGTGCGACGTGGCTCCCAAACAAAATTGACGTCCTTTTTTTCCCACAAATAGAGCTTTCTTTTGGTGGTATTTGATCGCCCCTGCGGTTTTTATTTTTTGCGCTATAAACAAAAATAGAGCGACAATTTTGAAAAAATGCATTATTTTTTATTTTTTGCTATAATAAATATCCCCCAAAAATATATAAAAAAAACATTTTTTTCCTCAGTTTAGGCCGATACGTATTCTTCTACATATTTTTGGTAAAAAAAAAAAAAAAAAAAATCGCAATAAGCGATTATTGATCGGTTTGCGCAGAAGTTATAGCGTTTACAAGATAGGGGATAGTTTTATAGCATTTTTATTAATAATTTTTTTTTTATTATTAATGGCGGAGATCTGCAATTTTTTTTGTGGCGGACACATCGGACATTTTTGACACATTTTTGGGACCATTGTCATTTTTACAGCAATTAATGCATTTAAATGCATTGATTTCTGTATAAATGACACTGGCAGTTTAGGAGTTAACCACAAGGTGGCAGTGTAGGGGTTAAGTAGGCCTAGGGGTGTTTTTTTTACTGTGGGGGGGCGTGGCTGTCAGCTAGTGAATGCTGATCTCTGCTCCAATCACAGGGAGCAGAGATCGGCGTCACTAGTTGCTAGGCAGAACGGGGAGATGCTGTTTATCTCGGCATCTCCCCGTTTAGCCGCTCCGTGAGACGATCGCGGGAGTCCCCGCGGCGATCGAGTCCGCGGGGACCGCGGCCGGACTCACGGGGGTCCCGACCGGCGCGGGAGCGCGCCGCTCTCGGCGCGCTCCCGATGGCACGGACAGGCTAAAAGGAGGGACATATATATACGCCCTCCTGCCTGTACGTGCCATTCTGTCGACGTATATCGTCGTGCGCCGGTCGGCAAGTGGTTAAGTTGTTGTTTAGTTTTAAATTACTTAAATACCCTACATGTGCATATGAACTTTACACATATGTCTTCTGCTTTGAAGTACAGCATACAGAACAAAATAAAATTACATTTTCTTTCCTTGTACACAAGCATTTGAAGCGAGGTATATGCTTCTGCACTAACCCTATTGTTTTAAGTGTTGGGCATAGTTAACCTTTTCACTGCTAGAGAAAAAGTTATGGTGTTTGCACTAATCTACATACTAGCCTGTAATCTGCTGCACAACAGATTTCTAATTAAACATGTCAGGAGCTTGGGTTTCCTGTGTCAGGGGTTAGGAGTTGTCAAGTATGGTGGTATATTTTTGAGAATAGCAACTGTTCCTCTTGTCCCTTGCTCTATGCCCTATCCATGAGTTGCTAAAAAAAGGAAGAATCTACTAATCAGTGTTACCTTCATCAATGGATTTCGTAAAGTTAATCAAAAGTGCATACAGTCCCCTCAGACATCCAGCTACCACTGACAGCTTTGGCTCTCTAGTAGATGAAGTCATCTATGAAAAAGACAGATAAATAAGCAAACATGTTATCTTTAGACTTAAAGTGATCGGAAAGGTTGAATTTTATTTTCTAAAGTAACAAACATGGTATCGTTACCTGCTCTGTGCAATGATTTTGCACAGAGCAGCCTTAAAAAGGTGAAGTACAGCCAATGCTCATTTGGCTGTACTTCTGTGGATCACAGGAGTGCAGTTAGTTCTGCACTTCTGTGACCCCTTTTCAGCAAACAGCAGGCTTCCATCACAGAGGTGGTCCAGGCTGGAGAAAGATTGCGACCATATGGTCGGGATCCACCCAGATGCACAGCCACAATTGAAAGGTATGCAAAGAGCAGAGGGACAACGTAGATGTCAGATTGTGCCTCGATGTAAACCCGCGGCACAATATGACAAACACGTTGTCCCTCCGCTGTTTGCATAGCATTAAATTGTGGCTGAGAAATGGTATCTCCCATCGAAAAAAGGCTCCTACGATGTGCGCATGCGCTATGGGACGTCACTCCAGCTGATCGGCAACTCAGCTGGAGTGCTCTTCGGTTCTGTGCATGAGCGGGCACTTTTTGACGGCGGGCACATATCTACAGAACACCGGCACCCAACTCAGCATACCGCTGAGAGCCTAAGCCAGCCACTCCCGCCCCTCCACAGCACAGTGCTCCAGTGAGCGTGGGGGGGGGGGGCAGAGCAGAGAGCCTATGACTAACAGTCACCAGCTCTCTGCTCACGGAGCGATCAAATGTCTTTGATCCCTCAGTTCTCAGTCCTAGAGCCAGTGGGGGACAGATGCAGCAGAGCGATACTGCATCCACGTAGGCAAGTGCGATTTCTAAAGAAAGAAAAAAATGTTTCTTTTAATCCTCGTCTTTGGGGGGTCCCCCGCCAGTGGTCTTGGTTCCTGCTCTCCTCTGAGTGCCCCCATAGAATGTTGTTTGCTTTGGGGGCACTTGTGCAGATTCGATCCTCTGCATATGCAGAGCAGACACGGACATGCCATCCACCACCCGCTCCGCTCATTGTGGCCCGCAACCGGTTACCAAGACGCTTAAGTCGCCCTCGCTCTTCAAAAGGTTGGACACCCTTGTCTTAGATCATCAATTACACTCAAACACCCAAGGCAGGTTTATATCTGATGACTGAGAAACTGCATAGTACTTAGTAGCCTGCTATCAGTGTGTTTAAGAAATCTATCGCTTGCATAAATCAAGCACATCTTCAAAATATCAGCAAAGAGAGATGTGATAGACTGGTGCACTACAACAGGGGTAGGCAACCTTTTTTAAATTATATAATCTTTATTTATTTTCTTCATATACAAAATACATTCTCTACTTACATAGTACATACATTTAAATAAAATCAATTTCTCACAATTTACTAGAGGTACCCTTCAGCCTTTAATTCTCTGTATCCTTCCCATCCTTCTCTCATAACACCTGATATATTCTCCTTTCCTTCTCTCCCCCCTCCCTCTACTAATCTCCCCCCTCCCTATCTACATAGTGGGCATTCCAACTTATCCAGACATGGTCTCCACATTGCTTCAAACTCTCTCAGGTTTCCTCTCCTTATATACACTGTTCTTTCCTTCCATACTGTTTCTGTTATCCATTCTCCTACCGTTGGGGGTTTCTCAGCCTGCCACCTCTGCGCTATTAGCTTTCTCGCCTGAAACAGACCTCTCATCACCACATTAATTACCGGGGGTCCACCATTTATTCCCTCATCCAGTCCCAGTATACACAGTCTGGGGTTCATTTCTAGCCTTACATCGAGTACCATATTCAAGGTGTTAAGAATTTCTGACCAGTAACGGTACAGTTTTGGGCACTCCCATACCATATGTGCTAAATACCCAGTATCCTGACACCTAGGGCACCCGGCATCCGTTCTCCACGCAAACTCATAGTCTCTTAGGTGTATAATATGTCCTATGTAACAACATCAAATATGAGACCTTCTGAGCGGGCGAGACCGATACCACGTGTCCTTTCTCCAGTATCCTCATCCACTGTTCATCTGAGAACGTTCCAAATTCTTTCTCCCATTTCCCCCTGCTCTTAAGCCGTTCTGGATTTTCTATACTACCTTCACATATGTACGGATATATTTCTGCTATGAATCCTCTACTCTTCTCTTGGGAACCTATTCTTTGATACACCGGGGAGTTATTCCAAGTTGGACCTTGTTTCTCAAATTGTTTATTTAAGGCGTGTCTAATTTGTAAATATTTGTAAAATGAATGTTTAGGTATATCATATTTCACGCTCAGTGCTGTAAATGTTTTTAATATCTTACCCTCATACATCTGGGCCACCTTATCTATCCCTTTTATTTCCCACTCTTTAATTTTCCCTATCATTTCTACTTCCTGCAAGTTTTTATTATGCCATAGGGGGGCATATTTTGTCATACCCTCTAACCCTTTTACTGCTTTAACTGCTTTCCATACTTTTAAAGCAAGTCTCGCCGTGGGGGTTTTATAAAAAAATGAATTTGCCTCAAGAACTTCTACTATTGATTTATGCGGAGTTCCTGCAATCATTAATTCCTTGTTACTTCCTCCTGTCATAATTCCTAAGTGTTGCAGTTGGGCTGCTAGGAAATAGCTCCGTGGGTGCGGTACTGCCATCCCTCCCTTTCTTGTTGCTAGTTGTAATGTTTGTAACCCAATCCTAGACTGACCTCCTTTCCATGAGTTCTCTAAACAACGTATCTATCTTTCTAAACCATTTTTTGTCTATCCATATCGGACAGTTATGCAGCAGGTATAGAAGCTGTGGCTGTCACAGCATTTTAATCAGGTTACATCTCCCTGCGACCAACAATGGAAGACGTCTCCAGATTGCAATTTTACTTTTAAATCTAGCTAAAACTGGTACTATGTTATCATTTATGTAGTTATTAGGATTCCTTGTTATATATATTCCTAAGTATTTCATTTGTTCAACTACTTCTAGCTGTGAAATATCATGTATACTCTGATTCCCTAGAGGATCTATAGGCATTAATGCGGATTTCTCCCAATTTATGGTCAGTCCTGCTATTTTGCCAAAGTCTACGAGGATGTTCATCACCTGCCTGAGGGATTGCCCCGTATCCCCCAGGAAGAGGAGGACATCATCCGCATACAATGCAATTCTCTCCTCACCCCCTGCTCTCCAGAACCCCTGCATATTTGTGTTTGGTCTGATTACACTAGCTAAGGGTTCCATTGCAAGGGCAAAGAGCAGGGGGGACAGTGGGCAGGTGTGGTAAATGGAAACCATTATGGCGCTAAACTCAAATGGACAAAAATACAAGTGAAGCAGCTGCGCTAGAATGTGACAAATATTCGATAGACAGTGTAAAGGAAAGTGCAGCGCTAAAATTTGTGAGCGGTTGTGATACCCCTAAACAAAAGAGAAATTCCTCAATAGTGAAAAAGGAAATACAATTCTATATAATCCTGAGGTGAAAAATAAAATATGCAAATCATATTTAAAGTAAACAAAATGTCCCAAAGTGATGGAATATGGATGACGTCAAGCCAGGATGATCTTAGACCGAATCCTCTGGTACACACATTTGTAGAAAAATGGGAATAGATGTACGCTTACCGGAACAGATGGACTCCCTGTCGGCAACAGGGAGTCAAACAGGCATAGAAAGGCTCTAGACGACCAACAAACTCGATGTTCCAGGGTGGACGGATAGACTCTGTGGAACCACTCACGACTTCACCCACCGGATACAAAAGGTCAAAGTATGGACAGCTTGTATGAAATCTGGATCCTCATGGATATTCAGATCATATGGAGAAAAACAAGAGGAAAAAACCAGGAGGGGACTCCAATGGTGTAGATCAATCAGGCAGGTTTTTATTGACAAAAACCAAACGAAGAACAAAAATTGTATAAAAGTGATCACATTTAAAAAGCAGTGTGGGAATGGGTATGACCTCGTCCGACGCGTTTCGTCTGTAGTAGATATGTAGGCATATGCCCCAGTTGAAGTCTACTACAGACGAAACGCGTCGGGCGAGGTCATACCCATTCCCACACTGCTTTTTAAATGTGATCACTTTTATACAATTTTTGTTCTTCGTTTGTTTTTTGTCAATAAAAACCTGCCTGATTGGTCTACACCATTGGAGTCCCCTCCTGGTTTTTTCCTCTTGTTTTTCTCCATATGATCTGAATATTTTTGGAGAGCACACCAAGAGAGCCTTTGCTGTATCCTCAGTGGGTGTCCACTATTGGCTTATCATACTTCGCCTATCGAGTGGTCATCAAGGAGTCCCTGTCTTGTCCATGAGGATCCAGATTTCATACAAGCTGTCCATAATTTGACCTTTTGTATCCGGTGGGTGAAGTCGTGAGTGGTTCCACAGAGTCTATCCGTCCACCCTGGAACATCGAGTTTGTTGGTCGTCTAGAGCCTTTCTATGCCTGTTTGACTTCCTGTTGCCGACAGGGAGTCCATCTGTTCCAGTAAGCGTACATCTTTTCCCATTTTTCTACAAATGTGTGTACCAGAGGATTCGGTCTAAGATCATCCTGGCTTGACGTCATCCATATTCCATCACTTTGGGACATTTTGTTTACTTTAAATATTATTCGCATATTTTATTTTTCACCTCAGGATTATATAGAATTGTATTTCCTTTTTCACTATTGAGGGACAGTGGGCAGCCCTGCCTTGTCCCTCTCTCCAATTGAATCCCCTTGGAATACTCACCATTAACCCTAATTTTAGCACTAGGACTCTTATACAGGGTTTTAATCCGGAGTAGGCAACCTTAAAGAGGTGGAGATCAACATGGGAGAACAACATGGGAAAAGTCAAACATCAACTGGCACAGTGTTGCCTCCTCACACCTGATTTAAACCTCTAATTGTGGAAAAACCCTGTGGTTGAGTCACCGTTTTACTACCCCCCAATTTTTACCCCCATTAGACGCTGAGTCAGCAGCCAAAAGGTGTACACATGCAGCAGCAGTAATTAAAACACCTGTTGCTTTTGATGGGTGCTACCGCCTGCCAATCGCGCCCTATTCAAGTAAATGGGGTCACTGTTCAAGTGCCCCGCAACTGCATGCTTCTGCGGGGTCCAAGCAGTTAAAGCAACATAACGCTGCCTGCTTTAACCCCTTGTTTGCTGTATTGCACAAGATTGCAGGGCACTTATAGCATGGTCTCATTCACTTGAAAGGGTCATGCTTGGCAAGTGCTACACCCACCAACCATGACAGGGCATATAACTTCTGCTACGGCACATGTACACCCCTTGCCACAGCAGCTCAAGGGGGTGCGGTTGGGGCAGGGGTGATAAAAACACATTTTACCACCCCCAAACTGCAACTGTAAATGAGCCCCCTATAAGGCTTTCACACTGATGTGCTATGGTTTACCTGCACTGCGGGTGCAGCACAGTGCATCTGCAATTTTACTGGGTTAATTGCAATTTGCCATAGATTTCTATTATATCCTGTGGGTGTGGTGCACTTTCTGAAAGCTCCTGCATTGAGAAAGTGCACCAAATCCACGGGTTACAATAGAAGTCTATGGCTAAGCGCAGAAAGCTGCAGGTTACAGTGCACTGCACCCATGGTGTGGGTAAACCGAAGCACATAAGTGTGAAAGCAGTTCTATACTATTATGCCCGGTGTATTGCTTCACACTGACCTAAAGATCTCTTCTTTCCTGCTGCTGGCACCACTCTGGCGACCACTAGCTGGGAAAAGAGGTGGAGTGCAGTTAGTATCACTTTGCATGAGAGAGGCGCCAGGACTAAAGAGGAGGCATTGGCTTATGTGGCACTTGCTCCCTACTACAGCTCCAACTTTACAAGTAGTCCCTCTGCATTGTACTGTTTGATGCTCTGGAATGGCGGGTCAGCAGGCCCAGACCAAGATCTACCAGTCACCTGTCAGATCTACTGGTAGATCGCGATCTACAGGTTGCTACAGCAATATTTGGAAGAAAAACTAAAGTAAAGAACAGGTAGGCTAAGAGACATGAATACATAGGATGTAAATGAAATTATTTTTAATACACCAAATTGTGCTGTAAACCAATTTTGCATTAAAAGATCACCAAAGGAAATGCAAAACAGAGCTAGCTTTCGTATATGACCTTTGATTATATACAAAAGGAAACCCATCCAAACTGATTTCATTTGCAATATCATCTTGATGACAGTGTTCAAGAAACAGTAACATTGATCCATAACATTTTGAAAAATATGGTAAGAAGATAATACCTGAGTTTTTAATTCTCCCAAATAAGCTCTGAACAGTTTCTCAGAATTGTCCACCATTTCACTAGGTTGCACTTCTCCCAAAACTCCTAGAATCTCATAGACTTTCTCTAGAACTTAAAAAGCAAAACACAGTAATACATTTGAATTTTGTATCTAGAGCTCTGACAGATCTATGCTTGACAAGATATCATCAAGAGCATATACAAAAATGACAGCGGGATTCAGAAACTATGTTCATTGTCTAACCAGTTGAAATTCAGCAGGTTCTACGTTGAGGTACACAGAGAAGCAGCAAAACAGAACAGGGAGAAGGTAAAGACAGAAGAGGGTTTGTTAAACCGTCTTTGGTACCATGCAAACTGAGAGCCCAGTCCTGCAGATTACATAGGGAGAATAGCATTCCCTGTGTAATTAGTGGAGCTCCCCTGTCAGCGTGCTAGCAATTTGCTCTGTATCAGGCGCTCTGTGAGCCCCAGACAAACAGAGCACAGAAAACAGCTGTCAAAGTGCCAGCTCCTTTGACTGCACAGAGGGTGTTAACACAGGCATTTGTGTACACTGCAGGATGCCAAGGACAGTCCAATCCTCCTCTACATTTATGGTTTAAAAAATACTGTGGGAGCCTCAATGCATCAAATAGTGAAACAAACAAAAAAGTAATTAATAAATATAAAAAGTATTTTTTTTTCAGGACCTGCTGTCAGTTTGACAATGGAGGTGGTTTTCTGCATCTTATAGTGGATCTCTGTAGCCATTTTAAACCATGAATAGTAAACAGCTATATTCCGACAGTGTCTGCTACAAAGTAAACAATCATAGAAAAAAAACCTGAAAGCAGATATAGTTTTGTTTTGGCTATTTAACAATTCATTTATCCCTTGTCACACTTAATTTGCCATGATTAACTCTCTCCCTGCTTCAACTTTTTTTTTTTTTGCCAAATTGTTAGTTTTTTTTTTATGAACAAAAATCTATTTAGCAAACTTGCAAAGCACACATTTATGCGAAAAAAATAAACACCAAATCAGCACATTACTTACGATCAATGCCATGTGCTTCTTGTGCTGCGGTCATCTGCTCTAGTATAAATCACCCCCCTCAGATACCGCCACCCATGCCGTTCTGGTGCGACGGAAGTTAATAAAACTAAAGGAGCCATGACAGGCAGTCATCAGGAGTACCCAACTATTCCTGCCCAGCTCCTCCATTCATAGAAGCTGTACTACAGCTTCCATGAATGAAACAAGATTTATGAATAGAAGGGACGCAACTTTCAATCATCTGTCCTACACTTATAGATCCTGTTTCAGTCATAGAAGCTGTGATATAAAAATATATATTTTTTCTCTCCCCCCCCCCCCCCCCCCCCCCCCCCCCTTGTTTTTTTTTTCTCCTTAGGGATCAGGAGCAAAGGGTGCAGTACCTCTTATTTCTTCGTTTAAAAAAATTGATTATGAATTTTTAGAAATATGGCCATTTAAGATGCGATGTTAAAGGATAGCCGCCATTACTAGTATTAAAAAAAAAATAAAAAATAAATAAAAATGCCATAAAACTATCCTCCATTTTGTAGACGCTATAACTTTTGTGCAAACCAATCAATATACGCTTATTGCGATTTTTTTTTTACCAAAAATATGTAGAAGAATACATTTTTCTTTGTTTTGTACTTGTATATGTGTTTGTATTTTTTCTGAATGTTTGGTATTCATGTATTTGGAATGATATGGAAGATTTTGAATGTACTATAACATATTATAAAAAACAAATGAAACAAAGAAGCTGAGATATAACTTGTATGAATAGAGGAGCTGAGCACAGTCGGGCACTCTTGTTTAGTGCCTGTCACAGCTCTGTCAGTGCCATTAAGCCCCACGGCATTGGAAGATAATGAATGCAGAAGTGGAGGGGGGAGGATATAGAGGGAGCATTTTTACTAAAGGAACAGACAGCTGCACAACGGACATATGGCACTGATCATCAAGTAATGTCCCTTGTGCAATTCTTCTCTTATTAAACTTACTGTATGTTTTAAAGAAAAGGGGACGTAGTAAACTGCATATTGGGATGATTGGCTGCAATACTGAGAACTCTCACTAGATGAGTGTACTTTATACACATATATATGGTAATGACTCTGTTGTTTCTCAAAATATGTTATTCTTTCCTGCAGTGCTTGATACAATGTTGCAAGAAGCAGTTGCTAATGTTTAACTGTTCACTTGCTGAGATATAGAATATATATATATATATATATATATATATATATATATATATATATATATATATCGAGATGTACAACAGGATCATTGTAAATTATACAGAAGTAATTGAAAAATTACATTTGACCTGTTTTTGATGGGAATGTGGGTAGAATTATTATTTCTCATGGGGTTTATGGGAGGAATATCATTGTTAACACCTGACAATGAACATATTTAACCCATTACTGATAATATGCATATAATTATTTTACATGGGGATTATGGGTGGAACATTGTGGTTAGGTTTAACATACTCCTATATTCCTATGTACCGTATATACTCGAGTATAAGCCGAGTTTTTCAGCACATTTTATTGCGCTGAAAGTGCCCCCCTCGGCTTATACTGGAGTCAAGCACTTTTCTGCAGCAGAGAATGACATTTTCCGACCCGAATTTGGGGTCACGTATCTCGGGGCACCCAAATTTGGTGTGCAAACCCAGTGGAACCAACACTACAACATATCCAAAGATGGGGTTCCTAGCCCTAAGTGGCCCCGAGATATGGGGCCCCAAAGTCGGTTCGGAAAATGTCATTCTCTGCTGCAGAAAAGTGCTTGACATTTTCCGAACCGACTTTGGGGCCCCCGTATCTCAGGGCCACTTGGTAATAGAAACCCCATCTTGTATATGTTGTAGTGCTAGTTCGACTGAGTATGCATACCAAATTTGGGGTTCCTAGCACCAAGTGGCCCCAAGATACGGGGCCCCAAAGTCGGTCAACTGTGTCCATCTGCAGCAATGTTATTTCAGGACCCTTTGGGTCCAGAGACCCCAAATTTTGGCTGCAGATAAGGGTTCCTAGATGCCCCCTAACTACCAAGTTTGAAGTTTGGGAGACCTATGGCTGCAAATGGACACAGTGAGGCTGCAAATGGGCATGGTTGAGCCTCTTTTCCACTTACAGTAGCTGCGCATTTCTCACCCTAGGCTTATACTCAAGTCAATACGTTTTTCCATTTTTTTTGTGGTAAAATTAGGTGCCTCGGCTTATATTCGGGTCGGCCTATACTCGAGTATATACGGTATGTTTAACTACAATATTCCACCCATAATCCCCATGAAGAAAAATAATTATATGCATATTCTTTTTAGAAATTGGTTAAATATGATCACTGTCAGGTGTTAACATGATATTCCTCCCATAAACCCCATGAGAAATAATAATTCTACCCATATTCCTATCAAAAACAGGTCAAGTGTAATTTTTCCATTACTTCTGTATGACTTACAATGATTCTGTTGTACATCTCCATATATACATCAGCAGGTGAACAATTAAACCTTAGCAACGGCTTCTTGCAACATTGTATCAAGCACTGCAGGAAAGAATAACATATTCTGAGAAACAGAGTCATTACCATATATATATATATATATATATATATATGTGTATAAAGTATAAAGATCCCTTGATAAAGTCACGTGACTGTGACGCAACACGTCGGGAGGAGGAGCCTAGTGTTGCCTGATGCGTTTATGTGAAATTTCCATTAATATCTGTGAAATATTGTAATTATGAATATATCTCTTTTTGCTTGCAGCTATGAAAGCTGGGCAAAAGCCCTCCTCCCAAGCTCTTGTTAACTGCAGACATTGCGGTGCCAAGACTTGTATACACAAGCCAGGGGGAGCCAATTTCATTGTTTGTCACCTATTCACTATAAACGACCCCATGCCGGGATTAGGTAATGAAGTATGTCCCACCCCGGAATTAATTCTTAAATTCCCAGCTACATTCTCTTGCTCAGAATAATCACTGGGAGTTGCATGTAAGGGGGCTGGCTTAGACTAAGTAACCAATCAGAATTCACGCTAATCCAGCCAATGAGGGATCAGCCTGGTTTTGGATACTCTCAGAGGAAAGGGGAGGCAACGCGCTCTTTCCGGGGAACCAGCAAGCAGAATGGATCTAAGGTAACTTCTAGCCAGCAGGGGAAGCCATGCCCTGCTATTTGTAACTAAACATGCGTGTAGACCACGGTCTGAAGGAATATAATCTAAATTCCTTTATGTATATATTTTTTATTCCAACCTAGCATTTTATGCCTTGATGTGCTAGGGATTTGTGTATTAGCTAGACTTAACTACCTGTAATAAATGTTATTATATTTAAAGCCTTTCCTCCTGGTCAATAGAACTCTCATTTAACCGATATCATATTTTGTGATTAATAAATCAGAAATAGAGATTTTAGAGGTTAACACTAGTGACGTCGCCGAGTCCACACGGAGTGAGGACGAGCAGGGCGCCCCTACACAGAGCCTGACTGATACAGCTACCGCGCATACTAAGCTGGGTGTTTTGTGAGTAGAAACACATCAACACGAAATTGACACATAGTATAGCAGCGCTGCGCAATGTTTGTTTTGTATCTTTTTTCTTTCTATATACAAACGGGAGAAGCAATATAAATAAGAAAAACCCAGAAGTGTCATCAATAGAAGATCACCTAATAAGGAAAGTGACACATTTATTCTTATTTATAATCAAAAGTGAGCGGCTTTATGGTATTACTGTCATTCATTTATCTATGCCTAAATAACCGGCACACATGCTTGATTGTAGCAATCCAATTTTTATTGAGCAAACCAGACCAATATATTACCGTTTCTTTGCCAGTGGATCCTAGCACGGAAAAATACCCCAACTGCAAAGTATTCGCTCCGAATTAATTAGTTAATCAATTAATTAATTTGCAGTGTTCATTCAATACACATTCATTCACTTATTCATCTACGCTGACCGACTGATTGGTCAGTGTATGGGGTAAAGGCGATCTTAGTCCCTTTAAATACCATATGAATGAAGAGTACTCATTGTTTTCAGGAATTTTATACTTCATAGAAGACTGCAATAATTTTTTATATATTTCACACCACGTAATTTATCAACACACTGGATTTTATACCTTAATTCAAACATCACGTGTATAAATTATTCACTATTTGATTGTTTCACAGAGGATTTTTTATGGTTTACTATTTATTGATTTTAAGGTTGATTAAGCGCACCTATTACAAACCATTGTGTATTTTTAAGATTTTCTTTCACGTGTGGGAGCACTAATATATGGGCTGCAGCTACATCATTTAGCCATCTTAAATATCTTTTGTTTTTTTGATTTTTAATTCATATTAGCGCTTTAGTATCTTCATTATCATATAAAGTACTCTGACATCTAGTGAGAGTTCTCAGTATTGCAGCCAATAATCCGATCATCCATCATCCCAATATGCAGTTTAGTATGTCCCAAATAAAAGCACATGGTAAGCAAATTAAAAACATGGTTTCATTTTGTTTAGTAGGAACTTTGATGTGCTTTCTACTAAAAACATTATTTTGATATGAAAATAAAAAAAAGGATACACAGCAAAATAAAATTAGCGATTTATATCTATAAATTTACTGGTCAAACTAAAAAAAAAAAAAAAAAAAAAATTATATTTTTTTTACTTAAAGTATAACTAAAGGCAACATTTTTGTTCGCTTTGGATAGAGTGGATGGAAATTAGACCTGCCAGTTTTTATTGCTGTCTGTGCCCCTGTTAGGGAGATTCACCCTTTATATTTGTCTTGTTTACCATCATCATGGAAAGTAAAAGAAAATCCTGAATTTTGGGTTGTCCCCAAAAAAGTAAGAAGGGGAAGTCTTCCAATGGGGTCCCCAAGCAATTCCCTTAATTTTCAGGGATTTCATCTCACTTCCTGTTTGGCTACAAGACAGGAAGTGAAGGGAAATCTCTGCAATGGGACAAAGAATGCGAAAAAAAGTTGACAGGGGTTTTAACCCTCCTTTACTCTATCCAAAATGAAAAAAGTTATGCCTATAGTTCTACTTTAAATGCGATGTTCTTTCAGTATCGGTTAAGATATATTTCACCTGTGTCTGACAATTTGGTTTTAGTAGCAAGTTCTCCATAAAATTTATTGAAAATGTCACAAATTTTTAATTCTTCAATAACATAGGACTTCTTTAGAAGTTGGAGTAGCTGAAATGACAAAAACATAAGAAAAAAATTATTATATTATAATATATATATGTATATTTTTTTTTAATAAAAGTAATTTCATGTTTAAAAAACTTGAATCAAGTAAACCACTAATCAAAGGATTAAATCAGAACTCCAGCAAACTAACATTCATAACATTTTCGAACACACATAAAAAAATTCTTGCAGAATGGGTACATTATGCCCACCCTTTATTACCAGTGGCAAGCTATGCCTCCCTAAAGGTGGTGCACGTTGGAGGAGTACATGCGGAAAGCCTCAATGTCCTCTACCATTCCGTGTCCCTCAATTCCTTCCCTCTATCCTTTTCCCACACCTTCCCTACTTATCTCCTCTCTCTATCCCTTTACGCCATTCTATCCTCTCTCTTTGTTGCCCAGGATTTTTTGAGATGGACGCGTTCATCCCATGCTCCCACCACTTTTTATCCCAAATTCAGGTTGCTACTGGCATTTAGCCAGAAGCTAAAGATCTCCCAAGATACAAAAATTACCAACCCTTGATAATTGGAGCACAAATAACCTCCTATCCTTATTCTGAATGAGACAACCTGTGTTATTTCCCTTAATCCAGATCCTTAGCACATCAAAATATTGCATCCTGTGTACATTATTTTATGTCTTGCTTATTACTTCAATATACATGGACGTGGCCCTGTATTCTTTATAAATTGTCATCCTGTTATCTGATTGTTAGTCATGTGACCAGATAATCTTTTAGTGTTCAGTTCAGTTAGTGTTTCCTGAAATCTTTTAATAAAAAAAAAATATTGAAAGTGAAAAGTAGAACTCCAGCCTTAATTAACAGAATAAAACAAATAGCCCATTAAAAAAGAGAAAAAAAACAAAATTAGCCTTTGCTGCAATATTAAGCTACATTCCTCAAGTTTTCCCCTGCAATACTAGATTTCTGCCACTAGATATCCTAAGTCTGATGGCCAGCATCATTCAAATCACGCACTTTTTTCCCCTTAAAATCATGGGTGCGTGTTATACGCCCATCCCCCACTGATTGTGAGCAGAGCGAGCACCGCCGAAATACACAAAGCCGAGTACACTCGGCTAGTCTCGGCTCCTCTCAAAGTCCCGCCCACGTGACTGAGCAGAGCGGAGCCGAGACTAGCCGAGTGTACTCGGCTTTGTGTATGTCGGCGGTGCTCGCTCCACTCTGCTCAGTGACGCCCAGTCCCACCATTGGATCTGTGTTATGTCCATCATAGGCGTGACTGTGAGCAGAGTGAGCACCGCCGACATACACAAAGCTCCGCTCCCAATCAGCGCAGATCGCGCCAATTTTAAATTCCTGCAATGAAGCTGCAAAGAGACACAAGGCTGCAGATGGACACTGGGCAAGGCTGCATTGATGGGCATTTAAATGCAAGTTTTCTTTCCTTAAACTTCCCTCCTAAAAGTTTTTTTCCTTAAAATTCCCTCCTAAACTTGGGGTGCGTGTTATATACCGGTACGCGTTAAACGCCGATAAATACAGCCCTTGCTCTGAGCCCAGGTCAACCTGGACCTGTCCCAACTTGTAAGTGGACAGTGAAAGAGAGAAACATAATGCTAATCTTGGTTACTCTGCTCTATCCTATCAACATGCTCCTTGTCAGCACATGAACTGAATAGGTTCTAGTACTGTTTCAACCTCTCACACTTCAGCTCTGCTGTACAGGATGTGTAAGAGGTTGGTCTAATTCAGGTACTAACACTGCAGGCATTAAAAAAATAAAAAAAATACAGTTCTGCTTTAAAAGGCATTGTACATTTCCAAATGTTTTTACTAGATATTAGCGTAGCTATACTTCCTGTGCCTTTTGCTTGCCTCAGCTCACATGTTGCTCTAGGTATTTCCATTGTCTGCTACAGCTAGTCTATCCCTAATCGCCAAAAGGGACAAGACAGCTTCCCGTTCCAGGCCACAGTGTCCAGTGCATGCATTGCCATCTGTTCTGTGTCGCATAACAAAAGTTGGAGTGCTAATGTAATAAAAAAGAAGAAAAAATTTCAGCTGCAAGGTAGGCTTTCTTTGTGTCTGTAAATGTTCTGCCTGCTTCCGTCTGTCAAATCTAATGAGCTCTCACCTGCACCAGCACTACACTGAGACCCAGGAATTGTAGGATATAACGTAAGTTCTCAGACTACAGAAATCATGCATTAACCTTTGCAGTGTCATGCCGCATGCCTCATGTTTAAACACAAACAGAAACTTCTCACCAGAATGTAAAGGTTCACTCTACTATAGGGTGTGGGTGTGGGTGTGTGTGTACGTGTGTGTACGTGTGTGTACGTGTGTGTGTGTACAGGCCAACAAATGATGCTACAGGGGGTCCCCGGGTTACAAACAAGATAGGGACTGTAGGTTTGTTCTTAAGTTGAATCTGTTTGTAAGTCGGAACAGGTAAATTTTTTAAGTGTAGCTCCAGCCAAAAAATCTATTTTTAAGTTTTTTAGATAACATAGAGAAGGGTTATCACCCCTGTAACATTTGTTTTGCTGTCTGTGCCCCTGTTCAGAAGATTTCACCTCACCTTCTGTCCCAATGACAATTGGATTTTGAAAATTTTGGGTTGCTAGGGAAACATGGACTGGTGATAAAGCATCAGTGGAGACACCTTTTTCCCATATTAACTCTTACAGGAGTGAATTTCCCTTCCTAGGGGTAGATTTCCTCTCACTTCCTGTTGTCTCCCTCCGTTTGTAAGTAGGAGTCGTTTGTAAGTCGGATGTTTGTAAGTAGGGGACCCCCTGTATAAAACTACATGATTAACACACTTCTTATGCAGATGAAAAACACAAGATGCAGGTAGGAAGTGTATTAATGCCTTTAAAGCTGAACTCCAAACTGATATATAAAAACCTCTTAAAGACCCCAACATGTACAAGTTGCTGTATGGAGTCGTATAATGCATCCACTAAGAGCATATGGAAAAATCCTCCAGATTTCTGGTCGATTCGGTAGCTCTACAAGTATAATCCCTCCTTTTCGTCATGCAACAAGCCCAGACTTAAAGGCAGTGACATGCCAACAACTGCAATTGCTGGTTGTAAAGCTGCTCCCACCAGTGTGCCTAGTATAAAGCCCCCAGACATTTTTTCGTGGCTTCCAAAAAAATACTAGGACCTCGACCACTTTGCACATGAGGATCCTGAAGACATAATAGACCACCAGATCCAACAAGGGCATACTCCATTTCCTAGTAAACTCACTTTCATTTGGGTATTGTTGAGTGAACCTTTTGGGCGGAATAATCATGTTGTTAAAGTGAGCTTAGTCCATGTACAAAACCATCCTTTAACTGAGGATGTATAGGGAAGAACTGGGGGATGCTGTCGAGAATACCATGATCCCAGTCCTGTCAAATTTGAAGAACTCAGGAAGCAAAAAACCTACTGGTAATTAGTCTGGACACAAGTTTTTTTTTTTTTTTTTTTTTTATATCTGAGATATCTCCAACCATAGGGTTATTCAAGTGTATATTTCCCTTATATAGATACTACTTATTTTCCTTCTACTGGAATAAATGTATTCTCATCCTCCTCTGGTTCCTCCGCCATAACAAAGGAAGGGACCCGTCACCCCCTACATCCCTTCCTATTTGCCATCACATATTGGCCTGCTGATGTGTATATAGGGACCCTTGTGGGGAGCAGCAGTCCAAGTCAGCTGAGAGGATGGTTGTGTGACTAACACTTGCTGCAAATGTGACTTGCAGTCCCACCACCAAAAAAGTGCTGTGACCTGTAATCCCACTAGGGAGGTTCTGCTGTGACCTGTAATCCCACAAGGAACTATTATTATACAGGACTTATGTAGCACCAAACAACTCCTGAGGCTCACTTCCCTGTCCGGGGCATGGACTACCCCAGGGCACTCACCACTCTAGTCACAAAAACCCCTAGGGGGTCCAATCTTAACCCATCATGATGGGCTTTGCCACAAATGCCCTTAAGGACTCAACTCCCCAGCTGGAGATCACTGCCCTGGACCTGTATAGCACCCACCTGGGCCACAAGGCAGTATGTAATTGCGCAGGGTCCCATTCCACAGTGTCGACTAGCAATGTTACAGGCCAGTCCCATGTCATCCGAAACCGGGTCTGGGTACCATTTATCTGACCACTGACAAGCCGTAGGATATGGATCCTGAAAGAGCTAGCCTCCTAATTCCAGATGAAACCATTGAGAAGCTAGCCATTTTAATGCAGAACGCTGCACAGATGTGACCATCATCTTCAGACATTAGCAAAAAAAACTGAAGCCTTGCCTAACAGGGAGGGGTTATGCCAGGGAGAGGACTTCTTGTCTTTTTTTTTTCCAGTGTCTAATCACCTGGAGGAGACAGCAACACCCTATCACATTGACTATAAGGATGCTTTTTGTCCCATGAGGTACAAAAAAGAAAAGAAAATAAGTTTTCCCTTTAGCTCTATTTTAGTAATCTACACAAATGTATTCGATAAAATTATATTGCTGTTTAAAAGCAGTTCCAAATACAAGATTCAAACGTTCCACAATTAGCTCTAGGGTCTGTGTGGATGAGCTTTAGTTTGCTTCAAATGGGTTTTGCATAGCCAAACAAGCCTATGAGAATGTAAAACTTGCTTGAACCAGGTCAAATCCACCTGTCAATGAATTCTGAAATGTCTCAAACTGATGCCATTAACACAAGTCCAAAGCCTGTTGACACGGGCCCTTATTGTGTTTCTACCATCAAATAATTACAGGCATCATTTCCAGCACCAAACGATACAGGGAAAAAAAAATACATCTAAGCTCAGTAAAATGGAAGGGTTATTGGTATTAAAATAAATCTCTTATAAATAAAAAACTCTTGTTATCTGAATGATTCTTTTCATCTGCAATTTTTTGGCAAGTTAGCACTAACCTTTCCAGAGTGCTAAGCACAGAAGGAACAATGTGTTGTCAAAAACATCAGAGATGTTTTCTTTATCGATATACTGTAAATGCACCATTAAAATCCCAAAATGCCAGCACATATAAAATTAGCACTCTGAAGCGACCCATTAAGTACAAAGCATCCCTTACCATTCAGCTCTTAAATGCTGCCAAAGCATGCATCCCCTTGTGCTGGAGATCGGAGATTCCACCATCAAAATCTATGTGGTATGCCAAGGTTAATGAACTGAGGAACATGGAAGACCTCACTGCCACCCTGCATGGAAGAGAGGAGGCCTTTTCGGAGACATGGCGACCTTGGATTCATTACATATACACCGAATCATACCCATGTTAGGTTGCATGTCCTGATTAATCTATGCAGCTCGATCTTCCGCATGGTCAGGGAGGCACCACCATCTCTACCTCTCTCTCCACCCCTTTTCATCCCTCCCCATCTTACATATATTTTTTCCTTTTTTTAAGTTTTCCCCAGCCATGGGCTGTTTTAGTCAGATAATATGCATATCTTATATACATTACTCGTCTCTCGCGCAACATGGCTAGGCCCGGCTGTCTGGGGGACAAATCTCCCAGCCAGTCGGAGTAGTTTCTCTCAGTGTGGCCATGGCAGCCGCACCAACATATGGGTTATTAAGGAAACAGTATAGAAGCTCCTTCCTGGGGTGGCACACGGGCAGTTTAATTTTCACTCGCAACCACAAAGTGCAAAACCAGGGGAAGCGTTACACGACGAAGCTGGTACAACATCTAACCCTATTTGCTACATGTTACTGTTTTTTACTATAAGCAATGTCATCATTATTCTGTGGATTGTAATGCTGTACCATTTTGAAAATAAATAAAAAGGAATTACAAAAAAAAAATTAGCACTGAGTTCACACAGGTGCGATGCGGGAACCAGCATCGCATCTCACTCGCAGGCAGTTCACACTGCCCTCTGTGAACCGTAGCGGGTGTCAAAGTAAAGTTAATGACACCTCCAGAACAGTTTGGTTCAAATAGTACAGAAATCGGATCGCATGGGTGTTCATGATTCGATTTGTGTACTATTTTATCCGTTTCCAGTGTGGACAAAAAAGGGTCCTTCATCATTTTGGTGCGAATGCGTTGCAATTTCAGCCATACAGTTTATATGAACAGACATTGCATGTGATGTGCACCAGTCTGAACCCAGCCTTAATCTCCATTAGTACATGTGTTTATCTGTACAAAAAATTAATGATCATATAGAAAATTATATTAAGCTTATATTAGCACACATAAAAATGTACAAGACCTAATTCTTACCTTTATAAGGAGATCTAAAGCAGCTACTTTACATTTTGCATATTTTTCCTTTGTGTAAACAACAACACACACATTCTAGAAAAGAAGATATGAGTAAAACAATGACAGATTAAAGTGGTTGTAAACCTCAGACATGACAAACAAAGCATATCATTCTATAGTGTATACTCAGTCCAAAGCACCCAGTGTCATTTCTCTCTGCAGTCTCCTTCCTCTGCTAACTGCATGATTAGACACTAGACAATTGTGGGTGATGGCCTACCACCCCCTGCAGGAGATAGCGGATGATTGACAGCCTTTCGCTGTCAATGTTTCCCTTGGACAGCATGTAGCAGGGGTGTGTCCATTCCCTCCACTCAGGTTTCAGATTCAACTTCTTATGGGCTTTAGGCTGTACAACAGTGTGTGACAGATCGCTGCCCCCTGCATGCTAGAGCTGAGAAAAAGCCTTTTATCTGTGCATTTTAGAAGGATGCGCAGGAGAGGGGGCTGCAGGGTTTACCACCACTTGAATAAATGCAATACAAACACATTTTTGCCTTTGTGATCATATGTACATTTCTGACCACACTCAGATGTTCAGGTTCTAAAAGAAAATGTGAGCATCTGTAGTACAATAAAAAAAAAAACACTACAGAAAAGAGCAATATTATAAATGTCACATTCCTACATATATTAGAATCTGCGTACTGGTTTTCACCTAACGGCCATGAGGGAAAGATGGATCGTTTGGCTGTACAGTAGTCTCTATGTCAGTGACCGTCCTAAAGCTGGCCGTACACTAGTAGAATTTTGTTGGAACGTGTTGGTTATAAGAATGCTTGTTCAATTTTCAGATGGTTATTGGGGGCAATTTGAAGTTCATTTTCAACCGCAGTAACATGAAAATTTGAAGTAGCAGGGTGGAACATTTCTCTCAAATAACCAAATTTCTAACAGTGAACGCTATTTTCATTCAGGAAGATTCATTCACTCCAAAAAGAAATGTTAAAAGGCAAACATCATTTTGAACAACATTTGTCATGTCATCGAATGTACTGATGAGAATATTTGCATCAATGTTCGATTGAAAATCTACCAACATATGGCCAGCTTAAAAGGGAAAAAATAAAATAAAAATGTACATATTTTTACACAAAGAAAATGTGCATTTATTACTTTTCCCCCTAGGAGACTGAAAAGCATTGCACCCACAATCAGTGGATCATGGGTGCGTGGTCAGGCTCCTACAGACAAGACCTACAGCTTTCTGCCCGTACCTCTGTAGCCACAAGACTTGTGAATGTACTACGAGGGAAGTGATCAGCACGAAGTCCACTGAAACTACCAGTCTGTCTGCTGCGGTGACAGTAGTACTTGTACTTTATTCATTCACAGATCCCCATAAATTAATGATGCAGCTGTATGGACAGAGCCCCTAAACACAGGTCTAACATGCTCCAAATGCTGAACTTAGCCTTTAAAGTGGAATGCAAGTCAAACCCTAAATATACTTAAATCTAATCCCACCCCTATTCTAAGGCTATTCCAACGGTAAAAGGAAAGATGCATATAGTTACCTATTCTGAAGTCGCTCCAATCATATGATCTCTCCAGTGCCGGCTTTCAGTGTGGAGGAGAGATCGCCAACAACGGCTGCAGAGCCTGGGCGATAACGTCACCCATAGGCTTACTATGGGGCATCCATTGTCAGCTGTCTTTCCTCTACACTGAAGCCGGTGTCATGGTCGGTATTTGAACCAGCGACCCTATTGCTGCTAGGTGAAAGTGCTAACCACTACACCACTGTGCTGCCACTAAGTGCTAGTTAATCTAGAGGAACCAAGATTGGAAATAAAATGCTTTCATCTTCTAACTGGAGAGCGCTCAGTCAGCAGCACATCAGACTCAGATGATAGAAGAAGTGTAGCAAGCACCTCTGCCAGATAAAAAGATTAAAGCCTAACGCTAGCCAAAATAGTTTTTTATTTTTTTATTTATTTTTTAAGATTTGTTAAGTGTGAGAGGTTTAGAATATCTACCCAGTTTTAAATACCATCTGCATCTGAATTAGATTTCCCCAAAAGAGAACAAAAATCCGACAGATGCTCTGAACCATTTTCCATACTATCAGAAAACTTGATTTATTATAGTCTGTGTCCCCATTAGAGAGATAGACAAGCTAGTGATGTAACAGTTGTTGGATAGAACCATAGAGCACAGGGGTGAATGCACTGCAGCGTGACTGATAATATTATAAACTGATATTAGTGGGGTGGCACATGTGATGTATTAATCAGATTTATGAATCACACCCTAGCTAAGAAAGATAGAAGTCAACCCAGAGTCCTCTAAGGCCCCATGCACACGAGACGCAGATGCAAACTCTGCTGAACGCATGTTTTAAAAAGCAGAAACCGGTTTTGCTGTGTTTTCATGTCGCGTTTAGCCGCGTTTGCGTCTATAAGCGTTTGTAAAGATAACATCATATAGACCCTCCCCAAGCTCAGAAAGCATGTATTATTAACTATTTCTGCCATTTTGATCAGAGTGAGTGTACATGGACACATATGATAACATTGCATGCGTTCAGGTGCAGTTGAAAAAAGTGTCCAACTGCCTCTGAACGCGCGTTTAACAGCGTCTCGTGTGCATGAGGCCTAACCGGCATAAAATGTCTCAGCCTGTGGTGGTCATATACAGTATAAATATGAAACTTTCATGACTAATATTAATATTTAATTAATAAATTAATAGCACACACAATCAAAAAGTGCCCATGGAACTTTCAGCAAGTTTTATCTGTATGAACATCTTCTGATATCAAAATATCTTTATCTAAAGATTGAATCTCAAATTTCACCAGGTTACAATATGCTCTGACTAGCCTGATTAAAATTCCACAATCATGTATCCAAAATTCTATATCAAAATACTATAACTGACTGACAATCACACCGCATGGAGCTTCTTACTACCAGGTTTACTTTAAAAAGATGTATATAGAGAAATTGCGCTTAGTGTGAAGTGAATGAAAAAAAGAAAAAAAAAAAAAAAAAAAAAAAGAAAAAACCCAGCAGCAGTCACACATATGTACACACCATATTAAACAAATTAAATAGGCAAAAGTGTTGCACTGTCACATATGTGATAAGATGCCTTCTCAATGTAGGCAAAAAAGTCCCCCAAAATAAAAATATAAAATAAATATAATAAAGTGAAATGTCCAGAAAGCCAGGCAAAAGTCCTTTAGGTGAAGAAAGGTGTCCATCAAATTTTCAACAGGTGCAAATCACCACACATAGAGTTCTTAAGGGAACCTCAAACCCGGTCTTTTGTGTGTAGATGTTGAAGTATAGTAGTATATCCAAGTGGCCCGAGTTACAGAAGCTCCTGTCTGGCTCTTAGGCAGCTCTCTCCTCCAGTCCTTGCTCTGTTCTGTGTGGCAGAGTGAAAGCTCATTACCCCCCTGTCATTGTCAGCACACTTCCAGGCTGCCAGCAGCAAGCATCACACGTTCTTATCTATACACAAAAGACCGGGTTTGAGATTCTCTAAAGAACTTTATATGTGTGGTGATTGGCATCCATTAAGCAGGCTGAACAGCAAAGGCTACTTATTACCTGAAGTGAGGGGCGATTACTCACTGATGCGCATATAGACCTTGAAAGGTCTAACTATCTGGTAAGAGGATAGATAGGGCAAATATATCCTATGGGGGAGCACTGGGTGTCACACCTGTTGAAAATTTGATGGACACTTCTTTTTCTTCACCTAAGGACTTTTTCCGACTTTTCTGGACATTTCACTTTATTAAATTTATATTTTCATTTTTGGTGGACTTTTTTTTGCCTACATTGAGAAGGCATCTTATCACATATGTGATCGCGCAACAGGTTTGCATATTTACTTTAACTAGAATTCAGATTATTTTTTTTTACTCCTTACCTTGATGTCCACAGCATAAGGCTGGACATTCTGACCTATTTTCTCCAAAAATGCACACAAGAACTTCAGTGCTTCTTCCCGACAATCTCTAAACTGAAAGTAAAATACATAAAGGATTGAAAACTACCGCACACAAGCAAACTATGTGTTTAAAAAAAAAAAAAAAAAAACGAACAACATAATATATTAATCTCATAAAATTTGAATATCATCAAAAGTTAATTTATTTCAGTAATTCAATTCAAAAAATGAAACTCATTTTATATAGATGTGTTACACACAGAGCAATATATTTCAAGCATTTCTCTCTTTTAATTTGGACTTGATAAAACATAGTGGACCAAAACTAGTAGATGACATGGCTCCTCGTGTGGAAAAATTTGCATTTCATTTGGAAATCAAGGTCCCAGAGTCAGGAGAGGCACAGAATCCAAGCTGCATGAGGTCCAATGTGAAGTTTCCACAGTCAGTGGTGATTTGGGGAGCCATGTCATCTGCTGGTTTTGGTCCACTGTGTTTTATCAAGTCCAAAGTCAGCACAGCCCACTACCAGGAAATGCTAGAGCACTTCATGCTTCCCTCTGCTGACCAGCTTTTAGGAGGAGATGCTGATTTTATTTTTCAGCAGGACTTGGTACCCGCCCACACTGCCAAAAGTACCAATACCTGTGTAGCGGACCCCATGCTTGGATAGGTGATTAGTATGGGGTTTATTTTTGCAAGTGTAGGTTAGATGCAAGAAAATTTAGCTGGCCCTGGTTGTCTTTTTTGGGCCTGGTCGTTTATTTGGGGATGGGAGTGTTAGTGTAGAAGGGGGTGTACACTTGGACTCCGGAACACCTCCTCTGATGGACAGTGGACAGGACTGGAAAGAGAGGAAGGACTGAGGCCTGAGTGGCAGGAAACCCATGTGAGAGAATTGACCAATGGTTAATTTCTTTGGACAATGGGTGCCTCTCATATAAAAGGGGGGGGTCACATGCTTAAGGGAGGTGGAGGGCCGGGGGTTCAGAGACCCCAGAGCCTCCAGGCGGAGGTTTGAAGGCCTGAGGGCTCAGAGACCCAAGACCTGGATAACCGGGGACCCACAACTGGTTCCTGGAGAATAGCGACTATGTAGCAACTTAATGAAGACCGGGCGTCCCATGCGGGGAGGTACCGGACATCAAAGGAGGAGAAAGTAGGAGTCAAGCAGACCGAGGAAACTGGGAATCGGCTTTCTGTGATTAACATGGACTGCTGATTGTGAGAGAGCAAAGGGAGTGCAACTCAGTAGTGCTAATCCATGAACACGATGTGTGTCCAAGGACTGCAGTGATACACAAGTTCCAGGACATGACGGAGATATGACAACAAGAGTCATGGAAATAGGCAGTGTGGCCTGTGACTTTGTAATCTAACAACGCAATATTCAGAGTGATGCTGGTCGGTCCATACTGGAAGTGTTAAGTCCTAACCGAGCAAAAGTTGAGAGCAGGAGGGAGTCACCAGGAGTGCAAATGTAACATGCCAATATGATAAACGGGGCATCTCATATCATCTACTTCATCATCTGTTGATTTACTCCAGAATAAAGTATTATCAACCTTAAAGTCGTCTGGTGTTTAAAATTGCATGGGACAGGAAGAACTGACAAAAAGATAATGAACAACATTGCAGCTCCCAAGGGAGTAGTGCGCTACACCTGGTTTATTTATTATGGCATCACTGTGCTTGATTGATCAGCAAACTCACCTGACCTAAACCCCATAGAGTATCTGTGGGGTACTGTCAAGAGGCAGATGAGAGACACCAGACCCAAGCAGAAGGCCACTATCAAAGCAACCTGGGCTTCCATAACACCTCAGTAGTGCCACAGGCTGATCGTCTCCATGCCACGCCGCATTGATGTAGGAATTCATGCAAAAGGAGCCCCAACGAAGTACGGAGTGCATACTATATTGTACATGGACATACTTTTCAGTAAGCCAACATTTCTGTATTAAAAATCCTTATTTTTATTGGTCTTATGTAATATTCTAATTTTCTGAAATAGAGAAATCACGAAAATACAGTAGCTGTAAGCCATAATAATCAACATTAAAAGAACAATACATGAAATCTATCACTCTGTGTGTAACACATTTATATAAAATATATCAGTTTCAACTTTTGAATTGAATTACCAAAATAAATTAAACTTTTTGATGATATTCTAATTTTATAAAATGCACTTTTATGTGTGTAACTAACTTACCTCTTCAACATTGAGGGATTTGCGTACAAACAAAATCAAGCCAAACTCTTTAGAGAAAGTCAATGAAGTATTGAAATCTAGAAAAAAAAAAAAAAGGATACATGCCAAAATGTTATTATTGTATAAAAGTCTAAGACTACTTAACCACTTTCCGACCGGCGCACGACGATGTACGTCCTGATTTTGAAGAGGGATATCTCGGTAACGGCAGCAGCTGCTGCCACAACCGAGATATCCATCTCTTCAGGCGCCGGTCGGCATTCCGATAATGGTGGTTATCGCGGCGGATTCGCCGCAAGATCACCGTTATCGGCTGCGGGAGAGGTGCCCCACCCCTCCCGCCGCTTACCGGAACCGTCAGCAGCGGCGGAGGCGATCGGGTCCTTTCTCCTGCTCGGCATAGAGATGAGTGATGGTAAGATGGCCGCCACTCATCTCTATACCATAGGAGAGCGGAAGCGACGTCAAAAACGTCACTTCCGCCCATACCTCTTAAAGAGGAATTTTCAAATGTCAATTTTTTTTTTTTTTTTTTTTTCCATTGAAGTCCAAATATGAAATCTGAGGACTTTTTGACCCCAGATCTCATATTTAAGAGGACCTGTCATGCTTTTTTCTATTACAAGGAATGTTTACATTCCTTGTAATAGGAATAAAAGTGAGCCAATTAAAATTTTTTTAAAAAAACTGTGTAAAAATAAATAAAATCAAGAAAAATAAATAAGAAAAACAAAAAAATGTTTTTTTAAAGCGCCCCGTCCCGACGAGCTCGTGCGCAGAAGCGAACGCATACGTGAGTAGCGCCCGCATATGAAAACGGTGGTCAAACCACACATGTGAGGTATCGCCGCGATCGGTAGAGCGAGAGCAATAATTATAGCCGTAGACCTCCTCTGTAACGCAAAATATGCAAGCTGTAGAATTTTTTAAACGTCGCCTATGGAGATTTTTGAGGGTAAAAGTTTGATGCCATTCCACGAGCGGGCGCAATTTTGAAGCGTGACATGTTAGGTATCAATTTACTCGGCGTAACATTATCTTTCACAATATATAAAAAAATTTGACTAACTTTACTGTTGTCTTATTTTTTTATTCAAAAAAGTGAATTTTTTCCAAAAAAGTGCGCTTGCAAGACCGCTGCGCAAATACGGTGTGAAAAAAAGTATTGCAACGACTGCCATTTTATTCTCTAGGGTGTTAGAAAAAAAACAATATATAATGTTTGGGGGTTCTAAGTTTTTTTCTAGCAAAAAAAACTGTTTTAAACATGTAAACACCTAAAATCCAAAACGAGGCTGGTCTTAAAGTGGTTAAGCATCACTTTGTACCTAAACAGATATCAAAAAGTGTACAAACATGCAGTTGCAATCAGAAAACAAAAAAATGTTTCTTATGAAAGATCTTTCCATAGATATGCATACTCGGATCACTAGACATTACACACTCATGGGTAGGGAGGAGGGCAACAACTCCAGTGCTGGTGTATAGCATAGAGAGCATGGTCAACAGCACTTTCTTTTCAAATATGTCATCCAAGATTGCTGATGCCAATAGATGTGTGGATGGTCACCTGACCAGACAGACTTTGCCCAGATTGTATATGGACTATGGCAGAAGCGTAACTAGAACCTTAAGGAACCCGGTGCAAAAAACAACGAAGGGCCACCCAGCCAGGAGCCCTTACTTCAATTGTGGGACCCTTTATTATGGTCTAGCAGCAAGCCCCCCTTCCTGCTGTCTTGAGGTCTCCCCACGGTGGTGGAACACCAGAGCCCGATCGTAAATGCGACTTTTACAACCCCGGTAGTTCCGCCACTGGTGTAAGTAGTTTATTTATTTTTACCATTGTATTTTTTTTTTTTTTTTTTACAATTAGATTATTTATTTATTTATTTTATTTAGGACCCCAGTTGGGGGGCGTTGGTGAAATACCAGGGATCTAAACAGACCTTTGATGTTTTACCTTTGAGACGAAGAAAGAAGATTGAGGACACATCTCCAACTCTGCAGCCTCAGCCACACAGAATGAACAAACAGGAATAGCTCTGTACAGAGCTTCCCGTTCCTTCATAAACTGAGGCATAGTAAACAGTTTACTATGCCTCAGCTGTAAATATAAAAATAAAAGGAGGAAGTAGTAGAAATGTGACCATTTTTAAAGCAATAGTAAACTTCAGCAGCTTAAAAAAAAATTCTTGCATAATGTGCTAGTATGCACCAGTAACATACCATCTGCTTCCGGGGTGAATATCTCCTAAATGGTGCACATTTTGAGATTAATTTTACCTATTGGTAAAAAATCACCAAGCAGTCTTTACTACAGCTTTAATGAAATATTGCTCAATGACCACTTGGTATACATATTGCTTATTAACAGCCTACGAAAAAAAAAATAAAAAGAAAAAATTGAGGAGTGAGTGATTGTTAACGATCACTGACTCTATTCATTAAGACAAGTGGCCGGTACACACGGCACATTTACTGGCTCCTTCCCCACTCTAAATCTTGACAGTGGCAGGCAGCGAGAGGATGAAATGAAGCAGCAAAGGGGGGGGGGGGGGGGGGGGGGGGGGGGGGGGGGGGGGGGGGGGTTATAGGTATCCATGAGAGCACACAGGGGCTCGGGGCAGCAGGACAAGGATAGGGAAGTGGTGAGGGCGGCATGTAGAGCCGCTGAATGCCTGCAGTAGAGAGAGAGAGAAGCAGTCAGCTGTTGCATGGAGGGATCGGTTCCTCTACTTGCCGCCACCACTGCCCTTCCTATCCAGGTGTACATAGCAAGTGCGACCACTGTACGTATGCCCCTGGTCTATGGGTACCCTGAGGATACAGGTACGCATACACATTCTCTTTGAACATGTTTTCCACTATCAATCCTAGCTGACTGAGTATAACCCATTCACTATAGCAGGTGCAAAAGTACAATTCAGACTTACCTCCATAATTCTGCAATGGCCTATGTTATATACCAGCAATGTGTATAACAGACATATGCTTTACCTAGAGAAGCCTTTGTTTCAATACAATGTTCAAGCTTGCATCGAGCAGCTTAAATAATTATTCCCTGAAATTATCAAATAACACACTTGGCAACCTGGGGCGGATGTGATTTAATTCAAGTGAAGCTACAAACTTTTTTCCTGTTCTAATGCACAGAAAAACTATGAAAAGTCTATAAAAAAAAACTTGCAAGAGTAATGTCAAACTGGGGTTCTAACCCTTTACTCCTCTACCTAAACAAGGCCACAACTACCAAAACAAATAAACAGCAACTCTCACTTATTGATTGATAAAACCATTACAGACTCCCACCGAGTGCTTGCCAAATGTCTGGTTCAAGGTAATGTACTAAGTCAAATAGTTCCAAACTTTCAGTGTTTACAATGCCAGTTGACACCAGCGGTGGCCAGTGTATACGGGCACCGCCCCACTAATCCAAATGCAGGGCACCGGACGCATGGATTCCAATGGGAGTTTTTTTTTTGTTTTTTTTAGAAACACTTAGAAAAAAAAAAAGGAAGAAGAGGGCTCGGGGCGCAGAGCCCACTCAGTTGTGTGACAATAGCAAATTAATATTCGCCATGGTCTTCCTGATTCTCCTCCCGGCCAATCCCGGCTCAGGAAGAAGCAATCCTATTGGCCGCCGAGGAGGAAAGAAACGCATTGGGAAGCTGCGCCGCCATGAAGCAGAGGAAGGAGGAGACGCAGAGGCCCGCCGCCCAGAGGAAGCTTGCAACCTAAATGGGGTAAGAGCGGGACCGATCGCCAGACCGAAGGGGGGATGGCGGTGGAGGAATTTCCACCTCCCCAAAAAAATATACCACTAGCCGCCACAGTACTGGTCAGAGAGTTCATTAAACAGAAATTAAATAATGTTCTTTAACCACTTAAGGCCTGGAAGGATTTCCCCCCTTAAAGCGGAGTTCCACACAAAAATGGAACTTCCTGCTGTCACATTTGGCACCTTTCAGGGGGGAGCAGATAACTGCCATACAGGTATTTGCTCCCACTTCTGGTGAAAGATTGCTGCAGTATCCGCGGCGATCTACACCATGTCCAGCCCGTCCCCCACTGTCTGGGAGACACAGGTCCCAGAAGACCGCATGGATCACTCGGAACACGCAGCGAAACTCATGCATGTGCAGTAAGAAACAGGCTGTGAAGCCGCAAGGCTTCACATCCTGATTCCCTTACTGAAAATGCGGGCGCCTCCACCCGGAGCCGAGGGACGTTCGGCTTCGGGTAAGGACATTGCGGGCTCCCTAGACAGGTAAGTGTCCTTATTTTAAAAGTCAGCAGCTGCAGTATTTGTAACTGCTGACTTTTGATGCGCAACTCCGCTTTAATGACCAGGCCATTTTTTGCAATTTGGCACTGCGTCACTTTAACTGAAAATTGCACGGTCATGCAACGCTGTTCCCAAACAAAATGGACGTCCTTTTTTCCCCACAAATAGAGCTTTCTTTTGGTGGTATTTGATCACCTCTGCGTTTTTTATTTTTTTGCGCTTATAAACAATTTTGAAAACAAATAAAATAATTAATTTTTTTACTTTTTGCTATAATACATATCCAAAAAAAAAAAAAAAATTATTATTATATATATATATATATATATATATATATATATATATATATATATATATATATATATATATATATATATATATATATATATATATATATATATATATATATATATATATATATATATATATATATATATTCATATTCCTCGTTTTTTTTTTTTTTTTTTTTTAAAAAGAAAAAATGTATTCATCAGTTTAGGCAGAAATATATTCTTCTACATATTTTTGGTAAAAAAAAAATAAAAAAAATTATAATTATATTGATTGGTTTGCGCATAAGTTTAGAAACTACAGGATAGATTTAAGGACTTTTATTTTTATTGTTTCTACTGGTTATGGCGGTGATCTGCAATTTTTTGCAGAACTGCGACATTTCAGCGTACAAATTTGACCCCAAATTACACTAGCTCATTATGTAATACTCCTCCTCTCATATGTATGACCGTAAATGCACTGTCGATACGAGATTGCTAGTCTGTAAAGAGTATATCCATGTTTCCACAATTGTCTTTCTACTGGAGCTCATGTTTTAATCTAGTTGTTAGATTTTCTCATCCCAATAAATGTATTTTATTTTTTATACATTACCCCTTGACTCTTTCATTGCGTGCTGCCTTAAAACCCCAACGTGGGGGAACTTTTTCTACCTCTCGGTGGTGAGCAGCGCTCTCTACACCTTCGGGTATGCGTCTTCTCTCTGTCACATTATGTAATACTCACCTGAGATCAAAAGCCCTCGCTGCAGTGCCCGTACACAGCACTGGCTGGCAACATTGCTCCCGGGGGTTACTTCCGGGTATCGCTGTGATTGGCCCGAGCCGCAATGACGTCACTCCAGCACATGCGCGCAGGAGCCACCGGTAATGGCACACTCACTGAAACAATGGCACATACGTGCCATTGCTTCAGTGCGCATGTGCCAATGACGTCGGCACATGAAAATACAGGGGATATCTCCAAAACCTATAATCCTGTATAATAATATCCTGGGTAGCTACAGGTAAGCCTTATTATAGGCTTACCTGTAGCAAAAGGTGGTCTGTAAGGGTTTACAACCACTTTAACTGTGTTCCCTCGGTGTGCTCTAACTGCAGGGGGGATGGGCTGCCTGGGTCATGACAGAGATCACTGCTCCTGATCACTGGGAACAGTAGATCTCTGTCATGTCTATTGTCAGAATGGGTATCCACCTTGTTTACAAAGGCAGAGCCCCATTCTGCCTTTGTACTAAGCGATCACATCCACCAGACCCACGAGCACGCTCCTGCAGCCCTCTGTCGTTTATTCCCCAGCATGCGGCAAGTCTGGCAACTCCCGCGCACATGCGAACTACGTCACGTGGCTCCGGCCAGTCACAGAGCCAGAGTCCGCGGCCCCGGAAGGCGGATGGGCGAAGATGGATGCTTCCAAAAGCGGGGACATCCCAGGCTTCCTTTGCAGGCAAGTGCCACATAATGGGCTAGTATGCAATGCATACTAGCCCATTATGCTTTTACTTTTCAGGAGAATAAAGAGAAAGTAAAACCCATAGAGAACTCTAACCATTTTTTACCTTAAAGCGGAGGGCCACCCTAAAATAAAAAATAACATTAACATTCTCAAAAAATATAAAAAAAAATAAAACTAAAAAATGTTTTTACTTACCAGAAACTGTTGTTGCCAGGCAGTCTTTCTAATCTGCCTCTTCCTATTCCGCGACGCTTCCTCGTCGGTGAGCTGCCTGTTGCCTTCTGGGACATGTGTGTCCCAGAAAACAACAGGGCCATTCACAAAGTGCTGCGCGACTCGTGCATGCGCAGTAGGAAACGGGTAGTGAAGCCGCAAGGCTCCACTGCCTGTTACCCTTCATTAAGATGGCAGCGCCAGCACCTGATCTGATGGACGGATCAGCCTGGGGGGGGGGGGGGGGGGGCGACATTGTGGGCTCGCTGGATAGGTAAGTGCCCTTATTAAAAAACAGTGTTTGTAGCTGCTGACTTTTTTTTTTTTTTTTTTAAGCTGGAACACCGCTTTAACCACTTTATGCCCGCGCTATTGCCGAAAGATGGCTACAGTGCAGCTCTCTAATACTGAGAGGGGGCGTGCATCAGCGCACTCTAAACGCTGTCCTTTGGAAACAACAGGTCACAGATTGAGGTAAAGGGCAAATCACAACGGCCCTTAACCATGTGATCACCGATCTGATGACTTGTAAACAAACTTGGCGGTTATCGGCATTTCTTCCTTATGTCTTGTCACAGCGTGAGGGGAGGAAAGCCGGTAACCAGCAAGTGTGACAGGGGATATTTACATAGATAATCAGGGCACTGCTCATCAGTGCCCATCAGTGAATTAGAAAAATTACTTATTTGCTAAATTTTAGAACAGAAAAAAGGGGGTTTCTTTTGCAAAATTTTTGGTCTATTTTCATTTGTTGCAAAAAATAAAAAACACACACTGGTGATTAAATACCAACAAAAAAAAAGCTCTATCCATCTCAAAAAAATTATATAAATTTGGGTACAGTGTTGCATGTGCAATTGTCATTTAAAGTGCGGCAGCGCTGAAATTTGAAAATTGTCCAGGGCAGGAAGGGGGCATATAAGTGCCCAGCATTGAAGTGGTTAAAGCATTCCTTGCATTAAGGTAAAAAAATGTTTAGGCATCAGTATCCCTCTCATTCAATCCAGCTGTGTGTACATCTGCAGCTCTTCTCTCCCCTCACTTCCGGGTCTCACTGGCTTTGCTGAGGCAAGAGCCATTGGCTCCCACTGCTGTCAATCAAAGCCAATGATTAGAGGGCGGGGCCGAATCTCACTATCTGTATCAATGGACGCAGCAGCAGGGCTCAGGAGGGAGCCCCCATGGGAAGTGGCTTACTATTGGGGGCACCAGCATGTGGACCCAAGAAGAGGTTTGGGGACGCTCTTTGCAATTCTATTGTACAGAGCAGGTAAGTATAGGCAAGTTTTGTTTTTTTATTTTCCTTGACAACTTTAATTTGCTGCCTACAGTTCCACTTTAATTGTGGAGATCGCCTTTACTAAATGCACATTTTTTGTTTTATTGATGTGGATGCATGGATTACATTTTTGCAAAAGGTGGATTATGAGTTTAAAGTGGTTGTAAAGGTTTTTTTTTTTTTATTATTATTATTATTATTATTATTATTATTTATTATTATTATTATTAAAATAACAAAATATCTCTATACTTACCTGCTCTGTGCACTTGTTTTGCACAGAGCAGCCTGATTCATCATCTTCTGGGATCCCCCGCTGGCGCTCCAGGCTCCTCCTCTTCATCAGGTGCCCCCACAGAAAGCCGCTTTCTATGAGGGCATCCGTGCAGGCTCGCTCCACTGCCTGCATCCATTGACACTGACAGTGGGACTCAGCCCTCCCCTCCCGTGTCACAGGATTTGATTGACACAAGTGGGAGCCCAGGGCCCCTGCTGCTATCAATGTGTCTAATGAGGAAAGAGAAAGCAGCTGGATTAAATCAGGCTCAGGTAAGAAAAAGAGGGGGGAGGGCGCTGTACCACAGATTTTTCACCTTAATGCATTAAGATGAAAAAACTTAAAGTGGAGCTTCAGGCTCCTTCAGAAAAAATTAAAAGTCAGCAGCTACAAATACTGTAGCTGCTGACCTTTATTAGGTCCAGCAGTGTCTTCGCCCAAGCCGATATTTCAGTCAACACTGGGGTGCTGCCACCGGCATCTCAGGTAAGGTGCCGGTGGCAGCACCCCAGTGTTCACAGCCGGTTCCCTACTGTTCATGTACGAAGCACGCTTCACTTTGTGACTGGCCCCGTGGCTGAGGAGGAGGGGGGGGGGGGCAAACCTCTGGATGAGCTCGCCCCGGCGAAGTCAGCCTGAAGTGGCTGCGGGTAGTTGTCAAAACCAGGTATCCGCTCCCCCCCGAAAGGTGCCAAATGTGGCAGCAGCGCTAGGGTTTCCACCTCATCCCTTTAAAACCAAACACATTAACCCTTTTTCTGGCACTTGTTGCTTATGTTAAAAAATAATTTTTAGCAAAGAGAATAAAATGGCGATTGTTGCAATATTTTATGTCGCACTGTATTTGCGCAACGGTCTTTCAAATGCAATTTGTTTTGGAAGAAATACACTTTCATGAATAAAAAAAGTAAAAAGTTAGCCCAAATTTTTTGTAAATTGTGAAAGATAATATGCCAAGCAAATAAATACCCGGCATGTCATGCTTTAAAATTGCACACACTCATGGAATGGTGACAAACTATGGTACTTAATCTCCATAGGCAACGCTTTGAAAATTTCTACAGACTACCTGTTTAGAGTTACAGGAGGTCTTGTGCGAGAATTATTGCTCTTGCACTAATGATCACGGCAATACCTCACGTGTGGTTTGAACACTGTTTACATTTGTGGGCGCAACTTAAGTATGCGTTCAATTCTACGCACGAGTACGGAGGGCTGTGGTGCTTGAATATTTTTTTTACACTGTCCCTTTAAATTTTTCAAACACCTATTGCGGTCACAAGGAATGTAAACATCCCTTGTGACAGTAATAGACAGGTACTCTTTATGGAGAGATCTGGGGTTTATAAAACCCCAAATCCCTTCTTTGCACTTAAAACCCCCAATCATTATATTTTTTTTTTTCCCCAGACACCCTAGAGAATAAAATGGTGGTTTGTTGCACTGTATTTGCCCAGCGGTCATACAAGAGCAATTTGTTTGGGGGAAAAAAAAAAAAAAAAAAGACACTTTTTTATTAAAAACTAAAACAGTAAAGTTAACCCAATTTTTTTTTATATTGTTGAAGATAATGTTACGCCGAGTAAATTGATACCAAACATGTATCCCCAACATGTCATGCTTCAAATTTGCGCAAGCTCGTGGAACGTCGACAAACTTTGACACATAAAAATCTATTTGCGCCCTTAAAAAAGTCTACAGGTTACCAGATTTAAGTCAGAAGAGAATTATTGCTCTCGCTCCAACGATCACAGCAATACCTCACATGTATGGTTTAAACACGACTTATACGCGCTCGCTCCTGCGTGCGAGCTCAGCGGGACGAGGCACTTTAAAAAAAAAAAAAATTGCGCAAACCAATCGGCCTAAACTGATGAATAAATGTTTGTTTTTTTATTTTGCACAGGTATTATAGCAATAAGTAAAAAAAAAAGTTATTTTTATATTTTTTCAAAAAACTGTCTTTGTTTATAGCGCAAAAAATAAAAACCGCAGAGGTGATCAAATATCACCAAAAGAAAGCTCTATTTGTGGGGAGAAAAAAAGGAAAATTTTGTTTGGGTCGTCGCATGACCGCGCAATTGTCAGTTAACCACTTCCCACCCGCTGTACGTCATATGACATCCTTGACTTTAAGCAGCGATATCTGAATGATGCCTGCAGCTAAAGGCATCATTCAGATATCAGCCCCCTCCCGCCGACCTCCAGTGCTTCTACTGACTCACCGCTTCAATCAGTGAGTCGGAGACAGGATCCGCCGGCGCTAGAAGTTTACCATAGAGATTTCCGGTGGACCAGATGGTCGCCAAAGTCTCTATGATCGTTTGGAGGCCATGTGCTATGTTATGACGTCACCCCCAGCCTCTGCATTCAAACAAACAGCGCCACCTCGGCTGGGAAGCCGAGATCTTTTTTTTTTTTTTTTTTTTATTTAATTACTTACTTATTTCAGGCTTCCCAGCCTAGAGGTGAGTTGTGGGGTCTTATTGACCCCAATATCTCACTGTAAAGAGGACCGATCATGCCATATTCCTATTACAAGGGATGTTTACATTCCTTGTAATACAAATAAAAGTGATCATAACATTGTTTTTTTTTTTCTTTTTTAAAGTGTCAAACAAAAATTTTTAAAGCGCCCCTGTCCCCGTGTGC
This sequence comes from Lithobates sylvaticus, assembly GCA_028564925.1. Taxonomy (NCBI): domain Eukaryota; kingdom Metazoa; phylum Chordata; class Amphibia; order Anura; family Ranidae; genus Lithobates; species Lithobates sylvaticus. The sequence continues at coordinate 136,653,955 of CM053030.1, read as the reverse complement.
TCCTCCGTAACTTAAAACATGTAACCAGTAGGGGTGCAACGGATCGTCGCCGATCCGTGATCCGAACGGGTCGCCCCGTTCAGATCGGCACACCCCGCGATCCGCTCCGCGGCCTCGGCCTTAGGAAAGGCCGCGGCTTCGGCCTAGCTCCGGAGCTGCGGCGGCCATCTTGGTACACCCGGCGGCCTTAGGAAAGGCCGCGGCTTCGGCCTAGCTCCGGAGCGGCGGCCATCTTGGTACACCCGGCCACTGTTTACAATGTGATCGCTCCGTCAAATGACGGAGCGATCACTTGTAAACAAACCCTGCATTACCCAGCATATACTCTGCATTGCCCAGCCAATACTCTGCGATACTCTGCAGTACCCAGCCAATATTACAGCGGGGGAGATGACGTGGATATTACAGCGGGGGAGATGACGTGGATATTACAGCGGGGACTATATGGTGCAGAATTTTCACAGGTTTTTGCAAATTCAATTATTATTTGCTGATCTGAAAAATGATCCGATCCGTGACTCTGATCCGAGGATCGATCCGATCCGTGAGTTTTTTGATCCGTTGCACCCCTAGTAACCAGTAAACATTTTTAAAGCGTTGCCTATGGGGATTTTTAAGTACCGAAGTTTGGCGCCATTCCACAAGCGTGTGCAATTTTGAAACGCGACATGTTAGGTATACATTTACTCGGCGTAACTTCATCTTTCACATTATGCAAAAAAAATTGTGCTAACTTTAGGGTTTTGTTTTTAAAAGCACAAAAACGTTTGAAAAATTGCTGCGCAAATATCATGCAAAATAAAAAAGTTGCAACAACCACCATTGTATTCTCTAGGGCAGTGATGGCGAACCTTGGCACCCCAGATGTTTGGGAACTACTTTTCCCCATGATGCACATTTACTCTGCAGTGTTCTTTAGCATCATGGGAAATGTAGTTCCAAAACATCTGGGGTGCCAAGGTTCGCCATCACTGCTCTAGGGTCTTCGCAAAAAAAAACAAACAAACACACACACAGAAGAGGATTTTTACATGTAGGAGAGAAGTGTCAGAATTGGCCTGGGTAGCAATTGGTTAAAGTGGTACAGTGCCTTATTGCAAAAAATGGTCTGGTCATTATCCGCTTCCCGACCGCCTCACGCCGATGTACGTCGGCAGAATGGCACGGCTAGGCAAAACCACGTACAGGTACGTGGCCCTTTAAGAGCCTAGCCATGGGTGACATGCTCGCGACCCGGTCGGGAGTTCCGTGACCACAGCTGCGGGACCAGCGGACCCCATCGCCGCTGGCGTCCCGCGATAGGGTCACGGAGCTGAAGAAGGGGGAGAGGTCTGTGTAAACAAACCACTCGCCACGCTTCCTACTCTGCCTGTCATTGCTCGGCTGTTCCCTGTCATCGGGAAAGCCGATCAATGACGTCAGCCCCGCCACCTAATGTTTAAAAAAAAATTAAAAAAAAAAAAAAAAAAAAAAACACGTCACAGCCCATAACCCCTCCCCCTAGTGGTTAACTCTTTCACTGCCAGTGTCATTTATACAGGAATCAATGCTTTTAAATAGCATTGATTGCTGTATAAATGACAATGGTCCCAAAAATGTGTAAAAAATGTCTGATGTGCCCACCATAATGTCGCAGTCACAATAAAAATGGCTGATCGCCGCCATTACTAGTAAAAAAAAAAAAAAAAAAAAAAATTTTAATAAAAATGCTATAAAACTATCCCCTATTTTGTAAACGCTATAACTTTTGCGCAAACCAATAATCGCTAATTGCAATTTTCTTTACCAAAAATATGTAGAAGAATACGGATCGGCCTAAACCGAGGAAAAAAAAAAAAAATTTTTTTTATATATTTATTATAGCAAAAAATATTGCATTTTTTTTCAAAATTGTCGCTCTATTTTTGTTTATAGTGCAAAAAATAAAAACCACAGGGGCGATCAAATACCACCAAAAGAAAGCTCTATTTGTGGGAAAAAAAAAAAAAAGACGCCAATTTTGTTTGGGAGCCACGTCGCACGACCGTGCAATTGTCAGTTAAAGCGACGCAGTGCCGAATCGCAAAAAGGGGCCTGGTCCTTTGGCTGCAAATTGGTCCAGGGCTGAAGTGGTTAAGGGACAAATCCTTCTGGTCCTTAAGTAGTTAATGATCTCAGACGCAAGACCAAAGCCCCCCTGTAAGATGATGTAAGCATGGCTGGCAGCACACTCCATGCGGACCAACCTGTAGCCCATCCCCCAGCATACACCTCACACAGGGCCGGGACAATGTGACACAGACAGGGCTGCAAGAAACTGGAGGACAACTCATTTCTGTGAAAATTCTTTCCAAAGTTTACCAACAGTCACCCCCCAGCCCGGACAATAGACCCCCCACAGGGACATGGAGGGAAGCTGACCATACACCGGACTATGGAGGAGTCCCCCGTATGAAGAATACACACACCCAGCATACTGCTCCCCTGCGCCGTCACCACACACTCCTCTCCCAGACTGCGCAGGAGGCCCAGAGCCACCTCACTCTGCAGCCCGGGCTCTCCGGAGCACACCAGGCGGTGCAGCTGGTGCAGACTGCCCAGAATACCGCCAGACGATTCATTCCCGAGCGCCTCGCTGCCTTCTCCTCCCTCAGAGCGGGAACCGCTGGCGCTGCTCTCCGACATGACACCAGCGGAGTTTACCACACACACTGACAGGAGAGGCGGGAGAGCGCTATACTGACTTCCCGGGGACGGAGCCTCCGTCACATGACCAGCCAATTCATGAAAGGGCGGACCTATAAGCGGAGAGAACTCCTTTTAACTACTAAAAGACCGAGCCTCCTTTTCAGACTCGGTGTTTACAAGTTAAAGCGGGACTGTACCTACTACCTGCAAATTTTTTTTTTAAAAGCCAGCAGCTACAAATACTGCAGCTGCTGACTTTTAATAAATGGACGCTTACCTGTCACAGGTGCCAGCGATGTCGGCAGCAGAGGCCGATCAATCGCTCGGCTCTCTGCTGCTGCCGGCGCCATTCTCGGTGAGGGAATCAGGAAGTGAGGCATTGCGGCTTCACTTCCCGGTTCCCTACTGCGCATGCCAAATGTGACACCGGAGGGGGGGGGGGGTTCCAATGAGCGGAAGTTCCACTTTAGGGTGGAATCCCGCTTTAAAGCGGAGTTTCACCCAAAAATTGAACTTCCGCTTTAAGCACTCCTTGCCACCTTACATGCCACATTTGGCATGTCATTTTTTTTTTGGGGGGGGGGGGGGGGGCTTCGTTAGGATTGGGAATTCCTGTCCCACTTCCTCCTTCCGCCCAGGGACCGCCAAGGCGACTCCTCCTTTCGCCTTAGGCTGCCCCTCCCTCTAGGCGATCTCCTGGGACACGTGACAGGTCCCAGGAGATCGCCTGTCCACTCAGGGAGCGCAGCGCGACTCGCGCATGTGCCCGGCCACGAAGCTGAAAGCTGTCACGACCAGGTGCCCACAATGGCAATGGAGGCGCCGGCGGAGAGGAGGGGAAGAGGAGCGACGTTCCGTTCGGCCGCATTGCTGGACCGTGGAACAGGTAAGTGTCTGTTTATTAAAAGTCAGCAACTACACTTTTTGTAGCTGCTGACATTTAATAAACAAAAAGCCTGGAACTCCGCTTTAACCACATCAATACAGGGCACTTTTGCCCAGTGCCGATCCTGACCTCCCTGGGGCCCTAAGCAAAATTCTGCTAAGGGGCCCTCTACTTGACCAGTGATGCCGTGAGCTATGTAAACCATTTGCCATTGCCACACAGTCACACCTGACACTTCAGTGCTCCCAAAACAATCCTCCCTCCTTTAAACAAAACAGTCAAAGAATAAGTACAACAATATAGAACAGAATGAGGTCCCCAGAGAGCCCCCCTTACATCAGGGTCCTCAGAGAGCCCCCCTTACATCAGGGTCCTCAGAGAGCCCCTCCTTACACCAAGGTCCCCAGGGAGCCCCCCTTACACAAGGGTCCCCAGACAGCCCCCCTTAAATCAGTGTCCTCAGAGAGTCTCCCCCTACATCAGGGTCCCCAGAGACCCTTCCCCTACATTAGGGTCCCCAGAGAGCCCCCCTTACACCAGGGTCCCCATAGAGCCTCCCCTTACATCAGGGTCCCCAGAGAGCCCCCCCCCTTTACATCAGGGTCCCCAGAGAGCCTCCCCCTACATTAGGGTCCCCATAGAGACCCCCCTTACATCAGGGTCCCTAGAGAGCCTCCCCCTACATTAGGGTCCCCAGAGAGCCTCCCCTTACATCAGGATCCCCAGAGAGCCTCCCCTTACATCAGGATCCCCAGAGAGCCTCCCCTTACATCAGGATCCCCAGAGAGCCTCCCCTTACATCAGGATCCCCAGAGAGCCTCCCCTTACATCAGGGTCCCCAGAGAGCCCCTCTTAAATTAGTGCCCTCAGAGAGTCTCCCCCTCCATCAGGGTCCCCAGAGAGCCTCCCCCTACATTAGGTTTCCCAGAGAGCCTCCCCTTACATCAGGGTCCCCAGAGAGCCCCCCTTACATCAGTGTCCTCAGAGAGCCCCTCCTTACATCAGGGTCCCCAGTGAGCCTCCCTACTTACATCAGGGTCCCCAGAGGGTATCCCCTTACATCAGGATCCCCAGAGAGCCTCCCCTTACATCAGGATCCCCAGAGAGCCTCCCCTTACATCAGGATCCCCAGAGAGCCCCCCTTAAATCAGTGCCCTCAGAGAGTCTCCCCCTCCATCAGGGTCCCCAGAGAGCCTCCCCCTACATTAGGTTTCCCAGAGAGCCTCCCCTTACATCAGGGTCCCCAGAGAGCCCCCCTTACATCAGTGTCCTCAGAGAGCCCCTCCTTACATCAGGGTCCCCAGTGAGCCTCCCTACTTACATCAGGGTCCCCAGAGGGTATCCCCCTACATCAGGGTCCCCAGAGAGCCTCCCCTTACATCAGGGTCCTCAGAGATCCTCCCCTTACACCAGGCTCCCCAGAGAGCCCCTCCTTACATCAGGGTCCTCAGAGAGCCCCTTCTAACATCAGGGTCCCCAGAGAGCCCCCCTTACACCAGGGTCCCCAGAGAGCCCCCCCCCCCCTTACACTAGGGTCCCCAGAGGGCCCCCTCTTACACCAGGGTCCCCAGAGAGCCCCCCTTACATCAGGGTCCCCAGAGAGCCCCCCTTAAATCAGTGCCCTCAGAGAGTCTCCCCCTCCATCAGGGTCCCCAGAGAGCCTCCCCCTACATTAGGTTTCCCAGAGAGCCTCCCCTTACATCAGGGTCCCCAGAGAGCCCCCCTTACATCAGTGTCCTCAGAGAGCCCCTCCTTACATCAGGGTCCCCAGTGAGCCTCCCTACTTACATCAGGGTCCCCAGAGGGTATCCCCTTTACATCAGGGTCCCCAGAGAGCCTCCCCTTACATCAGGGTCCTCAGAGAGCCTCCCCTTACACCAGGCTCCCCAGAGAGCCCCTCCTTACATCAGGGTCCTCAGAGAGCCCCTTCTAACATCAGGGTCCTCAGAGAGCCCCCCTTACACCAGGGTCCCCAGAGAGCCCCCCCCCCCCTTACACCAGGGTCCCCAGAGGGCCCCCTCTTACACCAGGGTCCCCAGAGAGCCCCCCCTTACACCATGGTCCCAAGAGAGCTTTCCCTCTTACATTAGTGTCCCCAGAGAGCCCCTCCTTACACAGGGTCCCCAGAGAGCCCCTCCTTACACAGGGTCCCCAGAGAGCCCCCCTCTGACATTAGTGTCCCCAGGGGGCCCCCTCTGACATTAGTGTCCCCAGGGGGCCCCCTCTTACATCAGTGTCCCCAGAGGGCCCTGTCCTTACATCAGTGTCCCCAGAGGGCCCTGTCCTTACATCAGTGTCCCCAGAGGGCCCTGTCCTTACATCAGTGTCCCCAGAGGACCCGTCCTTACATCAGTGTTTCCAGAGGGCCCGTCCTTACATTAGTGTCCCCAGAGGCCCCCTTCCTTACATTAGTGTCCCCAGAAACCCCCCTCTTACATTTGGGCCCCCAAACAGCTGACCCCCCCCCCCCCCCCTGCAGAGGTTCCCCTGTACCTGGCTGGTGGAGGTGGGAGGCGGCGATCGGCAGCTATATGGTGTTCACAGGCAGGGGGATCTCCCTGGGGCTAGTAGTTCTATCTCCGAATGTATACAGCGGAGAGGGGAGGGGCCTCTGACCCGGGCATCAGCAACAGTGTTCAAGCAGAGTGAAAGTGAAACTGATACCTGCCTGGGTCAGAGGCCCCTCCCTTCTCTTCTCCACTGTATACACTGAGAGTACTACAAACCCCAGGGAGATCCCGCCGCCCACTCAGGCACCATAGAGCTGCCGATCGCCACCTTCCACCTCCTCCCACCTCTCCTCACTGCACTCTAAACGGCCAACCAGAGGTGCAGGGGGGGATGCTGGGTCTTGGGGGCCCCCCCACAGCGGCGGGGCCCTAAGCAGCTTGCATAGTGTGCCTATAGGGCCGATCGGCTCTGCTTTCGCCCCCTTCCTTCCCAGACCAATTTTAAGCTTTCAGCGCTCTCGCACTCTCAATAAGAATTACGCTGTACCCAAATTAAATTTTTATAATTTTGTTCGCACCAATAGAGCTTTCTTTTGGTGGTATTTATTCATGATTCCGTTTGTTATTTTTTGCGATATAAGTGAAAAAAAATCCAAAATTTGGAAAAAAAAACAATATTTTCTTTATTCTATTTTAAAAGAAATCCAATAAAATCGAATTTTGTCATAAATTTAAGCCAAAATGTATTCTGCTACAATCCTGTTAAGTGTATAATAATTGGTTCGCGTGATCACGGACATATGTACGCAAATGATCATGTACAGATGTGCGCAGGTGATCACGGACATATGTGTGCAAATGATCATTGGGACATGTGATTTTACTGTTATATATGTGGGGGACATGTGTTTTGGGGATCATTAAGCCCCATACACACGGTCGGACTTTTTCATGGATTCTGTCCGATCGGACAAGGTTGTTGAAAAATCAGACCGTGTGTATGCACCATCGGACAATGTTCGTCGGTTTGACCGACGGACAAAGTCTTATCTCCTGCTGGAAATCTTTGCCGTCAACACGGTCCGATCACACCAAATCCGATCGTGTGTACGGTTGTCCGACCGGACAAAGTGCCACGCATGCTCAGATCACATTACAAGACCAAAGCTATTGGCTACTAGCCTCTACGTAGTCCCGTCGTACGCAACAAACGTCACCACGTTCAGAATGATCGGATTTTCCGACAACTTTGTCCGACCGTGTGTACGCAAAACCAACATCGGACAAAGTATGACGGACATGGTCCGACGGACCTGGTCCGCGGATTGTCCGACCGTGTGTATGGGGCTTTACTATGTGGGGACATGTGTTTTGGGGACATGTGTGTTTACTCGTGTGTTTTACTGTGGTGACACTAGACTGGTGATCAGTGAGTAAAAAGCTGACCTCAGCGACAACTTCCGTGTGAGGAGAGCCAATCGCCTAGCAACCGGCTGTTTGTTTACATCACATGACGGCCATGATTGGACACGACCGTCATGTGATCAGGAGGGCCAATCACAGAGCCCTCCTGTCGATGTAAGACGCGTCGTGTCCGGGTGACACAAGTGCATCGGATCGCGTTGCTGCGCGGGAACGCGTGCGCGATCCCACTCCCTTTGAGGGACGTTCCTGAACGTCTACTCAGAAGGAGAGAGCGACCACCCGGCTGTACATGTGCAGTGGCTGGGTGGGAAGTGGTTAAAAACAAAACCCCCAAACATTATACATTTTTACATAATAACACCACAGAGAATATAATGGCGGTAATTGCAATACTTTTAGTCACACCGTATTTGCGCAGCGGTCTTACAAGCGCACTTTTTTTGGGAAAAAAAAAATACTTTTTTGAATAAAAAAATAAGACAATAGTAAAGTTAGCCCAATTTTTTATTTTTTATATTTTAAAGCATTATTGGTCCTGCTCTACCGATCGTGGCGATACCTCACATGTGTGGTTTGACCACTGTTTTCATATGCGTTCGCTTCTGCGCGCAAGCTCGTTGGGGCGGGGCGCTTTAAAAATTTATTTTATTGATTTTATTTATTTTTATACTGTTTTAAAAAAAAATAAAAATTTGGGTCACTTTTATTTCTATTACAAGGAATGTAAACATCCCTTGCAATAGAAAAAAGCATGACATGTCCTCTTAACCACTTTAAGACCAGCCTCGTTTTGGATTTTAGGTGTTTACATGTTTAAAACTGTTTTTTTTTGCTAGAAAAAAACTTAGAACCCCCAAACATTATATATTGTTTTTTTTCTAACACCCTAGAGAATAAAATGGCGGTCGTTGCAATCCTTTTTTTCACACCGTATTTGCGCAGCGGTCTTACAAGCGCACTTTTTTTGGAAAAAAAAAATCACTTTTTTGAATAAAAAAATAAGAAAACAGTAAAGTTAGTCCAATTTTTTTATATATTGTGAAAGATAATGTTACGCCGAGTAAATTGATACCTAACATGTCACGCTTCAAAATTGCGCCCGCTCGTGGATTGGCATCAAACTTTTACCCTCAAAAATCTCCATAGGCGACGTTTAAAAAATTCTACAGGTCTACGGCTATAATTATTGCTCTCGCTCTACCGATCGCGGCGATACCTCACATGTGTGGTTTGACCACCGTTTTCATATGCGGGCGCTACTCACGTATGCGTTCGCTTCTGCGCACAAGCTCGTCGGGACGGGGCGCTTTAAAAAAAAATTTTTTTGTTTTTCTGATTTATTTTTCTTGATTTTATTTATTTTTACACTGTTTTTAAAAAAAAAAATGTATTGGCTCACTTTTATTCCTATTACAAGGAATGTAAACATCCCTTGTAATAGAAAAAAGCATGACAGGTCCTCTTAAATATGAGATCTGGGGTCAAAAAGTCATCAGATCTCATATTTGGACTTCAATTAAAAAAAAAAAAAAAAAAAGTGTCATTTAAAAAAATGACATTTGTAAATTTCTCTTTAAGAGGTATGGGCGGAAGTGATGTTTTTGACGTCGCTTCCGCCCTCCTATGGTATAGAGATGAGTGACGGCCATCTTAGCGTCACTCATCTCTATGCACATTAAGGGAAAGGACCCGATCGTCTCCGCCGCTGCCGACGGTTCCGGTAAGCGGCGGAAGGCGCGGGAGAGCGGCGGGAGGCACCTCTCCCGCCGCCGAAAACAGTGATCTCGCGGCGAATCCGCTGCAATGACCACCATTATCGGACAGCCAACCGGCGCCTGAAGAGATGGATATCTCGGTTGTGTCAGCAGCTGCTGCCGTTACCGAGATATCCCTCTTCAAAAAAGGGACGTACATCGTCTTGCGCCGGTCGGAAAGTGGTTAAATAAGAGATCTGGGGTAAAAAAGTCCTCAGATCTCATATTTGGACTTAAATGAAAAAACAAGTAATGTCCCTTAAAGACGTATGGGCAGAAGTGACGGTTTGACATCGCTTCCTCCCTGCTATGGTATGGAGAAGGGTTGGGGCCATCTTCCCCTCACTCGTATCCATACCCAGCCACGGACAGGTCCCGATCGCCTCCGCCGATGCCCACGGCTCCGGTAAGAGGCGGAGAGCACGGGGGAGGGGCTCTATACTATATTTTCAGATATTCCTCTATCCATTGTTAGCCATGTTCTATTCCATTTTGCCCATATTTTTTCATACCTTCGCCCGTTTCCCCTTTGTTCGTACATTATTTTTTCATAGGGTAGGACCTGATTTACTGCTCTCACCCATTGGGTTACTGTCGGGGGATATGGCTGAATCCATTTTTCTATTATTTGTTTTCTTGCCAGAAACAATACCTCCCTTAAGAAGGTATTATTATCTCTATTATCTCTCTCTTCCCTCAATATCCCCAACAGACATAATTCCATCGTATCTATAAAAGGTTTATTCAGGACTTTTCCTATTTTCCTAGCTACTTGTTGCCAGTATTTTCCTATTTTACCACAGTACCACATTACATGAAGGAAGTCTGCTCCCCCCTGCCCACATCTAGTACATCTTGGTTCTGTCATCCTCCCCATTTTATACAATCTATTTGGAGCCAAGTATGTCTGATGTATTATATTCATCTGTATTATCCTATTATTCATTGCAGGGGATACCTTCCAGTGGGAATTACAGGCTTCATCCCATTCATGATCGCTCATGTCTGGAATAGCCTCCTGCCATTTATCCCTTATTTTCAATGGTTCACCTTCTATTTTCTTCTGTAACAGGTGTGTGTAAATCTTTGCTATCAGTCCCTTAGGTCCCTGTGATCTCAGGATACCTATAGGGGGATATTTGGATATTTTTACTTCCTCTCTTCTAAACTGTGTCTGTAGCACCTGCCTCAACTGAAGGTATCTGTAGAACTGTTTACTCAATAAATTATATTGTTTACACAGGTTTTCGTAGGTTAGTATTACATTTTTGTCATATAGCTGACCAAAAGTTGTTATCTTATTCTGCTTCCAGAATTTACTATCCTCAAAGGCTTCCAGTTGTTCAAATTTTGGGTTGTTCCAAAGCGCAGTTTCTGTTGGGATTCCAGCAAATCCCGTCAATTTCTTAGCCTCTCTCCATACTGTCCTTGCCACTTTCAAGAGGGGAATTTTTACTCCCACTCTCCTCAAATCTTTTAATTCTAATCCCGTCATTAAATCATCTATTTGCATTTTACTAAGGAGATATTCCTCTATCCTTGTTATTTTTTCCTGTCCTACCCATGATCTTAGATGTTTCAATTGCCCTGCCAAATAGTATAAATATAAATCCGGGAGGGCCAGTCCAGCTTCTGTCTTTGGTCTTTGTAGTTTATTAAATTTTAATTTACATCTTCCATATGCCCAAATGAACCGAGTCATCTGCGAGTTTAATTTTTTAAATATCTGTTTTGGTATTTTTACTGGGGCGTGTGCAAATACATATAAACACTTGGGTAATATAAAAGGAAAATTTATTGTCAAATACTTACCGTAATTTTCCTTTCCTGATGGACTCCATGGCAGCCTACGTGTGGGTTAACCCCGCCTCCTCTCCAATGCTATAGGACCCCATTCCCATAAAAGAACACTCACCACTCCATACTGTGTTCCGTAACTAGCCTACTCATATGACTCATGGGTGGGAACTCCGTCTGCCATGGAGTCCATCAGGAAAGGAAAATTACGGTAAGTATTTGACAATAAATTTTCCTTTTTCCTGACAGACTCCATGGCAGCCTACGTGTGGGAAATAACTAGCCAATCCACACGGGTGGGTATGCTTTAAACAGAAATATTTAATTTGATCTATCAGCCGATAGAATTTTCAAACCAAAGTTTACAGAGGATAAAGAAGCAGGTTCAACGCAATAATGCGACATGAAAGTGTTAATAGAGGCCCAGGAGGCCGCCTTGCAGATGGTATCAGGTGCCACGTGCCGGGCTGCTGCCCATGAAGTAGCCATTCCTCTAGTTGAATGTGCCGTCACCGCCTCAGGAGGAGCCAAGCCCTTAGCCCTATAAGCCTGTTGTATGGTTCTTACGATCCAAGCTGCCAGAGTCCTGGTTGAAGCTTTGTTCCCCCTGTTGCTGCCTGAGTGCAGTATGAAGAGGTGATCCGAACGCCTAAAGGCAGAAGTAATGTGAAGGTATTCTCTCAGAGCTTCCCCGACATCCAAAGGATGAACATCATCAGATCCTGGTGATCTGAAGGTAGGTAGAACTATCTCTTGGTTCTGGTGGAACACCGAGGTTACTTTAGGGTTGGATCCCAACATAGGAATGAGGACCACTCGGTCCGGAAAGAAAGTCAAGAAGGGTTCTTCGAAGCCCAGGGACCCGATTTCTGATACCCTCTTGGCCGAAGTGACTGCCACTAGGAAGGCAACTTTTTCTGAAAAATCTTTAATGGAAAGCGGGGATGGCCCCGTCGTACTTAGTCCAGAAATATAGTCAAGGACAAGGGGAAGATCCCATTTGGGGAATCTAGACTTCTTTTGGGGCTTGAGTCTTGAGGCCCCCCGAAAGAATTGGCGAACTAAAGGATGGACTGCCCAGGAGGTACCAGAGAAGGCTGATAAGGCTGAAACTTGCACCCTGAGAGAGCCTATGGACAAGGGAAGGTCAAGGCCAGTTTGTAAGAACCCGAGGATGTCCTGGACTCTTGGATTTTCGAAGGACCTCTCTGTAGATGAACAAAAGTTCACAAATTTGGACCAGATTCTACCATAAACCTTGTTCGTACTCGATCTCCTGGAGCTTAATAAGGTAGAAATTACACTAGAAGCACATCCGATGGACTCTAGCCTCTTCCTCTCAAGAACCAGACCATCAGTTTCAGTACTGCTGGACATGGGTGCAGTACCGCCCCTTGAGACAGAAGGTCCGGCCTGAGAGGGAGAGACATCGGCTTCCGTACACTCAGCTGGACTAGCAGAGGGAACCAAGGCCTGTTGGGCCAGTAAGGAGCTATCATCACTACCTCTACTGCTTCCGTCTGGAGCCTCTGAAGGAACCTGAGGATTAGTGGAAGTGGAGGGAAGGCATAGGCCCTCTTGAACCTCCATTGGTCTGTTAGTGCATCCGTCCCTAAGGCCTGGCTGCAGCGATTCCGTGTGTAAAACTTCTCTATTTTGAAGTTGCAGGGGGAGGCAAAAAGATCGACCTCGGGATTGACCCCCAGCGATTTGATCCACTCGAAGGACTGAATGTGGAGGGACCACTCGTTGTTGTCCAACTGGGTGCGTGATAAGAAGTCCGCTTGCGTGTTCTGAACCCCCGGGAGAAAAACTGCAGAAATATTCTCCAGGTTCCTCTGTGCCCATGCTAGAATGGGTTCCACTTCCTGGAGAAGAGCAGAACTCCTGGTGCCCCCTTGTCTCTTCACGTAGGAGACAGCTGTGGTGTTGTCCATTCGCAACAACACCGACTTCCCCTTCAGTACCTGGGAGAAATGCTGGAGAGCGCACCAAGCTGCTCGGAGTTCCAGAATATTCGATCCTGGAACAGGAAGACTTGTGTCCCACTTGCCTTGTGCAAGGTCCGACCCGCAAAGAGCTCCCCATCCGGTCCCGCTGGCATCGGTCGTAACCGTTACCCAAGAGATGGGAGCGATCGAGTGACACTTCAGGAGATTCCTGTGTTGGAGCCACCAGAAGAGGCTGTTCCTCATCGTTGATGTTATCCGTATTTCTTGGCTTTTGCTTCCCGACTTCCATTGTCTCAGAAACCCTGACTGGAACGGGCGTAGTCTCCACAAGGCCCACTTGACCATAGGCGTCGTAGAGACCATTGTCCCTACGATCTTGAGACACTGTGAGGCCTTCAGGTACCGCGTATGAAGGGCTTGAGAGACCCTTTCCCGTATGATCGGGATCTTTTCCACCGGTAGCGAGATTGTACTTCGCAAAGTGTCGAATTGAGCACCCAGATAGATTAGCCGTTGTGTTGGCACTAGCTGGCTTTTTTCCATGTTTAGAAGCCACCCGAAGCTGGTCAATGTGGACATTACCTGCTCGCGATGAACCAACAGCTGCTCTTTGTCCTGTGACAGAACCAGAAGGTCGTCCAGATAATGGTACAGCCTTATCCCTTCCAGCCTGATCAGGGCCACCACTGCCAGGAGCACTTTTGAAAAGACCCGAGGGGAGGTCGTCAACCCGAAGGGGAGGCAGATAAACTGTAGATGGTCTTGATCGACATGGAATCTTAGAAACCTTTGGCAGCTTTCCTCTATCGGGACGTGAAAGTAAGCGTCCTTTAAGTCGATCGAGACCATCCAATCCCCTGGTTGGATGGCTCGCTGTATAGTTAGTAGGGTTTCCATTTTGAATTTTCCGTATTCTATAAACTGATTTAAGTATGTTAAATCTATCACCGGGCGCCACGATCCGCTTTTCTTCTGCACCAAGAAGAGGGGGGAGTACACTCCTTGAAACCGTTCTTCTTCTGGCACTCGTACCACTGCACCCTGGGCTTTTAACAGCTCTACATATGACAGTAGGACTTGTCTCTGTTCTTCTGAACGAGGAAGCATGGTGGACATGAACCTGGGAGGAGGAACTCTGGAGAAGGTCCATTTGTGACCCGACGAGATCGTCTTGATGACCCAGTAATCCGAGATCGAGGCCACCCAGACGTGCCGGAAAAGGGATAGACGGGCCCCCACCCGACCCGCCTGGGCGGGCGCAATCTCAGAAAGACTTGGGTGGCTCTCGCCCACCAGACGACTGGCTCTTGACGGGCTTACGAAAGGAACTCTGTCCTCTACTCCAATTCCTCCTGAAGTCCCTTCCAGGCTTGTAGGAGCGTGCATCCCTTGAGCGTTCCGGACTGCGCTTTTTAAACTGAGTCTTCTTTCGCCCGAGCAGCCTTCTGTCCTGGGGAAGGAAGCCCGACTTACCGCCTGTCGCACGCGTTATGGCATCATCCAGCTTGTTACCGAATAAAGTGGATCCCTCAAAAGGGATTTTACACCATGCTTGCTTAGACACGGGATCGGCGAGCCAGGGCCGAAGCCACAAAGCGCGCTTAGCCGTGACTGAGGACAGCATAATGCGTGCTAGCAGGCGAATCAGGTCAATGGACGCCTCCCCCAGGAACACCGCTGCGAGCTTTAGCTCCGCTGCCGCTGAACTCCTGGCCAACTCGACCGACACGCCATTCAGGAAGGAGTCCACATTTTCAGTCCAAGCCTCCATGGCCTTGGACATCGCTGCTAAGGCTAAGGCCGGTTTACAGGCCATTCCAGCAAGACCGTAGATCCTTTTGAGGTCCTGATCGATCTTTCTTTCTAGGCCATCTTTAAAGGACACTGAGTCCTCCATCGGAAGAGTGACGTGCTTGGCCAAACGCATCAAGGCTGCGTCCACGAGCGGAGCGTTCTCCAGGTGCTTCACCTCTTCTACCTTGAAAGGGTATAGCCGGGAAGTTTTGTTGGTCATGGAGGATTTCCTATCCACCTTGCTCCACTCTTCTTCTATAATGTCTTTCAGTTCAGTGAGTAAAGGGAAACTTGGCCGTTCTTTACCCAGCTGCTTGAAGAATTTCTTCTGCTTAGCTGGGGGGGTGGATGCTTCTTCCCACTTGAGGGCCTCCTTAATTGCTCTAATTAGTGGTGAGACCATGGCGAAATCAAAGCCCCCGATCTCCTCATCGCCTGGAAATTCCTCTCCAGAGGACTCGCCAGAAGCCTCGTAGGGCTGGGATGTGCCCGGATCGTCCCGGGGTTCGTCGGACTGGGGACCAGACGCAGCTGTAGACTGACTCAATGTGCGCGGGACTACTATGTCCTTAAGCGACTGCTGCACGACACGCTTTACCAGGGACTCTATGCGCTGATTTTCCGTGTCCTTTTCCCCAACCGCCTTGGCAAAACATCTGTCACACAACGATTTGCCTTCCGGGACTTGCGACTTGCATCCCCAGCATGCTCTGCGATCAGAGCGATCATCGTGGCGGTGGGAGCGGTGTCTGGAGGAGGAATGTGAACTTCTCCTCTGGTGGTGAGACCCATGCGGAGAATCTCGCCTGGATCTGGACGACTGTTTTTGTTGTGGCCTGGCAAGGTCCCGGTCCTGCGATTCCAATCTGGAAGGGCTAAGCAGAAAAAACACACAGGGGGAGGGGAAAACACGGGCATCAGAATGCACTTTAAGAAAAGCAAATGTATTTCCACCCCTCCCTTACCAGCACATACCTAGTGCGTAAGGGCTGGCCACTTAAAGGCGGTGATTTGTCCATAATCTCTGGACGAAGAGCGTCAAATATAACACAGAGGTCTGCAAGACAAGATTGCGACTTAAGCATACCACCGGCAATTTTTTTACAGAAAAAATGCATGCCCCAAAATTTTTCATTCGCTATATCTTATAATATTTTTTTTTTTTTTTTTTTTCAACAAAAAAAACGCCGTTTAATAAAAAAAAATTTATCATCATTTTTTTTTTTTTTTACATATATATATATATATATATATATATATATATATATATATACATACCTTTATTTTATTTATATATATTTTTTTTTTTTTTTTCAAAAACATTTACCAGCAAAAAACGGGCATACACTTTTAGGGTATAAAAAAAATAGCACTAACCTGTAATCCTGTAAGGCCGAGGGCTGGGGAAAAAGGCTTGCTGATTCCACTGCACTGGAAACCCCCAGTGATACAGCAGCAGCAGCCTGGCTTTTAAATTCCCCGCCTCGTGACGTCACCGCCCCCGTGGACGATGGTCGTACTGCGCATGCGCGGCCCCCGGACCGCGCGTGCGCGAACCAAGCCTCGATTCCGCCGGAGGCCGGTGCGCATGCGCAGACCAACGAAACAGTTCCAAACCAGGAACAACACGGCGAGCTGGAACGCAGAAGCGCTCCAGCCGCCATACAGGGGGGAATACACTAGACGCCAGGGAAACAATATACACACATAAAAATACAGATATGACTGCCATGGAGAAAGAAAAAGGGACCTTGCCAGCCGATGAATCCACTAGGCCACGCAGTCTGCCGACCATCCGTCCGACCGTCCGTCCGACCGTCCGTCTGATACACCTGATGGGCATACAGAGGCAATCCACCTATTCTGGGGACACATCCAGCCTCAAAAAGCTACTCGCCCGCCCATGGCTGAGCACAGAGCTTGCACCGCGTTGGTATGCCAGAAGAATCCGAGATCCGACCAGACGTGAACAGAATGTGAAGATCCATAGGAGGAGGACAAAAAAGGAACACAGTATGGAGTGGTGAGTGTTCTTTTATGGGAATGGGGTCCTATAGCATTGGAGAGGAGGCGGGGTTAACCCACACGTAGGCTGCCATGGAGTCTGTCAGGAAATAGATTTTATCAGGTGAATTCTGCCTGCCATTGATATTGGTAGCTTTATCCATATTTCCAATTTTCTCTTTACATATTCTACTAGTGGGAGTATATTAGCTTCCATCTCATCTTCATGTTTCAACGTAATATTTACTCCTAAATATTTAAAGACTTCCACTATTTTTAATGGGGTCTGAGCTCTCCTTTCATTACCTGTTCCCAGAGGCATCAGTGCGGGTTTTTGCCAATTTATTTTTAACCCTGAGAACCTCCCGTATGTTTCTATTATTCTCATTGCTTCTGTCAGAGATGCTTGCGCATCTCCCATATATAATATAATATCGTCCGCATATAAGCCTATGTATTCGTTTTTTTCTCCTACTTTAATCCCTTTGTATTTATCTGATTGTCTGAATCTATTTGCCAGTGCCTCAATTGCCAGAGCGAATAATTGCGGTGACATTGGGCAGCCCTGTCTTGTTCCTCTATATAGTTTTATTGTAGGGGATAATATACCGTTTATTAGCAAATTGGAGCATGGTTGTTTATAGATTATTCTCACCCATTTTCTAAATTTTTCCCCAAATCCATTCCTTTCCAGGACTGTCTGCAGAAATTCCCATTCTATGGAATCAAATGCCTTGGCTGTATCCAGCGATGCCAAGGCACTTGTTTCCGGGATAAACTCTCTCATTTGTGTCATATATTGCGTCCTTCTAATATTAATTGATGTGGATTTCCCTGGCATAAAGCCAGTTTGATCCTCCGCTATTATAGACAAGATTACCTGATTAAGCCTATTGGCAAGCACTTTTGCCAGTACTTTATAATCTATATTTAATAACGATATTGGCCTATACGACCCACACTCAGTTCTGTCTTTCTCTGGTTTTGGTATCAATATGACTGTAGCATCATACATGGAAACAGGCATTTCTCCCCTTTGGAACGCCTCTCCATACATTTTGGTCATAACTGGTACCATAATTTCTGCATATCGCTGGTACATTTCCAGTGGTATGCCATCTGGTCCTGGGGACTTACCCTTTCCCAGAGAAAAGATAGCTTCTCGTACTTCCTCTTCCTCTATGTCCCTCTCTAACTCCTCTTTTTGTTCCTCTGTTAATTTAAGGAAGTTCAAATCCTTCAGGTATTCCTCTATCTCTTCTCGTGTACAGGTCAGTGTTGATGTATACATATTAATATAGTATTTTTGGAATGTCTCAAGTATCTCATCTAATGTGTTTACCATCTCTCTTTTTTCATTTTTCACCTCTGATATTGCTAGTGATGGGGTTTGTCGTTTTATCATAAAGTTCAGCATCTTATTAGATTGTTGTCCTTGTTCAAAGTTTTTTTGTGCATATTGGAGTTTCTTACGCTTTGCGTTAATTATTAGTTGGTTCTTATATTGCCGTGATGAGGCTGCCCATCTTATTTGGTTTATACTTGAGGGGTCCCCTATAAACCTATTTTCTGCCTGTGCACAGAATTGTTCCAATTCCTCCTCTTCCTGTCTATTAGTGCGTTTAATGTATGATATTGTTGATCTTGTTATCCCCCTCAAATATGCCTTAAATGTGTCCCAGAGTACTCCATCTATTTTCCTGTTGCCATGTGCTTCCAGGAACATTCCCATTTGCTCTGGAATTCTATCGTTTAATCCTATCTGGGTTAACCATTGAGCCTGTATCCTATAGCCCGGTTTTATTCTTTTTGGGCCTATTTTTAGCTCAAAGGTTAATCCAGAATGGTCAGACACCCCTCTTGTCATGTACGCCACAGACCGAACCATTGGCAGGATCTTTTCGTTCCCCATTACCATATCTATTCTAGACATGCGCCCTCTCCCTGGCGCATGCCATGAGTAAGCCCGGGTCCCAGGGTTTCTGATCCTCCACAGGTCAGCCCATCCTACTTCATTCATAAATTTCTCCAACACCCTCGGCCCTTCCCCTCCTTTATGCTTACTTCTTCCGAACCTGTCTAATTTTGGGTCTAAGCACATATTGAAATCTCCCATACATACGACATGTGCCTCTGGGTATTCTGACATAAATATCACTGCCTCTTTCAGTACTCGCATTGTAGCTGGGGGGGGGGGGGGGTTATAAATCCCCATGATTACAACAGGCATTGCATGCACCAACGCAAAGACAAAGACATATCTTCCATCGGGATCTCTTTTTTCTCTAATACATTCCCATGTTACCCCTCGATGGACCAAAAGAGAAACCCCTCTTGAATATGTAGTATGACATGAGTGGCTTGACCATTGTATCCAAGGTTTTTCTAGGTACTTCAATCTCTCTTTAGTCATATGTGTTTCTTGGATACAAATGATCTTTGCCTGCACCTTGTTAATTTCTGAGAAAACCTGTGTTCGTTTTAATTGCGTTCCCATACCTCTCACATTCCATGACAAAAATGTGTGTTGATTACTCATGTCTAATGTATTTTATTTTAGCCATTATTCCCCCGAAAAATAAAAGGAGAGGAAAAAATAAATCGTATGTCTCTTTTTCCTTTCCGTGACCATTCTCTTTTCTACCTCTCTCCTCTCATTCATCCATTCCATTCCATTCATCCATACCATTTTTTTTAGGGCATTACCAACATATTGCATTTTTGCTGTTATATAGGTAATTAATTTCGATTTCAGCCTGTCTGCTCCTACCCTTTTCCCGCTTAATCATAAATATAAGGGGCGAGGGGGGAGCCGCCAAGGAGGGGGGAGGAGAAGGCATCCCCTCCTTTCACCCTCTCCCTCCCCTTTATATATAAAATAAAAAAAAAAAAAAAAAGAAGAAGAAAAAACCGAAACACCACACAGCAACAACGAGAAAAAAGGAAAAAAAAAAAAAAAAAAAAATTATATATTTTTCCTGTTCTCTCCCTTCCCCCACCTCCCTCCCTCCACCTCCCTCCCTCCACCTCCCTTCCTCCTTCCTTGTGCACAACTCTATTATTTTGTCTGTTCACTCCCCATCCCTCCCCCCTTCCCCCATTTATTTGTGTTTATAGTGTTTATAATGTGTCTCTTGACCTTACTCTAGCCTTTCCTTATTATTGTGTCTTGAAAAGAAAAAAAAAAAAAGGGAAAAGGGAAAGGAGAAAGATTCCTCTCTCTCTTCCCTCTCTTCCCTTTATAACTAGTGCTTATTTCAATGTGTTTCGCTGTGAGTTTAACTCCATTTTACTATTTATACACACCCCATCACCCTCCATTTACCCCCCCTCCTCCCCATCCCTCCCGTTCCCCTATCAAGTGAACACACAAATAAACATTTACGTTTTACCTTTTCCCATTTCTCCCCTCAAAAAAGAAAAAGAAAAAAAAAAAAAGGAAAGGGGGGAAAAAAAGAGACGAGAAAGGCAAAGATCAAGAAAAAAAATGAGAAAGGGAAAAAAAAAAAACACATCAGGAAAGAAAAAAACCAAATCAATAAATTATTAAGACTTCTTCCTTTAACCTAAGGAAAGAAGAGAAAAAAAAAAAAAAAAGAAAAAGGGGAAATAAAAACAAATATAAAGTGGGGAGAGTGTCCCTCTCATCCCCCCTCCTCCGCCCCCCCCCAAAGTCCCAGTATTCTTGGTGTCTCTTATCCTTTCAGGGCTTCTCTGTTTCTCCTATCGAGGCATAGGCCTAGTTATTCCCAGCCAGTCTTTAGCTTGTTCAGGTGTACTGAAAAACAAAGTCTTTCCCCCTTCCTCCACTCTCAGTCGTGCTGGGTATGCCATAGAATATTCAATTCCTGCCTCTCTCATTTTTCGTTTTATTTCATAAAATGTTGCCCGTTGTTTTTGCAGCTCCAGAGAAAAGTCTGGGAATATTGATATTTTGCTATTTTCATAGCGAATCTCTCCTTTTTGTCTTGCTTTCCGCAGAATTGTGTCTCTGTCTCTGCAATTTAGTAGTCGTGCCAACAGGGGTCTAGGGGGAAACCCTGGTTTAGGTGTTATTGCCGGGACCCTATGCGCTCTCTCCACTGCATATGCTGCTGATACCTCCATATCTGGGAATACATTTTTCAGCCATTTTTCTATAAAGTCACCAGGATTAAACCCTTCTGCCTTTTCTGGTAAACCGATTATTCTTAGGTTATTGCGGCGCATACGGTTCTCAAAATCATCAGATTTTTGATGCCACAGGGTAATCTGTTTTTCTATTGAAGCTATCTTTTTAGGCATAGGGGTAACAGTATCTTCCAATAAAGCAGTCCTATTTTCCATTTCCATCATTCTCTCTCTTATGCTCTGCATATCATGCCTGATCAGTCCTATATCATTTATAATCTCATCCATTTTACCTGTTAGGGCTGCATTACTCGAGTGGATGGCCTCCATTATCTGGGAGTTCATCTGTTCCAGAGTCAGTTTGGGATGTTTCTCCTGTTTTTCTGCAGCTTTTCCGGACTTCGGCATGGGCGTGTTGAGCTTCTGGATATCCAGCGCTGATGGTCCACCACTCCGTGTCTGTGGGGGGCTACGCCCGCCGTCTTGCTTATCCGTTCGAGCAAATTCTTTAAGACGATCGGCCGCCCACTGCTTACTATTACTCATCGCACCAAGCGATCGTTTTCGCGGGTTTCACGGGTTTAAAGTCTCGTTAGCAGAAGTCGATCAGGGTTCCGTAGGAGACTCGGGCACCACCAAGCGATCGTTTTTGCGGGCTTAGGGTCTCGGTAGCAGGGACTATTCAGGATACTGTCGGAGACTCAGGCTGATCTCAAACCTCCCGCTGTTCACATTGGAACGCCGCGTCCGACCGTCACATCCGGTCGCGTCGGCGGAAGCGGAAGTCAGGCCCCCCCCCACCGAATTTTTGCATCCTTGATTTCCTTTTTACATATTCTGTTAAATTCTTTGTAACATTTAAACAACACTAGTGTTCCTTCACTTTTATATTTTTTAAAAGTTCTTTTCTTATTGTTCATAGCTTTTTTAACTTTGACCGTGAGCCACATAGGTTTTATTTTAAGCCTTTTAAACTTATTGCCCATGGGAATATACTTTGCAGTGAGGTCCCAGACAGTCTTTTTGAAGAATTCCCATTTCTGTTCTGTGCTCATTGATGCCAATATTCCCTCCCAGTCCAAGTCCCGGAGAGCAGCCCTCATCCTTGGAAAATTTGCTCTCTTGAAGTTGAGCGTTTTTATCTTTCCTGTATGTATTTCTTGCTTACAGCTAACATCAAATGAAATCATGTTATGATCACTGTTACCCAGGTGTTCCTTTATCTGAACATTAGTAATAAGCTCTGCATGGTTTGAGATTACCAAATCCAGCAGAGCATCATTCCTAGTTGGGGCCTCAATAAACTGGACCATAAAATTGTCCTGTAATAGGTTTATAAATTTTTGCCCTTTAACTGTCCCAGCAGTGCCATTACTCCAGTCAATTTCTGGGTAGTTAAAATCCCCCATTATTATCACCGTCCCAGCCCTTGCAGCCCTTTCCATCTGTGCAAGGAGCTGAGTCTCCACCTCCTCGTGAACATTGGGTGGTCTATAACAAACCCCAATGATTAACTTAGAACTACGCACATTAACTTAGAACTACGCACAATTAACTTAGAACTACACACAAACGAAGCCTGCGTCGTCCCACACTGCAGGCCGCATACATCTTCGCCCATCTTCCTTCCGGGGCCAGAGCCGCGTGACGTCACTCCCATGCATGTGCCCAGGAGCCGCCAGTCACAGCACGCTCGCCTGAAGAAACGGCACGGGCGGCCGTCTCTTCAGAGCACATGTGCCGATGACATTATTTGCGCAGTATACAGTAAATATTTCCTAAATGGCGCACGTTTAGGAGATATTTACAGCACCTATAGGTAAGCCTTATTCTAGGCTTACCTATAGGTACAAATGTCTCAGGGAGGTTTACAACCTCTT
Organism: Lithobates sylvaticus; assembly: GCA_028564925.1. Lineage (NCBI taxonomy): Eukaryota > Metazoa > Chordata > Amphibia > Anura > Ranidae > Lithobates > Lithobates sylvaticus. Next base: position 136,631,236 of record CM053030.1, on the reverse strand, counting down.
TAAGGGACTGGGTTTAATGAAATATGACCATTTAGTGACAGGGTATCTTTAGCCCCCGTTCAAAATGGTGCCATTTGTCATGCGATTTGACAGGTCCAAATTGCATGACAAGTCGTACTCAATTGTCAGCAATGGAACTGTTCAAATTGGTGCAACCCCCGACTTTGCAGTGCTGCACCGAATTGAAAAACAGTTCCTGCACGATTTTTTGTGATTTCAGGTGCGACTTGGATAGACATCTGTGCTTAAAGTCGCACAGATGTCAGCCAAGTCACACATAAAGTTACACTGACCTTTGGCTTTGAAATCGTAAAGAGATCTTGCCACCAACTCAGACTTGATAATTCTAGATACAGCATAACAAATTTTGATATAAGTAGTGATCATCCATGATGTTAGAGCTGTCCCAGTTTTTGGCTCAGACACCGCTAGGTGCCCACTGTATACCTATTAAAAGATGAAGTTTAGCTACATTTTTTTTTCCATACAGCTTTAGTCACATTACTTAAAGAGGAACTGCAGTCTGCTCACATAATTTGTAATAAAAACATCTTTGCTATTCTGAAGCTTACCTCCAACCACTTTGCATATTATTTTATATATACTGTGATTCTGTACTGCCAAAAATGCAGCAGAAATCTCCCTCCACTGAGTCTAGCTGCATCCATTTTAACTGTGGGCAACTGAAGCTGCTGCCTGTTCCTGGATTTACACAGACACAAAGAGGCACACCTCCAGCTCTGCAGCTCTCATTGGCCCTCTTATGACTCATCTCCCCCTCCATTCCTTGCAAACTCTCCAGAGAAAGAGCTGTGCATGATGTCATAAGCCTAGGCTAATGACCAGACAAGAAGCAGGAAGTGAGCTGTATGGTATTTACTGGCAGAAAAAATAATGTTTTACTACCCAGGAAGGTCTGCTTTAAAGTGGTTCTAAAGGCAGCAGGTTTTTTATCCTAATGCATTCTATGCATTAAGATAAAAGAACCTTGTGCGTGCAGCAGCCCACCTCAGTCCCCCCAATACTTACCTGAGCCCCATCTGAAAGCAGTGATGTTACACGAGAGACTCGGCTGTCCGGGACTCTACCTTCTGACTGGCTGAGACACACGGGGGGCGCCATTGGCTCATGCTGCTGTCAATCAAAGTCAGTGAGCCAATGAGGAGAGAGATGGGCTGGGGCCGAGCTACAGCTCTGTGTCTGAATTGACACACAGAGCAGCAGGTACCCCTGCAACCTCTGTGTTGGAACAGTGTGAACATAGCTTGAATGTGGTCATCAGACTCTCCTTCATTCAGAGTTTTTGTTACAAGCAGTGTAAACAATGAAAGAGGAGGGAGGAGAGGTTGGTTCACTTAGGCCCCTTATGCACATGGCAGGCACCGTTTGAGTATATATATATATATTTGATTCGTTGGATTTTACATTCCCTATTGGGGCCTTTTTGATACCATTAAAGTGTATTTTTTACATTCCAGCAAGTCCAGGTTCCTACCTTAATAACCGCTGGGTTGCCCAGTATGGAGGCTTTACCTTCATAGTGTGGTAACCATTCTTTTGTTTTTTCTGATATGTTCTTGGTTAAAAGGTGGAACACCTAATGGGTGTATGGACACTAGGAATGTGATTCTATTTCTATTTTTATGTATCTCCCCTCTTTTTTCCATGTCTGTATATGTCCGTTGACGTCCGCCTGCTCAGCAGTGAATCTGTCCGCTGATCCCAGCTAAGCAGGTGGATGGCTCCCCCGGGGTTGAGGCAGGGGAACCCTCCAAGGCCGGAGAACAGTCCCCGGAGCCCAACACGGTGGTCACAGCATGATCCAATAGACTATTGATAGACTAAAAGAATAAATGCACAGTTGTTTACCTGCAAAAAGATGTACATTGAACATTTTCTTTTAACAAAAGGTGAACTTAGCCTTTAGGTTCACACATATGCAGTGCGGGAAACGCAGCGTTTCCGGCACGTTTCCCACACCACATTACAATTGCACTGTGTTTGTGATCTGCTGTGGGTGTCAGTACAAAGTTAACAACACTCCAAAGTGAATTGCAAACACAGTGTGGTTTGCCTGCACTAGATCGCATAGTACAAAAAGAGAATGCGATACAGTGCTATTCCAAAAAAGGTGCCTGCACTTTTTTTAATGCGATCTGGGCCCATTTTAAATGAATGGGCTCAAATTGCACTGCACTGAATAATGTGAATTGCACGGGAATGCAGGGCGGTTCTTGTGTGATTCATATGCGGGTCATAGTGTGAACCGGGGATTAAAAATGTCTAGATTGTTGATGATTTTGCTTCCTTAATATGGGCCTGCACAATGTCATGACCTCTGGTTTCTGTGAGGTCTTTTAGGGATGTTGAATATAATCACAGCATCAATGCATCGCGATTCAGACATTCACAATGCTGCACCAATGCTGCAAGTTGGCTGAGTCGATCTCAGAGCCTGCATGGTGGATAAAGCCCCTTCCCCTTCACTGAAGCAGAAAGTTAGCTGATGAGATGACAGCCAGTACAGTGCAGGGGGAGGAGCTCAAGGAGACCCTACATCAGGAGAGGCTTCACTCGAGGCACCAGAAGGAGAATACACACTGAGCAGCATGGAGAAGGGGGAATCAACTGACACTGAGAACAGGTGAGTGCCAGTGTCACTGATCCCATCATTCCACTACCTTTACCCCTCTGCCTGATCCCATCCATACCTCTGCCACTGATCTCATCCATCCCTCTGCCTGATCCCACCACCCCTCTGCCACTGATCCCATATATCCCTCTACCACTGATCCCACCATCCCTCTGGCACTGATCCCACCATCCCTCTGCCACTGATCCCACCATCCCTCTGCCACTGATCCCATCCATACCTCTGCCTGATCCCACCATCCCTCTGAACCCATCCATCCCTCTGATGCCATTCAATCCCTCTGCCTCTGATCCCACCATTCCTCTGCCACTGGAGAAAAATTGAGTTTTTCTAACTGCTTGAATTTTTGGATAAAAAGTTTCTAACCATGCGCAGTAACACATTGCAGAATCGAATCGAAGAAAGGCGAAGCATGAGACCAGTGAAGATGCGCACACCAAAGGTCTATACAGATATTGAACTTCTTTATATTCTATGTATGTTGATTGTGATTTGTGGTACCATTTGTGTCTCTGTCTTCTCATTACATTGTAACTTAAAACTAAAAAATTACAGTAAAAAAGATGAATGAATGATGCATAAGGCCCCATGCACACGAGACGCAGATGCAAACTCTGCTGAACGCATGTTTTAAAAAGCATGTATTATTAACTATTTCTGCCATTTTGTGAGCAGCAGAGAGAGCAGTTGTACACTTGCATTTGCCTCTCTTTCTGTGTTTTTTTTTTGGAATATGTCCCATATTAAATATATGTCAGGAAATGCTCCTGATGTCGCTCTTGATGAAGCAGCAACGTCGTTACAAATTTGCATGAGAGGTCCAGAATCAGAGCTTGTCGATATTGGACCCATCCGTTGATGGCACAGCGAATGTCCGTTGGATATTTCACAAACATGTATGCATTTCACAAACATGTATACATTAGTGAGTATATATGCTCTATGAACTATCTAAACTAATTACGACATTTTAAACAATTTTTTCTAGTATTTTTTATGGTTTACCATCATATTTCTGAGTTTTCTGGTCAAAAAAATTGGGTTCCTTTAAAAAGGCTTATAAACGCAAACGCGGCTAAACGCAGGTGCCTGCGTTTAGCCGCGTTTTGCGTCTGAAACGTGGAAAAGCAAAGTGTCTGAACGCATTTTTTTTGCTTCTGGAAAAACGAGGTTAAACGCAACTGCATAAAAACGGGAAAAAACTAGACTGTGTACATGGACACATAGGATAACATTGCATGCGTTCAGGTGCAGTTGAAAAAAGTGTCCAACTGCCTCTGAACGCGCGTTTAACAGCGTCTCGTGTGCATGGGGCCTAAGATGTACATTTTTGGGATATGTTCGTGTTAATAAGAGTCATAACAATCAATAACATATATTAATAGATTTATAAAAACACTATATTTCTGTGGCTGGGTGTACAGTGAGCCGCCTGAGTGATGTCTGATCAGTTCCCAGACACACAACACTTCAATCCCCGCCCACCACACACACAGAACACGCCCACAATCCACTCTTCTCCAATTTCCGGAAAGCGTGAGGACTATACCACACGCAAGAAAGGGGTGTATCAGACGTCCGGGAAATGCCATATGTAAGAAATGACATCGCAAAAAAAAAAGAAAGACAACGACATCTAGTTTACCACAGTCATTACTGCAGCTCACACGTATCACTAATTTCTACAGCGCTGCTTTATTACAATTACCTATTTTTTTTACAACCTACTCCCCCTAATTCCGGTTGAACCATCCCTTATTCTAGCTGTATGTGCACCAAAAACCCGCGAAACTGGTCAGGTGACGTTCCGAGTGGCGCGAATTCTCTTGGCGGGAGAAGAGGAAGGAGCTGGGTGATCGGGCTTTGTGACTGGCGCTGCTGGAAGTATAACACCCGCATATCAGGTCAGTGTCCTCCGACAGCCTAATGGGGTGGTTGTGCTCTCCCCTCGCTGTTTGTGATCGCTTGTGGCTCTCCGGCTGTTGTAGTGCAGAATTACACAGCGGATCCGTGTGTGCTCCTCCGGGTGATTATTGGACTCATTTACATCTGCACACGGTGCACTTGGGTGTTCGCTAAGTATGGCCATGTGTGCAGTGCAAGGGCGGTTCATTTATTTTACTTCATCATTCCCCAGGTCATTGTCAGCCTAATGTACCTAATAGAAAGCCCTACAGATCACATTGTTCAGACATTCCTCCACTCTGTGCTGCATGTCACAGTCCTTAGACTATGGGTTTGTCAGTTTATAAAGCTTTAACAAAGTAACATTTAATAGGGGAAATAAAGTGTGTGTGTGTGTGTGTGTGTGTGTGTGTGTGTGTGTGTATGTATATGTATGTATATATATATATATATATATATATATATTCTCTAAAGTGCAGAAATGAATCAACATGTATATAAATACTAAATAGAACCGCTCTCACACACCTGACAAGTACCGTATATACGCGAATATAAGCTGAGATTTTCAGCCTTTTTTTAGGGCTGAAAGTCCCCCCCTCGGCTTATATTCGAGTCAAGGCCGTCTGCCTACATGAACAGCGTGTCATGCTGACAGACGGCAGTTTTCAAAAGCCGCGCCTCCTCCTCCCCCCCCCCCCCCCGTCCACTTACAGTAGCTGCTGCATTTTTGCCCCTCGGCTTATACACGGGTCAATACGTTTTTCCCATTTTTTTTTTGTGGTGAATTAGGGGCCTCGGCTTGTACTCGGGACGGCCTATACTCGAGTATATACGGTAAGCGTGTAGAACAGAATAGGCAAGTGAAAATAAAAATAACAAATCTTCTCTAGATCACTGGTAAAGTGCACCAATGCCACAGATTCCAAACAGCAATCTAAAATAACATCCAGTGTGTGTATATATAAGGTGCATCAAGTGACAAAAATATGACAATCCTAGTCTAATGATATGACATGCATAAAAAGAAATGGGGAAATATAAACATTTCTGAATAAATCCACTGTTCTAGAGTGTAAAAGGTGAAATTCAAAAAACAAAGTCCAACAAGTGATAAACACTAATATGAATAAGTTCACATATATAAGTTCATGAATTAAATCTGTGTGCAAAAAAAAATTGTGTAGAAACAACTTTCGATTGATGTCAAATTCCTCCAATCACATATATAATATCCGTGATGCGCCACACGATCCCCCCCCCCAGCCTCTCACCTCAGATGGAGACCCCCTATGGGTCGAGTTAAGCCTTTAGTATGGAAAACAGCAGATCCCACCACAACGATCGATTGTCCCAACAATAGCAGATTTTTTGGGGGTGACTCCCGGCTTAACTGATGTGGTGGCTCCATCGTGAAGTGTTTCCCAAAATAATTTTATTAAAACAAAGAGTAACTTGCAGTTTAAAATCGGATAATCCAGCAAACAGCAGAGTACTTCCTGTCTCGGCCAGAAGTGACAACACCTGACTCTTCCCTGACGCGTATCGTCACTTTACACGTGACTTTGATAAAGTCGATGAAGCCACCCTCTTTTATTGTCCTCACTGCATCGGTTAAGCCGGCAGTCACCCCCAAAAAATCTGCTATTGTTGGGACTAGGGTTGTCCCGATACCACTTTTTTAAGACTGAGTACAAGTACCGATACTTTTTTTTTTTCAAGTACTCGCAGATACCGATACTTTTTTTTAATGTCATGTGACAGTTTTCAAACCACAATACAGACTAATGATATCTTCTTAAGGCACTGATGGACACTGATGGGTGGCACGCACACATGGGCACTGATGGGTGGCACACACTGATGGGTGGCACGCACTGATGGGCACTGATAGGTGGCAACCACTGCTGGGTGGCACACATTGACGGGTGGCACCGACTGATGGCTGGCTGCATGGGCACTGGCTGGATGGCACTGATTTATGGCTGGCAGTGGCACTTATGGGCAAGATTTAGTTTTGCTCTGCAACGCCCATCTTGGTACACCTAGCACTCAGCCTCAATAAAGCAGCAGCGGACATCTTGTTACACCCAGCCCCAACTATATGGGCTGGGTGTAACAAGATGTCAGCTGCTGCTTTATTGAGGCCGAGTGAGTGCAGGGTATGCCAAGATGGGCGTCGGGATTATCAACCACGTGGCGTGTAACGGCAACACGGAGCATCACTTGCATTACTGAATGTGACGGCTCCGGTCGCCGATCAAGTTACATTCCTGCTGGGAACATGGAGAAACAGAGTACTCACTCTCCGCTCGGCTCTCCGTACTGTTCTGCCCTCCGCTCCGCCCTCTGCACCGCCCGCTGACTCCGCCCTCCGCTCCGCCCGCTGCCGCTGACAAGGTATCAGCTAAGCATCGGGAGCATTTGTGCGAGTACAAGTACTCGTGCAAATGCTTGGTACCGATACTAGTATCGGGACAACCCTAGTTGGGACAATTGCTGGAAATCGATCGTTGTGCTGGGATCTGCTGTTTTTAATACTGAAGGCTTGACTCGACCCGTAGGGAGCCTCTATCTGAGGTGAGAGGCTGGGGGAATCGTGTGGCGCACCACGGATATTATATATGTGATTGGAGGAATTTGACTTGGATCAAAAGTTGTTTTAGCACTACTTTTTTTTCCAAACTGATTTAATTCATGAACTTATTCATATTAGTGTTTATCACTTGTTTTTTTTTTTTTTTTATTTCACCTTTTACACTCTAGGAGAACAGTGGATTTATTCAGAAATCTTTATATTTCCCATTTCTTTTTATGTATGTCATATCATTAGATTAGGATTGTCATATTTTTTTTTTTTCCCTTGATGCACCTTGTATACACACTGGATGTTATTTTTAGATTGCTGTTTAGAATCTGTGGCATTGGTGCACTTTACAAGTGATCTAGAGAAGATTTGTTATTTTTATTTTCACTTGCCTATTCTGTTCTACACGGTTACTTGTCAGGTGTGTAAGAGGTTCTATTTAGTATTTATATTGATTCATTTCTGCACTTCAGTTAGTGCCACATACTTCACTTTTTCGTATATTTTATCTGTGTGGGAACACTTTTTTTTATATGTTGGCAGCCTCTCCCATCCTTTTATATCTTATACAGTTTGTTTATGTGTGTGTGTGTGTATCTCTATCTCTATCTCTATCTCTATCTCCTTATTTTGGCTAATGGAATAAAACATGTGAATGCCTTCTGGTTTAGATAGGATTTATAGGGCTATGCACTGATTAGCATAGACGCAGTGAAGTGCGTTCCGAAAAAGGAGTGCTTGCACTACTCTCTCCGCTATCCTGTGTGATTTGCAAAACTGGAAACCCACATTTCTGTTGGTAACTGGTCATTACTGCTCGTACCAATAGGAGATTGGCAGGTGTCACCGGAACCTTTTTCATCCTAAAATAAAGTAGCTTTCTGTGCCCATTGTTAGGCTGGGTTTACACTGAGCGGATACATTGCACGGACTTGGCTAGCTCAGCGGGGTATCGATCCGTTGATCCCCCGCTGAGCAGTCAGATGACAGGTCCATCTCTGCTCACTGTGCAGGGACCGACCTGTCAGAGCCCCGCTGTTCTCTATGGGGAGATCGGATGATAACGGCCAGCCTGTCCGTTTTTTTTCTTCTGATCCACTGGACGGATGGCGAACGTAACGCCATCCGTCTGTTTTCAGCAGATCTTGTTGGATCTGATGGCAGGCGGGTGTGAGCAGACAGATCTCCACTGACATCCGCCTGCCCATAGAAGTCAATGGGTGGCCCACTCGGATCTGCCTGAAAAATGGACAGGCGTATCTGAGCAGCCCGATGTGTGTGAAAGGGGCCTAAAGGTCTCCTATATGGCCCAGAATACAGCAAACAAAAATGTGTAGGCAACTTATCCCTTTTACTGGTTTCTTTGTAAAGTTTTTAAAGCTAAACTCCAGGCAAACAGCTAAGTGCACAGCTGAAGTACACGCATTGGACTTGCATAACTTGCCAAAGAATTTGCAGTTTTGTTCACCCAGTCCTGAGATTTACCCCTCTATTACATGGCACAGTGTTGTTTGACAGGAAACCTGTTTTATTATTCTTTATTTTTATGTGACCTATGCAGAGTTTAGAAGGAGAAAGACAGTGAATGGTCTTTAACAGTTGAATTGCTTACTAGAATTAGGTCTGAAGTGCCTAATATCTCAAATTGTTTTACAGCATCATGTCTTCTCCAACATCCACACCAAGCCGCAGAAGGAACAAACGGGGCCGTGGCAGCAATCCCCCAACTCGTAAGTAATCTGTTTTTGTTCACTAAAACTACTGGATATCAAGTAAATGCTTAGCCTATTTGTTGAAGGTTTCCAGTCTTTGCTCTGCATTAATTCCTATGGAAAGACTGTCTATTTTTCATCAAAATGAGTGGGGGTGGAATTTCCCTGCACAGAACAGGCTGTGTGACGTCAAGCGAAGTTTAGTGCCAAAATAGTTTTTCCAAAATTTCTTTCAGGACAGTACCCGAGAGATCATGGCTCCTCCCACAACAGGAAATGCTTCATCCATCCAAAGCTTTAATAGGAGGCCTCCACCCAGCTTCCTTCAGTTTTGTATTTTCTCCAACCGGTAGGAACACCTTCGGTGGGAGCCAGAATCTCTCAGGACTGTCCTGGGAGACCAGAGGTTCTCACCTGAAGATTCAGAAGAGGAGGAAAATAAAGCAGATGCCACCCCCAGGCACATAATGTCCCTGGAGGAGGTAGGGGGTCTCCTTTAAAGTAACCTATGTTACCTTGGGGCTAGAGGAGAAGGAGCTCTCCCTGAGCAACCGTATGTGTGCAGGTCCAGGGGACTCAAAAAGCCACGCTTTTCCTATTCATTCGATAGTCAGAATGGCTGGAGCCGGAGAAGAAACCATTCTTGGGCCCACAAAAGAAAATTTCCGTGACTCCATCTGGAACAAAGTTCCAAAACTGTCGGCTGGGTTCACAGCGTTGAAAAACTCTGCTAGGGGGGGGCCTTATGTCTTAAAACCTGGCCTGGAGACGCAGCATAAAAACTGGCTGTGTGGCATCCACTTTGCAGGGGATTTGCCATTTGTTTTGGAACTAGAATCCATTCTTGACCGCACAGGCAATTTTAAAAATAATTACTTTTCAGTCAAGAAAATGAAGATGCGGGCACGAAGGTATTTTTTTCGTCCCCAGAAAGGGCATCGGGAAGATAAAATGCAGGGAAAAGAAGCCATGGTCCTTCCTAAAACCCAAAGGTAGGAGTGGAGTGCTCTTCTTCAATCCTCCTGCGGCTTCCAAAAAATCAGTGACTCTTTCCTCCCAGTCGGAAGGCTCCAGATGTTTTCTTCTGCAGCAGAGAAGTATTACTCAAAACCAGTTTATTTTAAACATGCTCTCCCAGGGTTATGCGATCCCGATGCCCCAGAAAGGGCATCGGGAAGATAAAATGCAGGGAAAAGAAGCCATGGTCCTTCCTAAAACCCAAAGGTAGGAGTGGAGTGCTCTTCAATCCTCCTGCGGCTTCCAAAAAATCAGTGACTCTTTCCTCCCAGTCGGAAGGCTCCAGATGTTTTCTTGTGCAGCAGAGAAGTATTACTCAAAACCAGTTTATTTTAAACATGCTCTCCCAGGGTTATGCGATCGAATTCACGGAAGAACCTCCAAGAAGGTTTTTGGTAACTAACACTCCAAGGGATCCAATCAAGGCTCTCGCCATAAAGTCCCTAATCCAGGAACTGAGATCTCAGTCATTGTTCCGGTCCCTATTACTTTTTCCAGGGCTTCTACTCACAGGTATTCCTTGTTCAGGAACCCTCAGGAAAGTGCCGTCTCATCCTAATTTTAAAGTGCTAAATCGCTCATTAGGGTACAGAAGGTTTTGGATGGATTTCACTTTTGCAGCCAAAAACCTTCTGAAGAGAGCTTGGTTTTCATCCCTTCTCCAGATGCAGCTCATATTGTATTTGCACCTTCTGTTGAGACAGGACCTGGTGATACAGGGCCCTCTATTCCACCTGGCGGTAGCAAAGCTTACACTCCCAGCCTGGCTTCTGAAGAGCAGCTTTTGAGGAAGAAGGGATTTTCAGATGGGTTAGTTGCTACCCGCCTATCCAGTACGAGTGTTAACAGAGCAATTTATTCTAAGGTCTGGAAAGTTTTCAACTCCTGGTGCACCACGTCCCGCCCTTAAAGGATATTTCTTCTGTCCTGGAATTCCTGCAAGATGGAGCAGATAAAGGTTTGGCAGTCAGTACCCTTAAAGTCCAGGTTGCTGCGCTGGGTGTATTTTTGAAAAAAAACGATCATCAGAACCCTCCGTGATGATATTCTTTGAGGCCCTCACCCGGTCCAGACCGGTAGTGATCAGAGGCTGCCCAAAGTGGAACTTATCTGTTCTACAGGCTCTGATCAGGGAACCCTTTGAACCTATTGATTTAGCCACCCTGAGACTGATTACAATTTTTTTTTTTTTAAAGGCTATAACGACAGCTTGCAGCATTAGTGAGCTTCAAGCCTTGTTAATCAGGGAGCTATTATTTTCTCAGACAGAATTGTTCTGAAAACAGGCCCTAATTTTTTACTGAAGTTCGCTTTGGTCAAAAATCAAGTTCAGTAGATTATACTTCCTACGTTTTGCTCTAATGCAACTGGGAAGAATTCCATACTTTGGCTGTTAAGTGAGCAGTCTTGAGTTACCTTCAAGCCAATAAGGACATTAGGCATTCAGATGCTTTATTTGTTTTATGTGCTGGTAGTAAGAAAGGAAGACAAGCTTCCAGGAGAACTATTGCCAAATGGTTGAAAATGGCTATCACAGAAGCCTATTCCTTTTCAGGTCAAGAGAGTCCAGTTCGTATTCAGGGTCATTCAACAGAGCTTTGGCATGAGTTGAGCAGAGAATGCTGGTGCCACCCCGAACAGATCTGTAAAGCAGCTACGTGGACAGGATAGGTTAAACCTCCTGATGGCAGGGGGCCAGGCTTTCCGAAGGAAAGTCTTATGCCCTGTACACACAATAGGATTTTCCGACAACACCGTGGATTATTATTTTTTTATGAAGGATGTTGGCTCAAACTTGTCTAGCATACACACAGTCACACAAATGTTATCAGAAATTCCGAACGTCAAGAACGCAGTGACTTGCAAGACGTATGCAGAGTCGAGAAAAATTAAGTTCAATAGCCAGTGCAGCTCTTCAGTTGCAGCCACAATGTGCCTATCGAATGTTGCCACTGTGCCCATCGAATCCCACCACTGTCTCGGTGGGGCAGCGGGTGATGGTGGTGAGCAGTGTCCTTTATGCATCTCCTGTCCTCTCCTCCTGATTGGCTGAAATGACAGGCACTGTGATTGACCGCGTTTCAGATGATGGGTAAAAGATTGTAGGTAATCCATTGGTGAGAGAGGGAACTGCGCCCGTGCACCCTAATGGATGCACCACCACTGGTGCAAGTATTCCTACAAATGTGGGCACTGGTGAGGCAATGTTATTTGACTACCGTGTGTTTTAAAGATGAGCAAACGCCCACTCACCCATCCTGGTTTTGTGTGGGAACTGCATGTCCCAGAATCCATTGCAGCTCTCCATGTAGTTTAATTAAAGTCTCTCCCATTGGGTGTTGTAACTGTGCCTTTAATTGGTCTTCTACCTGCCAGTAGGGGTACAAGAGAGGCTGCTGAATGCAAAGCTCTGTGTGTGTCAGCTCACATTACATTACATTACTCAGTCAGTGAAAACAGGAAGGAGGGGGTGAAAAATCCCATGCAGACATGACAGCCAGCTCTTTCCCAGAAGCTGGAAAGCCTGTGTACATGCAGTCATCTGTGTTAATGTAAGTCTTTGGTTGCAATACCTGGTACATATAATGTTAAATGTATTTTAAAACCAAGCTGGAAGTTCCTGAATTTTTTTATTTTTTTTGATCAGCTTCTTGTAATCTCCTGTATGGCAGAGCTCAGTGTTGGCGAGTAAGGAGTATCACCTTGAAGCTGTTTGCGACTCCAGCAGTGCTTTTTATCCCTAAACTTGCTTGCAGGAAGAGCGAGCAGAGCAAAGGTTATTGGGATCACAAGACTGGCTTTAGTTGTTAGCTGCTTGTCTCTTGTCAACTTTCCTAAATAAAATGCTTGTTTAGATTGGATACCTTTTTTTTTTTTTTTTTTTTATTAAATAAAAACATTGTTAACTTTTTTTCTTTTTCCCCTTTACCAGCCCGGAGTGAGGAGGTTAACTCTCCACCATCTCAAAGACGTAGGACAGAGGATTCTACCTCCATTGGTGAGCTTCTACCTATGCCAACATCACCCGGTGATCTACAGAGCCCCAGTGGACAAGAGCTGCTATTCTCCAGCCCGGCACCCTCTCGGCATTCAGGTGTGAAAAAAAAAAATAATAATCTGACTTTTAATACATTTTTAATTGTGATTTTTGGGTCACTTTGTTAAAAGGTAAGTTCACCTTTTATTGAACATGCTACACCCGTATTTACAATGTAAAATGTTCAGCATCTGCCCCCTGATCTCTCCACATCCTCCTTGTGACAGCAGGCTGGAGATCTTCTTTTCTATCCACACCCACTGTCACTATTCAAAAAGATCACCCTGAATCAATGAACTACAACTAGCATCACACTTTGGCTTGTAGTTCTCAAACTATAAGACCCCTTTCACACTGGAGCGTTTTGCAGGTGCTGTAGCATTACAAATGGCGCCTGCAAACCGCCCTAAAACATCTGCTCCAGTCACTCCAGTGTGAAAGCCTGAGGGCTTTCACACTTAAGCGGTGCGCTGGCAGGACTTTTTCTGACGCCCTGCCAGCAGCTTCTTTGGAGCGGTGAAGGAGCAGTGAACTCACCGCTGCTCCCCATTGAAATCAATGGGGCAGTGCTGTGATACCGCCGGCAAAACGCTGCTCTGCCGCAGATTTAACTCCTTTTTGGGCACTAGCGGGGTGTTAAAACCGCCCCGCCAGCGGCCAAATAGCGCCGATAAAGCCTCTGGTTTACCGCTGACGCCGGTGGCGGCACAGTGTGAAAGGAGGCTTAGGGTGCTGATGAGTGCTCTATGTAGTTCATTGAGCTTTCTGTTATTCAGTAATTGCCTGCCCATATCGGAGGTATGGGCAGCCAGATACAGACTGTCTACAGCAGCCTGGGATTGCGTCCACGATCTGTTTATGCACTTCTTTTTTTTTTTTTTTTTTTTTTTTTTTGCAGGGGTTAAAAAAGTGCATCTATTTTGTAAAGGTGATCTTGTCATTCTAATAAGGAATAGATTGGACTTTTGGGGAAAAACTGTAGCAATCGTGTAGTGTATACGGGTAGAAAGCTGTATGTAAAGCTACATTCGCACAGGCGAATGTACCCAGCCAGAGATTACCTGTGGTGATCGCTGGCTGACAGCCACAGGTAGCTAGATGATCACAGGCGGCAGGAATTGGCAGATTCCTGCTGCTGTCATTCACACTAGCACTAGTTGCCTATAAAAATGTAGCCTAATACTTGGCGTGTATGTATAAAGCAGTGGATGTGACTTTAATCAAACACTCACTGATAGCAAATCAACTGTCTTTTAAAACTTATGCACCAAGTAAATCTACCTGTACTGAATGTTTGAATGTCAAATTCACTGTTTAACCACTTCAGCCCCGGAAGGCTTTACCTACTTCCTGACAAGGCCATTTCTTGCGATTATATGCGCTCTAAACTAAAAAGCGCGACAGTTTTGAAAATAAAACTATTTTTTTACTTTTAGTAAATATCCCCAAAAAATGTAAACAAATTTCTTCATCAGTTTAGGCCAATAGGTATTCTACATATTATTTTAAGGTGGTGATCAGTGATTTTTGGGGACCAATGACATTTATACATCGATCAGTGCTATAAATAGCCACTGATTACTGTATAAACGTCACTTGCAGGGAAGGGGTTAACACTAGGGGGCAATAAAGGGGTTAAGCGTTGCCTAGGGAGTTGTTTCTAATTGTGTGGGGGAGTGGAGAGATCTTTGTTCCTGATCACTAGAAACAGCAGATCTCTACTTCCCTGACAGAACGGTGATCTGTCTGTTTACATTGTCAGATCCCCGTTCTGGCTCTGAGGAGTGATTGCGGGTTGCCGGCGGACATTGCGTACCCCCTGTAGCTCTTAAAGCAGCCGACGTACACCTATGACGATTTGCGCAGCCGTGCCAACCTGCTGCAGTATAATGGCGGCTGGTTGGCAAGAGGTTAAAAAATATATAGTATGCTACAGATTAGTCTAAAGCAGGGGTCTCAAACTGGTGGCCCTCCAGCTGTTGTGGAACTACAAATCCCATCATGCCTCTGCCTGAGGGAGTCATGCTTGTAACTGTCAGCCTTGCAATGCCTCATGGGACTTGTAGTTTCCCAACAGCTGGAGGGCCGCCAGTTTGAGACCCCTGGTCTAAAGTAACGGGTCTATAGCAGCTCCTGAATTTCTATCTGGTTCCATTTTAAAGCTGCTTCTATAGACGGCTCCATTATATTTCAGAAGATGACAAATGGTGTGCTGTGCATTGTCTATTGGTTTAACATGGAATGTTTGTGTATTTTGCAGCACTCCAGAGTGAACTTGACTTGAGCTCTCCCCTGACATATGGAACCCCAAGTTCTAGAGTGGAAGGTACACCAAGGAGTGGCATCCGAGGTACTCCTGCCAGACAAAGGCCTGATTTGGGGTCGGCTAGAAAACTTAAGCAAGTGGATTTACATTCTGACCAGGTGAGACAGCGGTTGACTTTGGCTGTTGTGTTGACTATATTTCAGTGATTATTTCTGTAGTTGCATTCATTTAAAATGTTGTTGTTCCTGCAGCCTGCTGCTGAAGAACTGATTACAAGTGAACAATCTATGGAGCAGAAGTTGGTTATTTGGGGTACAGATGTCAATGTTATCACCTGCAGAGAGAAATTTCAGGTAACATCATCTTTCACATTAAAACAAAAAAAAAATTGGGCTAACTTTTTACTGTTTCTTTTTATTTATTTTTTTGTTATTCATTGAAGTGTATTTTTCCCCCAAAAAATTGCATTTGAAAGACTGCTGGGCAAATACAGTGTGACATAAAATATTGCAGCAATTGCCATTTTATTCCCTAGGGTCTCTGCTAAATGTGTATGTGTATATATATATATATATATATATATATAACACACATACACACACATACACACACACACGTGTGTTTGGGGATTCCAAGTAATTTTTCAGCGAAAAATATTGATTTTTTAACTTAAGGCAGGGTTCCACTGCCCTAAAACGTGTTTTTTTTTTTTTTTTTTTGGTACAATCACAAAGATTATGTCTTTAACACTTATAACTCACTTGTTGCGTGTTTTCAGGGTTAAAGATGTGTTTTTTTTTTTTTTTTTTTTTTTATTGTAATATCAAGTTTTAATAGTTGTTGTAGCCAGGTCTCATCTTGCCTGTGGGCATGTGAAGCGCACAGGCATCTTCTTCCGGGATACAGTGCCGCTACTCAACCAGCATGCACTGTGCGTTGTATTCCCAATCTCGCGCATGCGCTGTAACTTTCATTAGGAGTGCCGTCAACCGCTCAGGTTGCCATCGCAACAGTCGTCTTCGGAAGTCCCGCCCCATTGTGATGGCAAGGGAGCTGAGCCAGGCCGCCGCACTGTCTCCTGGGAACAATGACACAAGCTCCCAGGAGACAGTGCAGATAGAGGATATTACAAAATATCCGCACTAACCCCGCCCATATCCGCAATCACAAGATACAGGAACTAGACTACATGAGGAGAAAAAGAGGTACAGTAGAAAAAAAAAAAAAAAAACATCCCGTTTTTGCTTTGACACCTATTCAATCAGCTTAATATATTCTCTTAAAATTGGGTGGAACTCGTGTTTGAAAAAGATTCAGCGTTAGAAATAGCACCTGCAATCCGCCCTAAAACAGCTGCACCATTGTCTGTAGTGTGAAAGCCCAAGGGCTTTCACACTGTAGCGGTGCGCTGGCAGGGCGTCCCAAGTCCTGCCAGCAGCTTCTTTGGATCGGTGAACTCCAGCGCTGCTCCCCATTGAAATCAATGGGGCAGCGCTGTAATACCGCCTATTGCGGCATGTTGCCGGGGGTTTTAACCCTTTCTCGGCCGCCAGCGGGGGTAAAAGCGTCCTGCTAGCGGCCGAAATGCGCCGCAAATCCGACGGTAAAACGCCGCTAAAAATACCGCCGACGCTAAGGGCAGTGTGGTGTGAAAGGGGTCTAAGTGGTTAAACCTCTTGCATTTACACATTGTTGAAAATTTGGCAGATTGCCTGGATTATTTGTTCTATCCCTTTGATCTAAGAAGAAATTGTTAGTTACAATGTTTCAAGTTCTAAACTTGGCAGACTGCCCAAATGCTTTCTTTTGACAGCTGAGTGAGCAGATTATCTCTCCACTTTTTCATATGAAAGAATCTGCAAACTCAGCAGGAGAGGTCAGAGGGGGTGAATCGAGATCACGATTTTTTTAACGATTAATTGTGCCGCTCTAGTAAGAGCATATTTTTTATCCATTTGTAAAGTGGAAGTGGTATAGGAAACAAATATTATACTGTTAGACTTGAGGATAATTGCTTAGTGTGGATTCACACTGCCCCGCTGCAGTTTTTCATAGGTGTTAGCGGCACTTTCCTATAGACTTCGGTTATGTCCCATGGTTTGGTGTGCTTTTTGTAGGCGCACCAAAACGATGGCACATAATTGAAGTCTAAGGGAAGTGCCGCTAACCACATGAAAACCGTGGGTTAACTGTGCTTTGGCTAAAGTGCCATTAGTGTCATGGATGATTTATTTGTAAGTACAGCATTTTCTAAAGTGTACACAATCCTGATTTGTTATTTGTAATCTTTTAGCGGTTCATACAGCGTTTTATTGATCCCTCGGCCAAAGAGGAGGAAAATGTTGGCTTGGATTTGAATGAGCCGATTTACATGCAGCGATTGGAAGAGGTATGGTATGATTTATACCAAATGCTTAATTGTGAACATAGGAAAACTACATAGATCCATGTAACTAACTTTCAGTGTGTTGAAGAGAATGTTGCTAGCAGACACTTATGCTTTTATCATTTAAGCAGGCTGTTCACGTAGGAGTTATCAGTTTCTTGGCTGAATACATTTTGATATTATATATTTTAATACTTAGATCAATGTGGTTGGTGAGCCATTTTTGAATGTCGACTGTGACCATCTTCGGACATTTGACCAAGATCTGTACAGGCAGCTGGTCTGCTATCCACAGGTAATGCCTTTTTCTCATGGAAATAAACTTGCTTTTTATGCCAGACCTACTACTGTATTGTAGTCTAGGTTTTTCAAAAGATGAATCTAACACTTTTTTTTTTTTTCTCCCCCCTCAACAGGAAGTTATTCCAACTTTTGACATGGCAGTCAATCAGCTTTTTTTTGAGCGCTACCCCGATTCTATCCTTGAGCATCAGATTCAAGTTAGGCCTTATAATGCTCTTAAAACCAGGAACATGAGAAGTCTTAACCCAGAAGGTAAGAAGGCTTTAATCCCTTAAAGGAAATTACAGTAACACTTGTTCTGTTTTTAAAATTTAGAATGTTTACAATATTTTTATTCTTTATTTTACATGTTGGCTTTTGATTTAGTTCAGGGAGCATTGTGGACCTGCTACATAGAAAACAGAAGTGTTTCTCTATTTTTGCCTTGTCTGAACTGCTAGTGGGAATATCTCAGTCCACTGATGAGGTCAAATAAGCACTCGCAGCTAAACAGGCTTTCAACAGAGCAGTTGAAGCCCAAGTCAATATTTTCTTTCACTTGAATAGTTTTTGTAAGCAAGCTGGCCAAAATGTACTATTTACTAAGACCCCTTTCACACTGGGGCGTATTTCAGGCGTTTTTCAGGCTCATTAGCTTTAAAAAACACCTGTAAAGCGCCTGAAAGAAGGCGCAACTGCAATCCCAATGTAAAAGCCTGAGTGCTTTCACACTGAGACCCCTTTCACACTATGGCGTTTTTCAGGCGCTTAGCGTTAAAATAAGCGCCTGTTAAAGCGCCTGAAAGAAGCTGCAACTGCAATCCCAATGTGAAAGCCCGAGTGCTTTCACACCGAGGCGCTGCACTGGCAGGGCGTCAAAAAAAGTCCTGCAAGCAGCTTCTTTGCCGCGCTTTTGGAGCGGTGAATACACCGCTCCTAAAGCGCCTCTTCCCATTGAAATCAATTGGAAGCGCCTGAAAAGCACTTGTAGCAGCAGCGCTTTGTGGGCGCTTTTAACCCTTTTTTGGCCACTAGCAGGGGTTAAAAGCGCCCCACTAGCGATTTTTCGGGCGCTGGCAGTGTGAAAGGGCTCTTAATGCACTTGGGTTTTCACATTGGAATTGCAGATGAGGCTTCTTTCAAGCATTTTACATTTTAACGCTAAAGCGCCTGGACAACGCCTGAAACGCCCCAGTGTGAAAGGGGTCTAAGTAATGCAGCTGCTGTGAGTGCTGTATCATATTGTGTGTAGTATTAGCAGCATACAGTATTGTAATGCTGTGTTCTGGCAGTATCTTGCTGGAATGAAATTGAATTGGGCAAAGTGCTTCTCAGCTATTCAGAGGAAATCTTGTACTTTTATGAATGAATGTGAGGTTTCCTCTGGCTAAAGTAGAGAGGTGGGCAGATGATATAATCTTCACCTTTAGACATTGAGTGGAAGCCTTGTATTGATAAAGGCTTCCTCCTCTGGCTGAGAAGCACTGCTGGTAGCAGATGGGAAGTTTTCCTGAGACTCTGCTGGAACACAGTGCCGTATATTGTATGCAGCTGATGCTACATACAGTATGATATGCACTCCTAGCTGTCGCATGACTTGAAGGAAATAATTCATTTGGGTCAGATTGGTCCAAGCAAACTATTTAGAGTGCTAGGAAACATGGATTTGGGCGTGAAGAGCCTAGAAATCCATTGAAGGACTGGGAATGTAAATGTATTAAACATTTAGTCCTGAATAAATTAATGAACACAAATCCTAAACATTTAACTTCAAACAACCTTTCAAGCCTTGTAGCACTGTATTTATACTGTGTAATCAGACCTCATAAATGGTTTAATTGACTGCGCTATAATCTGTCCTTTTTTTAGATATTGATCAGCTCATTACAATTGGAGGAATGGTCATCAGAACTTCTCAGATTATCCCAGAGATGCAAGAAGCTTTCTTTAAATGTCAGGTCTGCTCTTTTACCACCAGAGTGGAAGTAGATCGTGGCCGTATTTCAGAACCATCTGTGTGCAAGCACTGCAACACTACACACAGCATGGCTCTGATACATAACCGTTCCATGTTTTCAGACAAGCAAATGGTAAGTTTTCCCATCAGTCTGGTACATTGCATTTTAGTAGCAAGTTTGTAGTTGCACAACATAAGGAAATGTTAAAAACTTGCATATGGACGGTGTATGTACAGTATCTACCTGAAAGGCTCAGCTAACATTCTGCAGTGATTCATGTCAGCAGTGATAAAATAGGGCTTATTTACTACAGGAAAAGAATGTTCAGCTTTTTTTTTTTTTTTTTTCTGTTAAAGAGCAGAATATTAGATGGATGGGTTTGATATTGCAACCTGCAGGAAGCTAGGTGCTTACAAAATCAATAATATGCCCTGCTGGTGGCCAAAACTCCCTCCTCTTCAACACTTTGCCCAACTGCCCAGGCATGTGGCTGCTGGAACCTATGGAGTCCCTCTGGGATCTCTATGTGCAGGCTCCCATTTTAGAACTACCATTTTTAGCTACCTATGCATTCAGAGCTGACTGCCTGGAAGACGGATATCCTGCGTTCTGGGCATTTATTCCTAAACTCCGTAGGGCTCTAAATGTGCAAGCACCACTCAGTACAGCATTCAGCCACATCCAGCTGTAGCGTATTCAAGCCTGCCATATAATTTATGACAGTGCCTGACAGGCACCATGCCCCTGTGCCTCCCAGGTGCATTAAATGGGCTGGGATTGGAGGCACAGTAGCTAGATGCCCTGTGTGCAAGGAGCTTATTAGTTTCAAATATTGGATGGGAACAGACCTAATTTTTTTTTTTTTTTTTGTAATTTATATAGATAGATATATCTATCTCTATATTCACACTTGAAATGTGTGTTATTGTCTTCCTATAAGATTAAGCAGGTAAACTTTTACTAGGTTTAATATTTTTATTGCTGTCCTTCATAATGAGAATTACAGTTTGCTCATGGACTTTTTGGTATTTCGCACCTTCAAAACTATTGACCTGGAGCAAGTATGCAGTAGATGAAATCACAATTCCTGGTCTCTATACTTGTGGCTGGTTGTGGCTGCTCACGGTCGTGCACATTATGTGTCGGTGTGCTGGAGTGCCATTTGTTTTAGTATGGTGCCCCCAAATACAATTATACTAGTATTAAGGCAACATACTGCGCATTGGCACGCTACAGTAAATGATAGTTGCCTTGCACATTGTGGTTTTTGCTTTCTTTAGGTACATAGTAGCATTGTTGACTCCAATTATGACCTGATAAAAACTCGGTATTGGCGCCAAGTCGTATGCATTGGATCATCATGATTTTTGGATTACAATTGGGGTTTTGATTCTGCTTTTAAGCGTCTGTTTTTGTGTATTTAGATCAAACTACAAGAGTCTCCTGAAGATATGCCAGCTGGGCAGACCCCTCATACAATTATTTTGTATGCTCACAATGACTTGGTGGACAAGGTGCAACCTGGAGACAGGGTGAATGTGACAGGTATACTTTTATCTTCTAACAAACTGCCTTGGCTAATTTCTAATTTTCTTCTAGACAATCCTTTTTAACCACTTCAATACAGGGCTTTTAAACACCCTTCCTTACCAGAGCACTTTTTGCGATTCGGCACTGTGTCGCTTTAACTAACAATTGCGCGGTCGTGCGACGTTACACCCAAACAAAATTGACGTCCTTTTTTTCCCACAAATAGAGCTTTCTTTTGGTGGTATTTGATCGCCCCTGCGGTTTTTATTTTTTGCGCTATAAACAAAAGAAGAGCGACAATTTTGAAAAAAAAAACACTATTTTTTACTTTTTGCTATAATAAATATCCCATTTTTTTTAAAAAAAAAACAATTTTTTTTCCTCAGTTTAGGCCGATACGTATTCTTCTACATATTTTTGGTAAAAAAAATCGCAATAAGCGTATATTGATCGGTTTGCGCAAAAGTTATAGTGTCTACAAAATGGGGGATAGATTTATTGAATTTTATTTTATTTTTTTACTAGTAATGGTGGCGATCTGCGATTTATTTATTTTTTTATTTATTTTTTTATTTTTTTTTTATTTTTTTCGTGACTGCGACATTGCGGCGTACACTTTTGACACATTTTTGGAACCATTTACACAGCGATCGTTGCTTTAAAATTGCAATGATTACTGTGTAAATGTGACTGGCAGGGAAGGGGTTAACACTAGAGGGCGCTGGAGGGGTTAATGTGTGTCCCTATAGGAGTGATTCTAACTGTAGAGGGAGGAGACCGATCATGTGTTCCTCCGTACTGGGATCACATGATCGGTCTCCTCCCCGCTGACAGGACGTGGAGCTGTGTGTTTACACACACAGCTCCACGGTCCCGTTGTTTTAAACGGGCAATCGCGGGTGCCCGGCGGACATCGCGGCCGCCGGGCACTCGCACCGGGTCTCGAGCGATGCCGCGGGCGCACGCGCCCCCCAGGCGGCCGGGAATCTGAGGACGTCATATGACGCCCTCCCAGGATGGTAGATCCACCTTGTGGGCGTCATATGACAATACGCGGGTATTGAAGTGGTTAAGTTTTTTTTTTTTTTTTTTTTTGTTTTTTACTCTTAATGGTCTTCTAAATTCACTTCCTGTTACTTGAGAAATTAAAAATATAGCTAGAAGTAGATCACTAATTAAAAAAAAATATATACACACACACACACACATGCGCTTTATAGCCCATTAAGTAGCCGCATCACCATACATGACACATATTTAACATTCCAGTTGCTATGTAAACTAGAAAATATGTATAATGTGCTTTATTATAATTTATTTTTTTTGCATTTGTAACCCAACACTTTTTTCATTGTAGGTATTTACAGAGCAGTTCCTATTAGAGTAAATCCCAGAGTTAGAAATGTTAAATCAGTTTACAAGACTCACATTGATGTCATCCATTACCGGAAGACTGACTCCAAGCGATTGCATGGTATTGATGAGGACACGGAGCACAAAATGTTCACAGAGGATCGTATTGAGATGTTGAAGGGACTTGCCTCTAAGCCAGACATTTATGAGAGACTTTCCTCGGCTTTAGCACCAAGTATTTATGAACACGAAGACATTAAGAAGGTATGTTTGCTTCCTGTTTCGCCATTGTGGTTCCATACAGATAGCACTACTTGTGTCGTTGCTTAACTTTCATTATAAGTGTGCTGAAATGTAAAACATCTGCCATCTTCTCTGAGCTTTGAACCCCCTCCCCCATAAATTGTTAGAGAGGTGGTTGTGGTCCAGTGAGGTAAGCAGCTTACGGGTGTGTGTGTATGTGTTTTTATTTATTTATTTATATATATATATATATATATATATATATATATATATATATATATATATATATATATATATATATATATATATATATATATATATATATATATATATATATATAGCACTTTCTCTTAAGTCTGGAAGTATTGATGGCATAGTTGCCAGGTGATAATAAGGAGGAGTTAAAGAAACGAATGCAGCCACAACATTTAGGGCCTGCTGAGCTGCAATTTTTTTTTTTTTTTTTTTTTTTTTTTTTAAATAACATGGCTGTAATTCTGTGTTTTTTGATAAAATTGTCTAAGAACTTTTCAAAAAGTTTAATACGTTTGCAAAACAGAGCATTGTTTGGATATTTAAAGGCAGGGACAGTTCTGTAAAAGTGTCATTGTGTCTTTTTTTTACAGGGTATTCTTCTGCAGCTGTTTGGTGGTACACGCAAGGACTTCAGTCATACTGGAAGAGGCAACTTTAGAGCAGAAGTTAATATCCTTCTATGTGGTGATCCTGGTACAAGTAAATCTCAGCTTCTGCAGTATGTCTACAACCTTGTCCCTAGAGGCCAGTACACTTCTGGAAAGGGATCCAGCGCTGTTGGTTTAACAGCTTATGTGACAAAGGACCCAGAAACTCGACAACTGGTTCTTCAAACAGGAGCTCTTGTGTTAAGTGACAATGGTATCTGCTGTATTGATGAATTTGACAAAATGAATGAGAGCACCAGATCTGTGTTGCATGAAGTCATGGAACAGCAGACCCTTTCCATAGCAAAGGTAAGGACATGTCAATGATCTTTTCTAGGTCAATTTTATATGCTAGAATAGGACCCAATGTAGATCTTGCTGGGCTGTAAATCCTTTTTTATAAATATACTTTAAATGTGCGTGCAAGATAAGGAATAGATATATAGCAAATGTTTTACTAGTGCAGCCAACTCTTCTCAGCCTATAGAGTTTAAAGGTTTGTTACACCAACTGCGTGGGAGCTCTTTCCCTGTCAAGGAAGTTTACACCACTACAAAACGTTAAACTGTGATGTGCATGGTTTAATTCAGCACACACCAGCAATGTGTGCACTTTTTTTATGGGGTCCCATCAGCCCAGGGCTCGACAAACCCTGGTCGCCAGGTCGCATCTGTGACTAGAATTGGGGTCCTTGGGCGACACAGCTGCGGTATCCTGTCCCCCTGTGGACCCTGACCCTGCCATGCGATTGCCAGTAATTTAGGACGCGGCTTTGCGGCCTTCTGAAGTCCTTCTGTAATATTGCGCCATCTTGTGGTGGCCGTTGCATTGCAACACCTCTAACAATGCTAATGCAATGTTAAAGAGGGCCCACAAAAAAAAAATGTAAGTCAGCAGCTACAAATACTGCAGCTGCTGACTTTTAATAATCGGACACTTGCCTGTCCCGGGGTCCAGCGATTCCCCGCTCACGGCGCTGGCATTCTTAATGTGGGCACCCGGCTGTGGCTCACTCATCTGGGACACATGACAGGTCCCAGATGACTGCGGCGCCTAGGGGGTAGTGATGTCATTGCCCGGGCAATGAAGGTGGCAGACTACGAGGGACCCTCTAGCAACAGGCATTTTTTTTTTTCTTTTTTTTTTTTGGTGGCAACACCACTTTAACCACTGGGCACTTAAACCCCCTTCCTAACCAGACCAATTTTAAGCTTTCGGTGCTCTCACACTTTAACTGACAATATCTCAATCATGCAGCACTGTACCCAAATAAATTTTTTGTCCTTTTTTTCACACAAATAGCTTTCTTTTAGTGGTATTTAATTACCGCTGGGTTTTTTTTTTTTTTTTGCGCTATAAATCAAAAAATACAGAAAATTTGGTTAAAAATTTTTTTTCTTTTGTTTCTATTAAAATGTATTGGCAGAGTATTGCACAGTTTTTTTTTTTTTTTTTTTTTTTTTTTTTTTTTTTTTAAAGTAAATGTTAATTTTAACTGTTAATTTTAATTAAGAAAAAATAACGTATTTGTAATCTCCCTGCTTGGTCCCTTTCACACGGGCTGTCTGATCAGGTTCGCCTGTCAGTTTTTCAGGCGGACCTGCCTGATGGGACCCTTAGCGGGGATGTGGAGGAAATAAAAGCAGTCACATTCTTTAGTTAACCACTTCGTGCCCGCGCTATAGATGAAAGACGTCTACAGCGTGGACGCCAATTGCCAGGAGGGCGTCCCTGGACGTCCTGTTTACTTCCCCTCTGCTCACCGCCGCAAGCACGCATCGGGGAAGTTCTGTGTTGCCCGTGTTCCTTGGACACAGCCAATCACAGATCGTGCTAAATGGCCAATCACAGCAGCCATTTAGCACTCGACCAGCTTGTCCAACGAGAGGTGATCTCGTATGTAAACATGAGATCATCTCTCATCGCCGTGTCTCCCTCCTCACACAGACAGCGTGTGAGGAGGGAGAGCTTCCATGCTGCAGCATCAGTGAAAAGTGAGTAACCACTAACGCAGTGCAACACGCATGCCCACCTGTCCCCAGTGCCACCTGTCAGTAGTCGTTAAAAAAAAAAAAAAAAAAAAAACCTGTCTCCTAACTTTTTTTTTTTTTTTAAGCTGGCTCCTAGATTCCAAGCAAATTTTTCAAGCCCTGCGTTAGCCAGTGTTTTATCTCCATAGCTTTTTATTCTTCTTTTAAATTTTGATATTATTTTTTTTTTTTTTAAAGGCCGGAATCATCTGTCAGCTGAATGCACGCACATCTGTCCTAGCTGCTGCAAATCCTGTTGAATCTCAGTGGAACCCGAAGAAAACAACCATTGAGAACATTCAGCTTCCTCACACACTGTTATCCAGGTATGCTACTTAGAGGATGAATGACAGTATTTCAGTACAATGAGCAAGCCCCACCAGTACACATGTCCTAACATATATATATATATATATATATATATATATATATATATATATATATATATATATATATAATTAGTAATATGTGGTATGTATGCTTTGGTTCTAGTCGTCTTTCTGTGTAAATTTTAAGATGGCTTTTTTTCAATATAAAAATTAACCATTGTCGGTCGTTATTGATCGGCTTTTTTTTTCTCCTCGTGCTGTCAGGGCGAGGAAAAAAAATTGCCGATTACCGGCTGTGTTGACATCACGTGATCAGCTGTCATTGGCTGACAGCTGATCATGTGGTAAGGGGTCGGGATCGACCCCTTACTCGGATCGGTGATCCAGCGAGTCTGTGAGACATATACCTTGCTGCCATTTGTCAACAAACTATATACCAAGTGATGGGGAATGGGTGATCCAATCTAGTAGATTTGAAATGGATCTAAGTGCCCCGTATCGTGTAGAACTTGTCATATTATTCCTGACCGGCATATGCCCCATTCTTAAGCTTCTGTAATTGAATGTACCTTATGAGTACTCCCATCCTGGGTACCTGTTTGCTTCCAAAACAGCAGAATCAAAGTCTTAGGAGGACTCGGCAAGTGAGGGGGTTACACTACTCCTCATAGGCCCTAATAGTGGTCTGCAGTATACATCGCACTGGGTCATCATCTATCTGGAAAGTAGTAATGTCCAAGAATTTTTCAAATTTCTGCCCAGTAAGTCTTAATTTTTGGGAAATCCCACAAAATATAAAGGTGAGAACCCTTAATGCCACATCCTCTCCAGCACCTATCTGAGACTGGGGAGTATGCTAAAGCTGGTGTCTTGGGCACTATGTACCATCTTTTTTGCATTTTAGAGCAGATGGTAGAGGCATGTGTCAGCTTAACAATGGTGCTTCGACATGGTTCTGACAGTGTACACCAGGGGTCTCAAACTGGCGGCCCTCCAGCTGTTGCGAAACTACAAGTCCCATGAGGCATTGCAAGTCTGACAGTTTTAAGCATGACTCCCACAGTGCAGAGGCATGATGGGACTTGTAGTTTTGCAACAGCTGGAGGGCCGCCAGTTTGAGACCCCTGGTGTACACCAAGAGTCTCCAAACTTTTGAAACAAAGGGCTAGGTAACTGTCCTTCAGACTTTAGGGGAACTGTGGCTAGTGGGAGTAGTGGCAAAAAATCATGCCCCTCCTTTGGTGGCAGTGAGGATTTGGTGTGATTGTGAGGAATTGTGCCCCATTTGTGTCATTGTGAGGAATTGTGCCCCTCCGTTGGTGTCAGTGAATGAAATGGTGCCCCAAGGGCCACATAAAAGCAAGCAAAGGACCACATCCGGCCCTCGGGCCACACTTTGGAAGCCCTGTCTCTTCTTACATTACATTATTATTTTTTTTTTTTTTTTCAATATATTTTTATTACATTACATTTATTTTTAAAATGCTTTTAGTTTTGTCTATTTTACTTCTAACAGTTGCATGTTGCTAGCATCAGCTGTCGGTTTCTCACTGTGGGGCACATTGATGGCTAAGCAGAAAGGTTTGTTTCACAAAATAAGCCAAGATTGTCTGTCGTGATCAGAATTAGACAATCTGACCACCCATCAGAGTGCTCTCCGATCTTTAGTGAGAGACCAGTGTTATTGGTGACAGAATGGTCTTTGAACTAAGAGCCCACAATGCTGCATTCTCTTGGTTCCAAAATAGAACCTAGGCATCATGCTGAAGATCATTGCTCTGTTTTTTAGTCTGCAAGAGTTTTAAAACGCTATTAATCTTTTTGCACTTTTTCATTTCAAGATTTGACCTGATATTTTTGATGTTGGACCCTCAAGATGAGACGTATGACAGACGCCTGGCTCACCATCTTGTTGCCTTATACTATCAGAGTGAAGAGCAGTTAAATGAAGAGCAATTGGACATGGCAGTGTTAAAGGACTATATTGCATATGCCCGGACCTATGTGCTTCCCCGGCTTAGTGAGGAAGCAAGCCAAGCTCTTATTGAGGTATACTTTTTTTTTTTTAAGCTGTAAAATTGCATGTTCTAGATTGAAAATACTCATGTAAACCGGACCGGGGTATTGACAAATTGTCAGCAAGGGGTCCATGCACACTAGGTTGCAACTATTTTTTTTTGTTTTTTTTCTACAGAACCTCTGGTAGAAAAAGCCGCATAAATGCTCATATTGCGCTAGGGTTTTAGCATTTATGGGCATTTGCTTTTTATAAGTGTTTTTTAATCCAAAACATTCCCCTATACTAAATTTACACTTGAAGCGGAGGTCCGCCGACCATTCATTATTTTTTTTTCCAGCCATTAATACACTTGCATAATGACAATATAACACTCACCTTTTAGGTGTATTATCTCCCCTGATGTCCAGTTTCGGATTGAAAATCAAGTTTTATAAAAATTGAGGGATGGTTCCATTTTGCTCGTGGGCATGTGAAGCCCACAAGCATTAATTTCCTGGATGCGGTGAATGCTGAGCTCCCAGCATTCACCACTCGTTCCCGTGCAGGCTCCGAAGTTAACGGTGCGGAAGTTAACATCGGTGTGCGGGGACCGCTGCAACAGCTTCGATCTAAGGTAAGTATTTCATAATGAGCTAGTATGCGGCGCATACTAGGTCATTATGCCTTTTTTGTCCTACAGGTGTGTGTTTTTTTTTTTTCCCTCTGAGTTTACAACCACTTTAACCACTTCAGCCCCGGACCATTTGGCAGCCAAAGGACCAGAGGTCTTTTTTCAATTTCGCACTGCACTACTTTAACTGGTAATTGCGCGGTCATGCAATTTTGTAACCAAACGAAATTTGCGTCCTTTTCTTCCCACAAATAGAGCTTTCTTTTGATGGTATTTGATTGCCTCTGTGATTTTTATTTTTTGCGATATAAACGGAAAAAGAGCGAAAATTTTGAAAAAAAAAGAGATTTTCTACTTTTTGTTATAAAAAAAAATCTAATAAACTCAATTTTAGTCAAACATTTGGGCCAAAATGTATTCAGCCACATGTCTTTAGTAAAAAAAATGCCAATAAGCGTATATTTATTGGTTTGCGCAAAAGTTATAGCGTCTACAAACTAGAGTACATTTTCTGGAATTTACACCGCTTTTAATTTATGACTGCCTATTTCATTTCTTGAGGTGCTAAAATGGCAGAGAAGTACAAAACCCCCCCAAATGACCCCATTTTGGAAAGTAGACACCCCAAGCTATTTGCTGAGAGGCATGTTGAGCCCATTGAATATTTTTTTTTTTAGTCCCAAGTGATTGAATAAAGACAAAAATAAAAAATATTTTTTTTTTTTTTCAAAAAGTTGTCACTAAATGATATATTGCTCACACATGCCATAGTTATATGTGGAATTGCACCCCAAAATACATTTTGCTGCTTCTCCTGAGTATGGGGATACCACATGTGTGGGACTTTTTGGGAGCCTAGCCGCGTACGGGGCCCCGAAACCCAAGCACCGCCTTCAGGATTTCTAAGGGTGCAAATTTTTGATTTCACTCCTCACTACCTATCACAGTTTCGAAGGCCATAAAATGCCAAAATAGCACAAAACCCCCCCAAATGACCCCATTTTGGAAAGTAGACACCCCAAGCTATTTGTTGAGAGGCATGGTGAGTATTTTACAGCTCTCATTTGTTTTTGAAAATGAAGAAAGTAAAGAAAAAAAAATTTTTTTTTTCAATTTTCAAAACTTTGTGACAAAAAGCGACATCTGCAAAATACTCACAATACCTCTCAGCAAATAGCTTGGGGTGTCTACTTTCCAAAATGGGGTCATTTTGGGGGGTTTTATGCCATCTGGGCATTCCATGGCCTCCGAAACTGTGATTGGCAGTGAGAAGTGAAATAAAAAAATTACACCCTTAGAAAGCCTGAAGGCGGTGATTGGTTTTTGGGGTTCCGTACGCAGCTAGGCTCCCAAAAAGTCCCACACATGTGGTATCCCCGTACTCAGGAGAAGCAACAGAATGTATTTTGGGGTGTATTTCTACATATGCCCATGACATGTTTGAGCAATATATCATTTAGTGACAACTTTTTGTAAAAAAAATATATATATATTTTTTTTTTTCATTATTCAATCTCTTGGGACAAAAAAAAAAAATATTTAATGGGCTCAACATTGCTCTCATCAAATAGCTTGGGGTGTCTACTTTCCAAAATGGGGTCATTTGGGGGGGTTTGAACTGTCCTGGCATTTTATGCACAACATTTAGAAGCCTATGTCACACGTCACCCACTCTTCTAACCACTTGTAGACAAAGCCCTTTCTGACACTTTTTGTTTACATGAAAACATATTTTTTTTTTTGCAAGAAAATTACGTTGAACCCCCAAACACTATATATAATGTTAAAGCAAAGGCCCTACAGATTAAAATGGTGGGTGTTGCATTTTTTTTTCCACACAGTATTTGCGCAGCGATTTTTCAAACGCATTTTTTGTGGAAAAAATACACTTTTTTTTATTTTAATGCACTAAAACACACTATATTGCTCAAATTTTTGATGAAATAAAAAATATGATCTTAGGCCGAGTACATGGATACCAAACACGACATGCTTTAAAATTGCGCACAAACACGCAGTGGCGACAAACTACATACATTTTTAAAAGCCTTTAAAAGCCTTTACATGATACCACATTAGATTCACGGAGGAGGTCTACTGCTAAAATTACTGCCCTCGATCTGACCTTCGCGGTGATACCTCACATGCATGGTGCAATTGCTGTTTACATATGACGCCAGACCAACGCTTGTGTACGCCTTTGCGCAAGAGAAGGGGGGGCAGGGGTGCTTTTTTTTTTTTTTTTTGTTTTTTTTTTTATTTATTTAGCTTTTTTATTTTATTTTTAAACTGTTCCTTCCATTTTTTTTTCTTTGTTATGATTTTTATTGTTATCTCAGGGAATGTAAATATCCCCTATGATAGCAATAGGCAGTGACAGGTACTCTTTTTTTGAAAAAATTGGGGTCTATTAGACCCTAGATCTTTCCTCTGCCCTCAAAGCATCTGACCACACCAAGATTGGTGTGATAAAATGCTTTCCCAATTTCCCAATGGCGCGGTTTATATCCGGGAGGGGGGACATTCCCTCCCACTGCTTGTAAAAGCAGTCTAGAGGCTAATTACCCGCTAGAATTGCTTTTACATGAAAGCCGATCACTGGCTGAAAAGAATGATACCAAGATGATACCTAAACCTGCAGGCATCATTCTGGTATAACCATTCAAAGTCCAGCAACATACTGGACATATATTGTAATCTTTTTTTTTTTTCATGCAGCCTCTTGGCTGAACGAAAAAAAGAGATTGATTGGTGGGTATGCCCACCATTAGAATACCTCCCTTCATCCACCCACTTCTAATGATGGGCATACATGCACCATTTATATATGCCGATGCATGGGGGCATCCTCCCGCAAAAGTTATGCCGTGTACACACGGTCGGAATTTCGACCGTATGTACGTGGCATTAGGAGCCAATCGCTCCTCCCCCCCCCCCCTGCTGCCCCCATGCTTCGGCACATATGCTCTTTTTTTTAACTGTGGTGGTGAAATCACCTCCTACAGCATTGGAGTCGCGGCTTTATGTATCGTGGGAGCAAACGCTGTTGCTGTCAAGATAAATAAATCCGCGTTGCAACTGAATGGCGCACCTGAAAACAAAAAAATGCTTAACACTAAAACACAGTAAACAAAATTACATACCTGAAAAGCAAGCATGATAAAACATGATAAAACATAATAAAACATTGCAGAATAGAATGGAGTAAAAAAAGAGCAACAATAGAGAGAGAATAGAGTGAGAGAGAGAACAATAAAACGACAACTATTTTATTTATTTTTATTTTTTTGAGATTCACAGGTAAAAAAGCTCCTGACTGAAGCGACTGAATCAAAACGCTACCACAAAAAAAAACTGTTAGCGATCGCAGGGATCAGGCCTGACTCTGCGAACGCTGCAGTTATGTGTGCTTAGTGTTTTGTAAGTGACAGTGATCGATCGATACTGCACTTGGGTGGGCTGGGCTGGGCGGAGGGGGAAAACGCAGGTGCTAGCAGGTATCTGGGCTGATCCCGCTAACAATGCGTTTTTTTTTGGAACCCTAAACTGCTGGGACGCTAGTATAGATCTGATCAGATCAGATATTGATCTGTTCAGATACTGTGCCACTAAGGGAGGTGTATGCTTTGTGCGTGGGTGTTTGCGGTACTGGCACTAACCTGGGGCGACGCAGACCTTATTTGACCCTAAAACCTAATTGATATCACCCGCCGGGCGATCAGGGGGTTAAACCGTTATTGGGTAATAAATGGCGGGTGCCCTGACAGTATAAAAAACAAGCTAACTAACCAGCGTCACCCGTAACAGTAATACAAAAAAAAACTGGTTACCTAGCGACACTAATGCAGCGATCAGAAAAACGATCGCTTAGTGACACTGGCAAAAGGGGGTGAAAGGGTTAACTAGGGGCAATCAGGGGGTTAAACCTTTATTAGGTAATATATGGGGGTACCTGACGCTATATAAAAACCTGACGGGGAACCTAAATAACGAAATAACTAACTGGCTAACCAGCGTCACCAGTGACAGTTATACAGTGATCACTGGTGAAAGGGTTAACTCTAGGGGCAATCAGGGGGTTAAAACCTTTATTTAGGTTGTAATATGGGGGTACCTGACCTATAAACCTATTTATGAACCTATATAAACATGGCGGTTACCTAAAAAAAAAAAAAAAAAAATGGTTACCTAGCGACACTAATGCAGCGATCAGAAAAACGATCGCTTAGTGACACTGGCAAAAGGGGGTGAAAGGGTTAACTAGGGCAATCAGGGGGTTAAAACCTTTATTAGGTAATATATGGGGGTACCTGAAGCTATATAAAAACCTGACGGGGAACCTAAATAACGAAATAACTAACTGGCTAACCAGCGTCACCAGTGACAGTTATACAGTGATCACTGGTGAAAGGGTTAACTCTAGGGGCAATCAGGGGGTTAAAACCTTTATTTAGGTTGTAATATGGGGGTACCTGACCTATAAACCTATTTATGAACCTATATAAACATGGCGGTTACCTAAAAAAAAAAAATGGTTACCTAGCGACAGCAGTGACACTAATACAGCGATCAGAAAAACGATCGCTTAGTGACACTGGCAAAAGGGGGTGAAAGGGTTACCTGGGGGGCAATCAAGGGGTTAAACCTTTATTAGGGGGGGGTAGGGGGCTACCTTGGACCTAAAACTAACTGCCCTGACAGTTATTACAGTCACACTGACACTAAATGCAGTGATCAGTAAAAAAATGATCACTGCAATTAGTGACACTGTGACTGGGGGGGGAGGGGGTGATCTGGGGGGTCATCAGGGGGTGACAGGGGGGTGGAATATGTGCCTAACTGTACTGGTGTCAGTGTAGTGTTGTGCACTAACCTTAACATGTTCGCCGCTCGGCGTCTCCGGTCACATAGACCGGCGCACCGAGCGTGACATCACTTCCGCCTTCCTGTCTATACAATAGACAGGAAGGGGAAGTTTTTCATTGGCCAGGAGCGATCGCGAGGGGGTGGCCAGAAACCACTGGCCGTCCCCTCGTCCCGGATCGCTCCTGAAGCGATCCCGACCGTCCCCGCCGGCGGAGGGGGGTCCGATCGGACCCCCCAACCGCCGGAAGAATGTCACGTACAGGTACGTGATTCTGCCTGTACGTGCCATTCTGCCGACGTATATATACAGGGGGCGGTCGGGAAGTGGTTAAAAGCATTTGAAAAATTGCTGTGCAAATACTGTGCGAGAAAGTTGCAATGACCTCCATTGTATTATCTAGGGTCTCTGCTTAAAAAAAAAAAAAAACATGTTTTGGGGGTTCTATGTAATTTTCTATCAAAAAAATTAGGCTTTGTTTTTTTTTTTTTTTTTTTTTTTTTTATGTAGGAGGGAAATGTCAGAATTGGCCTGGTTGGCAAGTGGTTAAAAGACAGAGGAAAAAAACCTCAAAGGCCTGTAGAAGCAGCTTTTTTGAGCTTGTGTGCATGAGCCCTAAAACCAAAACCCATTATTTAAAGTTGGAGTTGTATAGAAAATTTGTCAGTATTAGGTGCACTCTCGCTAAAATTGTGTTTATTGCCCCTGTGACAGTCTTTGAATATGGGGAGGGAAAGAAGATTACAGTGGAACCTCGGCTTACGAGCATAATCCGTTCTATGAGTATGCTTGTAATCCAAAGTACTCGCATATCAAAGCAAGTTTTCCCATTTAAAGTCAATGGAAACTAAAATAATTTGTTCCGCATTGACTTCAATGGGATGCAATACCGCATGCGACCAAAGGCGGGGGGCACTGGAGAGCCTCGGAAATGGCCGAAAAGGGCCGAGCACGCTTTGGCTGATCTCGGCAAACCTCGGAAAGACTCCGTTCACGAGCCTTTCCGAGGTGTGCCGAGGTCAGCCTAACTGTCCTCGGACTTTTCCGTGCATTTCCGATCGGCGATGTTCGGCTCTGGCGCCCCCCACCTCAGGCCAAAAGCGGTACTACACACCGCTTTTGGCCTGAATCCTGCTTGTTTTGAGAGACGACAACACTCGCAAACCGAGTTAGGATTTTTTGAAGTACAGTTCTCGTTTTGCAAAACACTTGTTAACCGCGTTACTCGCAAACTGAGGTTCCACTGTAGTGTTAAATTGAGGGGTTGGGAGATGTGCTGTAGGCAACCTCTTTTTTTGGAATAGTTTTGGAGCTTTTTACTAGCATATGTTTTTTTTTTTTTTTTTTTTTTTTTTTTATTTCAGGCCTATGTAGACATGAGGAAAATTGGCAGTGGCCGTGGTATGGTTTCAGCTTATCCCAGGCAATTGGAGTCGTTAATCCGCCTTTCTGAAGCTCATGCTAAAGTGCGATTTTCTAGTAAAGTTGAGACCATTGATGTAGAAGAAGCCAAACGTCTTCATCGCGAGGCATTAAAGCAGTCTGCCACAGATCCTAGGACTGGCATTGTAGATATTTCTATTCTTACCACAGGTAACTGGGGGTTTCCTATGTTGGGTGTTTGTGTGGTGTTTTTTTTTATTTTCCCTTTGCCTCTGGAAACTGCCCCAAAAGTCTGGCAGAGGACTAGCCACTAGCATTTTTTCTGTGCAGCTGGTCTTTCTTTTATTATTGTTTTCTCATGTCTTGTTTTGCCCTGATTCTTTGTGGCGGCAGTCTTCTTGGTAGAGGCAGGGTTTTGCTCTTTGTCAGAGCCTCCAGAAAGTACAACAGTGAGCAGCACAATGGTGACATCAATACATTTTTCAAATCAGTTACAGCTGAAGCTCACACTACATACCAGGAGAGGAATTCCTGACAAGATGTAGATTTTTTTTTTTTTCAAGTAGTCGCAAGGGTTTTTTTATTTTTTCAGAATTCCTGACTTTGGCACTGGACCAGGTGTCCCCAATGTATAAAATGTGTTTCCTTTAACAATCGACTAGTTCCCCCCCAGTCCTGTTTTTAGGACGCCAAACATTTTAATTTCCCCATCCCTTTTTGTCCTTGATAGATTAGTCGCTAGTATAGATGGAGGGTGTCAATCTTCCCAGTGGCTAAATGGACAAAAATTTCTACATTAGAGTAACACATTTTTCATACACTAAGCAGACTCCCTCTACCAAAACATTCTCTGTAGGACTAAAGGGGAAAGTTTTAAAGCATAGTCATTGGGAATGATTTTTGGATTTAATTTTGAATACAGTTCCATAAAATACTGTAAAGGCTGGGGCTACACAATTTCTAGTAAACAGCTCATGAGTTTGATCTCTATCACATTGTTGGTAATGTGATATGCTTCACAAAGGGTTTTCAGTAGCATAATGTTATATAATATATGTCCCATGATCACACTGCTGAAATTTTAGTTGTGTAGCAGAAAAACTATTAGGGATTGCTCGGCTCTTTTTCCCATTTAAGTATGTCCTATGTGAATAATCGCCTTACACCTGGCCAGCCAGTTCCTTGTGAGATTTAAGTATCTCTGAATTTGAACATTACTCATCTAGTCCTAACCTAAAGCTAGTATGATCGATGGGGAGCATCGAGCACTGCTTTGTGTTGTGCCTAGAATCATTCTCTAATTAATAAAGGTGAGCAGAGATTATGCCTATGTATTCTATATAGTTTTTTAACTGACCATCCTTTTCTTCTTTCAAGGAATGAGTGCCACAGCCCGTAAGCGTAAAGAGGAATTGGCTCAGGCTTTGAAAAAACTTATCCAATCGAAGGGCAAAACACCAGCTTTGAAATATCAACAGCTGTTTGAGGATCTCCGGGGACAGTCTGATTCCGTATGTAGTTTTCCATTCGTGTATATTTAAGTACATATTGCATGATCTGTGTTGTATAGTTATCAAAGTTGAAAAACTGATAATGAAGATTGGCATCCGATCTCCTGCTACGTGTGCACCACTCTTCTACAGCCCCCCGACTCGGGCTATATTTATAAAGTAGTGGACTTTACACCTGCACTTTGGGTAAATCTTATGGTACATATGTTTTTATATTAGTGATTGATTCACCTGCAGTGAATGTCATTCACAGCTTTATAAATATGCTTTAGAATATAATTAAAAAATCAGCAGAAAAATGGTTACTTTGAGGTAATAGGTTAAATAGGAAAAACTTTAATTGCAATAAAGTAATTGGTAGGGTTGTTT
The DNA here is from genome assembly GCA_028564925.1 of Lithobates sylvaticus. Lineage (NCBI taxonomy): Eukaryota > Metazoa > Chordata > Amphibia > Anura > Ranidae > Lithobates > Lithobates sylvaticus. Next base: position 136,594,508 of record CM053030.1, on the reverse strand, counting down.
TAAGAGATGCCATCTGCAAATCTTATGTCCCTTTTTTCTGCGGATAAATGGAACAAGTACAATGTACCGTTGCATTGTATTTCTGAATATAGTATTGACACAGTGGTTCAAACACTGCTTGGAAGTTTTTCACTGTAGAGTCTGCTGTTACAAAGCAAGTCAAGATGACACTGGTAATCTGCCAGTAAGAGCTGTCGGAGGGGAGTGGAAAGAGGACAACAAGCATACAACCTATGCCCTGCATATTTATTTTTCCCAGGATGTATGTTGTATACACCCTCATGCATTAAAGCTCTAAATGCAACATTCCTAAAGTAGTTGTATAGGTTCCTCCCCCCCCCCCCCCCCCCCCCTCAAGTGGTTGTAAACCTTTCACAGACTACTTTTCCCTACAGGTAAGCCTATAATAAGGCTTACCTGTAAATATCTCCTAAACCTGCACGGTTTAGGATATATTTACCATATACGCTTGTGCCGACGTCATCGGTGCATGCGCACTTTAGAATATAGGGCCAGTAGTGCCGTAACCGTCGGCTCCCGCGCCTGGGAGTGACATCACGTGACTCTGGACAGTCACCAGTATCTTGGTGCAGGTAACTTGCCTTGTCCCCAGTATCCTGCGATGTCCCCACCGCTGTGTCTGCAGGCTGCGTCCTCCGCCCGAAGCTCTGTGTGCCAGGCTCCGTTCCCTGCGAGCGCCACGCCGCACGGCGGCAAATTAAATAAAAAAAACAATTTAAAATTCATAACCCATACAGTACACTGTGTAATCTTACAGATTATATTGCTATATGAAATCATTTCACATCCCTTTTGCCCAATACCATGCATGCAGTTTTAATATAAATATATATTTATAATTGCACACTGTTCTTTCTGCCTGGAAACTTGAGATTGTCCATAGCAACTAAAGTCTCCCTTTTACATCAAAATTGAGTGATAGTGAATCGTGGGGAAATTAATTTTATTATTTTTTATAGTTCTTTATTATTTTATGATTTTGTGTTTCAAACTTTATCATACCTGGGATATCTACTAGACCAGGGGTGCCCAACCTTTTGAGGAGCGAGGGCCACTTTAGCGACTTGGTAACCGGTCGCGGGCCACAATGAGCGTAGCGGGCGGATGGCAGGTCTGTGTCCATTCTGCATATGTAGAGCAGACACAGATGCAGCCCGCTCTACCCTAAGGGCCCTCCGATCTGCCCAGACAGAAGGGGACAGATCCCCTTCTGTTTTTTAAGCAGATCGGATTGCAGATAGGCGTCTGTTTACATCTGCCGCTCTATAGAGATGAATGGAGGGTCTGATCGGTTCTGCCTGTCTGTTTTTCAGGCGGACCCAATCGGACCGATCGTGTGAAAGGGGACTAAGGCTGCTTTCACACTGATGCACAGCGGTTTACCTGCTCCTCAACTGACCTCAATCTTCACTTCTTCCTCAGGATTCCTGCAGCTGGTTGCTGCTGTTCCCCAGGTGGTTATAACTGGTGGCTGCTGCTGGCTGTCCTTCAGGGCTGGTACTGCTGGCTGGTACTGCTGTTGGGTACTGCCTGCTGGTACTGCTGACTGGTACTGGTGGCTGAAACTGCTTGCAGCTACTGGTACTGCTGGCGGGTGCTGGTGGGTACTGGTGCTGCTGGTGGGTACTGGTGCTGCTGGTGGGTACTGGTGCTGCTGGTGGGTACTGGTGCTGCTGGTGGGTACTGGTGCTGCTGGTGGGTACTGGTGCTGCTGGTGGGTACTGGTGCTGCTGGTGGGTACTGGTGCTGCTGGTGGGTACTGGTGCTGCTGGTGGGTACTGGTGCTGCTGGTGGGTACTGGTACTGCTGGTGGGTACTGGTACTGCTGGCTGGTATTGGTACTGCTGACTGGTACTGCTGACTAGTACTGGTACTGCTGACTGGTATTGCTGACTAGTACTGGTACTGCTGACTGGTACTGGTGACTGGAACTGGTGGTTGGTACTGCTCGTGGGTACTGGTACTGCTGGCTGGTACTGGTACTGCTGGATGAAACTGCTTGCTGCTACTTGTACTGCTGGTGGGTGCTGGTAGGTACTGGTACTGCTGGTGGGTACTGGTGCTGCTGGTGGGTACTGCTGGCGGGTACTGGTACTGCTGGCTGGTACTGGTGACTGGAACTGGTGGTTGGTGCTGCTGGTGGGTACTGGTACTGCTGGCTGGTACTGGTACTGGTGGCTGGAACTGGTGGCTACTGGTACTGCTGGCTGGTACTTGTACTGATACTGCTGGCTGGTACTGGTATTGCTGGTGGGTACTGCTGGCTGGTACTGCTGGTGGGTACTGGTACTGGTGGCTAGTACTGGTGGCTGGTACTGCTGGTGGGTACTGGTACTGGTGGCGGGTACTGCTGGTGGGTACTGGTACTGATACTGGTGACTGGTACTGGTGGCGGGTACTGATACTGCTGGCGGGTACTGGTGACTGGTACTGCTGGCTGGTACTGGTACTGCTGGCGGGGTACTGGTGACTGGTACTGGTGGCTGGTACTGATACTGCTGGCGGGTACTGGTACTGCTGGTGGGTACTGGTACTGCTGGTGGGTACTGGTACTGCTGGTGGGTACTGATACTGCTGGCGGGTACTGATACTGGTGACTGGTACTGGTGGCTAGTACTGCTGATGGGTACTGGTGGCGGGTACTGATACTGCTGGCGGGTACTGGTGACTGGTACTGCTGGCTGGTACTGGTACTGCTGGCGGGTACTGGTGACTGGTACTGCTGGCTGGTACTGATACTGCTGGCGGGTACTGGTACTGCTGGCGGGTACTGGTGGCTAGTACTTGTGGTGGGCACTGGTACTGCTGGCTGGTATTGGTGGTGGGTACTGGTACTGCTGGCAGGTACTGGTACCGCTGGCACAAGCGCGCCCCTAGTGGCCACAGAGCGAAGCGACGTTACATAACGTTGGACAACCATACAAAATAAGCTGGTACTGCTGGTGGGTACTGGTGACTGGTACTGCTGGTGGGTACTGGTACTGGTGACTGGTACTGGTGGCTAGTACTGCTGGTGGGTACCGATACTGCTGGCTGGTACTGCTGGCGGGTACTGGTACTGCTGGCTGGTACTGCTGGCGGGTACTGGTACTGCTGGCTGGTACTGGTGGTGGGTACTGCTGGTGGGTACTGGTGACTGGTACTGCTGGTGGGTACTGGTGGCTAGTACTGCTGGTGGGTACCGGTACTGCTGGCTGGTACTGCTGGCGGGTACTGGTACTGCTGGCGGGTACTGCTGGCTGGTACTGGTGGTGGGTACTGCTGGTGGGTACTGGTACTGCTGGCGGGTACTGGTACTGCTGGTGGGTACTGGTACTTCTGGCTGGTACTGCTGGTGGGTACTGGTGACTGGTACTGCTGGTGGGTACTGATACTGCTGGCTGGTACTGGTACTGGTGGCTGGTACTGGTAGTGGGTACTGGTACTTCTGGCTGGTACTGCTGATGGGTACTGGTACTGGCACTGCTGTCTCTGGCACTGCTGGCTGCTGTGAGATCTCAGGAAGCATGCAGCTGCAGTACACATTCCTGTCACAGGCGGAGTACATTTGATATCACTCCGCCTGTGAAGGAGCCGGCGCTATACAGGAAGCATCGGCTCTGCTTCCTTTAGCGGCGGCTCCGTTCTAGCTGATGCTCGGAGATGGCGGGTCGGGTACCCGCGATCAGGGCTTCCCGACCCGCCATCTCAGGGCAAGACGTGGCGGGCCACCTCGGATGGCGCCGCGGGCCACATGTGGCCCGCGGGCCACGGGTTGGGCACCCCTGTACTAGACCCTTATTTGGACATATTTAAGTGTGTTATTGCTAAGAATTGCAGGCCTACAATATAAAACGCCAAATTTCTATGCAAAACAATTGTACCGCTTTGAGGCGCAAAAATCGGACAATCGCAACGCTAGGGTGGTTAATGCATTCTTTGCGTTAAGTTAACCATATGATCATTGGAAATAAAGCATACAGTAAATGCAGTTATTGTATTAATGGCCATGGCCCAGCTCCTGAATTATTCTTGCCTGTCTGAAGCAGTAAGATTTCACGTTTACAAAAGGGATTTTTATCTTTCTTGTTTATTTGAATAAAAAAAATAAGTTTTACTCCTCTGCTCTGTGCAATGGTATTGCAGAGCAGCCCCAAACCTCCAGTCCCCAGCCAACAATCTTTGCTGCTCCTCTTTTCCATGTGCCCCCATATCAAGCTGTTTGCTGTGGGGGACACAAGCATGCAAGCTCCCGAGCTGTCTGCATGGAGCCGTGCTCCATAGAAACTCACCGTGGCTTGTCCCTGCCCCGATTCCTCCACACAGGATTTGATTGACAGTCCAAGTTCCTGTGTGAAGAGTAAGAGTGCATTAAGGCAAGTTTTTTTTTTTTTTTTTTTGCCTTTAGAACCACTTTAAAGCGGAAGTAAACCCATCGATTTAACAGTCTAAAAAAAAAAAGGCATGCCGTGAATGCTAACTGCACATTGGCTGTGCTCTCAACCAAACAGTCAAACCATCCAATGGCTGGTGTCATAACGGATCACATGTGCAGCACTGTGGCAGTTGAAGATTAAACAGAGGCAAAGATGGCAGCTTCCTTGGCTGAAAACGATAGGAGGGTTTACTTCCACTTTAAGATCTTGACTGTTCAGGAGGACTCAAAGCAAGTAGTATGGATCAGGGAGAGGCGATACAGCACTTGGAGTTTAAAACCGATTGTGTGTGTGTGTGTGTGTGTGTGTAATTACCAATGTAGAGCAGCAAATATTTTCCTCAGCACATGTATACTGTGCAAGTTCTCATAAAGCTTAATAACTAAACCTGTGTTGTCATTGCAGGCAATTACAAAAGACATGTTTGATGAAGCTCTGCACGCATTGGCGGATGAGGATTACCTGACTGTGACTGGGAAGACTGTCCGTTTGTTGTAAAACATGCTTTTATTTTTAGCAGTAATGTTTACTGCTACGTGTGTGTGGTCTGACAATCCATGCACAGTGGAAGCTACCAGGAGTAATTCTTGTAATTATGGATATTGTTTCAAATTATATCTCCTCCCATATGCTTTTATGAATTTACTAATTCATAGAATGAAACCATGTATACTTTGCCATAATTGTTTTTTATGCAACCACATTTGGGCTTGTAGGCAAAGCACTGGTTTGTGTAAAGATTTTTGCTTTAGAGGTAATGTAAAGTGTTACATTTTTGTAGATGTTTTCAGAAATTTTGTAATGCCTATTCTTTACCTGTTACATTATTAATAATAAAATGTGCCATTGTGATGTTTGTTTAGTTTAGTTTTTTTCCCCTCTCCCTTGTGTCCCACATTAGTAATTTTAGCTTCTTGATGACCAGGGCTTATCTCTAGCCCCAAGTGCTTGCTAAGACCATTGCTGGTGATAGGGAGGCTAATGTCCTGTTTAGATTTGCAGCCACAATTCCAAAACAGGTGGGATTCTGTGTAAAGTCTGCATACAAATGGAATGCAATGATTTTCATATCTCAAACCCATATTTTATTCATTATAGAAAACGTACTGAATGTTTAAACTGAGCAAATGTACCATTTTGTGAAAAAAAAAAAAAAACGAAGTGATGGCTGCAATATGTCTCAAAGTTGGGACAGTGCCATGTTTACCATGGTAGCATTTCCTCTTTTTTTTTTTTTTTTTTTAACAATGCGCTGTAAACATCTGGGAACTGCGGAGACCAGTTGCTGCAGTTTTGGGAGAGGAATGATTTTTTTGGCTTGCCTGAAATAGGATTCTAACTGCTCAACACTCTTGGTGCATCTGGAAACAAAAAAATATGACACACAACGCAATTATTTTCTGTTGGTGAAAAGCCTGGACAGCATGCGCACTTCAGAATATAGGGCCAGTAGTGCCGTGACCGTCGGCTCCCGCGCCTGGGAGTGACATCACGCGACTCTGGACAGTCACCAGTATCTTGGTGCAGGTTACTTGCCTTGTCCCCAGGATCCTGGGGAAAAACATAATTTGTTTTTGTTTGTTTTTTTTCCCACAAATAGAGCTTTCTCTTCTAAGTTTTTATTTTTTTGGGCTATAAACAAAGCACGGCAATTTTGAAAAAAAAGAATAGTTTTTTACTTTTCGCTATAATAAATCTCCCACAAAAATAAAACTTTCTTCCTCAGTTTAGGCCGATTTTATATATTCTACATATTTTTGGTTAAAAAAAAAAAATCCCAATAAGCGTATATAGATTGGTGTGCTCAAAAGTTATAGCGTCTACAAAATGGGGGATAGATTTATGGCATTTAAAAAAAGAAAGAGAAGGGGTTAAGTGTGTTACCTAGAGTGTTTCTAACTGGGGGGGATAGGACTGCATGGGGGAGGAGACCGATCGCTGTTCATAATCAGTATGAACAGCAGATCTGTCTCCTCTCTCCTGACAGACGGAGATCTGTCTATTTACACTGAAAGATCTCTGTTCTGTCAGGAGCGACCACAGGTGGCCGGCGGGCATCAGCTGCATGCGCGCCCCCTACAGCTCTTAAAACGGCTGACGTATGGTTATGCCGATTTTGCCCAGGGGAGCCAACCTGCCACAGTATAACTGTGGCGGCTGGTCCTTAAGTGGATGCAGTTTACTATCGCTTTAAGATTTATGCTGCAGATAAAATGCACAAAGTGTGTGTTTTCTTTGACTAGATTGCCGTGGGGTTGGAAGTTCCCTTCTGCTGGGATTGGCATTGGTACTTGAGCCTTTGTGTAGTTCATGAGGTTTTGACTTCTGAAGCCCTGGCTTGTGCACCTGACCTCTTCATCCCCCCCCACCCCCATGGGGGGGGGGGGGGAGAGTGCGAATGCTGTGCATTTGTTGGGTGTTAACAGCTTGTTTTTTAGAGTATGGTAGGCTGGTGGGGAGGTGCGTGTGTAGCCTCAATTTGGGGTTCTTATTTATTTTTTTGTGTGCTTGAATAAGTACGTGTTTTGGTTTGGGTGTTTGGGAGCGTTTGGGCCTTTTTTTTTTTTTTTTTTTTTTTTTATAGCTATACACTTTTTAGACGCTACATCATAAGAAAAGCGATTTCCTGGTGCTTCCTCTAAAGTCCAAACCTTCTGCTGCCTCAGGTTCTAGTTGGGTACATAAATGTTGTGACTATGACCACAGGTTGTCATCTCACCCTTCTATATTAAGTGTATCCACAAAAGCTTTAAAATGTGAGGCTTCTGCCTTGATAATGCATAATCCCTAACTTGGTACTAAACATCCCCAAGGTGTGAACTATCATTCAACAAAGGAGAAAAGGAGTCATCCTGCTCAAACAAGTAGAATCCCCATACAGTATCTGTTGTATACTATACAAAGAAATAAGCTGCGCTGAGTGAAATGATTATAGTGACATAATATATATGTCGGTATCTATGGAGGCTATGCTAGCTCCCAAACCAATAAGTGATAAACAATATTACTGCAAAATATGAACATATAACTGAAACTGTTAGTTATGCTTGAAACATGTAAAACAAGGATCACAGTTTAACCACATGCATACCCCCCTCCTGCCCAGACCAATGTTCAGCTTTCGGCGCTGACGCACTTTGAATGACAATTGCGCGGACATACAACACTGTACCCAAATTCAATTTTTATTTTTTTTCCCACAAATAGAGCTTTCTTCTGGTGGTATTTAATCACAGCTGGGGTTTTTATTTTTTGCTAAACAAACAAAAAAAGGTGGAAAATTAAAAAAATAAAAATCATATTTAATAGTTTGTTATAAAATTTTGCAAACAGGTAATTTTTCTGCTTCATTGATATGCACTGTTGAGGCGGCACTGGTGGACACGGATGGCTATGGATATGGTACCACTGGTCGGCAGCACTGTTCAGGCACTGATTGTGGGCCCTGGTAGGGGGCAGATGTGGGCGCTGAGGAGCTGGGGCACATGCAGTGATCGGGACAAATGTCCCTCTCACTGCTGCCGGTGATCGTTGTTTTTTTTTTTTTTTTCCCCTCGCTGAGGAAAAATAGCCGATTTACCGGCTGTGTTATCACATGATCAGCTGTCATTGGCTGACAGCTGATCACGTGGTAAGGGGTCGGGATCGACCCCCCCCCCCCCCCCCACTCGGATCTATGATCCAGCGAGGTCTCACAGACTCACTGATCACAGGGGGCGCGCAGGCCGCTCGTGCACGGGACTACGTCAATAGACGTAGTCCCGGCAAAGCAGGTCTGTGTTGTAGCCGTCATTCGGCTATAGTGTGGATCTCTAGAGGTTAAGGGCTCAAAAAAAAAAAACTCATCAAAGCTACTGAAGAGACCAAAATTTCTACGCTTAGGAGATGTTTCCAGAGAAAGTTCAAATAGGAAATCTTTCATTCACTGATCACTGGTGACTTAAAGCTATAAACACCCAAGGAATAATGATTAATTGGGATAGAACGAGTCCTCCACCTGAGAAACAACTGCTGCTTACCAGCTGTATTTGATCTTTTTTTTTTTTTTTTTTTTTTTTTTTTTTTTTTTTTTTTTGGGTGATCAAAAATCGCCTGTGTCTTATACCCCAGCCCGGGTCTCTGTGCTTGCCAGCAAGATGTCCCCACTTCTCTGCAAATTGTCCTTGGAGTTGCCTGCGATCAGTGATTCCCCATATTTAGAATGAAAAAGGCGGCTTTTTATAGTGTAATTCAACTTAAATTTAATAACGAGTAAAATAGAGTTGTGTTCAAAAGCAAATCAAGCCGACCGGCTCTCGAAATCCAGCCCGTCCCCTCTGGGACCCCGCGCTGTTTGCGGTGACGTCAGCGCGCCGTTCCTCCCTACGCCGCTTTGTCACAGATGACGTCTACCAGTGAAGTGTATACTAGTCTAAAATTTCTGTTCCTATACATGCCATTCAAACATTGGCCAGGGCCTGCCCATTGCTTACTTAGACCTGAAGCAGTCTGTTAACCACTTCCCACCCGGCCAATGTATATAAATGGCCGGGTTGGCGCTTTCTCCTTCTGAGTGGATGTTCAGGAATGTCCCTCAGGAGGGTGATCGCACACGCGCGCCTGCGCAGTGGCATGATTCCGATGCATTCGTGTCAGCCGGACACGGCGCATCTCCGATTGTCAGGAGGGTCCTGTGATTGGTCCTCCTGATCACATGACGGCCGTGTCCAATCACAGCCGTCATGTGATGTAAACACAGAGCCGGTTGCTAGGCAATTGGCTCTCCTCTCCTTACACAGTAGTTGTCTGTGAGGAGAGGCTGCTGATCAGTGAGTATGAGCTGTTTTTTACTCGCTGATCACCAGTCTAGTGTCACCACACAGAGTAAACACGCATGTCCCCGAAACACGTGTCACAAAATAACGCCTGTCCCCCACATATGTCCCACTAAAATCACATGTCCCAATGATTATCTGCACACATGTCCGTGATCACCTGCGCACTTCTGTACATTTTCATTTGCCTACATATGTCCGTGATCACACGAACCAATTATTATACTCTTAACGGAAATTTTCTTTACCAAAAACATGTAGCAGAATACATTTTGGCTTAATTTTTTTTTTTCCAAATTTCGGCTTTTTTTTTCGCTTATTTCGCAAAAAAATTAAAACTGAGTCGTGAATAAATACCACCAAAAGAAAGCTCTATTTGTGCAAACATAATGATAAAAATTGAATTTGGGTACAGCGTAGCATGACCGCGCAATTGCCATTGAAAGTGTGAGAGTGCTGAAAGCTGAAAATTGGTTCGGGAAAGAAGGGGGTGAAAGTGCCCAGTATTGTAGTGGTTAAGGACCAGTTCTTCTGGGTTCTCCAACCCCGGCCAGTTAAGAATTGCTTCAGTTTCTTTGCTAGTGGCCTGTGCACTCTCTGTACTCAATAGTGATATTTTCTTGCTAGTTTTTTTTTTTTTTTTTTTTTTTTCTTGAAGTTCACCCAAAACTTAATTCACTCTAAAACTCACAGCCACATTTTAAAACAAATCTATCTAGCCCTGTTAAGAAATCGCTGTACATACCTTTTCTGTAGCTGGTCCGGTCCCACGCTGAGCTGTCAGTGGTGGCTATGGTGTGTAAGCGTGTGCAGGAGAGGCAGCTGACATGCAAGCCCCAAAATTAACTCTATGGGTGCTGTCACTTCCCAGCCATGCTCGGTTCTCTCTTGCACACAGCATCCGCTGCTGGAGACTGGACCGGCTTCAGAAAAGTTATGTATAGTGATTTCTTTACAGGGCTAAATAGATTAGTTTTACAATGTGGCAGCGAGCAGGTTTAGATTTAGTTGGGTTTTGGGTGAACTTCTAGTCTCCTGTCCCCTACTGGGACTTAAATTGGCTTTTCTTGATCTGTTGCCTATGGCTTATTGCTAAGAGGACTGGTATCCGGACCCCACTTTGAAAACGAGGGGCAGCCTGTAATGTGTTTTTTCAATTCTGGAGCCTGTACAATGATATATTGGCTTAAGTTCAGGGAGGTCATCCTCAGCCAGTTCCTGTAGGCCCTAGTAGTGTATGATTTTAACTGTACTTCCTTTTATATTGTAAACTGCTGTGAAAACTATTGGCGCTATATAAATCCTGTATCATGAAAATGAGTGTAGGGCTTGTAAGCACTAGCAGGTCTGTTAGGCTGCTTTCACACTGGGGCGGTGCGGGGCGGCGACGGTAAAGCAGCACTATATTTAGCGCTGCTTTACCATCGTTTTACCCGCGGTATGCGGCCGCTAGCGGGGTGGTTTTAACCCCCGCTAGCGGCCGCAAAAGGGTTAAAAACCTCCGCAAAGCGCCGCTGCAGCGGCGGTTTGCGGGCGGTATCCCCGCGGTTTCCCATTGATTTCAATGGGAAGGAGCGGTAAATACACCGCTCCAAAGATGCTGCTAGCAGGACCTTTGTTGCGGTCCTGCTAGCGCACCGCTCCAGTGTGAAAGCCCACCGGCTTTCACACTGGAGTGAATGGGGCCGGTTTTTTTCAGGCGGTGTACAGGCGCTATTTTTAGCGCTGTACCGCCTGAAAACCGCCCCAGTGTGAAAGCAGCCTTAATGTTAACTATGTGCCGCCCGCCCACAGTAGTTTTACTGCGAGCAGGTGTCAGCTACAGGCTAGGTGACCTACCTGTAGGTCACCCAGCACATGCATACTGGTGCACTCCCTGAGGCGCGCATCTTGCTGCTCCTGTGGTGGACACAGCGGACTGCGGTTCCTGGTACCTGGCTGCTTTGAGCAGCTGGGGTATCCCATGATCACAATGTAAACACAACTGTTATGAATGGGTTTCATGCATAACAGCTGTGCTTATTGTGATGCTGTGATTGGCCCACAGCTATCACATGGTACCTGGGCCAATCACAGCACCCCGTACAATGTGATAGCTGTGGGCCAATCAAAGCATTACAATAGTAATCACAGCTGGTATGAATGAAACCTATTCATGACAGTTCAAAACATTGCTGTTATGCTGATAATCACTGTAACAGCAATCAAAGTGTAAAAAAAAAAAAAAAAAATCCCTGATCACCCTCCAGAGTAGTACAGTATCACTATAGTGACATTGAACTACTCTGATTAAAGTATGTAAAAAAAGATGTTAAATAAAAAGTTTAACAAAAAAACGAATAAAAGAGCTGTCACCAGTCAGTATCCATGATCACCATCACACTAGTCATATGATGATGCTGTACTGCACTGGTGACAGTATGTAAAAAAAATTGTGAAAAAAACTTTCCCCGCCGGATAAGGGCCCCCCTGTACTGCGCAGGCGCAGCACGAAGGACTACGGAGCGTACGAAAATTGCCGAACCTAAACGGCTCTGAGTGAACTCTACACCACGCAGGCGCAGTTAACATGTAATTGTACGAGGTGATGCCGCATGCTCCCGATGCTCGTGCTACTCTGCAAGGGGCGGGTCTAGTATTACTGTAACCATGGGGCGCATTTATTATTATTGTTATATATCGAGCTCTGCCCATTAATTTAACATTTGCCCACTTCTGTAGCCGTCCGCCCCTTACACGATATAATAATAATAGACCCGTCCCTTGCTTACACGCTATAACAGATCTGCCCTTTAGTTAGAGTAATAATAGAGCAGCCCCTTGGTTACACGATATATAACAATAATAAATGCGCCCCTTGCTTACAGTAATACTAGACCCGCCCCTTAGAATATATTAAAAAAAAAAGTCACAGTTACTTTGCTGCGTAACTAATTACTTTTCCAATGTAGTAACTGAGTTACTAACGCAATTACTTTTTGGGAAAAGTAATTTGTAACTTAACTAATTACTTTTTTAAAGTAAGATGACCAACACTGCCATTAACCCTGTAAGAGGGGGGACAACACCCTGCAAAAAGAAAAAGGGGGCCTCACCATCCACAGGGGAAGGGATTTTGAATGTGCCAATAAGTGGGCAAAAAACAAAACATCAAATCTCACAAAAGTGAATACACCCCTCACCTTTTTGTAAATATTTTATTATATCTTTTCATGTGACAACACTGAAGAAATTACACTTGCCTACAATGTAAAGTAATGAGTGTACAGTTTGTATAACAGTGTAAATTTACTGTCCCCTCAAAAGAACTCAACACACAGCCATTAATGTCTAAATCACTGGCAACAAAAGTAAGTACAGCCCTAAGTGAAAATGTCCAAATTGGGCCCAATTAGTAATTTTCCCTCCTGGTTTCATATGACTCGTTAGTGTTTCAAGGTCTCAGGTGTGTTAAATTTGGTGTTATCGCTCTCATACTGGTCAATGGAAGTTCAACGTGGCACCTCATGGCAAAGAACTCTGAGGATCTGAAAAAATAATTGTTGCTCTACATAAAGATGACCTAGACCCGTGATGGCGAACCTTGGCACCCCAGATGTTTTGGAACTACATTTCTCATAATGCTCATGCACTCTGCAGTGAAGTTGAGTATTATGGGAAATGTAGTTCCAAAACATCTGGGTTGCCAAGGTTTGCCATCACTGGCCTAGACTATAAGAAGATTGCCGAGACCCTGAAACTGAGCTGCAGCATGGTGGCCAAGACCATACAGCAATTTAACCGGACAGGTTCCACTCAGAACAGGCCTTGCCATGGTTGACCAAAGAAGTTGAGTGCACGTGCTCAGCATCATACCCAGAGGTTGTCTTTGGGAAATAAACGAGTATGAGTGCTGCCAGCATTCCTGCAGAGGTTGAAGGGGTGGGGGGGGGGGGGGGGGGGGGGGGGGGGGGGGGGGTTAGCCTGTCAGTGCTCAGACCATATGCCGCACATTGCATCAATTTGGTCTGCGTGGCTGTCGTCCCACAAGGAAGCCTCTTCTAAAGATGATACACAAGAAAGCCTGCAAACAGTTTTCTGAAGACAAGCAGACTAAGGACATGTATTACTCGAACCATGTCTGTAGTTTGATGAGACCAAGATAGACTTATATGGCTCAGATGGTGTCAAGCGTGTGTGGCGGCAACCAGGTGAGGAGTACCAAGACAAGTGTGGCTTGCCTACAGTCAAGCATGGTGGTGGGAGTGTCATGGTCTGGGGCTGCATTAGTGCTGCTGGAACTGGGGAGCTACAGTTTATTGAGGGAACCATGAATGCCAACATGTAATGTGACATACTGAAGCAGAGCACGATCTCCCTTTGGAGACTGGGCCGCAGGGCAGTATTCCAACATGATAACGACCCCCAAACACACCTCCAAGATGACCACTGCCTTGCTAAAGAAGGTGATGGACTTACCAAGCATGTCTCCAGACCTAAACCCTATTGAGCATCTTTGAGGCATCCTCAAACGGAAGGTGGAGGAACGCAAGGTCTAACATCCACCAGCTCCATGATGTTATGAAGGAGTGGAAGAGGACTCCAGTGTCAACCTGTGAAGCTCTGGTGAACTCCATGTCCAAGCGGGTTAAGGCAGTGCTGGAAAATAATGGTGGCCACACAAAATATTGACACTTTGGGCCCAATTTGGACATTTTCACTTGTTGCCAGTGGATTAGACATTAATGGTTGTGTGTGTGGGTATTTTGAGGGGACAGCTAATTTACACTGTTATACAAGCTGCACACTCGCTACTTTGCATTGTAGCAAAGTGTAATTTCTTTAGTGTTGTCACATGAAAAGATATAATAAAATATTTACAAAAATATGAGGGGTGTACTCACTTTTGTGAGATACTGTACTTCTTGATTAGAGTCCATGCATAGCAATGTTGCAGAGGTATTGGGGGTTCAGGCAGTGTTCTTGGCAGTAATGTGATTGTAATCTGACTTCTCCAGCAATTCAATCAATCTGGGGGTTGTGAGTGTGGAGCCAAGGCTTAATAATTCCTTATGCTGGGTAGGAGTAACTATGGGTATTGGAGGTGTCTCCTGAGTTACTAATCCTGATTTGATACAGGAGCCATCAGCCAGGTTCACGGACAGTCCTTGTACTTTTGGTCACAGAGGAAAATGATTGATGAAGATTAAAATGGGGCAATTGGCCTGCCCAGGATGACATAAAATAAATTGGTAAATAATTGTTTACAAAAAATAAAACATAAAAAAATAGTGTTAGCAGGTGGAAATATTTTAATGTGGGATCACCCAGGGCATGAACTACAGGAAATGGGCTGTTTTCACCAGCTGACATGGAAGCAGTTGAAATGTCATTCAGCTTATATTCAGGTGGTGGGCACGGTGGTTTGGAAACATTTTTTACTTCCTCAAAAGCAACTGTGGGAAGGAAAACCCGGTATCAGAAAGTTGTTACTATAGACCAGGGTTCTCAAAACTCTCTGAACAAAGGGCCAGTTTACTGTCCTTCAGACTTTAAGGGGGCTGGACTGTGGCCAGTGTGAGTAGAACATGCCATTGCTTCAATGAGAGTAAAGAATGCCCCATCATTGGTATTAGTAAGAAGAATATTGCCCCATTGTTGGTATCAGGGAAAGAAATAGTGCCCCGTCATTGATGTCAGTGGGAAGATTAGGGCCCTGCAGTTATTGTCAGTGGGGGGAATAGTGTCCCATCATTGGTGTCAGTGGGAAGAATAGTTAGATCGCCATTGTTGGGGAGAGTAGTAGGAATAGTGCCCTATTGTTGGTATACGTAATAGAAATTATGACCTGATAAAGGCAAGCAAAGGGCCACATCCAACCCCCAGGCCGAAGTTTGGAGACCACTGCTGTAGACGGTGGAGTGGGTGTTGCAAGTGCTGCTTTGAGTTGCAGGGTTTCAAAGGCAATTTTTTTTTTAGGACTGTCCTTTGTTGGGAAAAAGCAGGCAGCCTATGGCTTTAGTTTTTGCTGCTGCCTGCTCTTCATCTATCCATAGAATCTCCCCTGTCCAATATTTTAAAAATGCAACAAGCTTCTGAGTGTCTGGGAGGAGAAAGAGTATGCAAAACAATTGCAGACATGCCTGGCCTCTGCTGTATGCTAATACCACAAATTATAGAAGAGTATTACAAATAAAACAAAAAACCTTAGTTAGACTTACCGGTAACGGTATTTCTACGAGTCTTTCAGGACAGCACTTTGGAGAGAGCGTAGCTCCACCCACTTTCCCAGGAAACACTGCAGTCAGTTTTTTCCATATAGACCGGACACTTCCACCATGGCCTCAGTTGTTTTAGAGTACCTCCAGCCATGCTGAAATTAGATAAGCAGAACATAGTAATAACATCACATTTTATAATACTTTAGGGTGGGTCATCTGCGCTGTCCTGAAAGACTCGTAGAAATACCGTTACCGGTAAGTCTAACTAAGGTTTTCTCCTCTCGTCTTTCAGGACAGCACTTTGGAGATGATATAAGAGTACTTACTCTAGGGTGGGACCACCGCTTGTAGAACTTTTCTGCCGAAGGACTGCTCTGATGCCGAGAGCAAATCCAATCTGTAATGGCGGGTGAAGGTGGAGAAGCTTGTCCACGTGGCCACCTTGCAAATCCGTCCCGGAGAAGCTCCTGCCCGTTCTGCCCAGGATGCTGCTACTGCCCTGGCTGAATGGGCCCTTATTCCTGTGGGAGGATCTACCCCTGAAGCTTTGTAGGCCTCACAGATGGCCATTCTCAGCCACCTACTTATGGTGCTTTTGGAGGCCCCGTATCCCTTCCGTGGTCCGGAGAAAAGTACAAATAGCGAATTTGATTTTCTAAATTCACTTGTGATCTTTAGGTAGTGTATAATGCATCTCCTTACATCAAGACTATGAAATTATATTTCTTTCCTGCCGGATGGTGAAGGACAGAAGGTCGGGAGAACTATCTCTTGTGACCTATGGAATTCAGTTGCCACTTTAGGCAAAAAACCCGGGTCCGTTCTCAACACTACCCTGTCTGGGAATATGGAACAGAAAGGTGGTTCAATAATGGATAGAGCCTGCAAGTCGCTCACCCTTCTGGCTGAAGTGACTGCTACTAAGAGTACTAGTTTAAGCGACCAGAACTTAACTGACGCTTCCTCTAGAGGCTCAAAAGGCCCTTTAGTCAGGCCCTGTAATACCTGAGATAGGTCCCATTTTGGGAAAAACTTAAGAGGCACTGGCCTGGCTCTGGACAGTGCCTTAAAGAAACGGATAATAAGGGGGGTCCTGAGATAACTGTCTCTCCAGGAACACAGAGAGGGCGGCTACTTGCACCTTTAGGGTGCTAATCGCCAACCCTTTTTCCATTCCTTCATGAAGGAACTCTAACACGGAAACCACTTCCCTGGGTGAAGAAACGTTATCTACACACCAGGAGTTAAAGCGTTTCCATGTCTTAAAATAAATTAATCTGGTAACCTTCTTTCGGCTATCTAATAGTGTTGACACTAGCTTTTTAGATAGACCCTTATTCGTCAGGATCTGCTCCTCAGTAACCAGGCAGCTAGACTTAGTTGCCTGATGTTGGGATGTTGAAGGGGCCCCTGGGTTAGAAGGTCTGTCCGTAAGGGAAGACACCAATGGGGCTCTATCGCCATCTTTTGTATAGTTGAAAACCATGTCCTGTTGGGCCAGAATGGGGCTACCAGGATCATGGTTGTGGATTCCTTCTGTAGTTTCTTTAGCACTAAGGGAATCATTTGGAAGGGGGGAAAGGCGTAACACAAGTGGAAGGACCATGGTTGCGCAAGCGTGTCTAGTCCCTTCGATTGGTCTCGTCTGTTTAGGGAGAAGTAAGTCTCTACCTTTGCGTTGGAGTGGGATGCAAACAGGTCTATTTGGGGAGTTCCCCATTTCTCTGATATTTTCTGGAACACATCTGTGTTCAGACTCCACTCCGACTCCAATACCCTTTCCCTGCTTAGGAAATCTGCAATCTGATTTAGATCCCCTTTTAGGTGTACTGCCGTCAGGGATGCAAGATTGGACTCTGCCCAGGTCATAATCTTAAGGGCTAAGGTAAGCAACACTTTGCTTCTCGTGCCTCCTTGTTTTGTTATATAGGACACTGCTGTGGCATTGTCTGTAAATACACCTGAATATGGTGACCCTGAACCTGATCTCTGAAAGCCCATAGACCCAGGAGAATGGCCCTCAGCTCCCTCCAATTGGAGGATCTCCTGGCTTCCCTGGATGTCCATGCTCCTTGGGCCATCTGCCCATCCAGATGGGAACCCCAACCCCAAAAGCTTGCATCTGTAGTCAGCCTTTGTTCTAGGGGAAAAGCCCAAGGTAGACCCCTGTCCATATTTGACCGCTTCCTCCACCACCATAGTTTTCTCTGAACCTGGGTGGGGATTCTGATCAATTTCTCTAGGGATTCCCCGTAGGACCAATTCCTGAGAATTGTCTGCTGGAGATCCCTTGAATGGGAACGCGCCCACTGTACCGCTGGGATTGAAGACGTGAGGAGGCCTAGTACTGACATGGCTGCTCTGACTGATATTGGCAGATTTGTCTGAGCCCCTTTTACAGCTTTCTGTATTTTTCCTATTTTTTCCTCTGGGAGAAAGATTCGTTCCTGAATGGAGCAGATGGTGTACCCCAGAAATGTTATTGTCTGGGATGGGATCAACTTGGATTTTTCCCCGTTGATGATCCATCCGAGACTCTCCAGATGCGACCTTGTCACTTCCAGATCCTTCTCCAGTATCTCCCTTGTTCTGGCAAAAAACAAGAGGTCGTCCAAATATGGAACTATGGATATCCCCCTTAGTCTGAGGGGTGCCAGGGCCTCTGCTAGGACTTTTGTGAATATCCTTGGAGAGGATGACAGGCCGAAAGGGAGGGCTCTGAACTGCCAATGTGTGATTACTTCCCCCATCTTTACCGCTAATCTGAGGTACTTCTGCGATGACTGGGCTATGGGTACATGTAGGTACGCATCCCTTAGGTCTATCGAGGCTAAAAAACAGCCTGGGGTCAGAAGGTTTTTCACTGAAAAAATGGTGTCCATCCTGAACCTTTTGTACCTGATTGATTTGTTCAGGACTTTCAGGTTTAAAATTAAACGAAACTTTCCTGATGGCTTTTTTACTAGGAAGATATGTGAATAACACCCCTCCCCCTCCTCTCTGGGGGGAACGGGTACTATCACCCTCTGTTGGACAAGCTCCTGAAGTATGGCTGACATCCCTAGAGATTTTTCTCTGTCCCGAGGAGCCTGGGTCACATAAAAGCGATTTGGCGGGGGCTGCGAAAACTCCAGTCTGTAGCCCTCTGCAATTATCTTGAGGACAAACGGGCTGGATGTCGCTTTTTCCCACTGTGGTAGAAAGCTCTGTAACCTTCCTCCCACAGCCGGCTGACTGTCACTGGTTTTTAGTGGTTTGACCAGGAGATCGAAACAATACTCCTGACTTCCCCCTTCCTCTTTGGGACTTCCAGGGCCTTTTGTACCCTGTTTCCTTCTTTTCTTAGGTCTGTCGAAAAGAACGAAAATTCTTTTTGGTCTGTGGTATGACCTTCTTTTTAATTGGGAACGCCTTTTTCTTATCGGCCGTTCTGTCGAGCACGACTTCTAAGTCAGGGCCAAAAAGTAAGTTCCCTTCAAACGGTAACCCGCATAACTTGGCTTTTGAAGCCGTATCTCCTGCCCAAGTCTTAACCCATAAGGCTCTGCGGGCTGAATTTACCAGGGCCGCAGATCTTGCCGACATTTTAATTGATTCAGCAGAGGCATCTGCCATGTACCCTACAGCTTTTTGAAGCACCGGCAGTGTGTCTAACAAATCTTTGCGAGATGTACCTGCTTCAATGTGTGACTTCAATTGCTCAAGCCAATGTTCCAGATTCCTGGCCACCACAGTTGATGCCATTGCTGGTTTTAGATTGGCTAGAGTAGAGTCCCAAGCCTTCTTTAGTAGGGAGTCTGCTCTTTTGTCCATGGGATCTTTCATGATACCCATGTCCTCGAAGGCCAAGTCTGTGTTCCTAGACACTTGTGAAAAGGCTGCGTCAAGTCTGGGTTTTTTATTCCAGACCTGATCACTATCTTCCTCAAAAGGGAACCTTCTCTTAAGGGATTTGGAGAAGAAAGGAGCCCTCTCTGGGTCCTTCCATTCCCTCTTGATTGTCTCAGAAATGAAGTTATGAACTGGGAACACCCAGTGTTTTACTTCTCCCATACCCTGAAACATCCTGTCATGTAAGGACAGCTGAGCCTTGTCCTCCTTGATTTTTAAGGTGGTATGTATTGTCTTTAATAGATCGTCTACGTCCTCTAAAGACAATCTATACCGGGAAGAGGAAACTTCTCTTTCTTCTTCCTCCTCTTCCTCAGACCCTGGGGAAACCTCTTTCACCTCTTCCTCCGAATCACTATCACTTCTGGGTGCAGAGATACGGGGATGAGAACAGGAAGGTGAACTGCCTCGCTGTTAGACTGTACAGCCGGATGTTTATCCAGAAAAGAACGGAACGACTGAAAAGTATCCGCTAGTTCTTTCCGGAAGGAACTTAATAGTTCCTCTGATTGGGTAGCAGGTGTAGCGGGGGAGGTCTCATCCCTAACTAGCTCTGCTATACATGTCTTGCATAACACTTTAGTCCATGACTCCCTAAGTGTGTTCTTGCAAGACGGGCATTTCCTCTTAGGAGGAGGGGAGGAATGTTTGGCTTTTTCTTTGCTTTTAGCCTGAAATACACCAAAACCAAACCTCATTTAAATCATCACATACAAAATGATTAACAGTACAATTTATAACCAGCTGCCAAGAAAAGAAAACTAACACTTTAGCCTCTATGCTTGCTACTGCAGCTCACCACAGTGATTCTTCCCCACAAATCACCTATAGCCAATACAAATGCACACTCTCCTTAGAACATTTAAAAAACCAAGGATAGAGTGGCGCAGGCTCCCTTACCTCCCTCACTAAGGGCATAAGGGAGGGAGAATACAAGACCCTAGGGTAAGTTAACAGGAGACCGCTGCCCCTGCTTACCTGAGTCTGGCTGGTGTTAGTGGCTCCTGCTCCTGCCACCGCCGTCTGTTCCTCCATGCTGCCGAGGCTGTAGCGGCGTCCGGCTGTTTTTATTTTCAAATTTCCCGGTCCTTTCGCCGCTGCGAGGACCGGGAATTGTCACCAGCTGAGGCCGCCTCCTCCCCCTGCGTTCCAGCGGCCGGAACCGGAAGCCGCGTCGCGCCGCGTGAAGCCCCGCCCCCGGCCGGAGTGACGCGCTCGCCACCCGGAACCCGGAAGAGCATGGAGACCAGCAAACCGAGGAGACGCTGCCTACACCACTGTGTAGCACGCCCTCCTCCGCTGACCATCAGCGCCGGTCTGATGAGAGCGGGACCCCCTGCAGCCTGATCCTCGCCGGATATGAAGGGGAGCAGACACCGAGAATCCCCCACACGTAAGGGGAGATGCTGGGCTGCCTTGTAGACCAAAATGCAACAAACACAGGTATGCCCCATACTGTCTCCACCTGGAGAGAGCGTAGCACACCCTTGGTTCCCTGCAGCGCTTCCACCATGGTCGGAGGAAACACTACAACTGAGGCCATGGTGGAAGTGTCCGGTCTATATGGAAAAAACTGACTGCAGTGTTTCCTGGGAAAGTGGGTGGAGCTACGCTCTCTCCAAAGTGCTGTCCTGAAAGACGAGAGGAGAAATCTAAATTCATATAAAATGAAAAAAAAATAAAAATACCATAAGTAAAAAGGCAGTGAAATTCCCACTAGATTATATAGGAAGAGCTGAAGTGCAAAGAGCTTGGACAAAGTAGGGTTCAGACCACCAGACTTGGGGGGGGGGGGGTTGTATTGTAGCTTTTTTTTGCAGCTCCCTATGGCAGCTGTGCACTACAATGGCTCCCTACTCCCTCTTTCAGCACGTTGTTGCTCTTCCACTTCTGCCTCTCCATTGGGGATGTCCTTTTCTCCCCTCCCTGCCACCCAAGTGTAGTCTCACACATTATTTTTGTATTGCTCACTGGGACCCAGGTTGCAGAAAGTACCACTTGGTGGCCCTTCGAAGGATGGTGTTACTGTATGGCTGCTTTTCTCTGACTGGCGCATTGCCTCCTCATGAGTGCTGACAGGCTCTAACCCCATCCTCGCTCTACAACGCTCTTTTAATTATTTTGTCACTGCTAGTCCTTCCTCTGGGAACAAAGGGAGGAATGTATGTGACTCCACATTCAACAATGCAGAAATCGAGCGCTAAGACAATTCTATCGTCTCCAGGCATAGACGGTTTTAAGGAGGCTGTTAGTATAGTTTAAATAGATAGCAAAACAGAAATGGAGTTTGTAAACAATTTTGCTGGATCCAGCTGTAGCCAGTTTAAAGGGTTCTCGTGGGATTAGTGGTGAAGGAGAAATAGGGGCCATCTGCAATGCCAGCATTCTGCCAGTCAAGTCACATGAAAACACATTTTTTAATTGATAACAGTCAAATGAAAGTAGATTACAGAGCTACTGCTGTCTAATACCTCAGCCAAAAAAAAAAACGCAGCCAACATACACTATGACCGAGAATGTCCTTTAAAACTAAGCTAGTCCCTAAGAACAATGTACAGCTTTAAACTGGAACGAAATCCCCCAATACTCATCTCCACGCCAGGGAGTGATGTCCACAAGCTCTCACTGCAGAGCCAACATCTTCTCCCTGCCTTCTTCTAGGTTTGTGGTCTTTCATCTTGATTGATGTAACTTCTGCAGTTGTGCACAGTGATCTGGCCAGTAACACATCTCCTGTATGAGATTGTCCCTACTCTGGATGAAGGAGCACAGGGGGCACTTTTGCACAGCAGCATTGTTATGATCTAATACTAACCTCTCTATCCCTGTAAAGAAAAAAACAAGTACATACCTTTTTGGAAGCCGATCTGCAGAGGACAGGGCCGACAACGGCTGCTAAATGAATGGGAAGTGACGTCACCCATAGATTTACAATGGAGGTTCCGTTGTCATCCGTCTCCTCTGCACCCGCCTCTACAGTGAATAGGGATAGAGATGTTTACAGGGATATAGATGTTAGTGTTAGATATGTGGTGTCTATAGATGCATGCATTTTAATTTTTGCATGGACTTCCACTTTAAAGCGGAGTTCCACCCAGTGGTGTATTTAGGTTTTGTGCTGCCCTAGGCCTGACTAAACTCGTGCACACCGAAATTTAATTATGACCCGCCCCTTCCTGTCAAGGCCACACCCTTTCCTGTTTAAGACTCGCCTTGTCATTTGTAAACCCCACCCCTTCCTATTTAGGCTCCCCCTTTTCCTCTCAGAACTCCACCTCTTCTTCTCTGTGGGTACCAAGTGCCTACTTGTATATTTTGTTGTTTTGTATACCATTTCAAATGTTG
Source organism: Lithobates sylvaticus (assembly GCA_028564925.1). Lineage (NCBI taxonomy): Eukaryota > Metazoa > Chordata > Amphibia > Anura > Ranidae > Lithobates > Lithobates sylvaticus. The sequence goes on along the minus strand of CM053030.1, from coordinate 136,571,822 downwards.
TATCTATTATTTTCAGTGCCCATCAGTACAGTCCCATCAGTGCAGCCTATCGGTGCCCATCAATACAGTCCCATCAGTACAGCCTTATAAGTTCAGCTTATTAGTGCCCATCAATACAGTCCCATCAGTGCAGCCTATCGAACAGAAAAAAAAGTGCCCAAGAGGTATAAGAATCGTACCTGGCTGTGCTGGTGGTTCCCCTCATCCTCCTCTCTCCAATCGTAAACACACAGAGCCCGGGCGCGAGTCGGGAGGAAGTTGCGATAGATGCCACAGAGGAGGGTAGGCGGAGCCTCTGTCAGTTGTTTTACGTGCGGCCAGTCACCGGCTGCTTATTGGGCACCAGTCCCTGCCCTCCCTCCCCCTGGTCAAGTCAGCACCAGAAAACTGCGCCGCTACAGGCTACAGTAAGCCGCCCGCTGCCAGCTGGGGGCTGTAGCTGGGGACAGTTTGTGTGTGGGAGCCAGGACTTGTGAGAGGAGGGAGCTTTTTTTTGTGCAGGGAATGCCGCCCCCCCTGAAAAGTGCCGCCCTAGGCCTGGGCCTTGGTCAAGAAACAGCACTGACTGCACCCCCAACCACTACTTCCAAAACTGTTCGCAGCTCACTTCTACACCCCGTCCAAAACTCACTTCTGCACCCCCTGCTACAACTCACCTTTGCACCCACCATTCACAACTTACTACTACACCCCAATCCACAATTCACCTGCACCCCCTGTCCATATCTCACCTCTTTATCCCCTGTCTGTAACTCACCTCTTCACCCCCTGTCCATAACTCACCTCGTCACCCTCTGTCCATAACTCACCTCTTCACCCTGTCTGTAACTCACCTCTTCACCCCCTGTCCATAACTCACCCCTTCACCTCGTCTGTAACTCACCTCTTCACCCCCTGTCTGTAACACACCTCTTCATCCCCTGTCTGTAACTCACTTCTGCACCCCCGACTGTAACTCACCTCTTCACCCCTTGTCCGCAACTCACCTCTTCACCCCCTGTCTGTAACTCACCTCTTTACCCCCTGTCAGTGACTCACCCCTTCACCCCCTGTTCATAACTCACCTCTTCAACCCGTCTATAACTCACCTCTTCACCCCCTGTCTGTAACTCACTTCTGCACCCCGTCTGTAACTCACCTCTACACGCCTTTTCCGCAACTCACCTCTTCACCCCTTGTGTGCAACTCACCTCTTCACCCCCTGTCTGTAACTCACCTCTTCACCCCCTGTCTGTAACTCACCTCTTCACCCCCTGTCCGCAACTCACCTCTTCACCCCTTGTCTGCAACTCACCTCTTCACCCCCTGTCTGTAACTCACCTCTTCACCCCCTGTCTGTAACTCACCTCTTCACCCCCTGTCTGTAACTCACCTCTTCACCCCCTGTCTGTAACTCACCTCTTCACCCCGTCTGTAACTCACCTCTTCACCCCCTGTCTGTAACTCACCTCTTCACCCCGCCTGTAACTCACGTCTGCACCCCCCATCCTTCTGCAAATCACATCTGCACCCCCTGTCTGCAATTCACCTATGCACACCCCCCTTCCATGACCGCAGCTCACTTCATCACACTTCCCCCCTTTTAAAGCTCATCTCTGCACCCCTGGCCACAACTCACCTTTGCACCTTTTTTTACAGCAAACAGCTAAGCTTTGCATCTCTTTAACTTAGCTCCCTAATTCTGCACCTTATTTCTGACCTCTGTATCTCCTCAGCTTTGCATCATCAGGCATGGGGATCGCCATCCGGACACCTCTAAGGCCCCTTTCCCCTTTCACACTGGGGCGGTCAGACACTTACCTGTCCCACAGTCCAGCAAAGCAGGAGCACGGAGCTCCGCTCCTCTCCACGGAGCTGGCATTCTAACTGTGGGTGCCCGGCTGTGGCTTCACAGCTGGGCGAGCCGCACTGTGCATGACCGGGCAATCTTCTGGGACCTGTGACGTGTCCCAGAAGATTGCAGGGAGGGAGGGGGAAAAGGTGAACTTCCTTCCGGCATGCGGAGCCAGAGGAGAAGGTGGGAGCTAGGTGCCCGTAAAAACTGGGTACCCGCCCCCCCCCCCCCAAAAAAAATTACACCATCACTTAAAATGGAAGTTCCATTTTTGGGTGGAACTCTACTTTAAGGACACTAACATATTGAAGATTAACTCCAGGTAACATTTTTTAAACAGTTAAAGCAAACAGCTTTGTTCCTTTTGGGATAAAGGTTTTACATAAATAAATAAAAGCTGAAGACATCCTGCTCTCTAGCTCCCTCATCACCTCCTCCTCCAATGCTCACCTCCAGGACTTTTCATGAGCCTCTCCCATCCTATGGAACTCCCTACCCCAATCTGTCCGATTATCTTCTACTCTGCTTGCTTTTAGACAATCCCTGAAAACCCTTCTCTTCGCGGAAATTCTATCCTGCCTCTACCTAGCAACTGTACTCATCCCCCCCACAGTTATTACCCTTTGTATCACTTGACCCCCCTCCTAGATTGTAAGCTCTAATGAGCAGGGCCATCCGATTCCTCCAGCATTGAATTATATTGTAACTGTACTGTCTGCCCTCACGTTGGAAAGCGATGCGCAAACTGCTGGCAATAAATCCTGAATATTAATAATAAAGCACCCGTGTCATTGGTAAACTGTTTGTCTTAAACCTCTAACTTCTACATCTGAAGGACAGCTTGAAAGACAACAGACTAACTGGTAGGATCACCAGGTGAAAATAAAAGAAGGAAAGCCAAAAAAACAGAAAACAAATGCAGCCATCACATTGAAGAATTGGTAAGCTGCAATATAATACATGTTTGCTTTTTGGGTTTAATATTGCTCTAAAGCTCCTTTTTGCACACAGAAGAAAAGATAAAAAAACATAATATATATTATATCCAAAACATGAACATTTGCAGATGTTTTGGTAATTAAAATCTGCTCTAAGCTTCCTCTTCAAATTGAATGTCCTGTTTATTAAAACAATTGGAGAATGCGGGCATCGATCCCGCTACCTCTCGCATGCTAAGCGAGCGCTCTACCATTTGAGCTAATCCCCCACAATAACTACAGATCTGCAGTCCACATTGGCGGCCCTTGGTGTGATGTTTCAGAAGACACAGCATACTTGTACAGGTGTATTCGGAGCACAGAAGAGTTGCACTGTAGAGGGAGGGCACAGCATGGACTGGCACAGTCACACAGTGTTATTTATGGAGGGTGACGGGGCGCCGTGCTGAATGGAGAGGCTGGCTGAGCTCCCTGCACCATCCCTCACTCCATTCATTCATAGGCACGCCGGTCATTCCCTTCCCTGACCACTGGGGGGCGGAGGGGGCTGACCTTCTTCTGGGGACGGAAGTGACGCGGACCGGCTGGGGGAGTTGAACGTGCTGACATCAGGAGTGCGTGGGCTCCTCCGGTCCTGGGCGGCGGAGAAGATGGCGGTGAACACAGGTTGGTGAGGGGCGGGCAGGGGGAATGGTGCAGACACAGGCTCTGTAACACGTCATGAGCTGTATTCGTGTTCATCTATATCCATCCTCGGATAGACCCTTATGGCTCCCCTCCACCTCTCTGGCCATGGCACACTACAATCACACATTGGCCTATACAGGTGAACCGCAGCCTATCGTGTTCGGTGAGTGGCAGCCCTGGGGGGCAGAGAGCTGCCGTGTGATTGGCTGCTGACAGGCCAGGCACATGTATAGGTGGCCCTACTACAGATGGGAGCAGTGATCTGGGTGACATTGGATGCTGATTCACCTCCTATATGTTTACTGTCTGCAGACCCTTCATCATGTATTCCACACCTCGCCTGACATCTGACCATTGCCTACCCCTCTGCAGCAATGCTTCTGCCTTGTGCCACCATACTCAATAAATAACCCATAGCTGGCATTGCCTGGCTTGCTTTAGGACAGGTGACTAAGCACTACTGATCTTAAAGCAGTAGTAGACTCTCAGATTTAGAATTTGAACCCACAAGTAAGCTTATAATAAGTCTTACTTGTAGGTACAGTGGATAGTGCCTAAACTTGTGCTATTTAGAAGGTATTTGCTTTGGCCTTAGCCGATTGACATCGCTTTGCATGCGTGGTGGCACTCTGACCCTAGGTTCACACTAATGCGTTGTGGGAAATCCATGCACGTTTCCCGCACAGCATTCAACTCAGTGCGATCTTAACTACACCCCAAATGCAGGTCGTAAATGCGGTGCATTTGCCCGTGCCGGATCACATGGTACAAAAGTTTGTGCATGGTGCACTGCGGTGTGTTTTGAACCCATTAAAAATAAATGGGCAATGCAAAACTCAATAAAAAAGATTTTCTAAAAAAAATAAAATGGGCACAAAACGCACTGAATCGCGTGTGTCTTGAACAAGAATACGGTTGCAGTGTGGTCCCAAAATTGCATGCAGAACTGTGGTGCAATGCGGTGTGATTTGAACCCATTCAAAATGAATGGGCTTCAATCACACCGCACTGAATTGCATGGGATGTGAACAGGACTGCAGTGTGGTTCCTGTGCGATTCACATGCTGTTCATAGTGTGAAAGTGGTGTACCCCCCCCCCCCCTTTTTTTTTTTTTCATAAGTATAGACCTGTTTATTTTTATCTGCTCTGTGCAATTGTTTTGTACAGAGCACCCCAGATCCTCCTCTTCTGGTGTCCCCCCCCCCCCCCCCGCCGGCGCTCTAAGCTACTTCTCTTTATCTGCTGCTCCCTGAGGGCACCTGTGCAGGCTCGCTCCCGAGTCGCACTGCTGCGTCCATTGACACAGACAGCTGGGCTCAGTCTCACCCCTGCTCCCTTGTCATTGGATTTGATTGATGGCAGCGACCAATGGGGAGATTTTGTACCATGTGATCCGGCACGGGCAAATGCACCGCATTTACGACCTGCATTTGGGGTGTAGTTAAGATCGCACTGAGTTGAATGCTGTGCGGGAAACGTGCATGGATTTCCCACAACGCATTAGTGTGAACCTAGGGTCAGAGATATCAATCGTCCAATGAGGAGAGAGACAGCGGCTGGAGTTGCTGTGCACGTCGCTGGCTCGGGTAAGAAAAGGAGTTAATACAGCGATCTCCCCCGCTGAGCTGTTGTGTTCTGACAGAGGGACAGCCCCCACGCCAGAACACTCTGATCAGCGCTCTCAGCCAATGGCAGAGCGCGCTGATCGGGAGTCGGTTGGCTGCTGGTTTTCCAGCATGTTAATGAAGCCGGCCAAACGGCTGGCTTCTGTCAGACTGGCATACACACAGCCCAATGTCTCCCAACATTCAACCCATGTGTATGGGGCTTGAGTGTGCCATCAGTGCATAGGGCAGTGCTGCGATGATGACTCCCATGTGTGGGAGTGGCGCCATCACGGCTCGCCAATTCAAAGGCCAGAGAGTGAGAATCCAGAAGGAAGACCATGCAAAGATGGGAGCGCCTTCTGTGGGGACTATGCCGTGCTGGAAGGCTCCATTTAATGGTAAGTCTGCCATAACGTGCTATTATGCAGCGCGTACAAGCACGTTGTGGCATTCACTTGCAGGAGACCGCTTTTTTTTTTAAGTTGACTACCACTTTAAATTTGAACAAAAAAAGCAAAGATTTGTTATAGAAGTGTTTAAAGCAGTAGTAAACCCTGCTTGGCCACTTTTACCTACAGTTAAGCTTCTAACAAAGCTTACCTGTAGATACAATTAATATCTTATAAATGTGCACCGTTTAGGAGATATTCACAATGTCTGCAGCCAGTGACTTCACCGGCGCATGCGCTCTGAATTGAGGGCATGCTGAATGTGCTGTCAATCCAGAACACTGTGCCACAATTGTGAGTCCTGTGCGCATGTGTGGGAGTGACATTATCGCAACTCGGCCATTTAGACATCTGCAGCGTGGAAACCCTGGCTTACTATGCTAGTATGCAACACATACTAAGGCTTTATGACACTTGCCTGTAAAGGGGATCTCTTCAGCAGCATGCTGATTAACACGCTAAAGATGATTGTTTTTAAAGTGATGCTGTTGTTTTTTGCTGAGCAAAACTTGCTGAAGATTCTTCAGTATCCAACACTTCTGGCTGTGCCCCTCTGCTCTGTGATTTTATCCCCTGCCAATCCCCCCCCTCTACAGATGCATACTTTGTTTACATCCATCTCCACAAGTCCCACCCTCCTGGCCACGCCTGCACATCACAGCTTTATAGACTTTGAGGCTGCGTCCTGAGGCCAGAGACAAAGGCAGCTGTCTCTCTAGAAGTCCATGGGGGTGTAATGTACACTTGTGGCGAGTGAAGTGAGACTTGACACTGCTGGATGTAAACAAGCACCGGAGGCTGCAGCCATCAGATTGAGGTCATTTTACATCTGTGGAAGGGGAGGATAGGTTGGTTTAGGTCTGGGCAAAAAGAATAAGCTTACTTTGTCATGAAATATACTTATCCTATAAAGCTCCTGAAGGTTTCACCCCCCCCCCTTAATGATCAGGCCATTTTTTTGTGATACGGCACTGCGTTGCTTAAACTGACAATTGCGCGTTCGTGCAGCACTATACCCAAACTAATTTTGTGTGTCCCCCCCCCACTAATAGCTTTCTTTTGGTGGTATTTGATCACCTCTGGGTTTTTTTAATTTTTTGCGCTATAAACAAAAAAAAGACAGACAATAGACAAAAAACAATTTTTTTCTTTCTGCTGTAAAACGTATCCCAAAAAAAATAAATTAAAAAAATCAAATTTTTTCATCAATTTAGGCCAATATGTATTCTACATATTTTTTGTAAAACAAAAACCCAATAAGCGTATATTGATTGGTTTGGGCAAAAGTTATCGTGTGTACAAACTATGGGATAGATTTATGGCATTTTTATCTATTTATTTTACTAGTGGGGATCAGCGATTTTATTTTATTTTTTTTCCCCAGGACTGCGATAATGCGGCGGACAAACTGGACACTAAGTGACACTTTTTGGGGCTAATAGTGATCAATTTAAAAAAAAAAATGCACTGTCGTATAAATGACAGTGGCAGGGAAGGGGTTGCCTACCATGGGCGGTCAAAGGGTTAAGTGTGCTCCTAGGCAGTAGTGTATTTAGGTTTTGTGCTGCCCTAGGCCTGACTAAGCTCATGCACCCCTTAATTTAAATATGACTCGCCCTTCCTGTCAAAGCCACACCCCTTGCAGTTTAAGACCCACCCTGAAATTTTCGAGTGGGGACACTCTTCTAGTTCTGAGGGCCTGGCGGGGGACAATGGATTCCCTTAATTTGCATAGATTTCCCTCTCACTTCACTTCCTGCCCCATAGCAAAACAGGAAGGGAAATCTCTGCAATGGGACAGGGATGGTAAAAAAATAAACTGACAGGCTATAACTCTCCCTTATTCTATCCAAAATGGAAAAAAAAAGTTTCCTATAGTTCTACTTTAAGCACAAATTTCTGATCATTTTATGCAGTGGACCAAGAAGATATAGCCATGCCAATGGTGCAGCAGAAAACATATAGCACAGTGAGGAAGGTTTGTGGTCCAGGATGATAAAACAGTCAAAATTAGAAGCTAAACCCCCTCCCCCCCACAACAGTTCTGGAATGCCGGCCGCCTGCATGCTGGAAGCAGTGCAGCCACTTTATGGGGGGCGTTGGACTATTTTGCCTCTCAGCCCAGTCCACCTCATAACACTAACAGTGTATCGCAAGCCGGCGGGGACTCTTTCCGTGCTGCGCCCCTGCAAAGTGCTGCCCTAGGCCTGGGCCTTGTCGGCCTAGGTCAGGATACAGCGTTGCTCCTAGGGAGTGATTTCTAACTGTGTGGGGGATGGACTGACTAGAGGAAGAGACATCTGTGTTCCTGATTAGCAGGGACACAAGATCTCTCTTCCTCTCTGACAGAGCGATGGTCTGCTTTTTTTTACTGCCTCTCCAACAAACGATCAGCGGGTCCCAGTGGCCATCGCGGCCGCAAACCTGCTGATTGGCTCCCGTTGTGTCCGTTGTGTCGCCGGCGGCGCATGCGTCCCAGGCCCCGAGACTGGTTTCTGGTGAACCAGCAAATATTTGCACAGCTAGTGGCTCTGATGGCCCTGCTTCGTTCAATCATTTTAGTCTAGGGAGCCTGTGGAAAAACGTTTGAGCACCCAGTGGCTGCATACAAACCAATGCATTCGCTGTTTAGCTGCGACAGGATATTTGCTTAGATAGAAATAATCGATCTATAGTTGGCAACCCAATCAATATACACAGGGAAGTGGATTTCGATTGATAACTAAGACTTGGTCATAACTTACGATCATAACTTTGCAATTGCTTTTCTGTTTCCGCAATCTACTCTCCTAATCTGATCGATTGAAATACAATTATATTCATGGCCTCAGCATCTCCATGTTTCTCATCAGTGCAACACAATCAATAGATTTCTGCCCTGGTTGATCAACTCCGTTTTATCAAATCGGATCGAAAATTGCATCTAAATTGATTGAAATGGAGGTTTATTTCTTTTTGATTGCAGATTTGAATCGCACACCGATCGAATAACAAAAAAATCAAAGCATCTATATCCATAATTAGTCTGTTATTTTTCAGCTTCTGTTACCAGACTAAGCTGCCTGCAAAGGTGTCAGTTAGTGTTGACACAAACCATTGAACACTGACAGGAGTACTTACAAGGGCCAGCTTTGATCTATTTATGTAAAACCTTTATCTCAAATGGAACAAAACTGTTGCTGTAACTGCTTATAAAGTGTTAACTGGAGTCTGGATTCAGTTTGTCTGTAAAGTCCATCTAAATCTGTTTCGCATATAAAGCCCCTGAACAACAGTAAATCAAAAAATGAAAATAAACCCATCGATTTTTAATGGTTTCAAAAACCTGTTACATTTCTGAAATGCCGGGATTGCTAACTGTCACATTTGCTTGTATCCTGAACCAAACTGTCAAACCATCAAATGGTTGGTGTCATAACTGATCACCTATGCAGCACCATGGCAGTTGCAGATCAAACAAAGGATAGGAGGGTTTAATTCTGCTTTAGCCCGGGTTCACACTGTAGCAAGCAGACATCGCATCGCAAGACATTTTGGACAATTTTATGCTCCCGACTTTGTGGGAACAGTTTGGGGATGGCCCCTTCCTGTTCCAACATGACTGCACACCAGTGCACAAAGCAAGGTCCATAAAGACATGGATGAGCGAGTTTGGGGTGTAGGAACTTGTCCTTGCTACAATTCGATAGAACACCTTTAAGATGAATTGGAGCGGAAACTGTGAGCCAGGCCTTCTGTTCCACATCAGTGCCTGACCTCACAAATGCTCTTCTGGAAGAACGGTCAAACATTCCCATAGACACTCCTAAACCTTGTGCACAGCCTTCCCAGAAAAGTTGAAGCTGTTATAGCTGCAAAGGGTGGGCCAACTCAATACTGAACCCAACGGACTAAGACTGGGATCATGAAATGCTATTGAAGTTCATGTGTGTGTAAAGGCAGGCGTCCCAATACTTCTGGCAATATAGTGTATATGTGCTTTGCTCAGATTTCGTTACTGAGGTTTACAACCACTTTAAGGCTGTCAGCAGATCGGCCTCTACAAAGGCAGCAGTGCCTAAAAATACAGAGCAACTGAGCATGTGCAGAGCAGGGAGTGAGTGTATTACTGGATTTTAAACAGTATAGACACTTATTTTTAATGTTTTACATACCTGCAAAAAAGGCCAGCATGAAATTTTCTAGCAGGACTTAATTTTCTAACTTGGGTTCCACTTTAAGAATTGGTAAGCTGAAATATGTTCCATTTTTGTTTTGGAGTTTAGTACCTTTTTCAAATTTGATGGCATTGCTCACAAATATTGTGGTTTCTTCGGCACCAGTGCTATAATGGCAGACATTTCTTCATTTGGTCTTACATGAAGTTTCCTTTACATTTGTCTGTACCAGAATGTGCAGGTGTGAGGAGAACCTAAACTTGTGCTGTTTCTACATCCTATAGCTGTCTTCTTACACGTCTCCATTTCCTGCTCTATGGGTAAAATATCTGCTGTACTTTGTGCCCTGTCTTGTGAGCTTCTATCTCTCTGCTTATATTTTCAGTATAAAGACCTAGTAGAGAGAGCTCACGTGTACAGTTGGAAATGACGGTAGCCATTAAGTCTTCAATTATGAAAAGATTATATTCACCACAAAACCCAACGTCTATTAATAGCTGCAGTGTACACAGTTTAGTAAGGGGCTGACCAAAGTATTTTTTTTTTTTCATTTATAACATATTGTGAAGATTGCTTCTTCAAACTTGTCAAAAGAGAAAATAACTAATAGAGTTGTGGCAAGATAAATTGCATTTTTTACAATCTTTCGTAGAAACAATGCGCATAATGCATTTATACTTCATGTAAAGGGAATGACATGTTCCGTAAGATAAATGTGAAACATTTTCTCGCGATTGGTGCCCCATTTCTAAGCTTTTACCAATCCGTAAACCAATAACACAAGGTTGTGCTTACCCCATATACCAATGGTCTTCAAACTACGGCCCTCCAGTTCAGGAACTACAATTCCCATCATGCCTAGTCATGTCTGTGAATGTCAGTTTTTTTCAATGCCTCATGGGATGTGTAGTTCTGCTGGAGGGCCATAGTTTGAGGATCCCTGCCATATACCAATCAAATAAGTGTAAATCTAAAATGATTATAGTGTCTAATCAGAAACCACTCAATCATATAAATGTACTATCATAAAGTGCATATACAAAAGTCCATCCAAATCTTCAAAGTGCTTCTGTGCATGAATGTAAACCAGTGACTGTCCCTTTTTTTTAAAAAAAAATTCCCAAAAAAGTGCCTCATGCATTCAGATATATACCACCATTTCACCTTCAGTGCCCCCACCAGGGTATGTACTCCTAGATGTTGACCCCCCCCCCCCCCAACTTGCACTGAGGTGGGTCACAAGCTTTTTCAGACGGTATCTCCCATAGAGTATACTGCTATTCAGACACCCTGGGTCCACTCACTCATGTATTTAGGGGAAAAAAAACATAGGAAAGATCATAGCATAATGCTATGAATACTAAGAATAATGTGCCAATACTCGGAATGCAGTGCCACAGCTGAATGTGTGGGGGAAGGAATGCTGGCTGATGCCAATACACAAATATAGCAATGGCCATACTTGGACAGGGGGCTGTTCTGGCCGGGGGTGAGTCATTGGTTGCTATGATGCTGGTGGCTACATAGCTGACAACATCCTGGCAACCATTGAAGTAGGGGCACACTGACAGTGGGTGGAGCCTTGTGAGAACTCTGAGAAAAAACTTCCCCCTAAGATTCACCTGCCTTGTCATTGCTTTTTTGTTTAACATGCTACGACTAAGGCTGTTGCTTGTCCCTTCATGCAACCAACCATTAAAATCACTATATGAACTACAGAGTTGCCGGCTCAATTCTTTTACTTATTTGTGGTGTGTAAATACACACTGAGCACCTGAAATAGGATCTTGCAAACTGAACTGGGAGTTCCCCATTGTGTGCGCTGTCTCTTCATATTTTCAGTTGACCCCATGAGATTTGAAAATGAATCGCATGGCTAAATTAGAGAAGAACGGTATCCTCGTATTAACTGTATTCCAAAACCGTAAATTTTTTTTTTTTTTTTTAAAGCTGATCTCCAGACTCCTTTCACACTGGGGCCTTGGAGGTAAAGCGCTGCTAGTTTTAGCTGCGCTTTACCTGCTGTTTATAGCAGTGCTTTTAACCCCCCCCGCTAGCAGCCGAAGAAAGGGCTAATAGCGCCGTGTTGCACTGAAGCACTTTGCAGGCCCTTTGGCAGTGCTGCCCATTCATTTCAATTTCTGGGTCTTGATCACTGGCTGCTTTCATTGGACAGGCGAGGATGACATCACTCTCGCATATGCATGAGAGTTCGGTCAGATTCGGCATTGTCAAATTTATACAGTGAGCTGCACATGCTTGAATCTCTGTACAAGGGTGGACAGGCAGGTAGGTAACTTTATTTCAATCTTATTTTATTGAGAGGTACAATGTGACAATGGCAGTCATCATAGAACATATAATTAACAAAAGTAAGTAAGGACAATAAAATGTGTAGAGGGAAGTTGCAAAAAATATTATTGTATTGTGTTCAATATGAGTATCAAAAAAAAACACGGTTAGAGCAACATAATGATGCATAACGCGAAGAAATATAATATTCCCACCTGAAATTAGTGGGTCTTATATGTATGCATCATGTATTACTACATCCATACTTATTCTAGAAACCTGTTATATTGTGACGAAGTTAGTTATATGAGTCATAACCTGTATCGGGAGTAATCATTTAATAGTCTGAAGGGTACAATTATACATAGAGGAGAAGGTGTTAAGATAAGGTAGGGGAAGCAGAAAGCTTAGGAACAGGGATCGCTCCCCCATGGTCATGAGGTGGTGTTGCCTGGGTCACCCTCTGCCCAGGAGATGAAGTAGCGGAACATGGACCATGAAGTCCAAGTGAGAGAGAACCGTTCTTCCTTATTAGCTTCCTCAGCCAACAGACGTTCAAGGTCCCTAATACGATCTACTTCAGTAGCCCACTTTGCCAGGGAAGGTGCAGTCGTCTCTCTCCAGTACCGTGGAATCACTATTCTGGCTGCGGCCAAAAAGTGACGCAATACATCTTCTTTTTTATTTTTTAATGGACTTGAATGTTCCCGGGAGCATGGATAGTAGAGCAACCTCAGATGTAGGGGAGGGGGAGGCCACCATCAGTTTGCAGTATAGTTTGAAGATCTGTTGCCAGAATTTCTGTATTGGGGGGGGGGGGGGGGGGGGGCGCAATCCCACCAAATGTGGAGCATATGGTACCCCTGGAGCTTAGACACCGCCAGCAGGTATCGGGAGTCGTCGAGTTGAAATTATGTATAATCAAAGGGCATCTATACCATCTCGTCATCACTTTCAACCCTTTTTCTTGAGATTTAGTGGCTAGAGTTTGTGCGTCAGGATGAAACATTTTTGCCAGTCAGTGAGGGAGTGGCGCAAGTCTTCTTCCCAGGCCCTCGTATAAGGTGGGAGATCAGGGTTAAAAAGCATTCAGCAATAAGGAAAAGAGCTGAGATACCACGTGTGTTGGAGGGTCAGCGTGGAGAAGCATCTCCAAATCCTGTTGGTTCAGCTAATATACAGTGGGGACGGAAAGTATTCAGACCCCCTTAAATTTTTCACTCTTTGTTATATTGCAGCCATTTGCTAAAATCATTTCAAGTTCATTTTTCTTTTTCCTCATTAATGTACACACAGCACCCCATATTGACAGAAAAACAAAGAATTGTTAATTTTTGCAGATTTATTAAAAAAGAAAAACTGAAATATCCTTTGCTCTATTTAGTAGAAGCACCCTTTTGATCTAATACAGCCATGAGTCTTTTTGGGAAAGATGCAACAAGTTTTTTACACCTGGATTTCGGGATCCTCTGCCATTCCTCCTTGCAGATCCTCTCCAGTTCTGTCAGGTTGGATGGTAAACGTTGGGGGACAGCCATTTTTTATGTCTCTCCAGAGATGCTCAATTGGGTTTAAGTCAGGGCTCTGGCTGGGCCATTCGAGAACAGTCACGGAGTTGTTGTGAAGCCACGCCTTCATTATTTTAGCTGTGTGCTTAGGGTCATTGTCTTGTTGGAAGGTAAATCTTCGGCCCAGTCTGAGGTCCTGAGCACTATGGAGAAGGTTTTTATCCAGGATATCACTGTACTTGGCCGCATTCTTCTTTCCCTCGATTGCAACCAGTCGTCCTGTCCCTGCAGCTAAAAAACACCCCGCATCATGATGCTGCCACCACCATGCTTCACTGTTGGGACTGTATTGGACAGGTGATGAGCAGTGCCTGGTTTTCTTCACACATACCGTTTAGAATAAAGGCCAAAGTTCTATCTTGGTCTCATTAGACCAAAGAACCTTTTTTTTCTCACCATCTTGGAGTCCTTCAGGTGTTTTAGCAAACTCCATGCAGGCTTTCATGTGTCTTGCACTGAGGAGAGGCTTCCGTCGGGCCACTCTGCCATAAAGCCCTGACTGGTGGAGGGCTGCAGTGATGGTTGACTTTCTACAATTTTCTCATCTCCCGACTGCATCTCAGGAGCTCAGCCACAGTGATCTTTGGGTTCTTCTTTACCTCTCACCAAGGCTCTTCTCCCCCGATAGCTCAGTTTGGCCGGACGGCCAGCTCTAGGAAGGGTTTTGGTCGTCCCAAACGTCTTCCATTTAAGGATTATAGAGGCCACTGTGCTCTTAGGAACCTTACGTGCAGCAGAAATTTTTTAGTAACTTTGGCTAGATCTGTGCCTTGCCACAATTCTGTCTGAGCTCTTCACGCAGTTCCTTTGACCTCATGTTTCTCATTTGCTCTGTCATGCACTGTGAGCTGTAAGGTCTTATATAGACAGGTGTGTGGCATTTTCTAATCAAGTCCAATCAGTATAATCAAAAACAGCTGGACTCGAAGGTGTGGAACCATCTCAAGGAAGATCAGAAGAAATGGACAGCACCTGAGTTAAATATGAGTGTCACAGTAAAGGGTCTGAATACTTAGGACCATGTGTTATTTCAGTTTTTCTTTTTTAATATGCAAAAAATGTCAACAATTCTGTGTTTTTCTGTCACTATGGGGTGCTGTGTGAAAAAAATTAACTTAAATGATTTTAGCAAATGGCTGCAATATAACAGAGTGAAAAATTTAAGGGGGTCTGAATACTTTCCATCCCCACTGTATCTGATATGGATGGGAAGGTTTGGATTTAGGAAGTTAATTGCTGTCTCTGAAGCTACTGCATAGGGTATCGAGAGAGCGATCCGGAAGGGACATCTGGCCCTAGAGTGGGGTCTGCTCGGAGAACCTGGGCAAACCTCCTATGATCCTCTTTTCGCCATGGTCCAAAGCTAGTTACATGTACAGCTGGTGGGAAGGCCGGAGTCCCAAATAAAGGAGTCGTAAGCCCTGAAAGATTGGATATGTTCCCGCTAGATAACAAGCGATTCCAAATTTGGATCGTTGGAGTAAGGTCACAGAGGGGGTATGGACCCCTACGATGTGCGTGTATGGTCAATGGGGTTCATATCGCTTTCCAGTTGAACCCAGAGCTTAGTCGTAGAGTTGTGGGAACCAGTCTATTATGTGAGTATCGCTGCCTTGTGGTACAGAGAAGCATCTGGGGCCCCAGCTCCACCTCTAGCTTTTGGAACAGCTAGTGTTCCGTGTCAAATTCTCGGACGGCTGCATTCCAAATTTAATTTAGAAAACAGCTGGCGCAATTTCCAGAAATAGGAATTGGGTATGTGTATAGGGAAATTGTCTGGAATAGGTACAAAAACCGGGGGAGACCATCCAATTTTCAAGGTGTTCACCCTACCAAGCCATGAGAGCTGTTTGGATGCATACGTAGATAGATCGGCTTGGGTTCTAAGGAGTAAGGGAGTCAAATTCCTGGAAAAGAGCTGGGATGCATCTGCTGGTATTTCAATACCAATATATTGGATGGAGGTGGAACCCGTTTTAAAAGAAAAGGCAGTCGAAAGTCTTTGTAGGTCCAACTTTGGTAGAGATATTGAGGCTTTCCGACTTACTGTAGTTCACTTTGAAGTTACTGACTGCCCCAAATTTCTGGAATTCCTGCAGCACTGTGTAGGTAGGTAACTTTAATGCAGACGAGATTAAACATGTCTCTTCTGCATTAAAATTCCTGCCTGGTCACTCATATTTTATATTTTGTCCTAAAGTTCCACTTTAGTTTGGACCAAGTTGATCCAAACTATTGCTTAACTAATAGCTCCTTTGGCTGGGAACACTGTATGTTGCCTCAACGACATACGGTATACAGCACTGTTCAAGCGGAGGTATGGGAACTTCCATCCCACTCCTTGGACAGTCAAGTCGGGCTGAGCAATGAATACAAAGCTTCCTCTGGCTGAGTTGGAGATTGTGATGTCATCCGCCTGCTGGAGAGCATTCATTAAAACCTAATTTCTGCAGGTGGTATATGTACATTGTGGTGCATAACCACTTGTTCTGAATGGCACCCCAATGCACATATACAGTAACAACAAACAAAGGAAAAGCCACCCTTCTCCACAGTCATGATTGACAGTCTGTGTCCCTCTCATTGTGTGTGTGTGTGTGTGTGGTGTGCTTGGTACACTGCATTTACAGTTATATTACAGAGCAGGCGTGCGCACATGTAGGGGACTCCTACAGGGCCCATATGTCCTGGCAGCACAGGGGGGGAACATATAAAACTGGTAGTTTGTCAGTACAGCTGGGGGGCCATTTCAAAAGGTAAATACAGATGAGGACTTTAATTTTTGTAGGGGGAAAAATAAAATGATGGTTGTATTATCTATTTTATGGAAAATAATAGACGTTAAGGAAAGTGGACCCGGCAGTCTCTGCATAGGTATGTGGGGTGGTTAAAGTGTATGTGAACTAGAGGTCGACCGATATGGGTTTTTCTCTGGCCGATGCCGATATTTAGAAATTGGGGCAGCCGATGGCCGATATATGATGCCGATTTTTTGCGGTACAGAGAGGTGACTGTGGAGGGGGGGGGTACAGAGAGGTGACTGTGGAGGGGGGGGGGGGGTACAGAGAGGTGACTGTGGAGGGGGGGGGGGTACAGAGAGGTGACTGTGGAGGGGGGGGTACAGAGAGGTGACTGTGGAGGGGGGGGGGGGTACAGAGAGAGGTGGGGGGGGGGACAGAGAGGTGGAGGGGGGGGGGTGTACAGAGAGGTGACTGTGGAGGGGGGGGGGTACAGAGAGGTGACTGTGGGGGGGGGGTGTACAGAGAGGTGACTGTGGAGGGGGGGGGGTACAGAGAGGTGACTGTGGAGGGGGGGGGGGGGGGGGGGGGTACAGAGAGGTGACTGTGGAGGAGGAGGGGGGGTACAGAGAGGTGACTGGAGGAGGAGGGGGGTACAGAGAGGTGGCTGTAGAGGAGGGGGGGTACAGAGGTGGTAGTGGAGGAGGGGGGGTACAGAGGTGACTGTGGAGGAGGGGGGGTACAGAGGCTGTGGAGGACATTAAATAAAGTCTGCAGGGGGGGCACAGTAGCACACTTTTTCTGACTTACCCTCCATACATGCTGGTATCTATCTGCATGCACCTGATAGGGCTAGGTGCATGCAGATAGACGCTGACCAGCCAATCACAGAGCAGGAGAGATGGCAGCATCCAGCAGGCTCCGCCTTAGCAGGGAAGCAAGTGGAGCTTAGCTGGTGCTTGCCACGATCTCCTGCGGAGGCTCCTCTTACAGCACGCCGGAGGGGGGGGGGGCGGAGCGGGCCGGAGGGGGGGGCGGAGCGGTCCCGTGCTTGTGAAACTTTTTTCCCCATTTACCTTCTATAATGGCCGGCCGCGCAGGGGAAGATGTCACATGCTACTGTAGCGGGGGCACAGGTCTGTACTGCAGGCGGCCGGGTATAGCTTTGCGGCCGCGAATCGGCCTGGTTTACACAATAATCGGCCAATGCCGATTTCTTAAAAACAGCCAAATATCGGCCGATATATCGGTCGACCTCTAATGTGAGCCTTTTTTAGAACAACTCATTCAGTTTTAAAATCTAAATGAAAGGCAAAAATTGTGTATACATATCAGGGGTCAACCAATTATCGGTGTGGCCGATATTCACTTTTTGGAAGCATCGATCACAAACTTGCCAATGTTACTGATATTACTTCAGTGGGTTGTTCCCGGGGAGATGCCTGCCGCTGCAGGCATCACCACAGTACTGTTCTTTAGAGCGGATGGTCAGCTGTAATGACAACCAATGTGGCTCAGCGGCCCATCGGCTGCTATTACAAGCAGCGGGATGGGACATAGAGTACCTGTCACAGCCTATTACTGTCACAAGGGATGTATACATTCCTTGTGACAGCAATAACAGTGATAAAAAAAGACAGTATAAAAATAAAATTTCAATCTACAGAATATCGGCACCTGATATCTGCCTGAAAGGCAGACAAAAAAATCGCCATCGACCCCGAAAAACTATTGGTGGACCCCTAATACATATAAAAAATTAAAAAATAGAGGGGAGGCGCATTTCAGCCCATGTCTTATCATTGGAGGAGGGCAGGCTGAGTTCCCAGCACAGCCAGAAAACTGACTACACTTTGCTCCCATACCTAGTGTGGTCAGTTTTTAATAGGAAAGCAGAGGGACTGACAGGAACACCAGGGATTTCACACAAAGGGAGCAATACAAAGAACAGGATACTCATACAAGTACATGGTACAGCAGGCACATATCAGGAATATGAAATGTTGGGGAAATATATTCTTTAACGTCTGTGGTGCAGATTAACAAAGGTGCTGAGATTGCAGTGGTTAGACATTTTTTGTAAAGCTACTTAAACAAACCAATGTCTTTATCGAAGGCTAACAATGTTCTTTAACTTTTTTTTTTTTTTTTTTTTTCTTCCAGTGACAGTTCCTCGCAATTTCCAATTACTGGATGAGCTTGAAGACGGACAGAAAGGTGTTGGCGATGGTACAGTCAGCTGGGGCCTTGAAAACGATGAAGATATGACTCTTGCTAGATGGACAGGAATGATCATTGGACCCCCAAGAGTGAGCCACCAACTGCTTTCCATAGCAGTCCCTTTTTTCTTTTTCCTCTGATACAAGTCTTTATTGCTTTAAAATTCCAGACAAAACATTCTTAGGTTTTGGATAGTGTAGAATCGGTCAGGTTTTTATTGCTATGTTGATAATGAGGAGACGTCTTTGCTTCCTGTTGTCACCAGGACAGGAAATCAAGGGAAATCTTCCTAACACTGCAAGTGGTGTCAGTCAAATACCATACAGATTAATGCCCAATAGCTTCTGGGTGCTAAAGTGTACTGGATGGCCGTATATAGACTTGTAGAAACTTCCACAGCACACATTTATTGCAGACATTTTTTTTATTTTTTATTCTGACATCAGTGAGCAGGATATCCTCTGAAAAAGATGATTCTTTTTTTTTTTTTTTTTTTTTTGGTGTGGTGGTGGAAAGTTCTACATATTTGTGCAACACAAATGGCAATAAAAACCTGACCTTTCCCACGCAATCCCAAACTTAAAGTGGTGGGACACCCTGAAAAATAAACTTTAAAAAAAATGTTAATTTAAAATGGAAAAAAAAAAAAAAATTTTCTCTCTCTCCCTCCCCCCCCTCCATCACAGATCTCCCTCCCCCCTCCATCACAGATCTCCCTCCCCCCCTCCATCACAGATCTCCCTCCCCCCCTCCATCACAGATCTCCCTCCCCCCCTCCATCACAGATCTCCCTCCCCCCTCCATCACAGATCTCCCTCCATCACAGATCTCCCTCCCCCCTCCATCACAGATCTCCCTCCCCCCCTCCATCACAGATCTCTCTACCCCCTCCATCACAGATCTCTCTACCCCCTCCATCACAGATCTCTCTCCCCCCCTCCATCACAGATCTCTCTCCCCCCCCCCCCTCCATCACAGATCTCTCTCCCCCCCCCTCCATCACAGATCTCTCTCTCACCCCTCCATCACAGATCTCTCTCTCACACACACACCCCTCCATCACAGATCTCTCTCTCCCCCCCTCCATCACAGATCTCTCTCTCCCCCCCTCCATTACAGATCTCTCTCTCCCCCCCCTCCATTACAGATCTCTCTCTCCCCCCCCTCCATTACAGATCTCTCTCTCCCCCCCCCCCCTCCATTACAGATCTCTCTCTCCCCCCCCCCCTCCATTACAGATCTCTCTCTCCCCCCCTCCATTACAGATCTCTCTCTCCCCCCCCCCATCCATCTCTCTCCCCCCTCCACAGATCTCTCTCTCCCCCCTCCATTACAGACAGATCCCCCCCCCCCCACCCCCCCCCCCCCCCCTCCATTACGAGCATCCATTACAGCCCCCCACTCCATCTTCTCACCTCCCCCACCCCACGAACTCCCCACCCCCCACCCCGCCCCCCACCACCCCTCCCTCTCCCCCCCCCCCCCCCCCCCTCCCCTCCATATTACAGATCCCTCTCCCTCCCCCATTACAGATCCCTCTCCCCCACCCCCCCCCCCCCCCACCCACCAAGCGCCCCCCCCCCACACCTCCATTACAGATCCCTCTCCCCACACCCCCCCCCCCCCTCCATTACAGATCCCCCGCACTCTTCCCCCACCCCCCCCCGCCCCCACCCTGCCCCCGCTCATTACAGATCCTCCCCCCCCATTACAGATACCCCCCCCCACCCCCCCCATCCATTACAGATCCCTCCCTCTTCGCCCTCTCTCCCCCACCCCCCCCTCCCCCCCCAACCCCACACCCCCTCCCCCCCCCCACCCCCCCCCCCCCCTCCCCCCAGATCCCCCCCACTCCCCCATCCCCCCCCCCCCCTCCATTACAGATCCCTCTCCCCCCCACCCCCCCCCCCCCCTCCATTACAGATCCCTCTCCCCCACCCCCCCCCCCTCCATTACAGATCCCTCTCCCCCCACCCCCCCCCCCCCCCATTACAGATCCCTCTACCCCCACCCCCCCCCTCCATTACAGATCCCTCTCCCCACCCCCCCCCCCTCCATTACAGATCCCCCCCCCCCCACCCCCTCCCCCACCCCCACCCCCCCCCCCCCCCCTCCATTACAGATCCCTCTCCCCACCCCCCCCCCCCTCCATTACAGATCCCTCCCCCCCCCCCCCCCCCCCCCCTCCATTACAGATCCCTCTCCCCACCCCCCCCCCCCTCCTCCATTACAGATCCCTCTCCCCCCCCCCCCCCCCCCTCCATTACAGATCCCTCTCCCCCCCCCCCCCCCCCCCCCCCCCACCTCCACTCCCGTCCCCCCCCCCGCCCTCCAGCCCCACACCCCCCCACCCCCCCCCCTCCACACCCTCCCCACCCCCACCCCCCCCCCTCCATTACAGATCCCTCTCCCCCCCCCCACCCCCCCCCCCCCCCCTCCATTACAGATCCCTCTCCCCCACCCCCCCCCCCCCCCTCCATTACAGATCCCTCTCCCCCCCCCCCCCCCCTCCATTACAGATCCCTCTCCCCCCCCCCCCCCCCCCCCCCCCCATTACAGATCCCACTCCCCCCCCCCCCCCCCCCCCCCCCCATTACAGATCCCTCTCCCCCACCCCCCCCCCCCCCCCCCCCCCCCAGATCCTCTCCCCCCACCCCCCCCCCCCCCTCCATTACAGATCCCTCTCCCCCACCCCCCCCCCCCCCCTCCATTACAGATCCCTCTCCCCCCCCCCCCCCCCCCCCCCTCCATTACAGATCCCTCTCCCCCCCCCCCCCCCCCCTCCATTACAGATCCCTCTCCCCCACCCCCCCCCCCCATCCATTACAGATCCCTCTCCCCCACCCCCCCCCCCCCCTCCATTACAGATCCCTCTCCCCCACCCCCCCCCCCCCCTCCATTACAGATCCCTCTCCCCCACCCCCCCCCCCCTCCATTACAGATCCCTCTGGGATAGCCCACTAGATGGCGTTGTTACTTTTTTGTGTTTAAAAGAGGAGGTTCACACAAATGGAACCTTCTCTTTGCGGAACCCCCCCCCCCTTCCGGTGTCACATTTGGCACCTTTTTGAGGGGGGCGGGGGGTGCAGATACCTGTCTAAGACAGGTATTTGCACCCACTTCCGGGCAGAGTCTCCCACGGGAGTCTTTGCCTCTTCCCGTCCCGCCGTGCTGTCTGCTGGGACACACACGGGAACCAGGAGATAGCGGGACCAGTAAGGACTCCCAGCGCGACTCGCCCATGCGCAGTAGGGAACCAGGAAGTGAAGCTGCAAGGCTTCATTTCCCGATTCCCTAACCGAAGATGGCAGCAGCATCTAAGAACTGAGGGACGATTCGATCTCTGGTGCCGACGTCGCTGGACCCTGGGACAGGTGAGTGTCCTTTATTTTAAAAGTCAGCAGCTGCAGCATTTGACGGGACTCCCGCTCTAAGGGCTTATTTAAAATCCGCTGTATGGTTGCAACGTGGTTAAAAACCACTGCACATGTATAAAGCACAGCAACATGTATTACAAATATATGCTCTGACAGCTCCGGAACACTGAAATATTTAAACAAATGGCTGTTCTTTGGAGAAGAAAAAACATGAGGTGCAGAACCAGGTCATTTCACCTGTAAAAAGTCACATGATGAGACTCTTCTAATCACAGATCTCCTTCTTCTGCTTTGTTAAGCAGTTAGAACTCCATAGGAGTAAGCCAGCTTCACACTGTTTCCCAATTTTTATGAATGGAGTAGGACACGATGGGTGTAGCAAAGCATAATAGAGTGGATAAAGTTATGCTTTTTTTTGTTTAGAAATGAGCTCCTAAATCTGATTATAGAATGAAAAGCATGTTTTCTGGAGGATATTTGTGTTTAAAACTGAGCCCCAGCCTTGTCTTCAGTCTTGTACAGGCTTCTCTCCTGTACTGGAATTGCTTACTCTGATTTAACTGTACACAGAATTTCTCGTATGTTATTGCAAGTTGCAGCAAATCAAGTAGAGCCTCTCCATACCCCACGGTAGTGTACTAAAAAAAGAAAAGTCTATACATATCAAAGTATGGCAAAATATACATTTAAGGGGAGCAATCTGTACCAGAAAATGTAATATCTTAATTGTACAGTAAGGGACACAGGCTGAATATTCCTAGACCCTGGGTTATAGGCTGGTGCCTTCAGGTGATTGTACACTGGCAAAGCTTTTGAGGACAAATAACATGCATATTATACTTACCTGCTCTGTGCAGTGGTTTTGCGCAGAGTAGCCCTGATCCTCCTTTTCTCGTGTCCCCCGCTGACACGCCTGACCCCTCCCTCCTGCCAAGTGCCCCCATAGCAAGCAGCTTGCTTGGCCTCGCCCGCACTTTCTCTTCATTGGCTCACTGGCTGTGATTGACAGTGGGTGCCAATGATTGAGGAAGAGACCCGGGAAAGCCGCTGCTCTCATGCACATGGCTGGATCCAGATGGGGCTCAGATAAGTATTAAGGGGGGCTGTTGCACACAGGTGTTTTTTTTTTTTTATATATATTTTTTTTCCCATCATGCATAAAATGCATGCAGGTAAAAAAACTTGAGCCTTTACAACCACTTTAAATATCTCACTTTACTAATTGAAAGTATTTCTTCTTTTAAAGTTTCTGCTGGTAAGAAGTTTGACGCTCTTTACTCTGGCAGGCCGTGCTCTGCTCCTAAGTATTGCGAAATAAATTTATTTCCATTGTCCTTGCATTGCCAAGGGCTTCAGTCTGTCTGAAAGCCATGGCCTCTATCTGAAAAACAGATTCTCCTTTTTGTCTTGCCAACAGAGTCTCAAAAGACACCCTGCTTCCAAGCCCACAGGGGTTCACTACATGAGGTTTCCTGGGCATTCCAACATCAAGCAACTGTTGCACAGTTTTGTAAGGCTGCCACCTGGTATTCAGTTCATACCTTCTCTCAAGGTATACAAGGTGGATGTCCAGGTATCGGCGGATATAGCTTTCAGCTACAAGGTTCTTTCAGAGGCACTCTGAGTTGGGTTTTTGACCTTTTTGTATATTATGTTGGCAGGATTCTGTACTGTACAATTAAGATAGGAATTTTGACTTGCCTATAAATTCTTGAAGTGCAGGACACAGGCCACCTTTTTTTTTTATTTTTTTTTTCCTTTCACACTGAGGTGCTTTTTAAATGTTTTAGTGATAAAAATGGCACCTGAAAAGCGCCTCACATGCCTCCCCAGTGTGAAAGCGGGACGGGGGATAAAGTCCTGCAAGCAGCATCTTTTGGTGATTTGGGAAGCGCCTGCCGAATCGCCTGCAACACGAGCCCTTTTAACCATTTCTTTGGCTGCTAGGGGGGGGCCCAGCTATCGGCCGAAAAGCGCTGCCAAAACTAGTGGTGCTTTACTGTTAACGGACCCCCGCCCCAGTGTGAAAGTACCTTAAGGGGTATGTCCAAAAGTTTTTTTCCAGTGTCCAATCACCTGAAGGTTGCAGCCTATAACCCAGAGTCTATGAATAACCATCTTGTGTCCTGCCCTGTACTCTAAGATATGTAATTTGCATGGAATTCCTTTTTTTCTTTTATTGCTGTTGTGCCCACTCACTTCTGAGTAGAAAAGGGAAGGGAAATCTTCCAAGAAGGGATGCAAACCTGACCTTTCCCACCCTTCCCCCCAAAAAATAAAAAATGGACTTCCACTTTAAATGGGGGTAATTCTACAATAGCCACTTGTTTATTGGTGATTTAACAATTTAACTTGGTGAAAATGCATGTTTTTTTTTTTTTTTTGTTTTTTTATATATTGGACGATTTTTTTCTTTTTCTTTTCAGACAAATTATGAAAATAGAATATACAGTTTGAAAATAGAGTGTGGACCTAAATACCCAGAAGCCTCTCCTACAGTTAAATTCGTAACAAAAATAAACATGAATGGAATAAATAATTCCAATGGCGTGGTAAGTAAGGCATATTAAGATATTTTGTTTCCTTTTTGGCCTTAAGACTGTCATCTTTATAAAGACACAAATAAAAATGACCCTGCACATAAATACTGTTTCCATCTGCCAGCCAATACTGTGTCCTGTAGTGATGTAGCGGCTGATGAATGGAATAATAGTTTGCATTTTGGGATGCAGGCATTTGATACACAAAAAGTCACGAATCGTGAAGATTCTACTGGTGGCAAATAAAAAAAAAAGCTGAACTTAAACCACTAACTGAAGTGTTCCCAAAAGAATTACCGTACTATTATTCATAAAAAAAAAGGCTTTCAAAGCAGTAATAAACCTTATCCACTATAAATCTTATCTCTCCAACACACAAATGTCCATAAATCAAAAAAATTAACAGCATTTTAGATGCTGAGATTAAACCATAATCTTGAATCCTTTAGTGTCTTCCATGAGTATTTTTTGTGTTCCAGTGAGTACCACCACCATTTTTTTATTTTTATTTTTTTCAAATGAGAGAATGGCCCATCAATAAGGTGTCCTGCATGCATATCACTTTTAACGTTGGGATGAGGGCTAGCAATCCTCCAAAGGTGGTAAAGATATCAAGGCATCCAGAATTAATCCACATCTGCCGACTCAAGAAAACACAGCGGTAATAACATAGTGCACACTGTATTATAAAACATTTATTAACAGAGTAATTCTTGCTTTTAAAGTGGAAGTAAACCCCTCTATCGTTTTCAGCCAAGGAAGCTGCCATCTTTGCCTCTGTTTAATCTTCAACTGCCACAGTGCTGCACATGTGATCCGTTATGACACCAGCCATTGGATGGTTTGACTGTTTGGTTGAGAGCACAGCCAATGTGCAGTTAGCATTCACGGCATGCCTTTTTTTTTTAGACTGTTAAATCGATGGGTTTACTTCCGCTTTAAGATACTCTCACCTCAATGCAACAGATAAGAAACGGCTCATGTGGCCGAGCTTTGTATCGATTTGCACTGCACTGACATCATTAGTTGACACATGACATAAGTTGCTCATCTTCCTTAGTTACTTTCCACAACTGAATCCTCCTTTTTGATACACCCTATGTGACTTTTACATATGTAATTGCATTTTTACTCTGTTAATTTATTTTATGGTGTGCAGTATTTTTATCAAGATTTTCTTCCAGCAAGTTTCTCCTTTTGCAAAGCCTGAAACGTGGCCAGCCTGTAATGTGTCCTTGGGCTGTGCTGAATGTGCTTGCCTAGGCACCTGTGTGTAATGCATGAGTTGGCTGCAGAGTGCTTTATGGTCCAGAGCCAAGGCTCGCCTGTTTGGTGGAACCCTGCCCTTGAAAACTCCTTGGGCAGTATGCCCATAGAGGCAAAAAGCAAGGGTAGAGGCATGTTCCCTGAATCTTGCCTCTTCATTTTAAAACTGGTGCTCTCACAGGCCTCTACTTTGGCTGCATGGACTCTTTGGCCTTCCTGCTCCTGTGTAAATCCCTTCCCAGTGGCTTACTGAACGTGTGTGTCATTTGCCGATGTGCACAAGAACCTTGCTGCCCTTTCCATCATCCATGCATCATCCTCCATGATCCTCTGAATTGACTCCAGGGGTTTCCTGCTGCTCTACAGTGACCTTGCCACAAACAGCACAGCTTTATCCTAAAATGCTCCAGCAGCGGTTTGTGAATACCCATTGTGGGCAGCAATTCATTTGTTCTCCTAATATTGTATATACTAAGCAAAAAAGCAGCAGTCCTGGGGCCTTGCAGCTTGTTATCCTCTTGTAGTGTTCTCCCTAAGGGATCGCACACCAATGGCTCTCTTCCCTGCCTAATTGCATCAGAATAATGGACACATTTCTACGGTTTTCTGTTCAAGCCCACTTCTCCAGATCAGTTGGTGCTTTTTGGGTTTTTCAGCGCCGGGCATCTGTTTTTCAGATTTGTAAGGCTGTCATGTGGTCTTCTGTTTACATGTTTTTTTCCAAGTAGTGAGCATTTATGTGTCAGCCAATGCCAGTATGGATTGTAAGGTTCTTTATTTTTAAAGATGAATTCCAGTTATGACTTCACCGTGTGATACCCTGCGATCTGGTGCCCGCAAACACCCTCCATTTACAATCTGCATTTGGGGGTGCAATGGATGTATTGACACCTGTAGCAGACCGCAAAGATTAGTGTTTTGAACACAGTATGGGAAACATGCACTGAAGGCTTCTTTCCTGCACCATGTTCTGATGTGAACTGGCCCTTAGATCTATGTTTAACATCTTCAACAGACATGCTGCATTTTATTGCAGCACACTGTACAGAATCGCATGTCACTATACAGCACCAAGAATAGGGTGTACTTTTTGTACACTTCAAATAAAGTTTGTTAAAAAAAAAAACCCATGTGATGCACTGAATTGCACATCACGCTGACCCCCCTACTGTAGTCAGGAACAGTCACCTGTCTGAGCGCTTTACCACTCTGGCAGCTGTCCGTTCCTGTGTGCACCCAGCCCCAAAGGTGTAGTTATTTTAAAGCGGAGCTCCACCCTAAAGTGGAACGTCCGCTCATCAGATTCCTCCGATACCTGTATAATACCGTTATCAAACTTCCTTGACGACTTCTCTGCCTGGCTCCCCTACTTTCTCTCTTCTGAAATTCCAACAATCATTCTTGGTGACTTCAACATCCCTGTTAATCTTAACACTCCCGCTACTTCTAAGCTGCTGAGCCTAACCTCCTCTTTTGACCTAAAACAATGGACGAGCGCTTCTACTCACTCTGTTGGCAACTGCCTTGACCTCATATTCTCCTACCTGTGCACTCCGCACAACCTCTCCAATATTCCTTTTCCTCTCTCTGATCACCACCTTATTAGTTTCACTCTCTCCTTGTTTGCCTCCTCCTTGCCTTCCAACTACCAAACTATTACCCGTGGAAACCTTCGCCATCTTAACCCTTCTCTTCTTTTTTTCTGCTACAGATCTCATCCTTGTCCTGCCCCAACTTGGCCACTTCCGTATACAACAGTTGATTGTCATCCACCCTGGATACCTTGGCCCCCCTCACTACACACAGAATCAGGCCCCGGCCGCTACAACCCTGGCAGACAGACAACACCAGAAGCCTCAAAAAACAGAGCCGTGCTCTTGAGCGTCTGTGGCGTAAGACTAAGTCACAGCAAGATTTCAGCCAATATAAATCTGCCCTCCAAAAATACCATTCCTGCCTGCGCACTGCCAAACAGACCTACTTTACCACTCTCATTAACACCCTCTCACGCAGTCACCGTCAACTCTTTTCTACATTTACTTCTCTACTTCGTCCTCCATTACCTCCACCCACTAACTTACTCACTGCCCAGGAGATTGCTAATCGCTTCAAAAATAAGATTGAGACAATTCGTCTCGAGTTCTCTACTCTACACATCTCCCTCACTTTACACTCCTTGTCCTCCTGCACAATCAATACTTTCCTCTTTTAATCCAGCTACTATAGAGGAAGTCACTAAATTTTTTTCTAATGCCCACCTAACCTCCTGCCCCCTGGACCCTGTTCCTTCTCAAATACTACGGTCACCCTCTGACTCTATCCTACACTCTTTAACTCATATCTTCAACCTCTCCCTCTCTACTGGCATCTTCCCCAACCCTCTAAAACATGCACTAGTCACTCCCATACCAAAAAAGCCCTCACTAGACCCAACCAATCTTAACAATCTAAGACCCATCTCTCTACTCCCTTTTGCCTCCAAACTCCTTGAACGTTTAGTCTACAGCCGATTTAACGACCACCTCATTGAGAATAACTTTCTGAATCCCCTTCAGTCTGGATTTCGCCCTCAGCACTCCACAGAAACTGCCCTCCTAAAACTCACAAATGACTTACTAACAGCCAAAACCAATGGTCATTATTCTGTACTCTTACTCTTAGACCTTTCTGCTGCCTTTGATACAGTTGACCACCCCCTCCTCCTCAAAAAACTAAACTGGCTTGGTCTCCATGGCTGTGCTCTCCGTTGGTTCGAATCTTACCTATCTCATCGCACCTTCAGTGTCACTTACAACTCCACTTCCTCCTCTCCAACTCCTCTTACTGTTGGGGTCCCCCAAGGTTCTGTCCTTGGACCTCTACTATTCTCAATCTACACATCCTTCCTGGGTCAGCTGATAGCCTCACATGGCTTCCACTACCATTTATATGCTGATGACACCCAGATCTATCTCTCTGCCCCTCAACTCACCCCATCAATCTCCTCACGCATCACTGATTTACTAACAGACATATCAGTCTGGATGTCAAACCACTTCCTCAAACTTAATCTGTCTAAAACTGAGCTCTTAATATTTCCTCCTCCACGTGCCCCTTCCCCTGACTTCCCAGTCAAGATCAATGGCACATCTATCGGTCCGTCCCCACATGCCAGGGTGCTAGGGGTAATCCTAGACTCTGAACTGTCCTTTCAGACCCATATACAATCCCTGTCCAAACCATGCCGTCTTAGCCTCCGCAACATTTCCAGAATACGCCCCTTTTTAACGAATGACACCACCAAGCTTCTAACTCACTCCCTGGTTATCTCTCGCCTCGACTACTGCAACTCCCTCCTCATTGGACTACCTTTACATAGACTATCCCCCCTTCAGTCCATAATGAATGCCGCTGCAAGACTCATCCACCTTACCAACCATTCAGTGTCCTCCACCCCTCTCTGCCAATCCCTCCACTGGCTTCCACTCACCCAACGAATAAAATTCAAAGTACTAACAATAGTTTACAAAGCCATCCATAACTCTGCCCCCAGCTACATCACTAACCTAGTACCAAAATACCAACCAAGCCGCTCTCTTCGGTCCTCCCAAGACCTCCTGCTCTCTAGCTCCCTTGTCACCTCCTCCCATGCTCGCCTCCAGGATTTCTCCAGAGCTTCTCCCATCCTTTGGAACTCTCTACCCCAATCTGTCCGACTGTCCCCTAATCTATCCATCTTTAGATGATCCCTGAAAACCTTTTCTCTTTAAAGAAGCCTATCCTGTTTCTAACTAACACTGTTTTACTTCCTCCAACTCATTCCCCACAGCTATTCCCTCTTGTATCAATTGACCCTTTCTTTTTAGATTGTAAGCTCTAACGAGCAGGGCCCTCTGATTCCTCTTGTGCCAAATTGTTATGTAATTGTAATGTCTGCCTTTATTTTTGTTAAGCGCTGCGCAAACTGTTGGCGCTATATAAATCCTGTATAATAATAATAATAAATAATAATCATTATTCTGCACCCACTCCCGGGCATAGCTAGCCACAGACACTATCCGCAGATGAACGGTGGAGCTCCGCATTAAGACACTATCCGCAGATGAACGGTGGAGCTCCGCATTAAGACACTATCTCTAGTTTTAACTCTGAACATTGTGCTACTTTATATAACACTTGCTGTCTGATGAAATAACAATATATAACTTTTTTTATTTTTTTAGGTGGATTCACGAAGCATACCTGTTTTAGCCAAGTGGCAAAGTTCATATAGCATTAAAATTGTTCTCCAAGAACTTAGACGCATGATGATGTCCAAAGAAAATATGAAGCTTCCGCAACCTCCGGAAGGACAAACTTACAACAATTAATTGATCTGGGAATGTTTCAATACTTCTTCCTAGCCCCCCTCCACGAATTTTAGAAGGCCTGCAATGTCTTATATTGCATGCCTCTGCCTCTCCAGCTCTGAGAGGGGAACCCCTTTCAGCCCCGACAAACCTAAACTGGGCACAATTTGCACATGAATTCTCATTGTTGGCTTGGACTCCCAGTTTTGACTCCCATTGGTCATGGACATATTATGCAACAGATATGTTGCAGTCCAACCTCCATACACCTGCACAGGAACACATAGGAGTATAGAGGTTGCAATGAAGTGATTTTGCTTCTTTTCTTGTTGTAATCTTGCTTGATTGTTGGGATTCACACCTTCTGGGCATTTTATTTTCTTAAAGTAGCAGTTCATGTTTTCAAATTTATTCTTTTTGTTTTTACGTGTTACATTGTCATGAATAAATCCTAGGCCTATAGCAATTGACTCCTAAATGATATTTGAATGTACTTTAGAAAAAAATGGCTTCCAGTACCAGCCCTGGTGTTTCAGAAAGTATCATTCGAAGAGATGTGTTCCAAGTTACAGAGCAGGGGTGAACAACTACAGAGTGTAATCATATGCTGTAAACTGTAGCATCCTATCGTATATCAACTTGTGGAAAGAAAGGATAACAACTTTTAATCTGGTTGGTGGTAACTGCCCCCTCCTTTTCCTTCCCCATCCCATATATATCTTACACTTGTGACCTCTCCTCAGCTGGTGACCTCCTTCACTGGCCTTGGCCTATGCTGCCTCCAGTAGTTTTGCTGTCCTACAGACTGAGATGTTATCTTGCTCATGTTTTAGCTTTCCTTCATTGGATTTAATGAATATGTCTTCAGGGTGATGGCTTCCCAGTTAGGGTCCATGTTCTCCTTTAGAGCTGACCATACATGGCATGCTGCCTACCATCTTTTTACTTTCATGGCAGTGGTTGTCCTACACAGTATTCGTTTTGGCAAACCACAGTGATGGTAAAATCTGACTAGTACAGTTGTTTTTTACACCTAGAAATGTTTTATAAGGGATACATGTCATATGTGAACCTTATGAATGTCTTGATGAGTCCCTTATAATGCATCATCTATTTAAGCCAAAATCTGGGCAGATATCTGTTCTTTCCATGAATAAGGACATTCCCTAAATAGCACTATTATTGGTATAGAGGGGTTGATTTACTAAAACTGCAGAGTGCAAAATTTGGTGCAGCTCTGTGTAGAAACCAATCGGCTTCCAGGTTTTTTTGTCAAAGCTTAATTGAACAAGCTGGAGTTAGAAGCTGATTGGCTATCATGCACAGCTGCACCTGATTTTGCACTCTCCAGTCTTAGTAAATCAACTTCTGTGTTTAAAAATGATCTGTCTTAGCCCAAAATTGGCCATGTACAGTATAATGTACACCTAGTGCACCTAAACTATTAACATTCATTTGATTTTGTTGCTGCTGAATAATTCACAGCTTTGCTCTTTGCACCATGTTATAACCAGACACACCAGTGTGCATCTTAGACAGCTGAGCTTTCCCTCCATAAAGCAAAGTGACTATGTCAAGTATAAAACGGCTTTCACTATATTTTACACCCTAGCCTGCATGTCCTTTTAAGCAAACGCATGAATGATAAAGTGGTACTATTTACTTTAAGTAAATATTGTAGAAATTCATGGAAATGTTTATTTTAACATTTTCAATTTCACAATTTTTTGTATGTGGCCAAGCCTTTACTTGTATTCTGGTTCACTGTATTGATATTTTTACAGCACATGCTATAATTTTAACTAAATGACACAAGCTATTAATATGTAATAATCTGTAATGGATGCTTGCGAGTACCTGTAGATATTGTATTGTGGTCAGTATAGCCAACTTTCAAACTATAATTTGCAAGAACCTTCAGTGCCTGAGCAAGCTTTCCTGATTTGGACGTGCATGCTTTGTGCACATACTCCTAGTACCAACAAAACCTTGTTGGCTGGAAAAATTCCAACCGGTCCATTATTTCACTGAGTTGAGTTGGCTACTGGGTGTTTACATGGTCTGTAAGGTGCAACTGATGTGGTGATTCCAAATACAGCCAAAAATCAAATGGATCCTTTCATAATCTGTTACCTATAGGCAAATTAGCTTACACACCGGCATGGTAATGGCTGATTGATTGTTAGACCTCTTTCACACTGAGGCAGTTTTCAAGCGCTTTAGCGCTAAAAATAGTGCCCATAAAGTGCCTGAAAACCTGCCTCTCACGCCTCCCCAGTGTGAAAGCCTGAGTGCTTTCACACTGGGGTGGTGCGCTTGCGGGATAGGGAAAAAAATTCTTGCAAGCAGCATCGTTGTCAGTGCTCCTACACCACCCCTGCCCATTCGAATGAATGGGCAGCGCTTCCGAAACGCCGCAACACGGCCGCCCTGCTAGCGGCTAAAAGCGCTGCTTAAACAGCGGAAAAGAGCCGCTAAAACTAGTGGCGCTTTACTGCTAATGGACCTGCCGCCCTAGTGTGGAAGCAGCCTTAAGGGTTTTTGTCGTTCTAAGTCATAAATCCGGTTATCACTCCAAACTCCTTTTCAGCCATTTCACCTAAAGTCATAATTTTATAGAGAAACACAAACATCAGCATTTATCAAAGGGAACTACTTCTGGTATCCCTGTTTCTAAGGCTTAGGCAAAAACCTGATTTGCCTCAAACTGTGCCAAGATCTATTAAATGAACAGCATGAGGTTAAGCTCTGTTTGCCTGAAGGCAATGGGGCTGATTTACTAAAACTGGAGAGTGCAAAATCTGGTGCATCTGTGCATGGTAGCCAATCGGCTTCTGACTTCAGCTTGTTCAATTTAAGCTTTGACAAAAAACCTGGAAGCTGATTGGTTTCTATGCAGAGCTGCACCAGATTTTGCAATCTCCAGTTTTAGTAAATCATCCCCAGTGTGTCTTACTTAAAGATTTGAAGTACAAATTATGTATATTCACCCTGCTTGGACAAGGAAATCACATCGCTGACGTAGATGCTTTGAATCCAGAAGTGTTTTATTTGTTTAAGTGTCATAGAAGCAGGTTAGAAGACCTAGTTGTGTCCAGGTTTGGTCTTGCTCACAGTATTTTTGACAAAGGGCAGAGGTGGTTCTGTAAAGCAGCTCCTGTCTATTAATGTGTACCTGTCACAACAGTAGAGTTGGTTCAGAGTTTCAGAGAATGCAACCTATCAGTTTCCTAGGAGCCACTAGAATTTTTTTGGCAAGAGGCACTTTGTGTTTCACTGCAATAATGTAAAATGTTCAGGCCCTTGAACTGATGGTAAAATTTACATACAAAATGACATTTGACAGGTTTACTTTATGTAACGTACAGAAAAATTTTGTTTACAACCTTTGTTCCAATCAACTGCATTAAAGTTCTAGTACTGCAGACATATGAATAGGATATAGATAATGTGAATCTGAAGTTGCAGAGAGGTGGTTCTGTAAAGCAGGTCTTGTTTGTTAGTTTGTACCTGTCACAACAGAGTTTTTTTTTTTTTTTTTTTTGTGGTTTTGACCAGTGTTCCAGAAAAGGCAGCCGGTCCATTTCCTGGAAACGTAGCATTGTTTTTGCAAAAGACACTTTGTGTCTGACTGCAATAATGTTCAAAACCTCAATAAATAGAGGTTTAAAATATCTAAAATGGCTT
Organism: Lithobates sylvaticus; assembly: GCA_028564925.1. Classification (NCBI taxonomy): domain Eukaryota; kingdom Metazoa; phylum Chordata; class Amphibia; order Anura; family Ranidae; genus Lithobates; species Lithobates sylvaticus. The sequence goes on along the minus strand of CM053030.1, from coordinate 136,538,133 downwards.
GTGACAGGTTTACTTTCATGTAACAAACAGAAAAATTTGTTTACAGCCTTTGTTTCAATTAACTGCATTCAAGTTATAGTACCGCAGACGTATATGAAGAGGATATAGATAATGTGAATCTGAGGTCGCAGCTAGTCTAACAGTGTAAATAAAATGTTAAAAGCATGTGGTGAGTTTACATTTTTCTTTCAACTGAACAAAACAATCTCTTAAAGGAAACTTGTATCGAAAGATTTTTAGACTGCCTCGCTGCACTCTTCTTAAATTCTAGTTGCATGGGTTTTTAATCCAAAGACTGCATGGCTTTCACTGATACAGAACATACATTCAGATCAGGATCCCTGACTTTACTAGCTGCATCCTTTCACCCGGTCAGTGAATCATCTGTACCAAGGCTAGAGAAAACAAAGGAACTTGGGTTTTCAGTAGATCACCAATGACAACTTTCTTTTACAGGTTTCCTTTAGCATTTTCTATTATTAGAGCTATGCCCCAATAAGTTGGTTCTTTATACATCATTTCTAGTTTGAGAAGGCTATTTCTAACAGCCATAGTTTCATAGAACAATCGCCTCAATGAGAAGGTCTTGCAACTGGGCTTTTCTCATTTCATTCTGGCTCTGTTTGCAGAATGGCATTGTGGGTTAAGCAGTAGAATGCATATAGTATTCTAGCATCTGACACTGATTCTGTGCAGGTGATGCGGTATCTTCAGTGTCCAGACATTCTCGAAGAGCAGCCTGGGACATGTACACAAAAATAAGTTACTACTGAACACCACCAACATTTAAAGATGGGGCATTCCCCTTTTCACTGACACTGGAGCATTCTTCCTCCCAGTAGCAAAATGAGCTTTTTACACGCTTCCTCTGACCACCAGTTCTGGGTAATTTTTTTTTGCTCTTGCTAAGGCTTTCATTCTCCCACTGAGCATCAATGTTGGGAATCGAATGACTTCAGTAACCATTGCCACTGAAACATATTTTGCTTGTCATGACCACCAATGCTGGGGCATGTTTACTCCTTTTTGCTGTTGATACATGTAATTTTCCTAACAATTAGCACTAGGGCCTTTTCTAAATACTCTAAAAATCTGTGCTCAGGAACAGATGAGAGCTGCAGCCTCCCTACAAAACTACACACAGGTGTGGAGCCAATATATGGGGGAAAAAAAAAAAAAATCGACCAAGGGATGATGGCGCTGTTCTGACAGTGCAATTATGCAGTGGGAGCTCTAATCTACGCCACTCCTAAATAAATAAACAGGTTTATATGAACCACTGTGTGTGGAAAGTGCAATGTGTATAAAAATGTTAATACAACCTCAAAAAATATATTAAAGATCAAGGTGCTCCAATTGCATATATAAAGTGAGCAGGTGCAGAAAACAATATGTAAATAACTTCTTTAAATAATCCAATATATTGTATGAAAAATTATATAAATAACAGATTTAACACACACGCACACACACTCGAAAGTTTGGGCACCCCAGGTAAAAATGTGTATTAATGTCCATAACGAAGCCAAGGAAAGATGGAAAAATCTCCAAATGGCATCAAATTACAGATTAGACATTCTTATAATATGTCAAAAAAAGTTAGATTTTATTTCCATCATTTACACTTTCAAAATTACAGAAAACAAAAAAATGGTGTCTGCAAAAGCTTGGGCACCCTGCAGAGTTAATATCTTGTACTGCCCCCTTTGGCAAGTATCACAGCTTGTAAATGCTTTTTGTAGCCAGCCAAGAGTCTTTCAATTCTTGTTTGAGGTATTTTTGCCCATTCTTCCTTACAAAAGTCTTCCAGTTCTTTGAGATTTCTGGGCTGTCTGTCACGCACTGCTCTTTTAAGGTCTATCCATAGATTTTTATAATGTTGAGGTCAGGAGATTGTGAAGGCCATGGCAAAACCTTCAGTTTACGCCTCTTGATGTAATCCCCCGTGGATTTTGAGGTGTGTTTAGGATCATTATCCATTTGTAGAAGCCATCCTCTCTTTAACTTCAGCTTTTTCACAGATGGCATCAAGTTACTATCCAAAATTTGCTGAAATTTTATTGACTCAATTTTTCCTTCCACTCGTGAAATGTTCCCTGTGCCACTGGCTGCAATACAACCCCAAAGCATGATTGACCCACCCCCATGCTTAACAGTTGGACAGGGATTCTTTTCATTAAATTCTGTGCCCTTTTTTCTCCAAACGCACCTTTGCTCATTCCGGCCAAAAAGTTCTATTTTAACCTCATCGGTCCACAGAACTTGTTTCCAAAATGCCTCAGGCTTGTCTATATGTTCATTTGCAAAGTTCAAACGCTGATTTTTTTGGTGAGGACGTAGAAGAGGTTTACTTCTGATGACTCTTCCATGAAGACCATATTTGTACAACTATCTCTTTATAGTGGAATAGTGTACCACAACTCCAGTGTCTGCCAGATCTTTCTGGAGGGATCATGCAGTGAAACGTGGGTTTTGAATGGCTTATCTCACAATCCTGCGAGCTGTTCTGTCTGATATTTTTCTTGGTCTTCCAGATCTTGCTTTAACTTCCACTGTTCCTGATGACTGCCATTTCTTAATTACATTCCGAACAGAGGATATTCTGAAAACGCTTTGCTATCTTCTTATAGCCTTCTCCAGCTTTGTGAGCGTCAACTATTTTCAGTTTGTTTTCTAGACAACTGCTTAGAAGATACCATAATGCTGATTGTTGGGGCAAGGGTCAGATGAGTCTGGCCATTTAAAACCTTTGAGATTGACATCACCTGCTCTTCCCAGACGATGATTGAGAACAATCCATGACACTGGCAGCTCTCATCTTTGCAAAGGGGGCAGTGCATGCTATAAATTCTGCAGGGTGCCCAAACTTTTGCAGATGCCATTTTTTTTTTGTTTTCTGTAATTTTGAAAGTGTAAATGATGGAAATAAAATCTAACTTTTTTTGACATATTATTAGAATGTTTAATCTGTAATTTGATGCCATTTGGAGATTTTTCCATCTTTCCTTGGCTTTGTTATGCACATTAATACACATTTTTACCTGGGGTGCCCAAACTTTTGAGCCCCACTGTATAATGTGTGTTTGAATAAGAACACTTCAAGTGGTATATAGAAAATGTCCCATTGAATAAATAAATGTCCAAAGGTGAAAAAATCCTGCCACCACCCTAGGTGGAAAGAAAACATCCCTAAGGGACAGCGCCTAAGAGTTTGCAGAAACTGTTATAATCTGGATGACTATCACGCACAAGCTGACATGCTGATAGGGAAGTTTGTGGATAAAGGATATCCCTTGGATCCGTTACTCAAATTAAGGAAGGAAATTGAAGAGGTTGACCGAAATTCCCTACTAATAACCAAGGACAAGAAAATGAGGAAGGACCAACAAATGAATGTCGCCTATATTACTGGATTCAATGTGCAATGCAAATCTATAGAGCACATCGTCAGGAAGTATTGGCCTATACTTAAATCGGACTGAACCTTAGCTAATATTCTTGCTAAGAAACCAAGGTTTATTTATAGAAGGGCACCAACTCTTAGGAACCAATTGGTGAAAAATGTGATAGACCCACCCAGACCTGTCAAGCTGTTTTCTGAACTAAAAGGGTTTTACAAGTGTCAAAGGTGCCTGTCGTGTCAGCTAAAAACAGCCAAGGATAAAAACCACATTCAGGTCTAGGACTGGTAAGGAGTTCGACATCAGGGAATTGGTGACCTGCAATAGCACCCATGTGACTTGCGCCATTGAGTGTCCATGTCTGGGCAGGACCACTAGGCCTCTGTGTCCGTATTAGGGAACACATAAATAACATAACATAAAAAAAGGTTTTCCTAAACATCACCTGTCTAGGCATTTTGACCAGTTTCATAAGAGAGACCCTTCGCGACTGATTTTTTTTTTATGGCATTGATATTATCAATGACCATTGTAGGGGGGGGGGGATAAGATAATTCAAATATCTCAGAATGAAACTAAATGGATTTATCGTTTGGGGTCTTTAGTACCAAAAGGGTTAAATGTGGATATAGATCTTAATGGCTTTTTATCCAATTTTTTTTTTTTTTTTTTTTAATATTAAATTTTTATTAATTTTTCAACTGAAAACATTTACAAATACAAAAGACATTCAACAGCGAGTCCCTAACCTCTTTCAGGGTGAGCATCCCTCGTCTTGGTAGCTTATACATTGAACGGCAACTAGCTTAAAAGATTCCAGAGCGGGTATGGTCCCCCTACTTGATTTGAGCCCTCCCCCCCCCCCCTCATCCTCCCCCCTCTCATCCCCCCCGTCAAGCCACAGACTGTTCTATCCCTTCCCAGTGCCACTAAGGGCTGGGAGGGAGAGTAGCAAGAGCATATCCTGAAGAACCAACAAGAGAGAGAAAAAAAAAAAAGGGGAAAACAACAAAATAAGAGAAAAGACCACTTGTAGACGCGGAATAGTAAAGAAGGAGCTGGTGCTGAGCTATGGGTACGCCCGTGCTAAGACTAAATTCACCTTTCGTCTATGGGTGCTATTGTCCAGGGTCCCCAGATCGTTTGAAACTTTCTATAGTTGCCCTGCTTTGTAAAGAAAATTCTCTCGTTGCCCATTACCGTTTTTATACTTCTATTCCATTCCTCTAATGTCGGGGGTAGCTGTGCCTGCCAGTGCTGAGCGATCAGCTTCCTGGCTTGGAAGAGCGCCCGTAGAGTAGAGTCCGTAAGGTTGTACGGGATCCTCTCTCTCTCCATGAGACCTAATAAGCAGGTTTTGGCCGTTGCCTCCAGATTTAGCCTCAAGGTCGTATTAATTACCTCAATAATACTGGTCCAGTATCTAAATAGTTTTGGACATTTCCAAAACATATGGATAAAGTCCCCGACTCGGCCGCATCTGGGACAGTGGTCATTCTCCCGCCAATGCAGTTTGAACATTTTACTTGGAGTGTGATATACTCTGTACATAAAATAGAGTTGTGACATCTTGTGGGATGGGGATATTGATACCCGGTTCGCTTGCCCAATAACCCTTTCCCATTCTTCCGATGACAGTGGTCCCAGCTCATTCTCCCAGGTTATCCTGCTCTTGGTTGGTCCCCCGCTCTCTCTAGTCCTGTCCCCAAGTTTGGCATACAGCCCCGAAATTATCCCCTTAGTTGGCTCCGAGGACACAAGCTGCGCCAGTATAGGTATCTGGACCCAACCCGGTACCTGTAATCCAAATTGCGTCTGGGCTGCATGCCTCACCTGGAGATATTTGTAAAAAGTGCAGTTGGGGAGGGAAAATTCCTGTTTCAAGGCAGCGAAAGTTTTCAAGTTATCACCCGAATACATTTGACTTAGTCACGTGAGGCCCTGTTTTTCCCAGGCACTGGACTTGGTGACCTTGGCTAGTTCTTCTAAGTTGTTATTATGCCACAGGGGGGCCAACTCTGTTATGCCCTGGTATCCCAGCATGGACTTTGCTGTTTGCCAGAGCTTTGTTATCAGGGTTAGCGTTGGGTGACGTGTGGAAAAAGAGCCAGCCTCAAGAGCTTCCATAAGTGTACTGTGTGGGCTACTTATCAAGAGTAAGTTATTACCCGGATCTCTGGTGGCCCCCCTCCCTGCCAGGTGCTGTAGTTGGGATGCAACAAAATACCGTCTTAGGTGCGGAATCGCCAGTCCACCCTCCCCCAGAGGAAGCTGGAGCGTAGCGAGGGCAATTCTAGGTTGTCCTCTCTTCCAGATCAGATCTCTAAAGAGTGAGTCCATCTTCCTAAACCATTTCTGTCCCAGCCATAAGGGAGAGTTGTGTAGGAGATAAAGGATTTGTGGCAACCAAATCATTTTGATAAGGTTGCACCTCCCTGCTACCGAGAGGGGGAGGCGGGTCCACACCTCAGACTTACCTTTAAGTTTTAGTAATAACGGATCTAGGTTATACTTAGTAAATGCATTTATATCCCGGGTTATCCATATCCCTAGATACTTCAATTTATCAAGTGGTTTAAAGTTAAGGTTATCGATAATTATGTCACCTGTGGTTGGATCCATCGGCATGAGGGCCGTCTTATCCCAGTTGATTAAGAGTCCTGAGATCCTGCCAAAGTCCCCCATTGTTTGTATGGCTGCTTTTAATGAGGAGTCTACATCTCCTAGGTAAAACAAGATATCGTCAGCGAATAACGCTATCTTGTCTTCTGCTGACCCTCGCCTAAACCCACGTATTTCCCCGTTGGCTCTAACAGCAATGGCCAACGGCTCTATTGCTAAAGCAAAGAGGAGCGGGGACAAGGGGCACCCCTGCCTCGTTCCTCTTTCCAACCTAAAAAATTCTGAATGTTCATTATTAATCTTTATTTTAGCGGTTGGGTTTGTATACAACAAGCGCACCCATTTAATAAAGTTAGGTCCAAACCCAAATCTGAGCAGTACCTTAAACAGGTAGCCCCATTCTAGGCTATCAAATGCCTTGGCAGCGTCCAGGGCCATAATGGCCCTGGGGCCCTTGTTGTCTACTGGCAATTGTATGTTCAGGTAAGTTCTGCGAATATTTGTACTGGTTGACCTTGTTGGGACAAACCCAGACTGATCGGGATGAACTAAATTATGAATACACACGTTTAGTCGAGCAGCTAAGACCTTGGCAAGAATCTTTACATCAGTGCACAGCAGGGAGATCGGACGGTATGAGGCGGGGTCCATGGGGTCTTTTCCCTCCTTCGGGATAACGACAATGGTCGCCTCCGTCATTGAAGCTGGAAGGGACCCCATGGACTGCGCCTGGTCCAGCAACTTAAGCAGTTCCGGAAGTAGAATTTCGCCGTATCTTTTATAGATCTCCGTAGGGAGACCGTCCGGGCCAGGTGATTTAGAATTTGACATGCCAGCGACGGCATCAGTTAGCTCTTGTAAAGTGATTGGGGCATCCATTAATTGCCGTTCCACCTCTGGCAAGGTTGGGAAATGTATCCCTTCCAGAAAGGGGGTATTTTCCCCACTATCTACGTCTATCTGTGATTTATATAGGGTGGAGTAATAGTCTCTAAATGTTCTCAGGATAGTTATCGGATCCGTCGAGATCGCTCCGCACCTGGTCCTCACTGCCGAGACCACTGATGGAGACGTATTTGTCTTCACCAATAGTGACAGCATACGACCCACCTTTTCACCCTCGCCATAATTTAATTGCCTCTGGAGTATGCGTTTGTCCTCGCTAATCCTTTTTACGACTGTCTTATAAACTTGTTGTCTCTCTAACCATTCCTTTTGCGTTTCCAAGTTTGGGTCAAGGATATATTTCTGTTCTGCGATCATTGCACCCCTTTTAGCTTCCCCCTCCCTCTCTCGTGTCGTTCTTTTAATTCTCGCCACTTGCTGGATAAGGAGGCCTCTAAGGTATGCTTTCAATGAATCCCAGACTACCCCAATAGGGGCTGTGTTTGAATTTATATTGATAAACTCTTTCAGGGCCATTTTTATTTCTTCAGGGGTTTCGATTAGTTCCAGCCACGCTGGGTCAATTCTCCACTCCCTATGATGAACCTTATTTCCTGTCTTCAATGACAGAATCAGGGGCGAATGGTCCGAGACCCCCCTTGGGCCGTATTCTATTGCTGCTATCAGAGGTAGAGCTTCCTCATTGACCAAGGCCATGTCGAGTCTAGAGAGGGTCAAAAAGGTGGCTGAAAAGCATGAATATTGCTTCTCCTGTGGATGCCGTGTTCTCCAGGCTTCAATGAGCCCGGTTTCTTGTAGAAATCGAGTCAACCTACCCTGCTCCCTGGCTATAGCTTGCTTAGGGGTAGGAAACCTATCCATTGAACTGTCCAATACCTGGTTATAGTCCCCCACTGCTAATACCGGGATCCCAGCTTTATCTATTGTAAATGCGATAAGTTCATATAAAATCTCCATTTTAAACGGAGGGGGAACGTAGATGTTTGCGAGGACGTACGGTTTGTTTTCCCATGAGCAGTGTAAAAAAACATAGCGACCTTTTGGGTCTATTTGAACCTTGTGGCATGAGAATAATATTCCCTTCCCAATAAGGATACTCACACCTCTTGAATAAGAGGAATGCAATGAGTGGTACTGGGCCTGCCACTTCCGACCACGGAGCAAGGGCACTGTGTCTTGCACCAGGTGTGTCTCCTGGAGACACAAAATGCCCGGCCCCCTGCCCTCCAAAAGGGACAGGACCAGGTCTCTCTTGGCCGGGTCTCCAAGACCCCGGACGTTCCAAGAGATCAGATCAAGTTTCTTCAACTGCATTTAAGATTGATAAGTGTGTAAGTCTTGTTGCCCAGAGTAGTTATCGAAGAAAATATGGGGCCCTCCGGACCGTCCCACTCAAAAAGTAAAGCCATATGCGCATCTCCTAGACAGCACCAAAAGAATGAGCAGAAACGAAAGAAAAACCAAAAGAAGAAAAAAAGAGAAAAAAAAAAAGAGAAAAAAGGAAGAGAAAAAAAAAAGAGAAAAAAAGAAAAAACAAAAAGGGGGGGAGGACCCTGCCTCATAGAGGCTAGCAATCCAGTCCCTCTCTCCTCTAATTCTGGTCATATAAAACCTAAGTGTCATTTCTATTAAATTCGTGCATTTTGACATAAGTACATAATAATCCTAACATCGCTAGTGCCAGTGAAATTGCAATCAGGTGTGAAAACACTAAACCACACAGGCCCTTGAGACAATGGGCCATCTTAAATAAATCATTTCCCCTAAATGTGTATCTCACCCAAATCCTTGGTATTATTGTAAGTTTCTCTCTCACTCCCCCCCCTCCCCCCGCTCCCTCGTGACATATTTAACATGCTTAAGTGATCCCTGTGCTTGACTTGTGCCCCCCCCACACTCCCTGGTTGTCTTCCCCCCTCCCCCCCATCCCCCCTCCCGCCCCCTCCCCCCCCACCCTCCCTCCCCTTCCATCCCAGCCCATCAGGGCAGCCCCTTACAGGTGCGATCGTGACCCTACCCCCTCCCATCCCACACATACCTACATACATTTGTTCTTCCCTATTACCCACGGGCTCTCTCCATTCTCCCCCCCAGTGTTGGTAAAATCTAATGTTAACACATTCATATTCATTACATCGTGGCCCCCCCTGGTCTCCTGCTGCCCCAACCCTCCCCCCCCTCCCCTTCCCCCGACCATCAATAATATCAATAATATACTCATATCAATTTCCAAATATATAACAGGAATGTCAGCCCTCTCCCCCCCCAATAAACTCGGGGGGGGGGAGAGGGCACCAAACGTCAGAACACACACAAGAAAAAAAAAAAAGAAGGGGGAGAGAGATAAAAAAAAAAAAAAAGACCCCCAACCAAAAAAAAAAAGACACAGAAAGGGGGGAGGAAACAAAACCCCCCCGCCCCCCACAGCCCTCTCCCTAAAAGTCTCTCTTGTTCTCTTCGAGCCATTGCTGTGCTTCGGTAGGGGAGTTGAAAAAAAACGTTTTGCCAAGCGCCGTGACTCTCAACCGGGCCGGGTATAGAAGAGAGTAGTCTATTTTATAGTTGATCATGGTATGCTTAATCGGAGTAAATTCCGCTCTGCGTTTCTGCAGATCGGGCGAGAAATCTGGTTAAAATGAAACTCTAGCGCCCTGAAACCTGATGTCTCCCAGTTCTCTAGCCCTCCGCAGCAATGCGACCTTATCAGTATAGTTCAAGATTTTTTAGCAGTATAGTCCTGGGGCGGTCCCCTCCACGCTGATTTCTTAAGGTGGTGCGATGAGCCCGTTCGATGGCAAATAAGGGGCTGAAAGAGGACCCCCCAAAGATCTCCCCAAACCAGGCCTCTAGGAACTTTATTAAATTAGGACCCTCCGTACGTTCCGGTAGTCCTATAATTCTAACATTGTTTCTACGGTTCCGGTTTTCCATTTCATCCAGTTTGGCAACCTGTATGTTCATAGTTTTTTTGAGCCATTGGATATCTTGTTTTCGTGGGGTCAATTCGTCTTCTATTGCACTTACTCGGTCTTCCGCCTCCACCATTCTTTGTACTATTCCATTTACATCATGTTTTATGGTAGACAGTTCGTCTCTAATGATCTTTAGTTGAGTATCAAAGTTTGCAATTGCATTTTTGCAATCATTTATTGCGTTTAGTACCTCCCGTAATGTAGGTTCTTTCTCCCTGGCTTCCAGGGTGGTATCAGCGGGGGTAATTGACATATGAGTTAGAGAAGAGCTATCCTCCACATTCAAGTGAATGGTGGAGGTTTTAGTCCCGCCAGGTCCCTTGGTTGCAGATTTTTTAGTGGTGGAGGGGGTGGATGCATTAGGTGCCGTAGCACCCTGGCTTTTTCTGTCTATCATCGGGTTTTTATGGTCCTTGCCCTGCAAAGTAGGTTGGTTAGATGATTGTAGCAGATTCAGGTTTTTTTGGGGAAGGTGGAGCTGTTGGGGAATGTGCAAATTTTTCCAGTTTTGTCGCTGCGGCAGCTGCGACCTGATTATTTCTGTCCTTGGCTGCTCGTGTGTTTTGGGGAGATTCTGCAAGCGAGGGCTCCTCTGGTGCTCTTTTCCTTGACATCTTTTCCCCTTCCCTTTCCTCCCCCCCCACTCTATCCCTAGTATCCTCACAGGGAGGGAAGTCTTCCTTGAGGGACCTCACAGGTAAAGGGCTTGGCACTGGGTGATATGCTTACTCCAGGCTCTAAGTGGAATAGAAAAAAAACCCAGAGAAAAAAAAAGGAGAAAAAAAAAAACAGAGAAATCAGGCCTAAAAAAATACAGGCGGCTCAACAGTGCTGTTAGAAATGGCCCACACAGTCCCAGCTCCAAGCAGCTGAGCTTTGCAATGCAACGCAGCGCTCCCAGTGGTGGAAGAATATTTTCTAAGATAGCGTGAAAGTGGTTATACTGTGTTGCATAGTCGCCAGTATTTTTCTTTCTCTCTCCTTCCCCCTCCTTCTTCCCTTCCCCAGACCTCTTGAGGGTACCCTGAGCCTCTATTGTGTCGGGGGTGTCCCAGCGCGTCTTTCAATAGCTTTTTTAACAGAGAGGTATAAGCACTATTCCAAAAATAGCCTTGGCATGGAGTCCTAGAGCAAAACAAACAAAGGGGAGGGTACTTTTCTGGTTGGGATGGTGGTAGTTTTATTATGGTAGATAGTCCCAGAAAATTTTTATCCCCAACTCCTGCAAATGCGTGATGCCCCTGTTATAGCTCCAATCTCACAGCACAGATCGTAAAAGCGGTAGGTGAGTAAGCTACTGTTTAACAAAAAATAATACAGGGTCCCGGGTCTTATAGAGGCTTGCTGTTATGTAGTATAGCATAGGAGACCGTCCCAGAGTCCTTTACCTCCAATATGCTAGTGCCTAAAGATAGCAGTTTACTGTAATACAATAACTCAGCACAGCGGCCACAATGTTTTATAGTGCACAAAGTCTTCCAAGTCCTAACATGATGAAAAAATAGCTGTGGAGTGGGTCAGGTCAATCCGCACATTTAATGTTATAGGGGTACATGCGTTACCTGGGTCGTCCTCTCCAACCGTTGTCCAAACTCTAGGGACACGACCCCGCTGTAGACCGCCTGGTGCGGCACGGCTCCGGCGTGTCTCTCCGTTCGGCTCCCGACACTCTCTCCGCGTCTCGCGTTGCAGTGTCAGGTGGTCGAGCGCCGCTGGGGATCAGGTGACTCACTCCAGCGATCAGTGATCAAACAGCGCGGCTGAGTGTCGGCTCCCGGAACATCACCCCGCCTTCCTCCACCAGGTTAATCTGCCTAGTAGGCAACGGCTAGCCCTCCAGGGACCCGCAATAGCGTGAACAGCGGAAGGTGGTCCGGAACGGGATAGGAGGTATGGTGAAGATAGGAGATTTTGTGGGGGTCAGACACAGGGAGACAGACCCCTCTGCTGGTATAATATTCAGGCAGTAAGGGCTCAGAGGTAGGGAGAGTTCAGACGGGGGGAATCAGAGCGAGCCCATGAGCCTCTTCACACGTTCACCTCACTCTCCATGCTACCACACCTCTCGCATCCGGTCACGCCCCCTTTTATCCAATTTTTAACACCTGACCCAATCATAACCCACATGTTTTTACTACCACCTTTTTTCTCTTTTTTTTTTTTTTTTTTATATCATTTTACAGTATATATTACAAAGTTTTTCCCTACGCACATATCATATAGAGCATCCATGGTCAGAGATATATACGTCTTTTATATTTTATCCCATTATCACCATTACCATCCAAATGTGCAAGATTTCCTATATAGAATACATATTTTTATTTTGAGTATTTCCAACCCTCTCGAGTACATTTTTTACTAAAATAATTTTATATATATATATATAATTTTTTTTTTAAATTTAATAATTCTTATATCTTCCAATTTCCCCTCCATTTATCTATATATTGTATAATATCTTTGGAATTACTAAATAATAAAAAAAAAAAAATTATATATATATATATATATATATATATATATATATATATAATCTCTTTTGTGATTGCATTATATTGTCTTCCTTTATAACAGCTGGGTGAACATACAGCCATCACCAGTATTTTTTAAAACATCCATGTAAAAATGTTATGTTTTCTTTTAATTGATTGTATTGAAGAGGCTGCAGATGTCTTCTCTTTTCCATCCACTAGATGGCGCATGGGACATAGACATGTGGGGTGGGGTGGGGTGGGGGTGGGGTGGGGTGGGGTGGGGTGGGGGTGGGGTGGGGGTGGGGTGGGGGGGTGGGGGTTATAGCCCTGTGTTATTCTCAACACACTGATGATTTTACTGTTTCTGTTTTTTTTCGACCAGCGTGTCCGTGGAACGTACGCAATTCGACCGGTAGTCGGAAGTTTTGATACTGAAGTTTGTTGCTTTTTCTGCTGCATAATTCCAAGGGCTTTGCAGACCCTATGGTTTTAAGAGATTTTTTTTTTTTTAACTAAAATTTTTTTTCGGGTTCACACTGAGTGCCATTTCTTGATTATATGTGGATTACCCGCTGATGATTGATCTCGCCCCATGCGAGTGGAAGTCACACTGCCAACCACAGAGTCCAAAGACACCCTGAAAGGAGGTTTACCACCACTTGGATTTGGATATATCATGCCTATTACCCCTGCCGGGGTTAGGCACTCTGGTGAGTGCATTCACAAAAAGGGCCACTGGAGAAAGGAGGGGAGCACCCAAAGTCACTGTTTATAAGTCACCTGTATACCCAGTAAAGTCACTTTTATCTTTTTTTTTTTTTTTTATTTATTCTTTATTGAAATTTTTCATATATACAATAACAGTAAAAAAGAGGCCAAACATCCCAGAATCATGTATTCTCCATTACATGTGATCTATTCAGCACCGTTCAGATTTTCTCTCAACCTTTCCCCCCCCCCCCCACTCCTCTACCCTTCTAATATTTCAACAAGGGGCAGATTTATTATTGCACATGCCATACATTTTGGAGCTATACTTCCATTTAACGCTTGAGGACAAGGAGAGAGAACTCCCCTCCCCTATACTATTCTCACTTCTCCCTCTCTATACTACTACCTCTGGTGTATTCATTTTAGTTAACCATGGGTTCCACATTTTGTTAAACTCTTGAACATTGCCTCTTTTTATGTATACCGCCTTCTCTCTATATATGGTCTTATTTACTATCCCGATCCAGTTATCTACCTTAGGTGGTTCCTTTGACTGCCATTTGCTTGCTATTAATTTTCAAGCTTGGAATAGACATCTCAACACTGCCATAGTTTTACTTTTGCTTTCTTCCTGTTCCTCTCTATATCCCAGTATACATCCTATGGGTTCCAACTCTACTTTAACTCCAAATGTCCCACTTATACTGTTAGTTACTCCCTTCCAGTAATAAACCAGTTTGGGGCATCTCCACAGCATGTGGATTAAGTCTCCTGTTTTTTGACATCTGGGACATTTATCGTCAACCCTTCTACCAAATCTAAACAGCCGTTTAGGGGTATAGTATGCTCTATTTATTAGCATCAAGTGTGACACTCTCTGCTGGGGAGATACTGACACCTTTGACCCTTTCTCCATTGTTTATCCGGTATTAAGCCAAGATCTTTTTCCCATTTCTCTTTTACCTTTTCAAGTCTCCCCTTTAAATCCGTTTCCTGTCCCATGTCTTCATATAGTCCCGATATCAGCCCTTTAGTTGTACCTGTCTGCAAGATCTTTTGGAGGAGTGGCATTTTTTGCCATCTTAATGGATGTTCTAAGAATTGTACCCCCAGTGCATGCTTCACTTGTAGATATGAGAAGGAGGAATATTGTGATATATTGAATTCTCGTTCTAGTTCCGTAAATTTTTTCAATGTATTACCTCTGTATAAATGGCGTAGTCTACTAATCCCATTTCTCTCCCAGTTCCTGATTTTACCTATCATATAAATCTCTTTAAGGTTTTTATTATTCCAAAGGGGTGTTTGTTCAATGGTGCCTTTATAGTGTAGTTTTTTAACCGTTGCCCAAATTTTTCTTATCATTTTTAAAGTAGGGTATTCATGCCCAAATGAGCCCGCCTCCAGTGTTTCTATTAATGTGTCATGACCCGCTTCCTCCAATATTAATTCTAGGTTCGGGGTGCCACCTCCCGGAACCCCACAGCCCAACAGCTGCTGCAACTGGGCCGCCAGGAAATAACGCTCCGGGTGGGGGACCGCGACACTTCCCTCTTTAACTGGAAGCTGGAGGGTAGAAAGAGGGATTCTAGCTTGACCGCCCTTCCAGATAAGTTCCCTAAAGAGCGTTTCGATTTTCCGGAACCAACTCCTGCATACCCACACCGGGGAATTGTGTAGGACATACAGGAGTTGCGGCATCCAGATCATTTTTATTAAGGCACAACATCCTGCTACTGAGAGAGGGAGGTGTTTCCAAACCGCTATCTTCTTTTTAAATTTAATCAGCAGTGGTATCAAGTTAAGATTCACATATTGATTGGGGTCTTTCGTCAGGACCATTCCCAAGTATCTCAGTGCATTAACCACTTCCAACTGGGGCATCCCTGGTATTCTGCCTTCCACATTTCAGTTTATTGGGAGTAGCTCTGATTTCTTCCAGTTTATTTCAAGCCCTGTAAACCTGCCAAAATTCTCCACAATACTCATTGCACTAGTTAACAAGCTATTTAAGTCCCCCAGAAACAGTAAAACATCGTCCGCATATAGAGCAATTTTTTCCTCCCCCCCCCCCCCTTCTTTTGGAAACCTGTTATCTCAATGCTATTTCTAACAGCAATAGCTAAAGGTTCCATTACGAGCGCGAAGAGGAGGGGAGACAGGGGACAACCCTGTCTCGTCCCCCTCTCCAACTCAATTGCTTCTGAAAGTTCATTATTCATTTTTAACCTGGCCTTGGGCTTATCATAGAGCAATCTTATCCATCTGATGAACAAGGGACCCATCCCAAACTTCTCCAGCACTCTCCAAATATAACCCCACTCCACACTATCAAAAGCTTTTGTTACATCGAGTGCTAAGACCGCTCTTGGTCCCTCGTTCATCACCGGAGCTTGTAGATTTAAAAAAGCTCTCCTTATATTAATGCTTGTAGATCTATCAGCTATAAAGCCTGTTTGATCCGAATGAACCAGCTTTGCAATAACCTTGCTCAGCCGGCCCGCTAAAACTTTGGCCAATATTTTTGTGTCGGAGCATAACAGGGAGATTGGTCTATATGCCGCGGTGTCTAAGGGATCCTTCCCTTCTTTCTGTAGGATTATGACACCAGGACACCCCCCCCCCCGCACCTGTTTACAATTCGGGCGCCGGTGCATTGCCATAGAATGAGATTTGCTGTCGGATGAGATGCTCCGCCTCCATCACATCCTATTGGCTCTCATTTTATGGCAATGCACCTTCTATGGCAATGCACCGGAAAGAAATGATAGAAAACATTACATACATGAAGCTGTCCGGTTGTCTCAGCTCTGCACAGCAATAACAGTCAGGTATACAACAGATGGATCATCAACACACCACTTCCCCGCTTGTCCAGCCAGCCTCTACACACTCAGCCAATAGCCGAAGGAGATGCCATCCTGTCCTATCGCTGCGTGCGGCTCATCTCATTTTTTGTCCTCTAGTTTATAATTTTTAATAAATAAAGTAAAGAGAAAGGTAAGTGGATATCTGCAAGGTAAGTGCTATATTTATATTCTTTTCATCTTGAGCTCTTGTGGGCAGACATTTTCTTGTTAGATTGTAAGCTCTTATGAGCAGAATTTTCTTTGTCATATCAGATGTTAAGCTCTTGTGGGCAGTGATTTTCTCCTTAGATTGTTAGCTTGGGCAGAAACCGACACCCAACTGGATGCATCAGGTGCAAAGAGTGTTCAAAATGTCTCTTCGCTGCTGTCCCATCTGTGTGCGAAATCTCGGCCGTAAAGTGGGGAAGAAGGGTTACCCCTTTACGGAGGATAGACAAGCAGTACCTGGCCCCCTGGTGCACGAAGGTGTGTGATTTAGGACTACAGAGTAAGGGCTCCCCCTCCCCCAAACAAAAATGCTGTAATCTTTCTCATTGTTAACGAGGGCAACCCTGCCCAAACAAAGGCTTAAACTGTCCTAAAAGACCCAATGGGCAACATGTCACTCCTTCCCCCTGAAAAAAGGCCTACGGAACCCCAAAAGACCCATAAAGGGCACCTCCCCCTTTCAATAAGGCCTAAAGCATCCTAAAAGACCCAGTAGCCAAGAAGGGCACCCCCTTTCTCCAAAAAAAGACCTAACTCATCCCAAAAGACCCAATGACAAAAAAGGGCACTACCCCTTTAAAAAAAGGCCCAAACTACCCCAAAAGACCCAGTGGCCAGAAAGGGCACCACCATCCTCCAAAAAAATACCTCTATTATTTCAAAAGACCCCTTAAGGGCACCTCCCCTCCCTTAATAAACAAAGGCCTACATTACACAAAAGACCCATAAAGGGCACCTTCCCTACCTTTAAAAAAAAGAGGGCTAAAAAACCCCTCAAAAGACCCAATGGCTAAAAAGGGCACCTCTCCCCCTTTCATTTTTGTATGTATGCATGAATCATTTTTTGTCCTCTAGTTTATAATTTTTTGATGAATAAAGTAAAGAGAAAGGTAAGTGGATATCTGCAAGGTAAGTGCTATATTTATATTCTTTTCATCTTGAGCTCTTGTGGGCAGACATTTTCTTGTTAGATTGTAAGCTCTTATGAGCAGGATTTTCTTTGTCATATCAGATGTTAAGCTCTTGTGGGCAGTGATTTTCTCCTTAGATTGTTAGCTTGGGCAGAAACCGACACCCAACTGGATGCATCAGGTGCAAAGAGTTTTCAAAATGTCTCTTCGCTGCTGTCCCGTCTGTGTGCGAAGTCTCGGCCGTAAAGTGGGGAAGAACGGTTACCCCTTTACGGAGGATAGACAAGCAGTACCTGGCCCCCTGGTGCACGAAGGTGTGTGATTTAGGACTCCAGAGTAAGGGCTACCCCTCCCCCAAACAAAAATGCTGTAAACTTTCTCATTGTTAACAAGGGCAAACCTGCCCAGACAAAGGCTTAAACTGTCCTAAAAGACCCAATGGGCAAAAGGTCACTCCTTCCCCCTGAAAAAAGGCCTACGGAACCCCAAAAGACCCATAAAGGGCAGAATGGTCAAACATTCCCATAGACACACCCCTAAACCTTGTGGACAACCTTTCTAGAAGAGTTGAAGTCGTTATAGCAGCAAAGGGTGGGCCAACTCAATATTGAACCCTACGGACTAAGATTGGGATGCCATTAAGTTCATGTGCGTGTAAAGCCAGGCGTCCCAATACTTTTGTTAATATAGTGTATAATTTACCACCATCTCCAGCATGGTCAATAGTGCTTGTGGGGCACCACTTGACTTCACAAGATTATACTCAGTATGCCCAATAACAACAAACGCTCAGAGGGAACGATTGATAGAAAGAAGATCTCATAAAACCACTCCAATAAATTTATTGTTAGAAAGATACAGAAATACACTCACTCTGCCTTAAAACCCGGCACCTGGTTTAAACAGCCTTGTGTATGTGTGGGGGGTGATGGTCGTCACCCACTCCGAGACCAGACGTGAGGTGTGGATCATAGCCCGGAAGTGACATCAGTGGAAGTTACGTGAACCACAAGCGCTATTGACCATACTAGAGATAGTTGGTCAATTATATACGGAGAGTGTTAGTGCATGTGGGACACTTTATATTGTATCACAAGGAGTCCATAAGGAGCTCTGACTTTATGTTGTATCATCAAATTGGGACTAATACTGGGACTTTTTATACTGTATGCAATCTCTTTATTTGCGATATTCAATCAGAGCCAAAGATCACATTTTGTAGGTTTATGATATGCGCGGTTTATTTTTTTCCAATCACTCTGTATCTTACATAGTACACATTCTAAAGCAAGGGTAGGCAACATTTTGAGCACAGTGTCCCGAAAAATGTTTTCAAAGAAATTGAGTGTGCCGATTTTATAACAAAAACTTCACACTCTCAATCACAAAAATTATTTTTTATAAAGTAAACTACTTTAGCCGTGAGAAATTTACATCCTGCACTCACGCCTCAGATCAGCCCCCCTGCACATCTGCCCCACAACTGTACCCCCACCTGCACATCTGCCCCACCACTGCACCAGAGTTCAGGGGTTCAGTAGTAAGTGGCACAAAGGTTCAGGAATAAATTCAACAAAGTTCCCAGAAGCTCGACAGTAATTTCACAAACGGTCACCTGATTGTGGTTTTCTCAAATCACAGTGAAATCCCTCCTTTCTGAGATTGGTAGTGGCAACCAAGTGAGTCACCTTCCTCCAGCTGGTGGGCGGGCCTAGCAGGACTGTGATTGGCTTTAGCAGTGGCCAATGACAGTCCTCCACTTCCTGGAAACAAGGACCGCCCGCCCCCCTTTGCAGAACTGCGTCCGATCTCTTCCTCATCACAAAAGCTGACGAACGCAGCTGCAGTAAAGTTAGAGAACCAAACAATGTTTCCCATCTTTTACAATGTTTGGGAGCACAGTGCCTCCCCCTCAGTGCAGCTACGGTGTGGGGAATTCTGAAATTGGAATACATTGGTGTCTCACTGACACTTCCCTGCGCTGCTCTGCTGATGGGGAGGGAGTCGAGTGCCTGCAAAAGAGGCTTTGCATGCCGGGGGTTGCCTACCCCTGTTCTAAAGGCTTGAGTTTTTTTACCTTTGTCCACTGCATTCTACCCCCCCCCCCCCAATACTTACATGAGCCCCATTGTGATCCAGTGATATATTTAAAAAAATAAAAAATAACTCTGTACTTGCTATTCATGCTACATTGGCTTATAAATAAGGAATATATAAAATGCATAAACTTTTCTTTAATCATATTCCATTATGGTATAGTAGTTTGCCATCATTTCAATATAACATTAAGAAACAGTTCCTTGTTGAATAGGCATATCACACTAGTAATACTGTCCAAGATAATAAAAATTGCTATACCAGTATATCAAATTACTATGATGTCATTTTAAAGACAGCCTGCCCCCTAACATACTTATATTTAGGCATAGTGAAGTTTCTCCTGCTTAAGCTCTATTTTGGTTGGTGTTAAAGCTTACTAAGGGTCAAAGATGTCCTTTTCTTCAGGTGATAGTTTTTGGGCCTGTAGCCTGGGAGGAAGTCACATACTCCCTGTATTTACATATATCAGGTAGCCGTAGAGTGCTGGCGGGGTGCTTTTTGGGCACTGGGGCAATAGACAAGATGAGCACTAGTCTGGGTCCATTATTCACTTGGAGGGGACAACCTTCATGATTCTTTTAGCTGCTGACTTTTAGGATTTCACACACATAGGATCATTGTTTTAGGCTCCATTCACATCTGCAGGGTCCTGGAATGCACAAAAAGCGCATTCCGCACTTGTGGTGCTATTAAGGCTGCATTCACACCTGAGCTTCGAGTTTATGTATGGTTTAGGTTTGTTACAGCATTTGGGCTGCAGGAGTTTTTGTATTAGCCTATAGAGAACATTTGTTTTGGATGTTTTTGCATGCAAGTGCCATTAGTTGTAACTGACACCCCAAATGCATCTAAGGCCCCTTTCACACCGAAGGATTTTTCAGGCGCTACAGCGCTAAAAATAGCGTCTGTATAGCGCTTAAAAAAAGCGGGTCCTTTAACTCCAGTGTCAAAGCCAGAGGGCTTTCACACTGAAGCGGTGCGCTAGCAGGACGGTAAAAAAAGTGCTGCTAGCAGCATCTTTGGAGCTGTGGAGCTGTGAAGGAGCGGTGTATTCACCGCTCCTACCCATTGAAATCAATGGGACAGCGCGGTAATACCCTTTACGGCCGCTAGCGGGGGTTAAAACCGCCCCGCTAGCGACCGCATACCGCGGCTAAAACGACGGTAAAGCAGCGCTAAATATACAACAGAAATGCATTGTGGCCACCAAACAGCATGGTACTGTGGTACCATGTTTGGTGTGGCAGGTTTCTAAAAGTCGCACCTGCTGTGTTTTTTTATTTATTATTTTTTTTACACATTCCCATGCATTTAGCCTCCTAGTGAAATTAAAAGTCTTTTTAGGCTGGGCTTCTCCTCTGGGTCACAGAAGTGCAATTCGTTTTGCATTCCTGTGACCCGTTTCCAGTGGAGAACGGTCTGACGTCCTCTCTCTGCTGACGTCACTGCCATCACTCGAGGCAGCGAGTCATCCCGACTTCCCAAGTCTGGATCCGCCAGCTGCTCTGATTGATGGCAGTCTCAGCGAGCCACTGAGACGGCCGCTCTCCGCCCCTCACAGCTCCTCGCTCCAATGAGCATGGAGGATCAGAGCAGGAGAGAGAACCAAGCCATCGGCGATGTTTGGTGGCTCTGTTCTCAGTGCAGGGAAGCTGGGGAAAAAACAAAACAAAAACTCATACCTCTTTTAATAAACTTTGGAAAAACACAATCACCTGTTAACAACATTTACGCATGAGGTGTTTTTGTATTAGACTACAGAGAGTGTTATCTGTGACATCACTTGTTGCTGTGTGGTCACATCAGCCTTAAAAGCACACATAAATACATGCTTTTGCATCCACTAATGCAATTCTGTGAGCCTCAAAATGCAGCAATCCACCCAATGTGAGCTACAAAAGAAGCTCCGGAACTTTGAGCTACTGTGCGTTCAGGTGTGAACAGGCACCATAGAGATAAATTCATTTTTTTTATGTTAGAATGCAGCCTAATTGTTAATGGCACCCCAAACCTGGGAATCAAATGCGCATTTTGCTGCAAGCAAAAACATGGCAATACGTGTAGTAAAAAAAAATGCGCAAACTGGAACGTGGCAAAAAGTTCCATGTGCTACTTAGCCACGTTTGCTGCACATAGCACACCCCAACCACTTTAGGTGGTTATATTGGGATGATGCCTACAGCGGCAGTCATCACCCTTGTACCACCTCTTAAAGCCGGTGGTGGTCTCTCCTGTAAAAGAAATCCTAGTGGCCAACTAGCCACTGCATTGCTTTTACAAGCAGCAGGAGGAGACGTCCCCCCCCTCCCCACTCCTGCAGCTTGCTCTTCCGAGCCACTGGGAGACCCTGGCAACCGCACATCCGTTGGTTGGTTGGGAAGCGGAACAAAAGCTGGGACCGGCTTTGATCGGCTCTCCACTATGGTAACCCGGAAGTGATGACCTGACATTACGTCCAGTTTACCTGGAAGTTCACCGCACCATTTTTTTAAAAACTCAAATGCAATTGAAAACACAGATCTTGGTGTTTTAAATGGGCAGAAGAGGAATTTGGGGCCTTTTAGACCCCAGATCTCTCTGTAAAGAGTACCTGTCACATGCCTATTGCCGGCACAACAGTGTAAATATTAAGAAATGAAAGTGCCCCTGTCCTCCCGCACACACGCAAACAGCGATCATCCCACACATGTGAGGTATCAGCATGTGAGCGTGACATCCAAAAAAATTGGATTATGTGTTATGTTTTTTTTGCATTACAATTTTAAATAAAGTGTATTTTTCCCCAAATCAATTGCGTTTGAAAAGTCTGCACAACAGCGAGTGACAAAAAACTAAATAAATAAATGCAAAACCCAATTTATTCTCTAAGCTAGGGCCTCTACTTTAAAATATATTACATATTTCTTGTTAAAAAAAAATATATTACATATACATACAATGTTTTGGTATTCCAAGTAATTTTCGAGCAAAAAATATTGATGGTTACATGTAAACAAGAGATAAAAAGGTCTGGTCTGGAAGAGGTTCAATCAATGGGTTGCCCCCAACTAAAAATGAAGGGCAGTTCGTCAAACCACGTGACTGTGCTCAGCTGTCAGAACAGCTCCAGCTACTGAAATCAGCCTAGGTGTACAGGCGGGCCATTCGTCTTTTTAGACACTAGGTGGCGCCTCATCTTCTGTCGGCAAGCTTTCCTCTTTCTTCGTAGTGAGATCGTTGTATACGATGCACCCGAAGCAAACCCAAGCGCTCACAGCGTAGGCCATATTTACCCAGACACCCATTTTTTTTTCCTAGTATCCAGTGCTTTTTCGGCAGCATATGCCTTAGCAACCGGAGAAGGCCGCCGAGCCTCGCCATCGCCAGAGACGAAGGGCATATTCACTTGAGAGCTCCAAACAAGTCCGGGGTTTCTTGATGACTTTACGGTAAGGTGACTCCACTGAAACCACGTGACCGTTCTCCTAGCCCAGGGATTTATACAGAGAGGGGGTAGGCATTTGCTGAAGCCGAGTCGGACATGTTTACTAGAGGATCATGGGAACCATTGGCGGACAGTGCTGTGCCTCTATCTGGCCAATGGCAGAGCCGCAAACTCAAAGCATATAAACAGTAGGATTGAGGGGGCAGAGCATGTTGTGGAGACCGTAAGAGTGCCAGTCAATCAAATGGAACGCGCGGCGCGAAGGCATTACCTGAGTGCGTCACTCGGAGGGAGGATCAGACTGCGATGGACCAGCTAGAGGAGGAGCTCAATTCAGCTGTCCTCCGCCCCGCCCCGCCCACGCTGTCTTCTTACAGCATCACAGCTGGACACTAAGAGGTAGGAGATTGTCACTATGGGATTTATAGAGCGAGAGAGGGGGGGGGGGCATTTACTGAAGCCAGTCGGACATTTTTACTAAGGGATCGGAGAAAATCATGGGCGGATCTAGGCCGGCTGCTCCACCCACCGATTTCACCAGTGTAAGAAAAAACAACGCCGTGTGTCAGTTACAGTGAAGAGAGGTAAATCCCCCAATCTTATAATTTATACACCATGAAGGAGGCCATGTCATTATCTGTATTCTCTATTAAAGTGGTAGGAAACTTTTACCCATTTATAACTACAGGTAAGTCTATAATACGATTTATCTGTAGGTACTGTGACTATCTCCGGTGTTCTATCACCAAGTGTCCGGCTGTCACTAGGTGTCCGAAGTGTACTGCGCATGCGCAGTACGGAGCATGAAGATTTTCAGAAATTGTCGGAAGATGAACGGCACCTGCGCCGTGAGTCGAAGAGAAGCCCCCACCATCCAAGCGGACATAGGGTTAGTCAAGCTTAGAGGGCCCCTCGCGGGCTCGATTCGCTCGCCACGCTTCGGGCACGGCCTCGCTGCGCTCGGCTCTTTTATATTCTAACTCTATGTCCACTTGGATGGTGGGGCTTGAAAGTGGACTCACGGCGCAGGCGCCGTTCATCCTCGGCAATTTTCAGAATCAGGGTGTCCTGTGTACTGCGCATGCGCAGTACACCTCGGACACTTTGTGATGGGGGACTGGTAATGATACAACACTGGCTGGAGAATGTGTGGGAGGAGCCGGGGGGGCACCGAAGCTGTCAATAAGCAGTACACAGGCCACGCTCACTGACTAGCCAATGGCAGAGCCGCGAGCTCAAAACTGATAAACAGCAGGATTAAGGGGGCGGGGCCTGCTCGGGAGACCGTGAGAGGCAGCCAATCAAGTGGGAGCGCGCGGCGAGAGGGCGTTACCTTAGTGCGTCACTCGGAGGGAGGATCAGACTGCGATGGACCAGCTGGAGGAGGAGAACGATTCGGCTGTCCCCCGCCCACCTTAATATTTTCCTACAGCATCACGGCTGAATGCTAAGAGATAGGAGATTGTCACTATGGGGTTTATAAAGAGAGAGAGGGGGCGGGTATTTACTGAGCTAGGCCGGTGTTTCTCCTCCCCACTGACACTTTCTATAATACTCACGCGAATCCAGGGGCGGAGCCTGTGTGATTGATGGTTGGAACCTCGGATAATCAAAAATTTTAAAAACTACAGAGTGGCACGCAGTGGCCCCACGTCCAATCAGCGCGCGTCTGGGACCTGGCTCCTCCCTGTGGGCGGCTCGAGGATGATTGGCCCGCCCCTTTATTTACAACGTCACATGGCGCTCTGCTAAGAGGGGACTGGGAATTCGGGAGGACAGACGTGCGAAGTGTCCCGCCCCTTTATTTACTACGTCACACAGGCTCTGCTCACGGAAGAGAACTCGGAGAGGACGGACGTGTTGTCGGTGGGCGGAGCCTGTGTCATGTGATGGAGGCTGTAAAGTATTCTCGGAAATGATTGTGTGATATGGATAAGAAGTGATCCGAGTATCGAGGAGTAGCGTGCACAACATTCATATTTATATCACGTGATGTACAGCTGGTGTCCCGTCAGATTCAGCGACCCGTCAGAATGTGTAACAGAAGTGACGTTCCGTCGCCGCCATGTTGCTACACCCCACACTTCTCCATTGTAAGGATACAGTGTGAAGGGGGCAAGCGGACATCTTGTTACACCCACCGGAGTTTTGCATTTTACACTAAATTATAACAATAAACAAGTTATATAGTGAAACACAGTAGAACTTAGTACTTAGAACTCCGTCTGAATGGTTAGATGTTGAATTTTGAAAGCAGCCAACTTCTGTCAGATTAGCAAACCTGTAAGATCAGCAAGTTTGCTGCTGCTTTTTAAATTCAACATTTAAACAGTCAGACGGAGTTCTCAGTTTACTGTTATAAATAAGTGTAACATGCAAAACTCTGGTGGGTTTAATAAGATGTCCACTTGCCCCCTTCTCACGGTAGCCTTACTATGGAGAAGTGCGGGGTGTAGCAATATGGCGGCGAGGGAACATCACTTCCGTTACACATTCTGACGGAACACCGGGTGGGGGGTGTGCCCCTCCCAGGTCTGATGGGGACACCTGATTTAAGGGAGAACTCTGATGGGGACACATGATTTAAGGGAGAACTCTGATGGGGACACCTGATTTAAGGTGGCACTTTGATGGGGACACCTGATTTAAGGGGCACTCTGATGGGGCATCTCTGATGGGATGGGGCACTCTGATGGGGACACCTGATTTAAGGGAGAACTCTGATGGGGACACCTGATTTAAAGGTGCCACTCTGAAAATGGCAGAGAAGTACAAAACCCCCCCAAATGACCCCTTATTTAAGTGGCGACAAACTACATACATTTTTAAAAGACTTTACATGATACCACATTAGATTCACGGAGGAGGTCTACTGCTAAAATTACTGCCCTCGATCTGACCTTCGCGGTGATACCTCACATGCATGCTGCAATTGCTGTTTACATATGACGCCAGACCAACGCTTGTGTACGCCTTTGCAGGGGTGCTTTTTTTTTTTTTTTTTTTAGTTTTTTTTTTTTTTATTTAGCTTTTTTATTCTATTTTTAAACTGTTCCTTCCATTTTTTTTCTTATTTAAGGTGGCACTCTGATGGGGACACCTGATTTAAGGGAGAACTCTGATGGGGACTTCTGATTTAACCACTTAAAGACCATGCCTCTTTTTCAGACTCAGTGTTTACAAGTTAAAAACAATCTTTTTTGCTAGAAAATTACTTAGAACCCCCAAACATTATAATTTTTATTTCTAACACCCTAGAGAATAAAATGGCGGTCATTGCACTACTTTTTATCACACCGTATTTGTTCAGTGGTCTTACAAGAGCACGTTTTTTGATAAAAAAAATAAGACAACAGTAAAGTTAGCCCAATTTTTTTTTAGAATGTGAAAAATATTGTTACGCCCAGTAAATTGATACCCAACATGTCATGCATCAAAATTGCGCCCGCTCGTGGAATGGTGTCAAACTTTTACCCTTACAAATCTCCATAGGCGACGTTTTAAAAAAAAATTATACAGGATGCATGTTTTGAGTTACAGAGGGGGTCTAGGGCTAGAATTATTGCTCTCGCTCCAACGATTGCGGCGATACCTAACATGTGTGGTTTGACCACCTTGTTCATATGCGGGCGCTAATCACGTATGTGTTCGCTCTGCACGCAAGCTCGTTGGAACGGGGCGCTTTAAAAAAAAAAAAAAAATTTCTTATTATTTATTTTACTTGATTTTATTTATTTTTTCACAGTTTCAAAAAAAAATAAAAAATTGGGTCAATTTTATTCCTATTACAAGGAATGTAAACATCCCTTGTAATAGAAAAAAATCATGACAGGTCCTCTTAAATATGAGATCTGGGGTCAAAAAGTCCTCAGACCTCATATTTGGACTTAAAGTGGTGTTGCCACCAAAAAAATAAAATTAGCTTAAAAATCATAAAAAAATAAATAAAAAAAAATAAATGCCTGTTGCTAGGGGGTCCCTCGTAGTCTGCCACCTTCAGTGCCCGGACTAAACGTCACTTCCCCTCGGCGCCGCACAGTCATCTGGGACCTGTCACGTGTGCCAGATGACTGAGCGTCAAATCACGGCTGGGTTCCCACATCAAGAATGCCGGCAATGCGAGCGGCTCGGTGAACGAGGGGGGCCTCGTTCCCCCGCATCGCTGGACCCTGGGACAGGTAAGTGTCTGATTTTTAAAAGTCAGCAGCTGCAGTATTTGTAGCTGCTGACTTTTAAAAAAAAAAAAAAAAATTGTGGGCACTCCTCTTTAAATGCAATAAAAAAAAAATGTCCCTCTAAGACGTATGGGCAGAATTGACTTTTTGACGTCGCTTCCGCCCTGCTATAGTATGGAGACGGGTGGGGGCCAGCTTCCCCTCACTCGTCTCCATACCCAGCCACTGACAGGTCCCGATCGCCTCCGCCGCTACAGACAGCTCCGGTTAGAGGCGGAGGGCGCAGGAGAGCGGCTAGAGGGGGGTGGCCCCTCTCCCGCCGCTGATAACGGTGATCTTGTAGCGAATCCGGCGTAGAGACTACAATTATCGTAAAACAGGACCGCTGGCTCAAAAGATGGATACCTCGGTTGTGGCAGCAGCTGCTGCCGTTACCGAGAAGTCCATCTTTAAACTGCCAACGTATACTTACAGGAGCCGGTCGGCAAGTGGTTATGGGAGAACTCTGATGGGGACATCTGATTTAAGGGAGCACTCTGATGGGAGTACTCTGATGGAGACACCTATTTAAAAGGGAGCACTCTGATGAGGACACCCACTTTTAGAGGGCACTCTGATGGGGACACTCACTGTAAGGAGTCCACGCCATTGAAAACACCTGATTTTTATTTATTTTTAAAAATAACAAACATGTTATACTTACCTGCTCTGTGTAATGTTTTTTCACAGAGCAGCTCTGATGGGGACTCCTGATCTAAGGAGGCACTCTGATTCAAAGAGGCATGCCGATGGGGACATCTTATTTAAGGGAGCACTCTAATGGGGACACCTGATTTAAATCGGAGCTCCACCCAAAGGGGAAGCTCCGCTTGTTTGCCTCCTCCCCCCTCCGCCGCCACATTTGGAACTTTTTTGAGAGGGCAGCGGGTACCTGATTTTTGACAGGTATCTGCTCCTACTTCAGGCTGATTTCGTTGCAGCAAAGTCACCTGGAAGTTTGGACCCCCTCTTCTCCTAGTTTTGGTATGATGCATCCCTGTCTGTCTGTTCACCTGCAAGTTGATTGTTGTGGCCAGTCTCTGGGTGGAGACCAAACCTGATTTCAGCAATCCTAGCGTGCAGTCTAATGCTTGTCATATTTCTTTTATTACACGTGTTCCAAGCTCACTGTCTTCTCTTCTCTGCTAGATTTCATGTTGATGAACTTGGATGCTCTCTGAACTCTTCCTGTATTTTGACTACCGATGTGCTCCTAACAATTGTGAACTTTGCCTGCCTTGAACCTGGACTGTCATTCAACCACTTTACCTGGCTGCCAACCGCAAGTACCTGTTTCTTGTGATCGGTGCACTCCTGCTACGGCGTGGTAGCCAGGCACTTTAGCATTGTGTACTGGGGGTAACCAAGTACCAGTAGCCTGCTTTCCTTTTGGGAAAGGGGGCTTCTAAAGGTGAAGAACATAGAAGCTAGCTATTAGTGTCTGACCACCTGCGTGACACCCCACCCACGTGCATGTAAATACTCCTGTTCTTTGACAGCTGCTGGTCTCATGCCAGCCTCCTAGTTGTGGTATGATGCATCTCTGTCTGTCCACCTGCAAGTTGATTGTTGTGACCAGTCTCTGGGTGAAAACCAAACCTGAGAGAAACAAAATGTTACCCCAGCTCCACTGCCAATATGAAAGTCCACGAGCTGTGATCCGGTGCACTAGCCAGGACGTTCAGGCCCCAAATACAATACTTGGATCAAAAAGGGCTGGCAACTCGGATGCTCTTGAATAAAAGTCCTTTATTGGTTACATGGGTACACGGGTACAGGCTATACGCTGACGTGTTTCAGCTAAGAAACCTTCATCAAAGCATACATGTTTGATTTAAAATCTGATATTTATAACAAGGTAAGCACTCCAAATGGGGCAGGTACATCCTGATCAGGTACATCCTGATCAGAAGCAATCAAAGACAATTAAAAACGCATGGAGAGAAGAAAGGAAGAAGCACAGCAGGCATATGAAGGACATATCATGAACAAATAAAGCATGTTCAAAGTGGTCCCCCCCAGTGCAGCCCGTGTCCCCCCCAGTGCAGCCCGTGTCCCCCCCAGTGCAGCCCGTGTCCCCCCCAGTGCAGGCTGTGCCCCCCCCCCAGTGCAGGCTGTGTCCCCCCCCAGTGCAGCCCGTGTCCCCCCCCAGTGCAGCCCGTGTCCCCCCCAGTGCAGCCCGTGTCCCCCCCAGTGCAGCCCGTGTCCCCCCCCAGTGCAGCCCGTGTCCCCCCCAGTGCAGCCCGTGTCCCCAGTGCAGGCTGTGTCCCCCCCCCCCCCAGTGCAGGCTGTGTCCCCCCCCCCAGTGCAGCCTGTGTCCCCCCCAGTGCAGTCTGTGTCCCCCCCAGTGCAGTCTGTGTCCCCCCAGTGCAGGCTGTGTCCCCCCAGTGCAGGCTGTGTCCCCCCCCAGTGCAGCCTGTGTCCCCCCCCAGTGCAGCCTGTGTCCCCCCCAGTGCAGCCTGTGTCCCCCCCAGTGCAGCCTGTGTCCCCCCCCCAGTGCAGGCTGTGTCCTCCCCCAGTGCAGGCTGTGTGTCCCCCCCAGTGCAGCCTGTGTCCCCCCCAGTACAGCCTGTGTCCCCCCCAGTACAGCATGTGTCCCCCCCCCAGTACAGCCTGTGTCCCCCAGTACAGATTGTGTCCCCAATGCAGCCTACCTGTGCAGGGGAGGAGAGCCGCCGCCGCCACCTGTCTGATTACAGCGGCAGGGGAACATAACAGCTTTCGTTTCAATAGCTGTTTGTTCCCCACAGCGCGCCATCATATACAGCCCCTCCCCCTTGTCCGAGTCACTTTGATAGACAGATCACCCGTCCAATCCTGGATCAGGTGATCTGTCTATCTGTCTATCAAAGTTCCCCGGACAAGGGGGAGGGGTGTAGTGGATATTTCGCCACACTCTTGCGCTAATAAGCGCCTTTCAATCTTATGATATAATGCACCCTCTGATCGTATGTCTCCCTGGATCCCCAGCTCCCAAAAACAGACATTACCAGCAGCTTCACGTCATCCTCTCATCATCAGCATCCAAACCTCACCAGCCAAGCATTCCATCTATCACCACCTCAGTCTGGCTGCTTCCCATCTAAGCCCCTGGCTTCCCATTGCCCAGTAAACAGCCA
Source organism: Lithobates sylvaticus (assembly GCA_028564925.1). NCBI lineage: Eukaryota > Metazoa > Chordata > Amphibia > Anura > Ranidae > Lithobates > Lithobates sylvaticus. The sequence goes on along the minus strand of CM053030.1, from coordinate 136,508,199 downwards.
TCAACAGCAAGTATTCTTACATGTTCATCTCAGCCTCGGTCAGCATCATCCCCCTGTCCCAGCTCAGTGAACTCTTTTATTTAGAAAACATTCCAAGCCACACCCTCAGGGGTTTGCCTCCAACAGCTAAACCCCTCCCACAAAGGATGTGGCCTCATCTCATTCACCCAGGATGTGAATGACCATATAAGGAAATACAATACAGGGACTACAATACAGGGACAATTGTTTTCCTTCAAAAGAACCAATCACAGATGTATACATTCAAACAGACTAAACAGTGATGTACAAACCGTCTAAACTGCTTTCAATGACAACGAACAATATAAAACTATGGCTCCGTGGGCCACAATATTTATACCGTTATGCTAAAGTTCCAGTGTACACAGGGATGTTTGCTTGAAGCTATCAATGCCGTCACTGGGAAGTGGCCAGTCTCCCGGTGAGGCACAAATTAACTTCCTTAAACCAGCAAACACGTCTGTAGTGTCCATAGGAAGGTTTACGCAGCCAATGGTCTTCCGCCAACGTCTTTATGTGCGAATGCGCACAGATGAGCGCATTACAGCAAAACCGACACTGGGGGGCATCTGACAACATACATTAATAAAATTTTCCATGACAGTCCCTCGTTTTTGTCATATCCTCCCATGTGTCTCTTGATGAATTTCGATCTTCTTACACCTGGCCTTACAGTCCATAAAAAGGAAAACACGGCTTGACATGGAGACTCTGTTCTTCAGTAGAGATGACATGGTGAGCTGTAGTAGTCGCTGGTCGGTCTGGGATCCTCTGTGTCTTGTTTGCAGGTCAGGCATCTTGTTGAGAAAAATGTGGTCATCTGCTCGGGCTCTGGTCACGCGTCCAAATCAGGCAGCAGGAGCACCTCATCACGATATATATAAGGAATAGAAACAAAAACAGCATGAGTAAATATACCCCTACTTCCTTCAACTATGATCCGCTGAAAAAATAAAAATTAAATCACCAAAGATTCCCAGACTTTAGAGAATTCCACCCTTCACTAGCTACAGCTCTGGCTTTGCCTCTCAGGGATCCAAGCCCCATTCATATGGGCCTGAACTTTGTCACTAGTATCCCCGATTCAGGTATAACAATCTTTACTTATGAATTCCCAGGACCCCCCTTTGGATTGTGGGAACTTCCTTGTAGCTTCAACAGTTACATGAAAACATCCCATCCTCAATGGATGATACACTTTTCAATCGTTTCATAAGCTCAAGTCCCCACCGTGTACAAGCAATTCCCTTCTAGGTGTCCCTGTCATTCTTACCTTCCCTCGCGCCATCAGATCCTCGCGATCGGCCGCGACATAAGATTCTGGGACGAGATTCACCAGCACACATGAATCTCTTCCATTAGGGGAATTACTTTATAAGCTGTAGATCCGAAGCTTTACTTTATAAACTGTGGGCTATCTAGTTATCCCGATACCAAAGCTGGTGAGAACCAGAGCTATTGTCAAAATTATAATTAATTTTACCCTCTAGAAATGTATCGATAAATTCCATTTAGAAATGTCTGTTTGGAGTCTTTACTAGTTTGTCACAACTCCTCACACCAATATGCCTATATATCATACACCGCTGTCATCACTGGGGCACCAGAGCTCCGTGGAGACTCAGAGTAGACCCAACCATGTGTCCTGTTCACTTTCTTAGCTAGTTAGGAAATACACTTTAAAAAAATATATAAATAAAGATACTTCTCATCCTTGTTGTCTTGTTCATTAATCTTCTCTGCAACGACCGAGTCACCTGTCACCTGTCACTTGTCACCTGTCACAAACTTGGCTAGAATTAGAGTGGTTAGTATCATTGGTTTAAAAAAAATTGTCACTCAGCCCATCCTCTTCCCCCCCTTTTCCTCATCTTTACAAAGTGGAGGAAAACATACAGGATTTAGAATGGTGCCGAGCCTCAGAAACTCCTTGGACCTGAAAAGATACTTATACACACAAGTTATTAATCTGTCAATCATAAACAATACAACATTCGTGTCCATTGGTAAATTGTCAATGGCATTCGTTGAAACCGATAATAGCTAAACCCTCTACAACCCTTACTTTCACGTTTTTACTAAAATACAACACCCACAACACGACTGTCGCGGTAGGTTCAGACTTATTCTTGTTACCACATAGAACATGACACAACTAAAACTTTAGACAAACATTTTGATACAAATGTGGGGCAAATATTTCCTAGGTCCTAAATCAAAAATTAAAAATAACAACTGGAATGCTGCCTTTACTCTTAGCGATAGAAAATAATACATACAATGGGACAGACATGAGAACATCTCAGAATATTGTATGGACCAGCCACACAAATTTCTGGAATGGGCATCTGGATTTTAAGCACAGTTCCTCCTCTGAGAATCACAAAAGCATGTACTACACATCCATCAACGCACTCACCATTACAGATTTCTGAAGCCACAACTGAACTACTTCCAAAATATTTTTTTATTCTGGGGTCTCGTACCACCAGACATCAAAAATACCTTCCAAAGGAATACACCTTACTGTACCCTCTGACCATATATGTCACACTTTAAGGGGTCTCATGTCCGGAGCCCCAAACCCAGATCTCATGTGTAAGGCAGCTGTCTGACTGGTGTGGAGCCTTATTTTTTTATCTCCAACGCATGGATGGCCAACATTACCCATGACGATTCGAATCGCTTATGAAGTGTCCCTGCGTCCAGGGCACCTTGCACTAATTTTCGGATCAGTACTGCTTAGCGCCTCATTTTTACAGTACTGGCACCCAGCGTTTTCCGATTATTATACACGGCCTCCTGGTGTGCTAGCGTACTAATCCTCACATTTACATGCTCTACTACCGGTTATCGGCAGCCCCATAAATGTGTTGTCAGACAAACTACAAAACACCATGAAATCCTCCACTATTCAAAACAAATATTATGGCTTCTCTCTGTACCTTGATATTACAATAACTTTAATGCCTCCCCAAAACTGTATTACAATATAAACCTTAATTTATTTTAAAAATCAAAAAGATTTTGTCCTAATTCAAAAGACCCCAGGCCCCTCCCATCAACTTCCTGTTGCACACCTGAACAGGAAGAGGGAGGGGGAGGGGGAGTCTTGAATAGCGTCATATTTTGTCTATCAAGACATTAGAAAAATCTATGGCTAGCATCAGCAAATAAAAAAACCTTTTTTCCTGGAGTGGGTGGAATTAACCCCCATGTTAAAATCCCCCTTGACTCACATATCCCCTGGGAAATCAAACCACAAGTTTTGAGACCAGAATACCACACAACAGTGCAATCAAAGCCTTTCCCTTCCATTGCAGGCCACAAACAATCAAAAGCCCCTCCCCTCCTGTGGATACATCAAAACTCATCAAACTGGTTAATTTAAATATCAATGAAGAGGAAAGAGGGAGGGAGGCTAGATTTTCAAGTGCAGGCTTAAACAATACAAGCCTAAAAAGAACAATGCATTACCCATCTGAGACACTCCCATACACTTGCAAAGCTAGTTTCACTATACACAAACCCAGTCTAGATTCAAATGGAAATCAAAATTCAATACAGAAAACGCAAAAGCTTTACTTAAAAAAAATATAAAAAGTACAAAAATAGAGTTCACTTAAAAAGGAGATGATGCCTGCACAGAACATGGCTACACACAAAGGAATCAGAGCTCTGGGATGATTCACAAGCTTAAAATGGCCGCCGTCTGCACCCTCATGGTGCTTACAAACAAATCGTAGGCCATCATAACAATGGGATTTTCCCGCCAAACAAAACTTCTTCGCTAGCTACACAAACTTCTCCCCACAAAATTACACATTTGAAATACCAAATGAACACTTACAAGCATTTCCCTCTATATACCACTAGAGACCTTGGGAGGCCTCAAACACAGGTTCTCCATCTCCACAAAGCCACCCACCTGAGACACCACCTGAACACTTAAACCATAGACACATTTTAGGAACAGTTCCACTGAAAAGCATGTCATCTCACCGCACAATTGAGAATGCACACTTAGTAACATATGCTATCCAATGAAACAACAACAGAAGGAAATGGCAGATGAAAGCCAGGGTACAAAATGGCGTCGTTAACGCATGCAAAGCAGTTGTTCCCGCCAAAACTAGAACAAGCTTCCCTACTAGCCAACCCTTCTCCCCACACAATCGGACACAAATGGGACATCACATTTAACGCATAGACAAACACTTTAGGCTAACTCACATTTAAAAGTGTTAGTTACATGAAAAAGCACAACTTAAAACATACACTTCTTGTTAAACACCTAAAGTTACTCACTGTGGCATCAACTTCCATAACAAGCCAATCCTTCTCCCCACACATACACACGATCACACACATACACCCGATCACACATACATTCACACACATACACACGATCACACACACACACACACACACACACACACACACACACACAGACATACATACATACGATCAAAATTGCGGCATTATACCAAAAGACAAAACATTTGTTCTTTTTGCAAAGCTAAACTTTCCCAACGCATCAGGCAGAGAAAACGCACCCCATTTGTCTCAGGACAAGAAACGTGTATTGGACTGTGCTCTGTTCTCTCCCCCTCTCTGCCTGTGTAGAGGGAAAGCCCTGTTTGCCCTTAAACACCTGACTCGCCATTTTAACTGTAGTGGATATTTCGCCACACTCTTGCGCTAATAAGCGCCTTTCAATCTTATGATATAATGCACCCTCTGATCGTATGTCTCCCTGGATCCCCAGCTCCCAAAAACAGACATTACCAGCAGCTTCACGTCATCCTCTCATCATCAGCATCCAAACCTCACCAGCCAAGCATTCCATCTATCACCACCTCAGTCTGGCTGCTTCCCATCTAAGCCCCTGGCTTCCCATTGCCCAGTAAACAGCCATCAACAGCAAGTATTCTTACATGTTCATCTCAGCCTCGGTCAGCATCATCCCCCTGTCCCAGCTCAGTGAACTCTTTTATTTAGAAAACATTCCAAGCCACACCCTCAGGGGTTTGCCTCCAACAGCTAAACCCCTCTCACAAAGGATGTGGCCTCATCTCATTCACCCAGGATGTGAATGACCATATAAGGAAATACAATACAGGGACTACAATACAGGGACAATTGTTTTCCTTCAAAAGAACCAATCACAGATGTATACATTCAAACAGACTAAACAGTGATGTACAAACCGTCTAAACTGCTTTCAATGACAACGAACAATATAAAACTATGGCTCCGTGGGCCACAATATTTATACCGTTATGCTAAAGTTCCAGTGTACACAGGGATGTTTGCTTGAAGCTATCAATGCCGTCACTGGGAAGTGGCCAGTCTCCCGGTGAGGCACAAATTAACTTCCTTAAACCAGCAAACACGTCTGTAGTGTCCATAGGAAGGTTTACGCAGCCAATGGTCTTCCGCCAACGTCTTTATGTGCGAATGCGCACAGATGAGCGCATTACAGCAAAACCGACACTGGGGGGCATCTGACAACATACATTAATAAAATTTTCCATGACAGGGGCTGTATATGACGGCGCGCGGCGGGGAACAAACAGCTATTGAAACGAAGCTGTTATGTTCCCCTGCCGCTCTAATCAGACAGGCAGCGGCGGTGGCTAGGAGAGCAGGAGGAGGAGGAGGAGGTGACTCGCGAGACCTCAAAATCCACTCGCAAAATGCGAGCAGGCGAGTGGATTTTTTGAGGTCTGATAAATGTCACATGACGTAACGCGTAGGGAGGGATCGGAAACAGTCACCCTTTGAACCGGAAGTGACGTGAGATCGGCGTTCAGACGCCATTGTGCTTGTTATTTGCTTGATCTGCTTTTTAACACTGTAAGAGTCCATTTTAGCTATTTTTATGATTTTTCTTTGTTCATTTGTTCAATAAAGTCTCCTTGTTTAAACATACTTCACCATTGGAGGCACTCCTTTTCTACTTTTGTTTGTTCCCATTTTGATCGTTTGGTGGTGTATGCACGTGGAGAGGGCCCATATCTATCCATCCGTAGCCTGCTAGGCTGGAGGACAGTGATCCAAGGGACGGGATTGGACACAGTATACCGGGGCAAGGCTCCCCCAAACGGAGATAGGACCTCAAGAGAAAAGGAGGATCGGGTTGTCTCTGACTACACGCTTAATAAAGAACCCATGAGGTGAGAGGCTAGATAGCCCATTTTTGGATTTTATATATCTTGATTTGCTGACAGTTGTCTATTACTACTGGGGATATCGATCAAGAGACTATCCATTTTAGAACCTACACTGGGGGTACTTCCTCCTGGTTATCTTCAAAGTGACCCTCTGACTACACCGTTCATTTAGCTCTATATTCACTAGAGTTTTTTTCCTGAACTATTCGCCTGTCATTGGTTGTTCCAGCAGTACCTATTAAACAATTCCCTTTACGTTTTACCATATATGGGATATTTATACACATGCACTTATTAATATCTATTTATGCACATGCACTTGTTTATCTATTAATATTTAAAAAAGATTTATATCCATCCTATTATTCAACCCATACGGTTTTCTAGTATTGGGGGTATGGATCCACCACACTTCACACTTCCTCTTGTTTTTTTTTTTAACCTGTTCAGCACCAAAAAAAGGAAAAAGTATCGAGATTACCTTGATGAAATTCTCAGAAATGCTTTGACACATTTGAGATATTTTTAGCATTAATATTTGTAGTGTCATTCACATGTTCCGAGATTCTAACTCTCAAAGGGCGTATAGTACACCCAACGTATTGCAGGCTGCAGGCACTACATTGAATAACATAAACCACTGATTTAGAATTGCAGTTAATATACTGTTTGATGGTATATGTTTTCTTAGTAGAAAAGGAAAAAAAAAAAACTGAGGTGCTTTTTTTATGTCTTTTTATGTCTATGACACTGCCTGCAGGTATTAAGGCCACACTGCAGGCAGTATCATAGACATAAAAAAAAAAAAAAAAAAAAAGCACCTCGGTTTTAGCCTGTACCCATGTAACCAATAAAGGACTTTTATTCAAGAGCATCTGAATTGCCAGCCCTTTTTGATTCAAATGAAAACCAAACCTGATTTAAAATGGTTCTAAAGTCAGAAGGTTTTTTATCCTTATTTATTCTATGCATTAAAATAAAAAAACCTTCTGTGTGCCGCCCTAATACTTACCTGAGCCCCATCTCAATCCAGCGATGTTGCATGAGAGTCTCAGCTGTCCTGGACTCTCCCTCATTGGTTGAGACAGCAGCGTGGTGCCATTGACTCCTGCTGCTGTCAGTCAAAGTTAGTGAGCCATAGAGGAGAGAGAGGGGCGGGACGAGCCGTGGCTCCGTGTCTGAATGGAAAGGCAGATCATCGGCTCAGCTCAGGTGCCCCCATAGCAAGCTGCTTGCTGTGGGGGCATTAGGGAGGAGAGAGTGGTCAGGAGCGCCAGCGAGGGACCCGTGAAGAGGAGGATCGCGGATGCTCTGTGCAAAACCACTGCACAGCAGGTAAGTATAACATGTTTGTTATTTTTAAACCAAAAAAATTATACTTTAGTATCACTTTAAGCCAACTAAGCCTGCAGACTCATGCTTGTGATATTGCGTTTATTACACATGTTCCAAGCTCACTGTCTTGTCTTCTCTTCTAGATTCGATTCCACATTTACGACCTTGGATCGGATATCAACTACTCTCTGAACTCTGCCTGCCTTTTGATTCCGGATTTGTGACCCCAACTATTGTGAACCTTACCTGCCTTAAACATGGACTGTCATTTAACCACTCTATCTGTCTGTCAACCGCAAGTACCTGTTTGCTGTACATAGTTTGCATCTGCCCCGGGATGGTAGCCAGACACTATAGCATTGTGTATAAGTCCTGGGGCAACCGAATACCTGTAAGCCCGCTTTCCATATAGGAAATATGCATTAGGGGTAAGCGTGACACCTCCCCATCCGCCCTCTCCCAGGCTGCCCTTTTCAAGGCAGTGAGCCATCTCCCACCCCTACCCTCCCAGGCTGCCCTTCAGGGCAGTCATCAATCCCCACCTACTACCCTTTCCCAGACTGCCATTTCTTTAGGACAGCGTTCCCCCCCCCCCCCCACAATAGACTCTAGATTTCTCAGAAAAGAGCCCCTGCCACTGCCTATTTCTATCACAGGGTTTTTTTACATCCCCTGTGATAACAATAAATGTGATAAAAAAAAGAAGAAAAAAAAAGAAATGTACAGTGTAAAAATTAAAAAGCAAAATAAATAAATTACAAAAAAATAAAAGCAATGTGCACTGTGCATGTGAGCTATCACTGCAAATGTCAGATCGTGAGCAGTCTAGCAGTTTGGGGTGTAACTCCACATATACCTGTGGCATGTGTGAGAAATATCTAATTAAAGTGACAACTTTGTGTATAAGAAAAAAAATGTAATTTTTGAAAAACTTGAAAAAATAAAATCTTTTATGCCTCTCAGCAAATACTTTGGGGTGTCTACTTACAAAAAGTTGCAATTTGGGGGTTGTCTGTACTGCCCTGGAATTTTAGGACCTCAGGAAATGTGATAGGCAGTTATGGCATTTTTTCCCCCCAATCATACTTGCCTAGGTGGATGCAGCATCGGTCTGGTGCTGCATCTGTCCCCTGCCAGCTCTAACACTGAGAAACGAGCGATCTAACACTGATGATCGCTCGGTTTTTAGTGCTCCCTGAGCAGACGCTTTCTCCTCTGCCCCCTCCCCATTGGACTCACTGGAGCGATGGGCTGTGGAGGGGGTGGGAGCGGCTATCTCAGTCTCTCAGCGGCTCGCTGAGACTGATTCAGGTGCTGGTGTTCTGCCAAAAACTGTCCCCCCATCGGTTAGTGTCCGCCCTGTATTGCGCAGGCGCAGCGCTTGCGCAGTACGGAGGACAAGGAGACTCTGAAAGTCTCTGAAGATAAATGGCACCTGCGCACTTGCTACTACCTTCTGCCCTGAGTCCAGGTTCAAGCTCCACCATGCAAGTGGACATACGGTAGCGCTTAGTAACAGGGCCCCTCGCGGGCTCGCTTCGCTCGCCTCGCTTCGCTCGCCACGCTTCGGGTACGGCCTTGCTTCGCTCAGCAATTTTTTATTCTAACTTTATGTCCACTTGGATGGTGGGGCTTAAACCAGGACTCATCTTCGGAGACCTTCGGCAAGCGCAGTACAGGGCGGACACTATCCGACGGGGGACAGTATTCGACACAACACCGGTCCAGGCATGTGGGCAGATCCCGACTTCATTGACGTTATCTTGCCCGATTCTGCATCGGCTCGGTGACGTCAGCCCGCTATCTGCTGAAAACGGTCACATGAGTGAAGAACGAACTGAACTTCTGTGATCCATAGAAGTACAGTCAAGCAGGCTTTGGCTGTACTTTTCCTTTAATGGATACTTATTGGAATTTTTTATTTACAAATGACGTAGCAGAATACATTTTGGGCTAAATTCATGATAAAACTTGATTTTATTGGATTTTTTTTATAACAGAAACTAGAAAAATACCAGTTACACTTACCGGTAACGGATTTTCTAGGAAATCTTCCAGGACGGCACACCTGAGAGGATGACTGGTCACACCTGGCAGGAAACACAATTAACAAAGTTTAAAAAGCCCCACCCCTCCCTCTGACCCTCAGTTATGACAAAGTAAACACCCACACCAGTGTCAGAGGGTACATTCTGTGAAGAATAAAACATCACCAACATTTAAGGGTAGGGAAGTAGGCCTGCCGTCCTGGAAGATTTCCTAGAAAATCCGTTACCGGTAAGTGTAACTGGTATTTTTCTCTAGTCATCTTCCAGGACGGCACACCTGAGACGATGAGCAAGAAGTTAAGGCCTACCTTAGGGTGGGACCACCGCCTGTAGGACCTTCCTGCCAAAAGCCAAGTCCTGAGGGGACAACAGCTCCACTCTGTAATGCCTCAGGAAGGTATTATGGCTCGTCCATGTTGCTGCCTTGCAGATCTGATCTATTTTTGGGCTAAATTCATGATAAAACTTGATTTTATTGGATTTTTTTTATGAAAAACGTTTTTTTCATTTATATTTATATAACAAAAAAAAAAAAAAAAAAATGGTGCAGTGCAGCGTGATTCAAACTCAACACGATATGTTTTCATACCCTAATGCAATGGTCTCCAAAGTGTGGCCCTTTGCTTGCCTTTGTGGGGCTCTTGGAGCACTATTCCTCCCACTGATGTGACACACTGTTCTGCCATCTGACACCAAGAATGGGGCACTGTTCCTCCCCATGATTCCAATGATAGGGCCCTATTCCTTCTCCTAGTACCAATTGTGGCCATATTTACTTCCACTGATACCAGGAAATGTTCTGTTTCTGCTCGCCACAGTCTGGCCCTCCTAAAATCTAAAATACAATAAACTGGCCCTTTATTTAAAAAGTATGGAGACCCCTGCCCTAATGCATAACATTTTGAATCGCATACATAGTTTCAGAATTTTTAATAATTTCTCATTTGCGACTTGAGTCATTGCGACTTGAGTCGCACTGAATTGCATGACAAGGGAAATCATATTTTCAATGATGCCTGCTCACATCAATTCGATTATGTGCGGTGTGATTTTGGAAAAGGTTCCTGTGCTATTTTGGTGCAATTTCAGTGTGATTTGGCTCTATAGAATATGCTAAACACATCCAAAGTAACACTACATATTCACAGTGAAAAGTACATGAAAAACGAAATATAGTAGTGCGAACTGGGCCTTACAATATAACAGCCATCTCATCAAAGTCTAACTAAAGTCAAAACTTTTTTTTAGTTTAGCATGAAGTCACATTGTCACATTGTGTCGTACACATGACAGGCAGATTCCGAAAATAGCCGAAGATGAACGGCACCTGCGCCGTTAGTCCAGGTTCAAGCCCCACCATCCAAGTGGACATAGAGTCAGAATAAAAAAAAAACAGAGCGCAGCGAGACCGCGCCCGAAGCGTGGAGAGTGAAGCGAGCGCCCGAGGGGCCCTCTAACTTTGTGTAGCCCTATGTCCACTTGGATGGTGGGGCTCGCACCTCGACTCATAGCGCAGGCTCCATTCATCTTCTGAGATTTTCCGAATCTCCTTCTGCTCCGTACTGCGCCTGCGCAATATGGGGCGGACACTTTTCGATAGCCGGACTTTTCGTGACAGAACACCGGCTCTCCTGGTCCCTCCCTCCTGCCAAGTGCGCCCACAGCAAGCAGCTTGCTATGGGGGCACCCGTGCCGAGCCGATGCTCTGTGTGTCCATTCAGGTTCTTTATACACCCAAAGAAAAAAAGAACTTCATACTGTTCAGATGAAGCTGCAGACAAACAAGACAAATACTTTAAGAACCTCCAATGTGACTACAGGGCACACTTTGTTTCTTTGAGATTTTTTTTAGAAGAGGTGAGACCCTGTCGCCAAAATATCCAGGTAAAAGCACCAAAAATCAAGTATTGTAAATGCTTACTTGCAGTGTTTATCCTTTTCATTAATAACTTTCATTGACTTGCAATGTGCCTGTGAACTTGCTAGAAATGTTGACAAATACAGAAAGAGTCAATCCCCTAAACAGCCCCTCCCTCCTTGCATGCCATACGCTTCCCTTCTTTTGGGTGTGTGTAATTACTGCCAGTGCTGGCCCAGCTCCTCCACCCCTCCCCTCCCATCCCCACATTATAGAGCAGGGGCGAGGGGAGTGAAGGGGAATACCATAAATACCTGGTGGCTAACCTGTGGCCATTTGGTATTGTTTGCACAGCCCACAGGGTCCCCTGCAGACACTGATCTGTGTTTTCCTAGTGCCCTGTTATAGCAGTGATTTCTAGCGCTCTCATGTAATATGACTGCAGTCTATTATTGTTTGCTGAAAGCATGTCCACAGTCTCCAATGGCTCATATAGCATGTTTACAGCCTCTAAAAGACTACTGCAGCATATTCATAGTCCCTGGCCTTCTCTTATATTCTTTTCACAGTCTCTGACCATCTCTTGTATCATGTCTGCAGTCTCTGACCATCTCTTGTGCCATGTCCCCCTGTTGACCACCTCCTGTATTATGTCTGCAGTCTCTGACCAGCTCTTTTTGCTTGCCCATAGTCTCTGATCATCTCTTGTATCATGCTTGTAGTTTCTGACCATCTCTTATATTATGCCCATAGTCTCTGACCATCTGTTGTATCATACCCATAGTCTCTGACCATCTCTTGTATCACGCCCGTAGTCTCTGACCATCTCATGTATCATGCCTGTAGTCTCTGACCATCTCTTGTATCATTCTTGTCGTTTCTGACCATCTCTTATATTATGCCCATAGTCTCTGACCATCTATTTTATCATGCACGTAGTCTCTGGCTACCTCTTTTATTATGTTTATAGTCTCTGACTATATCTTGTATCATGCCTGTAGTCTCTGAGCATCTCTTGTATCATGCCTGTAGTCTCTGACCATCTCTTGTATCATTCTTGTCGTTTCTGACCATCTCTTATATTATGCCCATAGTCTCTGACCATCTATTTTATCATGCACGTAGTCTCTGGCTACCTCTTTTATTATGTTTATAGTCTCTGACTATATCTTGTATCATGCCTGTAGTCTCTGAGCATCTCTTGTATCATGCCTGTAGTTTCTGACCATCTCTTGTATCATGTTCAAAGTCATTGACTATATCCTGTTATGTCTCTTTTCTCCAAAAAATTAATTATCATTGAACTGTATGTGCAGCCCGGGTGGTTTTAATTAGCCTAGGGGGGGGGTCTATACCAAAGTGGGGGGGGGTGGTTTGTCCTGGGGGGGTCTATACTAATGTGGAGGGGGGGGTGGTTTGTCTAGGGGGGGTCTATTCTAATGTGGGCGGGGTTGTCCTGGGGGGGGTCTATACTAATGGTGGGGGGGTTTGTCCTGGGGGGTCTATACTAATGTGGAGGGGTTCTACCAATGTGGGGGGGTTTGTCCTGGGGGGTCTATACCAATGTGGGGGTGTTTGTCCTGGGGGTCTATACTAATGTGGGGGGGGGTGGTTTGTCCTGGGGGGGTCTATACCAATGTGGGGGGGGTTTGTCTAGGGGGGGGTTTGTCCTGGGGGGGTCTATACTAATGTGGGGGGGGGGTTGTCCTGGGGGGTCTATACTAATGTGGGGGGGGTTGTCCTGGGGGGGTCTATACTAATGTGGGGGGGGGGTTGTCCTGGGGGGTCTATACTAATGTGGGGGTTTGTCCTGGGGGGGTCTATACTAATGTGGGGGGGTTTGTCCTGGGGGGGTCTATACTAATGTGGGGGGGGGGGTGGTTTGTCCTGGGGGGGTCTATACCAATGTGGGGGGTGGTTTGTCCTGGGGGGTCTATATTAATGTAGGGGTGGTTTGTCCTGGGGGGTCTATATTAATGTAGGGGTGGTTTGTCCTGGGGGGTCTATATTAATGTAGGGGGGGTTGTCCTGGGGGGTCTATACTAATGTATGGGGGCTGGTTTGTCCTGGGGGGGTCTATACTAATGTGGGGAGTGGTTCGTCCTGGGGGGTCTATACTAATGGGGGGTGGTTTGTCCTGGGGGGTCTATACTAATGTGGGGGGTGGTTCGGCCTGGGGGGTCTATACTAATGTGGGGGGGTGGTTTGTCCTGGGGGGGTCTATACTAATTTGGGGTGTTCGTCCTGGGGGGGTCTATACTAATTTGGGGTGTTCGTCCTGGGGGGGTCTATACTAATTTGGGGTGTTCGGCCTGGGGGGTCTATACTAATGTGGGGGGGTGGTTTGTCCCGGGGGGGTCTATACTAATGTGGGGGGGTGGTTTGTCCTGAGGGGGTCTATACTAATGTGGGGGGGGGTGGTTTGTCCTGGGGGTCTATACTAATGTGGGTGGCGGGCTGGTTTGTCCTGGGGGGTTTATACTAATGTAGGGGGGGGGTCTATACTAATGTGGGGGAGTGGTTTGTCCTGAGGGGGTCTATACTAATGTGGGGGGTGGTTCGGCCTGGGGGGTCTATACTAATGTGGGGGGGTGGTTTGTCCTGGGGGGGTCTATACTAATGTGGGGGGTGGCTCGGCCTGGGGGGTCTATACTAATGTGGGGGGGTGGCTTGTCCTGGGGGGTCTATACTAATGTGGGGGGTTCGTCCTGGGGGGGGTCTATACTAATGTGGGGGGGTGGTTTGTCCTGAGGGGGTCTATACTAATGTGGGGGGGTAGTTTGTCCTGGGGGTCTATACTAATGTGGGTGGCGGGCTGGTTTGTCCTGGGGGTTTATACTAATGTAGGGGGGGTTTGTCCTGGGGGGTCTATACTAATGGGGGGGTTTGTCCTGGGGGGGGCTATACTAATGTGGGGGGGGGGGGTCTGTACTAATGTGGGGGGGGGGGGTTGTCCTGGGGGGTCTATACTAATGGAGGGGGTGGTTTGTCCTGGGGGGTCTGTACTAATGGAGGGGTGGTTTGTTCTGGGGGGTCTGTACTAATGGAGGGGGGTGGTTTGTACTAATGTAGGGGGGAAAGGTTTGTCCTGAGGGGGGTCTATACTGATAAAGGGGGGTGTTTTGTCCTGGGGGTCTATACTGATGGGGGGGTCTGTCCTGAGGGAGGTATTTATACTTAGTGAAGGGTCTGCACTGACGGAGGGGGGGTCTATACTTAATGGAGTGGGGTCTGTACTGAGGGATGACTATAGTTGGTGGAGGGGGTGATACCATGTTTTACTGCACCAGGTGACACCAACCCTAGTGATGCCACTGCAGCTGCGGGCTCTTATTTTCCCTCTCCCTCACCTCCTCGTGCGCTGCTGTACTAATGAGCGGCGCACTATGTTTCTTCCCCCGCCTTCATAACGGCCAGGGAAGAAAAAACAAAGGAGCAAAGAAAAGGATTGTGGGACATGTGGTCCCAAGGACTGGCAGCCCCACTGTAACACGGAAACTGCAGCCCAAACAGCATGCTCAGCTGAATGGGAGAGAGAAAGCCAGGAGCCCGGGGAAGCTTTCAGGGAAGGGCACCCAGGACTCCAGAGGGAGAGGGCAGTGCTGAGAGAACACCATCAGAGAGAGAGAAAGCCACACAGCCTGGCACCATCCCTGGTGGAGGAAGGAATGGAGTCATTGCAGGAATACAGATCTGGGCTCTACCCAACGGAGTCGCCACGGGCAATTCAGAGTGAGCAGACTCCTGATCAGAGGAACCGTTGTTGCTGTATCGCTGGGTCAGGTGAGAGGGCCGATCGGCCATTATTTACTACCATCTCTTGTAACATGTCTGCAGTCTCTGACCATCTCCTGTATTGTGTGCAGCCTGACCATCTCCTGTACTATGATTGCAGTCTCTGACCGTCTCTAGTATCATGTCTACAGTCTCTGCATTTTAGGCCCCTCCATATCAAGAAAGTTGACCAGCACTGCTATTAAAGGTCAATAAAATGACAGCGCTGAGTTAGCTGGGGCTGCTGACACCACATCCAACATGGTGGCACCCAGCAGCAGTCTCATGGCTTTTGGATGTCTGCACAAGGTAGGATTTTACAAGTAAATAACATGAAGAAAATATAATAAACGTACATATAATCTTTTTGGGAAAGTTGTTGCTAAAATGTACAGTCTGGTGACAGGGTCTCTTTACGGTATCAGCATTGCTGCAGTAAAAACTTGACAGGAGTTCTAATCCTTCTCCACTCCACCAAAAACTAAAAAAGTAAAAAAAAAAAGGATTTGGGCTGGACCTGCATATTAAACAGAACAGGGGGGCTCTGAGCTGACTGCTTCCTCCTTGAACAATGTTTGGTAAGGCCCCTTTCACACTGGGGCGGGAGCGGCGACGGTAAAGCAGCGCTATATTTAGCGCTGCTTTACCGTCGTTTTAGCCGCGGGATTCGGCCGCTAGCGGTGCGGTTTTAACCCCCGCTAGCGGCCGAAAACAGGGTTAAAATCCCCCGCAAAGCTCTACCGTAGCGGCGCTTTGCGGCGGTATTACCGCGGTGTCCCATTGAAATCAATGGGTAGGAGCGGTATAGGAGCGGTGAATACACTGCTCCTATACCGCTCCAAAGATGCTGCTAGCAGGACTTTTTTGACCGTCCTGCTAGCGCACCGCTCCAGTGTGAAAGCCCGCCACACTGGAGTGAATGGGGCCGGAATTTTTCAGGCGGTGTACAGGCGCTATTTTTAGCGCTGTACCGCCTGAAAAACGCCCCAGTGTGAAAGGGGCCTAAAAGCTACAAGCCGGGAGACCCATCTATGACACCAGAGACAGT
This sequence comes from Lithobates sylvaticus, assembly GCA_028564925.1. Lineage (NCBI taxonomy): Eukaryota > Metazoa > Chordata > Amphibia > Anura > Ranidae > Lithobates > Lithobates sylvaticus. The sequence goes on along the minus strand of CM053030.1, from coordinate 136,491,939 downwards.
TTCTTCGGTCATAAAAAAATCCTGCCTGTCCGCACGTATAAAAATACCTCACTCCTGTGTTAAACTTTGTGGGAAGCAGTGAATGTCCAGCTGAAATATTTTGTCCTTTATGTTGAATGAATAGGGAAGAATAAGACCCTCGGCTGGGTTTCTACTCTTATCCAGGGTGCTGTTAGAGGGATTTCTCCCTCATTTCCTGCTCTAGTGACAACAGATTTATCAGGGAGGAAGTACAGGGCTCCAAAGATGCTGCTAGCAGGACTGCTAGCTAGCTCCAGTGTGAAAGCCCGCCGGCTTTCACACTGGAGTTAAAGGGGCCAAACATTTTAGTAGGTGAGGGGAAATTTTTCTCTTTGGGACACCTGTTCTGGTGACAACTGTCTAAAGGGGGGGGGGGACAGGAAGTCAAATTTTTCATAATGGTCTCAGAGAAGCTACATAGTGTATACTGTAAGACCCCCCCCCCCCCAATACTGGGTACTACCAGGGGCCCACTTTCTCAACATTAAAGGGTAAGCCTTTCTCCCCTCCAATAGCATTCAGGATAGGGGCCCCTACCTTTTAAACATGAAGAAGAGAGGCATCCACATATATTGGGGGGGGGGGGGGGTAACAGTATACTTTCAGGGTCCCCTGATCAGTGAGGGCCCCTTACCCTTTCATATTGGGGGCCATTACTACTACTACAAGGTAAGGGCCTCCAAACTAAGAACAGTGAGGGGCCCCTCCATCCTATGCCTCCACTTTATAGTACACTGTCAGGGACCCCTCCTCTTTAGTCCTATAGTGTAAGGGCCCTTCCACCCCAGGCCTGCAGACAGAGGCCCCCTTTATTGTCAGGGGCCAATACACATTATACAGGGTAAAAAGCCCTCTTCTCACAATGACACTATGAGAGGCCCCTAACCTCAGGCCTCCATGGGAAGCCCCCCCCCCCCTCTACTGTGAGGGGTTCCTCTTTCTCAGGCATTGAAGGAGGTAACCCCGCCCCCATTAGCACTCAATACAGGGCCATCAATGTTTAAGCCTGTACAACAGGAAAGGGGCTCTGTGTATACTTTCAGGGGCCCCTCCTCAGACCTGCAGACTGAGGCCTCCTTTACTGTCAGAGGATCAATACACTTTAATCCTATAGAGTATGGGGTCCCCTCCTACATAGTAACACAGTGAGGGCCTTTTCACCCTTCAGGCCTGCTGGGCAAAGCCCCATTTATCCTGTTCCCGACCAGCCACCGCAGTTTCACTGCGGCAGAATGGCATGGGCAGGCGAATCGACGTTATGTTACGTTGCTTCATTAGGCGGCCTGCTGCTCACCCCCGGAGCCGATGCGAGTGCCCGGTGGTCTCGATGACCGCCAGGCTCCCACGATCACTCGTGACACGGCGAGAACCGGGATCTCTGTGTGTAAACACAGAGATCCCGGTTCTCAATGGGGAGAAGTGACCGATCGTCTGTTCAAACAAAGTATGAACAGCGATCTGTCATCTCCCCTAGTCAGTCCCATCCCCCTTCAGTTAGAACACACTTGAGGGAAGTTAACCCCTTGATCGCTCCCTAATGTTAACCCCTTTACTTCCAGTGACATTTTTACAGTAATCAACGCATTTTTATAGCACTGATCGCTGTATTAATGCCAATGGTCCCAAAAATGTGTCAAAATTGTCCGATGTGTCCGCCATAATGTCGCAGTCACGATAAAAATCGCAGATTGCCGCCATTACGAGTAAAAAATAAATAATAATAAAAATGCTATAAATCTATCCCCTATTTTGTAGACGCAATAACTTTTGCGCAAACCAATCAATATACGCTTATTGCGATTTTTATTACCAAAAATATGTAGAAGAATCGGCCTAAACTGAGAAAAAATTAGCTTTTTTTAAAAAAAAAAAAGTGGGGACATTTATTATAGCAAAAAGTACAAAATATATTTTTTTTTTTTTCAAAATTGTCACTCTTTTTTTGTTTATAGCGCAAAAAATAAATACCGCAGAGGCGATCAAATACCACCAAATCAAAACTCTATTTGTGGGGGGAAAAAAGGACGTCTATTTTGTTTGCGTACAACGTTGCGCAATTGTCAGTTAAAGCGACGCAGTGCCGAATTGCAAAAAGTGCTGTGGTCAGGAAGGGGGTAAAATCTTTCGGGGCTGAAGTTGTTAATGTTGAGGGGGACATTGTTTTTAAACCTGCAAGGTGAGGGGCCCCTCCTCCTCATTCCGCAGCTCATCGATGAAATACACAAATTCATCTTCATCAGCCGCAGCCATGATCGCTTCTTGTGTTCTGAGAGATCAGTGAACGGAAGTGACGTTACGCCGGCTGACTGACCAAAAATACTCACTGCGCATGCGTTCCACAACTAGCAGGTTTGCTAATCTGACAGAACACCTGCATTGAGAAGGCGGCGGCGGACATCTTGTTACACCCAGCCAAGTCTTGAATTTCACTCATAGCAATAAAATGAGTATACGGGTTTGTTCCGCTGACTGAACACCGCAACTGAGTAAGGGTGTCCAAAAATGTCTCTATGACTAGAAGTTTAGCGCTGAGCAGTGCGGGGAGTTATCCAAACTCTGTAAACTCCAAAGCGTAATTTCACCACATAAACGAAACACTGTATGGCTCAGATCACATCTATATGTGGGGGGAACGTGTGTAAAATTGCACGCTTTCCCAACATACACAGAAATGCGCTGGCGCTGCTTTGAAGCTAACGCGTCGCAGTGCCATTCATGGTTAGTGGATCTCCACACATCTACAAACGTGCGCCAAACTACATGAAGCCGCAGCACCATATGATCTGATGTGACGCACTTCTGGAAAACATTCGGGGACTTCTTTTCCATGGATGGGTTGCCCTACATGTGACACATGAAAACACAATTGCGCTCGGTCGTAGCTGTATGTATGAACCAAACCTAAGTGTGAGGAGATCCAAAATAGCAATAAATGATTGTGTAAATAATGAGTGATCATACAATGGCAGTGACATGTAAATAGGTGTGCTCTGGTGATCTGTATATAGAGGGGATCTCTTCTCATGTCCTCCGGAGCCGTGATATAAAAGTGTCCCCTTCCTCCCTCCAGCAGCACCCGGCACAAGCCGCGCTCCCCCTCTGGGTTCTCTCAGCCCAACAATGGAGATGAGGGGGAGGAGCGGAGTGAATGGGACTGCCATGGACATAGGAAGGAGATTCGGAGGCTCTGCAGACACCGCTAGGCGATGCCTGGATTATGAAGCCGTGTTGTCACACAGGAGTACACAGGCCACGCCCAAAGGCAGAGCCGCGAGCTCAAAGCTGATAAACGGTGTAGTATCATATTCGGCTGCCTATCACAGGATGCTGCGGAAGTGACGTTGGGGGCAGAAATTTCGTACTGCGCATGCGCAAAGCGCTCCAAACACTCGCGCCGTGCGGTCCACATGATTTTCGGCAATACAGTTCAGTGAAACCATCAGATAATGTCACGGAAGTGACACTACAGACAACACAAACACTGGGCTGTGCGTTCCAACACTAATTCCTTCCTTGTTACCCAGTATCATTTTTTACCAACCATGCTGAGCTACCTGTTTTGATAGATCCTGCAATGCTGGGACTTGTAGTGCCTAAAATCAATCCTGCAATGCTGGGACTTGTAGTGCCTAAAATCAATCCTGCAATGCTGGGACTTGTAGTGCCTATATTCGATCCTGCAACGCTGGGACTTGTAGTGCATATAATCGATCCTACAATGCTGGGACTTGTAGTGCTTATATTCGATCCTGCAATGCTGGGACTTGTAGTGCCTATAATCGACCCTGCAATGCTGGGACTTGTAGTGCCTATAATCGATCCTGCAATGCTGGGACTTGTAGTGCCTATCCTGAGCTACCTGCGGTGATCGATCATACAATGCTGGGACGAGAAATATTATGCTCTCGAGCGGGCGGGCGGGCAGGCGGAGAGGTGGTTAAGCGTCAGGAACAGCCCCGCCCACCACCCTAAAAAAAAAAACGTGAATCGCGCATGCGCAAATCTTATTTATGTCCAGGGTCCAGAAAAATTATGGACTCGAGGGGGCGGGCGGACAGAGCGGAGCTTGGAGAGGAGGGCGGGACCCCGTACATAGCACTGAGTCCAAGTACAGTACATTGTTCTGCCATCAATTACGCTGCCACTCCGCCCATCAAACACCTCACTGCGCCCATCAAACGCAGCCCTGCACGCTGCACCGGAGAGGAGGTCAGTGACAGCGCCATCAGGCCAGTCTGAGGGGGGGGGGTGAATACAATTATGTAAGAGGGCACTGATATAAAGGTTTCCCCTCATCTCAGTCCCCCCCCCCCCCCCCTCTGTGGAAGGTGGTCTCTGGTCACCAGAGTCCCCCCCCCCCCCATTCCCTTTACATCAGAGTCAGCCCTTACACATGTAAAGGAAAATGCTGCAGAGCATGATCTAAGGAGGAACTCTGATTGATGTAAGGGGGGAGGAGCGGACTGCATTCCCATTTACATCAGAGTTCCCACTTTCATCAGGGTCTGCGGCATTGCCCTTTACAGTGACCAGAGACCACCTTCCACAGAGTGAATACAGTAAGGTAAGAGGGGGGGGTGTTACTGAGATGAGGGGAAACCTTTATATCAGTGCCCTCTTACATAATTGTATTCACCCCCCCCCTCAGACTGGCCTGATGGCGCTGTCACTGACCTCCTCTCCGGTGCAGCGTGCAGGACTCAGTTAGGCGGCTCCAGGTTGGTGGTTCTGGTTTTTATTCTATAGTCTCTTCTCCACAGTCCATACACGTCTGACTCCTCCCGTAATCCCAATCCCGGCGGTGCTCTCACTCTCGATTCCTCTCCAGACTCCCCCTAAGAGACTGCAGACACGTTAAAAGACAAGAGATAGTCAGAGATTGCAGACAGGATACAAGAGATGGTTAGAGGCTGCGGACAGGATACAGGAAGTGGTTAGAGGCTGCAGACATGGTACAAGAGGTGGTCAGAACATGTGCACAGGATACAGGAGGCAGTCAGAGGATGTGGAAATGGTACAGGTGGTGGTCAGAGTATGCAGACATGTAGGGGGAGCAGACAGAGGGGTTCCCCGTGTAAGGGGTGCACACAGAGGGATCAGTCATGTAGGGGATCACACAGTGGGATGAAGTCCTGATAAGAGATGTCAACGTTGGGCCCTCACACAGGACACATGGCAGGCAGGGCAGTGAGGTTGGCACACACAGGGTGATCAGGTTCCTGTTCTTAGGGGAGATGGGGTCCCTAGGTGAGATGAAGTCCCTGTTGCCAGGGGAGATGGAGTTCCTGCCCCCAGGTGAGATAGGATCCCTGTCCCAGAGTGAGAAGGGGGTCCCTGTCCTCAGGGGGGAGAAGGGGTCTCTGTCTTGGGGGGAGGGGGTCCCTGTCCTCGGGGGGAGGGGTCCCTGTCCTCGGGGGGGGGGGGGGTTGTCCCTGTCCTCGGGGAAGATGGAGTGGGATATGGGATGGTCTCACTTACCATGACATGCAGGTCCCTCATTTATGGTCGTCTGGGCTCCCTCCAGCAGCACGGATGTGCGATCAGCATACCCCCAGGGAGCACAACTGCGGCTTGACAATCTGGCAGCAATTGATGGGTATAGTAGCTGCGTTTGATGGCACAGTGGCGGAAATTTTTGGGTACAGTGGCTGCGTTTGATGGGCGCAGTGAGGTGTTTGCCGGGCACAGTGAGGCGTTTGCTGGGCGCAGTGAGGCTTTTAATGGGTGCAGTGAGGCGTTTGATGGGCGCAGTGAGGTGTTTGCTGGGCACAGTGAGGCCTTTGCTGGGCACAGTGGCTGCGTTTGAAGGGCACAGTGGCAGCGTTTGCTGGGTGCAGTGAGGTGTTTGCCGGGCACAGTGAGGCATTTGCTGGGTGCAGTGAGGTGTTTGATGGGCGCAGTGGCTGCGTTTGCTGGGCGCAGTGAGGTGTTTGATGGGCGCAGTGAGGTGTTTGCTGGGCGCAGTGAGGTGTTTGCTGGGCGCAGTGAGGTGTTTGCTGGGCGCAGTGAGGTGTTTGATGGGCGCAGTGAGGTGTTTGATGGGCGCAGTGAGGTGTTTGCTGGGCGCAGTGAGGCATTTGATGGGCACAGTGGCTGCGTTTGCTGGGTGCAGTGAGGTGTTTGATGGGCGCAGTGGCTGCGTTTGACGGGCACATTGAGGCGTTTGCTGGGCGCAGTGAGGTGTTTGACGGGCACAGTGAGGCGTTTGATGGGTGGAGTGGCTGCATTAGACGGGCACAGTGAGGTGTTTGATGGGCGGAGTGGCTGCATTAGACGGGCACAGTGAGGCGTTTAAAGGGCACAGTGAGGCGTTTGACGGGTGGAGTGGCTGCATTAGACGGGCACAGTGAGGCGTTTAAAGGGCACAGTGAGGCGTTTGAAGGGCACAGTGAGGCGTTTGATGGGCGGAGTGGCAGCGTAATTGATGGCAGAACAATGTACTGTACTTGGACTCAGTGCTATGTACGGGGTCCCGCCCTCCTCTCCAAGCTCCGCTCTGTCCGCCCGCCCCCTCGAGTCCATAATTTTTCTGGACCCTGGACATAAATAAGATTTGCGCATGCGCGATTCACGTTTTTTTTAGGGTGGTGGGCGGGGCCCAGCTTAACCACCTCTCCGCCCGCCCGCTCGAGAGCATAATATTTCTCGTCCCAGCATTGTATGATCGATCACCGCAGGAGTCTGCAGACACCGCTAGGCGATGCCTGGATTATGAAGCTGTGTTGTCACACAGGCCACCGAAAATCATGTGGACCGCACGGCGCGAGTGTTTGGAACGCTGAACTGTATTGCCGAAAATCATGTGGACCGCACGGCGCGAGTGTTTGGAACGCTTCGCGCATGGGCAGTGAGGTTGGCGAGCTCAAAGCTGATAAACGGCAGGATTGAGGGGGCGGAGCCTGCTGTGGAGACCGTTAGAGAGCCAGCCAATCAAATGGAACGCGCGGCGCGAAGGCATTACCTGAGTGCGTCACTTGGAGGGAGGATCAGACTGCGATGGACCAGCTTAGAGGAGGAGCACCATTCGGCTGTCCTCCGCCCCGCCCACGCTGTCTTCCTACAGCATCACAGCTGGACACTAAGAGGTAGGAGATTGTCACTATGGGGTTTATAGAGAGAGGGGGCGGGCATTTACTGAAGCCAGTCGGACATTTTTACTAAGGGAATCAGGGTAAATCATAGGCGGAGCTAGGCCGGTGTTTCTCCTCCCCACTGACACATTCCACATTGTACTGTCAGGGGCGGACCCTGTGTGATGGATGGTTGGCACCTCGGCTAATCAAAATATGTAAACGCTACAGGATGGCCCCATGTCCAATCAGCGCGCGTCTTGGACCCGCCTCCTCCCTGTGGGCGGCTCGAGGACGCTTGGCCCGCCCCTTTGTTTAAAACGTCACATGGCTCTCTGCTAAGAGGGGACTGGGAATTCGGGAGTGTCCCGCCCCTTTATTTACCATGTCACACGGGCTCTGCTCAGGGGGAGTGAGAACTCAGAGAGGACGGACGTGCGAAGTGTCCCGCCCCTTTATTTACTGCGTCACACGCAGGGCCGCTGATAAGCCAGTACAACTGGCCCTTGTAGTACCGGGCCCAGCCAGCAGGGGGGGCCCGGGCAATGTACTGTAAACAGGGAATGAAAGAATGCAAAGTAATAAAAAAAAAAAGTGTAGCCCTCCCCTTCTCCAGCCTGCTCACATTTGACTGTAAACAGTGCTGGAGTGGGGCTGAATGGGGAGCAAGGAGGGAGACACAAGGAGGTATGACTACAGCAATACAAGTTCTGTGGCTGAATAGAAACAACAGGATCATCGGGAGCACAGTAATATGTTGCTGGCCGGCTGCAGTGTCTTCCAGATATCTATGTGATCAGGCAGTGTGCAGGTTACCAATCAGCCTCCCCTTCTTCTAGTCTTGCTGGTTACTTTTTTATCTTTTATCTGCCTAACCTTGTCTGATCACACTCATACGATCTCTGCAAGACTCTGCAGTAGCTGTTAACCATTTCAGCTTAGAATCAGCTATTTAGCCAGAGCTGTGTGTGTGTGTGTTGCACAGGATTGTTTGATTTTTATTTTTTTGGAGGATTTACTGCTGGTTTAGACTAGAAGCTTCACAGACCCATTAACTGGTAATTGTCCTCCACTAATCCTGACCAGTTCACTGTTTGTAAGAACATTTGTATTTTGGAATTGGATGTGATGCTGTCTTCTGTCACTTGGTTGTACTTTTAAAGAAAAATCACTGACTTGATTTTGCAGAGCTGGTTTAAATAGAGTGTATCAGCCCTGTGATACTATATACTTGTACACTGGGTTCAGTCATAAAAACGCAGTCTCCGACCATCTCCTGAATCAATCATGTCTGCAGTCTCTGATCATCTCCGGTAGCATGTTTGCAGTCTCTGACCATCTCCTGTATCATGTCTGCAATCTTTGATCATCTCCTGTATCATGTCTGCAATCTTTGATCATCTCCTGTATCATGTCTGCAGTCTCTGATCATCTCCTGTATCATGTCTGCAATCTCTGATCATCTCCTGTATCATGTCTGCAATCTCTGATCATCTCCTGTATCATGTCTGCAGTCTCTGATCATCTCCTGTATCATGTCTGCAATCTCTGATCATCTCCTGTATCATGTCTGCAATCTCTGATCATCTCCTGTATCATGTCTGCAATCTCTGATCATCTCCTGTATCATGTCTGCAATCTCTGCAATCTCTGATCATCTCCTGTATCATGTCTGCAGTCTCTGATCATCTCCTGTATCATGTCTGCAATCTTTGATCATCTCCTGTATCATGTCTGCAATCTCTGATCATCTCCTGTATCATGTCTGCAATCTCTGATCATCTCCTGTATCATGTCTGCAATCTTTGATCATCTCCTGTATCATGTCTGCAATCTCTGATCATCTCCTGTATCATGTCTGCAATCTCTGATCATCTCCTGTACTATGTTTGCAGTCTCTGACCATCTCCTGTATCATGTCTGCAGTCTGATCATCTCCTGTATCATGTCTGCAGTCTCTGTATCATGTCTGTATCATGTCTGCAGTCTCTGATCTCTCCTGTATCATGTCTGCAGTCTGATCATCTCCTGTATCATCTCCTGTATCATGTCTGCAATCTCTGATCATCTCCTGTATCATGTCTGCAGTCTCTGATCATCTCCTGTACTCTGACCATCTTCTGTACTATGTCTGCAGTCTCTGACCATATGGGGAGGGGCCAGGGGTGAGGCTGAATGAGGGACCAGGGGCATGGCCAGGGTGTGACTGATGGAGGGGCCAGCGGCAGGACCAGGGTGGGGCTGAAGGGGGCCCCATCAGGTAGGCTGTACGGGGCCCCATGATTTCCATCAGCGGCCCTGGTCACACGGCGCTCTACTCAGGGGTGTGTAAAGAGAGGACGGACGCATCGGTGGGCGGAGCCTGCACCGTGTCATGTGATGGAGGCGGTCATTGATTGTATTGATTGTGTGATATTGATAAGAAATGATCCGACTACAGAGGAGCAGTGTGCACAGCATTCATATTTATATTGTACATTTGTACAGCCAGGGAGGGGGGCTGTGCCTCTCCCAGGTCTGATGGGTACACCTGATTTAAGGAAGAACTGTGATTGACACACCTATTTAAGGGAGAACTCTGACGGGGGCATTTAATTTAAGGGAGAACTGTGATGGGAACGATTTAAGGGAGAACTCTGATGGGGACATCTGATTTAAGGGAGAACTGTGATGGGGACACCTGATTTAACCACTTCCCGCCCAGTCAATAGCAAATTGACGTCCGGGAAGTGGTTTCGTTATCCTGACTGGGCATCATATGATGTCCCGCATCGCGGCGATCGGTGTGTCAGTCTGACACACCGCTACCCAGATCTTGGTAAAGAGCCTCCGGCGGAGGCTCTTTACCACGTGGTCAGCCGTGTCCGATCACGGCTGATCACGATGTACACAGGAGCCGTTGATCGGCTTTTCCTCACTCAAGTCTGACAGACGCGAGTAGAGGATCGGCGGCTCTCCTGACAGGGGGGATATGCACTGATTGTTTATCAGCGCATACCCCCCTCAGATGCCCACACTAGACCACCAGGGAAGCCCCCAGCATGTGAATGGCCAGGTACATCCCCCATGGCCATCCACATGCAAAAAAATGCCCAAAATATGCCAATCAGTGCCCACAAATGGGCACTGATTGGCACATCATATTTATGTTATAAAACAGGGATGCCCAGCAATGCCACCTATCAGTGCCCATCCAGGCCCACCTATCAGTGCCCATCCATGCCACCTATCCGTGCCACCCATGAGTGCCCATCAGTGCCGCCTATGAGTGCCCATCAGTGCCGCATACCAGTGCCCATCATCAGTGCCCATCAGTGCCACCTCATCGGTGCCCATCAGTGCAGCCATATCAGTGCCCGTCATTGAAGAAGGAAACGCACTTATTTACAAAAAAAATTAACAGTGACAAAGAAAAACCTTGTTTATTTGCAAAATTTTCGGTCTTTTTTTGTTTGTTGCGCAAAAAAAAAAAAATCGCAGAGGTGATCAAATACCACCAAAAGAAAGCTCTATTTGTTGGAACAAAATTATAAAAAATTTGTTTGGGTGCAGTGTAGCATGACCGCGCAATTGTCATTCAAATTGCGACAGCGCTGAAAGCTGAAAATTGGCCTGGGCGGGAAGGTGTCTAAGTGTCTGGTATTGAAGTGGTTAAAGGAGAACTCTGATGGTAACGATTTAAGGGAGAGCTCTGATGAGGACATCTGATTTAAGGGAGAATTGTGATGGGAATGATTTAAGGGAGAACTCTGATGGGAATGATTTAAGGGAGAACTCTGATGGGAACGATTTAAGGGAGAACTCTGATGAGGACATCTGATTTAAGGGAGAACTGTGATGGGAACGATTTAAGGGAGAACTGTGATGGTGACATCTGATTTAAGGGAGAACTGTGATGGGGACATCTGATTTAAAGTGGTGGAACACCCTGAAAATGAAAACTGGTAAAAATGTTAGTAACAATTTAAAAAAAAAATTTAAAAAAATTTTTTTTTTTTTTTTACTTACCAGCAATGGCTGTTGCTAGGCAGATCGTCCTAATCTGCCTCCTCGAGCGCTGCGGTGATCTTCTCTTCTTCCGTCTTCAGGTGAATGGGGCGCGGTGTGTTATGGGAACTGTGTCCCACAACACACCGCGTTCCCCATTCACAAATGACACTCGCGCATGCGCAGTAGGCCGCGTGAAGCCGTTTCCCTTAGTGAGGATGGCGGCGCTGGATCCGGATAGCCGAGGGGCATCTCGGCCTCCACGAAGGACATCGCGGGCGCCCTGGGAAGGTAAGTGTACTTATTAAAAGTCAGCAGCGACTTTTTTTTTAGCTGCTGATTTTAAAAAAAAATTTTTGAAGGTGAAACCCCGCTTTAAGGGAGAACTCTGATGGGGGACATCTGATTTAAGTGAGAACTCTGATGGGGACACCTGATTTAAAGGTTAATAAAAAAAAATAAAAAATAACAAACAAGTACTTTAAGTATCGCCTTAATCAGGTGTTTTCAATGTAGTGCACCCCTTACAGTGAGTGTCCTCATCAAAGTGCTCTCTTAAATCAGGTGTCCTCATCACAGTGATCCCTTAAATAGAGTTCCCCATCAGAGTTCTCCCTTAAATCAAATGTCCCCATCAGAGCTTCTCTGTGCAAAACCATTACACAGAGCAGGTCAGTATAACATGTTTTGTTATTTTAAAAAAAAATGTTTTATACTGACCTGCTCTGTGTAATGGTTTTTCACAGAGCAGCTCTGATGGGGACATCTGATTTAAGGGAGCACTCTAATGGGGACACCTGATTTAAAGCGGAGCTCCACCCAAAGGGAAATCTTTGCTTGTTTGCCTCCTCCCCCCTCCGCTGCCACATTTGGAACCTTTTCGGGAGGGCAGCGAGTACCTGATTTTGACAGGTATCTGCTCCTACTTCAGGCTGATCTTGTTGCGGCAAAGTCACCCGGAAGTTTGGACCCCCTTTTCTACTAGTTTTGGTATGATGCCTCCCTGTCTGTCTTTTCACCTGCAAGTTTCAGTCAGTCTCTGGGTGGAGACCAAACCTGATTTCAGCAATCCTAGCGTGCAGTCTAATGCTTGTGATATTTCTTTTATTACACGTGTTCCAAGCTCACTGTCTTCTCTTCTCTGCTAGATTTCATGTTGATGAATTTGGATGAGATATCGACTCCTCTCTGAACTCTCCCTGCCTTTTCACTACGGATGTGTTTCTAACTATTGTGAACCTTGCCTGCCTTGAACCTGGAATTGTGATCTCGATTCAACGCCCCTGACGATCTCTATTGCAGAGTTTGCCAATTCTTTCATATAACAAGTGGAAAGACTTATCTGCTCACTCAGCTGTCAAAAGAAAACATCAGGGCAGTCTACCAAGTTTTTAACATAAAACATAGTAACTAACTCTTCCTTCTTAGATCAAAGGGATAAACTTCTGTGTAAAGAAAAAATCCAGGCAGTCTGCCAAGTTTTTACCTGTAAATGCAGGAAGTTTAACCACTTAAAGTCTAAATCTTTTTCTGAGACTTGTTTCTTAAGTTAAAATCAATATTTTTTGCACAAAAAATAAATAAAATGTCAATTGCTGCAATATTTTATGTCACACTGTATTTGCCCAGCGGTCTTTCAAACACAATTTTTTGGGAAAAAATGCACTTCAATGAATAAAAAAAAAAATGAAAAAGTTAGCCCAATTTTTTTTTTTTTTTAATGTGAAAGATGATGTTACGCAGCGAGAATCGAAATCTATCTTCTAAGCAAAAAAATTGTGATTCTCATTGTAGACAAAATCGCGCAGCTCTACATTCAACCACTTTACCTGTCTGCCAACCGCAAGTACCTGTTTCTTGTGCTCAGTTCGCTCCTGACCCCTGTACATGGCAAGACCCCCAAAAAGTCTCACACATGTGGTTATCACCATACTCAGGAGAAGCAGCAAAATGTGTTTTGAGGTGTCACTCCACATATACCTGTGGCATGTGTCAGAAATATCTAATTAAATTGACAACTTTGTGTATAAGAAAAAAAATGTCATTTTTCAAAAACTTGAAAAAATAAAATCTTAGATGCACTCAACATGCCTCTCAGCAAATACTTTGGGGTGTCTACTTACAAAAAGGGTAATTTGTGGGGTTGTCTGTACTGCTCTGGCATTTTAGCATCTCAGGAAATGTGATAGGCAGTTATGGCATTTTTCTCCCCCAATCATACTTGCCTAGGTGGGTGCAGCATCGGTCTGGTGCTGCATCTGTCCCCTGCCAGCTCTAACACTGAGAAACGAGCGATCTATCACCGCTGATCGATCGGTTTTCAGAGCTCCCTGAGCAGAGAGCTGGTGACTGTCACTTACTGGCTTTCTCCTCTGCCCCCCCATCAGAGTCACTGGAGCGCTGGGCTGTGGAGGGGGCGGGAGCAGCCGTCTCAGTCTCTCAGTGGCTTGATGAGACTGATTCAGGTGCCGGTCCAGGCATGTGGGCGGATCCCAACTTCATTGTGGCTATCTTGTCCGTTTCTGCACCGGCTCTGTGACGTCAGCCCGCTGTCTGCTTAAAAAAGGTCACAAGAGTGAAGAACAAACTGCACTCCTGTGATCTATAGGAGAAGTACAGCCAAGCTTTTTTTTTTTCATTCAGATCACAAAAAAACCTGGAGATAAAATGCCTCTATTTGTGTGGAAAAAAAATGATATGAATTTTGTTTGGGTACAGTGGTACATGACTGCACAATCGCCAGTTAACTACTTACGGACTGCCTGCCGCAGTTTTACGCTGGTTGTTTGAAGGAGAATATCGTTGTTATGGCAGCAAGCTAGCTGCCATAACCCCGGTATCCCCTACTTCAGCGGGCGGTCCACTACAAGATAAAAGTGGTCTCTGCGGTGGATTCCTGCCGCTTACCGGAGTCGATCGCGTCCTATCGCTAGCTGGGTATGGAAACAAGTGAGTGAAAGATGGCCCCCACCTGTCTCCATACAATTGCTGGGCGGAAGCGACGTCAAAATGTCACTTCCGCCCACAGCTCTGAAAGGGCCATTTTTTTAAAATATTTTTTTTAAATGACAAATTTTTATATATATTTTTTTTATTTATTGCATTTTAGTCTAAATATGAGATCTGAGGTCTTTTTGACCCCAGATCTCATATTTAAGAGGTCATGTCATGCTTTTTTTTATTACAAGAGATGTTTACATTCCTTGTAACAAGAAAAAAAAGTGACAATTAAAATAAAAATAAAACAGTGTAAAAATAAAAGGTAAAACAAATAAGAAAAAAAAATTGATACCAATGATAGGGCACTATTCCTTCCTATGATACCAATGATGGGGCACTATTCCTTCCTATGATACCAATGATGGGGCACTATTCCTTCCTATGATACCAATGATGGGACACTATTCCTTCCTATGATACCAATGATGGGACACTTTTCCTTCCTATGATACCAATGATGGGGGAACTATTCCTTCCTATGATACCAATGATGGGGCACTATTCCTCCCCAAGATACCAATGATGGGGCACTATTCCTTCTCCTAGTACCAATTGTGGCCATATTTACTCCCACTGATACCAGGAAAATTTCTGCTTCTGCTGGCCACAGTCTGGCCCTCCTAAAGTCTGAAATACAATAAAATGTCCCTTTGTTTAAAAAGTATGGAGATCCCTGCCCTAATGCATAACATTCTGAACTACATACATCGTTCCAGAATTTTTAATAATTTCTCATTTTCTTCAGTAATTTTTTTAACTTTCCATCTATTAAATCTTCTGCCCTTGTTGTTTTAACTTTGGATAGTAAAACATTTTTTTTCTGCCAGTAAATACCTTATACAGCTCACCTCCTGTCTCTTGTCTGGTCATTAGCCTAGGCTTATGACATCATGCACAGCTCTCGCCCACTCTTGTGAAAGTTTGCCAGGAAGGGGAGGGGGGTGTGAGTCATAAGAGGGCCAATGAGAGCTGCAGAGCTGGAGGTGTGCCTCTTTCTGTCTGTGTAAATCCAGGATGTGAACAGAGGTGGCAGCTTCAGTTGCCCACAGTTAAAATGGCTGCAGCCAGACTTAGTAGAGGGAGATTTACAGTATCACCGTATATATATATATAAGTACAGTACCACCGTATATATAAAATAATATGCAAAGTGGTTGGAGGGAAGCTTTGGATCGACAAAGATGTTTTTTATTACAAATTATGTGAGCAGACTGCAGTTCCTCTTTAATTTCATCAACCTCAAATATGGGATACATGTACTTTACATTTGAGATCAAAATCAATAGCTGGAACCTAAATGTCTGCTTCCTATTTTCTATGTGTTTTGCAGACCGTTTCCCTTCTTCAGGATATACAATCACATTGTTTCTCACATAGTAACACTAAGCCCTGGTTCACATTGATGCTACTTTGAAATCGTGCTACTTCACTTGAAGTAACACGATTTCAAAGTAGCAAGGTCAGCTCGATTTCAGCTGCTACTTGATAGACATCTGTGTGGCTTCATGAAATCGGCAAAAGTAGTGCAGGAACTACTTTCGCAAATTGGTGCCGCGCCGCAAAATCGTTGGGCTGGTTCACACTGATGCGATTTCTGATGCGACTTGAGTCACACTGAATTGCATGACAAGGGAAATCCTATTATTTTCAATGGTGCCTGTTCACATCAATGCAATTCTGTGCGGTGTGATTTTGGAAAAAGTTCCTGTGCTACTTTGGTGCATTTTCAGTGTGATTTGGCTCCATAGAATATGCTAACCACATCCAAAGGTGCACTACATATTCGCAGTGAAAAGTGCATGAAAAACGAATCATAGTAGTGTGAACTGAGCCTTACAATATAACAGGCATCTCATCAAGGTATAACTAAAGGCAAAACATTTTTAGTTTTGCATAAAGTGAATAGGGATTAGTACCCCCGTAATTTTTTTTTGCTGTCTGTGCAACTTTTGGGTTGTCCCCAGATAAGTACGGTAATAAAGGGGAAATCTTGCAATGGAGACACTAGTTCTGGTGACCTGGGGGTCCCCAAGGAATTCCTTACATTTTCAGGGATTTCCTCTCACTTCCTGTTTGGTTATGGGACAGAAAGTGAAGGGAAATCTCTGCAATGGAACACAGTTAGCTAAAAAAAAAATCTCACAAGGGTTATAACCCTTTATTACTCCATCCAAAATGAAAAAAAATATTTTGCCTTTAGTGCTACCTCAAGTATTCCAGAGTAAGGTCATCCGTCTCATCAGTCCTCAGATTATATCCCATGGCAGAGGGGGTGCAGTGGATGAGGAGGGTAATGATAATGTTACTTTGTGCTTTTGAATCATGTCACTGAACAATGTTTACAAACACTGATTAAAAGGTCCATTTTTGACAGCGGTGGCTACAGCCAGCTGCTGTATTTACACAGCAAGTCTCGGGTGTCATTCTGACCAAGAAAGTCAGAAGTTCTGCATATTTTCTGGGGTTCAGCAATTCAAGATACTGAAGCTATAACCATGACAGCCAGGCAAATAGCTTTTCCAGAAAGAGTTCAGCTGAGGCTATCCCCATATTCCTTTCATAATAATTGCCTGGCTGTCATATGGATCCAATGGCTTTAATGTTTTCTATCTCACTAACCCAGAAAAAGTATGCAGACTGTCCTGACTTCACCTGCTATATGCATGTTAATTACTTTTAAGGCAAGAGACATCTAGGAAATAGCATTTTCAGAAGAGGTCAGCAATACTACAACAGATACAGATGTCACGGATCTGAGATTAGAATGTCAAAAATGGACAGAGAGGTAGAGCTTTGGTATCCTTTTAAAATCATTAGCATGATCGCATCATAAATGTGAATCCTACCATATCAGATGGCTCAGTAAGAGGTTTCAATTAGACACTGGGAACTGCCAAGCAAGCTGCTTTGCCGTGCTGTCTCTTTAGCTAACCATAGTGCTTTGGGAAACCATTGCCCAATGTTTAATTGTATAACAAGTTGACTAACAAGAAAATTATAAAAGTAAAAGAACTGTAAAAGACTTGTTCTACACTGTTTCTCTTTGTGGAGGTGACCATCATGTTAGAGGTAGGGCTTTGCTTTCTCGTGAAAGCCCATCTTGGTGATGTGATGACTGGTGAAAGAATATTGAAGAAGCTGCAGAAGAGGTGGAAGAAGAAGAAATCCACAAAATGAATGAAGCAGCAGCAGAAGATGCATGCAGTGAAGAGTCCACTCCAGCAAGCAGCACAATAGGCAAAATCACATGAGACTAGCCAGCAGTGCCTTAGGTAATCTTACGCTGCAGGTGTACAGCTCTGAGGCCACCTAACAGAAGTGCCTGGCACCTTCACATACTAGAATGTTCACATCTATTTTTTTTATGAAGAATTCAAGACAAAAGGTAAGGTAATATGAAGGCATAATGAACCACTTCAATGCTGGACACCTTTACCCCCTTCCATCCCAGGCCAATTTTCAGTTTCCAGCACGCTCACATTTTAAATGAAAATTATTCAGTCATACAACACATATGCAAATTTTATTTGTATCTTTTTTTGAGACAGATAAAGGTTTCTTGGTATTTAAAAGAGAAGTTTTGTATTTTTTTCTTTTTCTTTTTCTTTATACTTATCTAAGTGGAACCAGCATCGATTCGATTGAGAACTGAGTGATCAATCACCTCTGATAGCTCAGTTCTCCTGAGCAAATAGCCATGATTATCAGCTGTCTGCTCTGCCCCTCCAACACACAGTGGAGCACTAGGCTATGGTGGGGAGGGAGTGGCTGGCTCAGTCTCCCTGTTGCGCAGCTGAGAGGCTGAGCCAGATGGAAAGGCTGGCCCAAGACATTGTGCTGCCAGGGTCCAAGAATGAAATTCTGCCTCCCCACCCCCCCCCCCAAAAAAAAATCACGCAAAAGGCCCCCACATCCATTATTTTATATCAGGATAATTAAAACTAAAATTAAATTTATCAGGGAGTCAGATTTACATGCATCAGCACCTTGTCTAGATGCAAAATTATATGACATACCATTATGTTCAATTCCAAACCACAAACTCCATATCACAGACTCCCCCCTCATCACAGACCATCCCACCACAGATCCCCCCCTCCATCACAGATCCCCCCCATCAGACTTCCCTCCCATCACAAATTCCCCCCTCATCACAGATCCCCCCTCATCACAGATGCCCCCCATCAGACTTCCCTCCCATCACAGATCCCCCCTCCCATCACAGATTCCCCCTTCATCACAGATTCCCCCTTCATCACAGATTCCCCCTTCATCACAGATCCCCCCTCATCACAGACCCCCCCTCCCCCCATCACCGACCTCCCCCCCTTTATCACAGATCCCCCCCCTCATCACAGACCCCCACCCCATCACAGTCCTGCATTGATATTCCAGATTGCACCTTCCATAAGATCACAGCTCTCCCCTCCTATATTTATACACAACAGGAAGCATGGCAGGTCTGGACAAAGGGCGGGACTTTTCATGTGAAAAGCAGGTGATTGATTGGTGGGACCGCACAGCTGTCTAGTAACCAATCAGCCGCTTCTTAACTTGAAAAGTCCTGCCCTTTGTCCAGACCTGCCATGCTTCCCGTCTTGTGTAAATAAGGTAGGGGAGGGAAGGGGGAGTGCTGTGATCTTATGGAAGCAACAGACGTGCCTGCTGGGCCAGGTGGAGGAAAGCTGTACATCTAATCTGGGGCCAGTGGTGCAAACTAAATAGCTGGAAAAAAATCTTGGGCATTAATTTGCAGTCCTTCTCAAGGTTCTGCCTGGGTCCAACGGAACCCAGCGGGACCCATGGTAGGGCTGGCTCTGAGTCCAGGATCCTGAGTGGATCTCAACCATATGGTCAGGATCTTTCCGCAGCCAGGGCCGACTCTGTGACATCCCGCTGTCAGCTGAAAACAGGTTACAGGAGTGCAGAATGAACTGCACTTCCTGTGATCCACGGGAGAAGTACAACCAAACAAGCTTTGGCTTTACTTTACTTCAAGAAACCATGAAGGCCACCCCCTTCCCCCCCCCCCCCCCCCATCAGTCCCGGTACCCTTTCCTTCAAGCTTGGAGCTCTTCCCACTGATCCACAGTGGGACCCTTTGACATGTTCCTGCTTTCTTGGGACCACCCACAGTGATGGTAGTCTAGCGCCCAGCTGCAAGTGCAACCTTTGTGGCCCTGGTAGTCCCGGCACTGCATACACATACAAAAACACACAGTGGCTAAGTGGCTAGCACTTCCGCATAGCAGGACTAGAGTCGGTTCAAATCCCAACCACAGCACTAACTGCTTGGAGCTTGCATGTTCTCCCTGTGCCTGCATGGGTTTCAATCCAGGTATTCCAGTTTCCTCACACAATCTAAAGACATGCTGGTAGGTGAATTGGCTCCTGTCTAAATTGTCCTTAGTATGTGTATATATGTATGTGAGTTAGGGACCTTAGATTAAAAGCTCTTTGAGGGCAGGGACTGATTTGAATATATAATATATGTAAATTGACAGCGTTAAAAGTACCTGTAATAAAATGCACATACACTTCTGTGTGTGTAAACTTCTTCACTTACACTAGGTTCATATCTATGCATTTTTGCATGGGTACATTAGTCCATTCCAATGAATGGGCTGCCATGCCTGTGAAAAAAAAAAACAGTCTATAAAAGTTCATCAGACTAATGTAACCTAGTGCTGATCTCCCACCGACTCTTTGCACACACTTCAGTGCACCTCCACCAAACCAGTGAGCGCACAGGCTGAGGGGCCTCAAAAGACCCAAAAAACGGGCACCTCTCCCACCTTTCATTTTTGTATGTATGCTTGAATAATTTTTTGTCCTCAAGTTTATAATTTTTCATCAATAACGTGAAGAGAAAGGTACCTGGCCCCCTGGTGCACAAAAGTGTGTGATTTGAGACTCCACAGTAAGGGCTCCCCCTCCCCCAAACAAAAATGCTGTAAACGTTCTCATTGTCAACGAGGGCAACCCTGCCCAAACAAAGTCTTAAACTGTCCTAAAAGACCAAATGGGCAAAGGGGCACTCTGTCCCCCTGAAAAAAGGCCTACAGAACCCCAAAAGACCCATAAAGGGCACCTCCCCCTTTCAAAAAAGGCCTAAAGCATCCCAAAAGACCCAGTAGCCAAGAAGGGCACCCCATCCTCCAAAAAAAGACCTAACTTATCCCAAAACACCCAATCACAAAAAAGGGCACTACCCCTTTAAAAAAAGTCCCAAACTACCCCAAAAGACCCAGTGGCCAGAAAGGGCACCACCATCCTCCAAAAAAAATACCTATATTATTCCAAAAGACCCCTTAAGGGCACCTCCCCTCCCTTAATAAACAAAGGCCTACATTACACAAAAGACCCATAAAGGGCACCTTCCCTACCTTTAAAAAAAAAGGGGGGCTAAAAAAAAACCTCAAAAGACCCAATGGCTAAAAAGGGCACCTCTCCCCCTTTCATTTTTGTATGTATGCATGAATCATTTTTTGTCCTCTAGTTTATCATTTTTTGATGAATAAAGTAAAGAGAAAGGTAAGTGGATATCTGCAAGGTAAGTGCTATATTTATATTCTTTTCATCTTGAGCTCTTGTGGGCAGACATTTTCTTGTTAGATTGTAAGCTCTTATGAGCAGGATTTTCTTTGTCATATCAGATGTTAAGCTCTTGTGGGCAGTGATTTTCTCCTTAGATTGTTAGCTCGGGCAGAAACCGAAACCTACCTGGATGCATCAGGTGCAAAGAGTTTTCAAAATGTCTCTTCGCTGCTGTCCCGTCTGTGTGCGAAGTCTCGGCCGTAAAGTGGGGAAGAAGGGTTACCCCTTTACGGAGGATAGACAAGCAGTACCTGGCCCCCTGGTGCACGAAGGTGTGTGATTTAGGACTCCAGAGTAAGGGCTCCCCCTCCCCCAAACAAAAATGCTGTAAACTTTCTCATTGTTAACGAGGGCAACCCTGCCCAAACAAAGGCTTAAACTGTCCTAAAAGACCCAATGGGCAAAAGGTCACTCCTACCCCCTGAAAAAAGGCTGATGGAACCCCAAAAGACCCATAAAGGGCACCTCCCCCTTTCAAAAAAGGCCTAAAGCATCCCTAAAGACCCAGTAGCCAAGAAGGGCACCCCCATCCTCCAAAAAAAGACCTAACTTATCCCAAAAGACCCAATTACAAAAAAGGGCACTACCCCTTTAAAAAAAAGGCCCAAACTACCCCAAAAGACCCAGTGGCCAGAAAGGGCACCACCATCCTCCAAAAAAATACCTAAATTATTCCAAAAGACCCCTTAAGGGCACCTCCCCTCCCTTAATAAACAAAGGCCTACATTACACAAAAGACCCATAAAGGGCACTTTCCCTACCTTTAAAAAAAAAGGGGGGCTAAAAAAAAACCTCAAAAGACCCAATGGCTAAAAAGGGCACCTCTCCCCCTTTCATTTTTGTATGTATGCATGAATCATTTTTTGTCCTCTAGTTTATCATTTTTTGATGAATAAAGTAAAGAGAAAGGTAAGTGGATATCTGCAAGGTAAGTGCTATATTTATATTCTTTTCATCTTGAGCTCTTGTGGGCAGACATTTTCTTGTTAGATTGTAAGCTCTTATGAGCAGGATTTTCTTTGTCATATCAGATGTTAAGCTCTTGTGGGCAGTGATTTTCTCCTTAGATTGTTAGCTCGGGCAGAAACCGAAACCTACCTGGATGCATCAGGTGCAAAGAGTTTTCAAAATGTCTCTTCGCTGCTGTCCCGTCTGTGTGCGAAGTCTCGGCCGTAAAGTGGGGAAGAAGGGTTACCCCTTTACGGAGGATAGACAAGCAGTACCTGGCCCCCTGGTGCACGAAGGTGTGTGATTTAGGACTCCAGAGTAAGGGCTCCCCCTCCCCCAAACAAAAATGCTGTAAACTTTCTCATTGTTAACGAGGGCAACCCTGCCCAAACAAAGGCTTAAACTGTCCTAAAAGACCCAATGGGCAAAAGGTCACTCCTTCCCCCTGAAAAAAGGCCTATGGAACCCCAAAAGACCCATAAAGGGCACCTCCCCCTTTCAAAAAAGGCCTAAAGCATCCCTAAAGACCCAGTAGCCAAGAAGGGCACCCCCATCCTCCAAAAAAAGACCTAACTTATCCCAAAAGACCCAATGACAAAAAAGGGCACTACCCCTTTAAAAAAAAGGCCCAAACTACCCCAAAAGACCCAGTGGCCAGAAAGGGCACCACCATCCTCCAAAAAAATACCTAAATTATTCCAAAAGACCCCTTAAGGGCACCTCCCCTCCCTTAATAAACAAAGGCCTACATTACACAAAAGACCCATAAAGGGCACCTTCCCTACCTTTAAAAAAAAAAAGGGGGGCTAAAAAAAACCCTCAAAAGACCCAATGGCTAAAAAGGGCACCTCTCCCCCTTTCATTTTTGTATGTATGCATGAATCATTTTTTGTCCTCTAGTTTATCATTTTTTGATGAATAAAGTAAAGAGAAAGGTAAGTGGATATCTGCAAGGTAAGTGCTATATTTATATTCTTTTCATCTTGAGCTCTTGTGGGCAGACATTTTCTTGTTAGATTGTAAGCTCTTATGAGCAGGATTTTCTTTGTCATATCAGATGTTAAGCTCTTGTGGGCAGTGATTTTCTCCTTAGATTGTTAGCTCGGGCAGAAACCGAAACCTACCTGGATGCATCAGGTGCAAAGAGTTTTCAAAATGTCTCTTCGCTGCTGTCCCGTCTGTGTGCGAAGTCTCGGCCGTAAAGTGGGGAAGAAGGGTTACCCCTTTACGGAGGATAGACAAGCAGTACCTGGCCCCCTGGTGCACGAAGGTGTGTGATTTAGGACTCCAGAGTAAGGGCTCCCCCTCCCCCAAACAAAAATGCTAAAAACTTTCTCATTGTTAACGAGGGCAACCCTGCCCAAACAAAGGCTTAAACTGTCCTAAAAGACCCAATGGGCAAAAGGTCACTCCTTCCCCCTGAAAAAAGGCCTACGGAACGCCAAAAGACCCATAAAGGGCACCTCCCCCTTTCAAAAAAGGCCTAAAGCATCCCAAAAGACCCAGTAGCCAAGAAGGGCACCCCCATCCTCCAAAAAAAGACCTAACTTATCCCAAAAGACCCAATGACAAAAAAGGGCACTACCCCTTTCAAAAAACTTCTGGAAGAATGGTCAAACATTCCCATAGACACACCCCTAAACCTTGTGGACAACCTTTCTAGAAGAGTTGAAGCCGTTACAGCTGCAAAGGGTGGGCCAACTCAATATTGAACCCTACGGACTAAGATTGGGATGCCATTAAGTTCATGTGCGTGTAAAGCCAGGCGTCCCAATACTTTTGTTAATATAGTGTATAATTTACCACCATCTCCAGCATGGTCAATAGTGCTTGTGGGGCACCACTTGACTTCACAAGATGATACTCAGTATGCCCAATAACAACAAACGCTCAGAGGGAAGGATTGACAGAAAGAAGATCTCATAAAACCACTCCAATAAATTTATTGTTAGAAAGATACAGAAATACACTCACTCTGCCTTAAAACCCGGCACCTGGTTTAACCCACTCCGAGACCAGACGTGAGGTGTGGATCATAGCCCGGAAGTGACATCAGTGGAAGTTACGTGAACCACAAGCGCTATTGACCATACTAGAGATAGTTGGTCAATTATATACGGAGAGTGTTAGTGCATGTGGGACACTTTATATTGTATCACAAGGAGTCCATAAGGAGCTCTGACTTCATGTTGTATCATCAAATTGGGACTTATACTGGGACTTTTTATACTGTATGCAATATCTTTATTTGCGATATTCAATCAGAGCCAAAGATCACATTTTGTAGGTTTATGATATGCGCGGTTTATTTTTTTCCAATCACTCTGTATCTTACATAGTACACATTCTAAAGCAAGGGTAGGCAACTTTTTGAGCACAGTGTCCCGAAAAATGTTTTCAAAGAAATTGAGTGTGCCAATTTTATAACAAAAACTTCACACTCTCAATCACAAAAATTATTTTTTATAAAGTAAATGGTGTAAACTACTTTAGCAGTGAGAAATTAACATCCTGCACTCTCACGCCTCAGATCAGCCCCCAATTCCTGCAACTCCACACCTCAGATCACTGTCCCCCCCCCTGTCATCTTCCTCCAGCTGGTGGGCGGGCCTAGCAGGACTGTGATTGGCTTTAGCAGTGGCCAATGACAGTCCTCCACTTCCTGGAAACAAGGACCGCCCGCCCCCCTTTGCAGAACTGCACGCGATCTCTTCCTCATCACAAAAGCTGACAAACGCAGCTGCAGTAAAGTTATAGAACCAAACAATGTTTCCCATCTTTTACAATGTTTGGGAGCACAGTGCCTTCCCTCTCAGTGCAGCTACGGTGTGGGGAATTCTGAAATTGGAATACATTGGTGTCTCACTGACGCTTCCCTGCGCTGCTCTGCTGATGGGGAGGGAGTCGAGTGCCTGCAAAAGAGGCTTTGCATGCCGGGGGTTGCCTACCCCTGTTCTAAAGGCTTGAGGTTTTTTACCTTTGTCCACTGCATTCTATCCCCCCCCCCCCAATACTTACATGAGCCCCATTGTGATCCAGTGATATATTAAAAAAAATTAAAAATAACTCTGTACTTGCTATTCATGCTACATTGGCTTATAAATAAGGAATATATAAAATGCATAAACTTTTCTTTAATCATATTCCATTATGGTATAGTAGTTTGCCATCATTTCAATTTAACATTAAGAAACAGTTCCTTGTTGAATAGGCATATCACACTAGTAATACTGTCCAAGATAATAAAAATTGCTATACCAGTATATCAAATTACTATGATGTCATTTTAAAGACAGCCTGCCCCCTAATATACTTATATTTAGGCATAGTGAAGTTTCTCCTGCATACGCTCTATTTTGGTTGGTGTTAAAGCTTACTAAGGGTCAAAGATGTCCTTTTCTTCAGGTGATAGTTTTTGGGCCTGTAGCCCTGGAGGAAGTCACATACTCCCTGTATTTACATATATCAGGTAACCGTAGAGTGCTGGCGGGGTGCTTTTTGGGCACTGGGGCAATAGACAAGATGAGCACTAGTCTGGGTCCATTATTCACTTGGAGGGGACAACCTTCATGATTCTTTTGCTTCTGACTTTTAGGATTTCACACACATAGGATCATTGTTTTAGGCTCCATTCTCATCCGCAGGGTCCTGGAATGCACAAAAAGCGCATTCCGCACTTGTGGCGCTATTAAGGCTGCATTCACACCTGAGCTTCGAGTTTATGTATGGTTTAGGTTTGTTACAGCATTTGGGCTGCAGGAGTTTTTGTATTAGCCCATAGAGAACATTTGTTTTGGATGTATTTGCATGCAAGTGCCATTAGTTGTAACTGACACCCCAAATGCACCTAAGGCCCCTTTCACACCGATGCATTTTTCAGGCGCTACAGGGCTAAAAATAGCGTCTGTATAGCGCTTAAAAAAAGCGGGTCCTTTAACTCCAGTGTCAAAGCCAGAGGGCTTTCACACTGAAGCGGTGCGCTAGCAGGACGGTAAAAAAAGTGCTGCTAGCAGCATCTTTGGAGCTGTGAAGGAGCGGTGTATTCACCGCTCCTACCCATTGAAATCAATGGGACAGCGCGGTAATACCCTTTACGGCCGCTAGCGGGGGTTAAAACCGCCCCGCTAGCGACCGCATACCGCGGCTAAAACGACGGTAAAGCAGCGCTAAATATACAACAGAAATGCATTGTGGCCACCAAACAGCATGGTACTGTGGTACCATGTTTGGTGTGGCAGGTTTCTAAAAGTCGCACCTGCTGTGTTTTTTTATTTATTATTTTTTTTACGCATTCCCATGCATTTAGCCTCCTAGTGAAATTAAAAGAGAAGTCTTTTTAGGCTGGGCTTCTCCTCTGGGTCACAGAAGTGCAATTCGTTTTGCATTCCTGTGACCCGTTTCCAGTGGAGAACGGTCTGACGTCCGCTCTCTGCTGACGTCACTGCCATCACTCGAGGCAGCGAGTCATCCCGACTTCTCAAGTCTGGATCCGCCAGCTGCTCTGATTGATGGCAGTCTCAGCGAGCCACTGAGACAGCCGCTCCCCGCCCCTCACAGCTCCTCGCTCCAATGAGCATGGAGGATCAGAGCAGGAGAGAGAACCAAGCCATCGGCGATGTTTGGTGGCTCTGTTCTCAGTGCAGAGAAGCTGGGAAAAAAAAAAAAAAAAACTCATACCTCTTTTAATAAACTTTGGAAAAACACAATCACCTGTTAACAACATTTACACATGAGGTGTTTTTGGATTAGACTACAGAGTGTGTTATCTGTGACATCACTTGTTGCTATGTGGTCACGTCAGCCTTAAAAGCACACATAAATACATGCTTTTGCATCCACTAATGCAATTCTGTGAGCCTCAAAATGCAGCAATCCACCCAATGTGAGCTACAAAAGAAGCTCCGGAACTTTGAGCTACAGGCAGTTGTGCGTTCAGGTGTGAACAGGCACCATAGAGACAAATACATTTTTTTATGTTAGAATGCAGCCTAATTGTTAATGGCACCCCAAACCTGGGAATCAAATGCGCATTTTGCTGCAAGCAAAAACATGGCAATACGTGCAGTAAAAAAATGTGCAAACTGGAACGTGGCAAAAAGTTCCATGTGCTACTTAGCCACGTTTGCTGCACATAGCACACCCCAACCACTTTAGGTGGTTATATTGGGATGATGCCTACAGCGGCAGTCATCACCCTTGTACCACCTCTTAAAGCCGGTGGTGGTCTCTCCTGTAAAAGCAATCCTAGTGGCCAACTAGCCACTGCATTGCTTTTACAAGCAGCAGGAGTAGACGTCCCCCCCTCCCCACTCCTGCAGCTTGCTCTTCCGAGCCACTGGGAGACCCTGGCAACCGCACATCCGTTGGTTGGTTGGGAAGCGGAACAAAAGCTGGGACCGGCTTTGATCAGTTTACCTGGAAGTTCACCGCACCATTTTTTTAAAAACTCAAATGCAATTGAAAACACAGATCTTGGTGTTTTAAATGGGCAGAAGAGGAATTTGGGGCCTTTTAGACCCCAGATCTCTCTGTAAAGAGTACCTGTCACATGCCTATTGCCGGCACAACAGTGTAAATATTAAGAAATGAAAGTGCCCCTGTCCTCCCGCACACACGCAAACAGCGATCATCCCACACATGTGAGGTATCAGCATGTGAGCGTGACATCCAAAAAAATTGGATTATGTGTTATGTTTTTTTTGCATTACAATTTTAAATAAAGTGTATTTTTCCCCAAATCAATTGCGTTTGACAAGTCTGCACAACAGCGAGTGACAAAAAACTAAATAAATAAATGCAAAACCCAATTTATTCTCTAAGCTAGGGCCTCTACTTTAAAATATATTACATATTTCTTGTTAAAAAAAAATATATTACATATACATACAATGTTTTGGTATTCCAAGTAATTTTCGAGCAAAAAATATTGATGGTTACATGTAAACAAGAGATGAAAAGGCCTGGTCTGGAAGAGGTTCAATCAATGGGTTGCCCCCAACTAAAAATGAAGGGCAGTTCGTCAAACCACGTGACTGTGCTCAGCTGTCAGAACAGCTCCAGCTACTGAAATCAGCCTAGGTGTACAGGCGGGCCATTCGTCTTTTTAGACACTAGGTGGCGCCTCATCTTCTGTCGGCAAGCTTTCCTCTTTCTTCGTAGTGAGATCGTTGTATACGATGCACCCGAAGCAAACCCAAGCGCTCACAGCGTAGGCCATATTTACCCAGACACCCATTTTTTGTTCTAGTATCCAGTGCTTTTTCGGCAGCATATGCCTTAGCAACCGGAGAAGGCCGCCGAGCCTCGCCATCGCCAGAGACGAAGGGCATATTCACTTGAGAGCTCCAAACAAGTCCGGGGTTTCTTGATGACTTTACGGTAAGGTGACTCCACTGAAACCACGTGACCGTTCTCCTAGCCCAGGGATTTATACAGAGAGGGGGTAGGCATTTGCTGAAGCCGAGTCGGACATGTTTACTAGAGGATCATGGGAACCATTGGCGGACAGTGCTGTGCCTCTATCTGGCCAATGGCAGAGCCGCGAACTCAAAGCATATAAACAGTAGGATTGAGGGGGCAGAGCCTGTTGTGGAGACCGTAAGAGTGCCAGCCAATCAAATGGAACGCGCGGCGCGAAGGCATTACCTGAGTGCGTCACTCGGAGGGAGGATCAGACTGCGATGGACCAGCTAGAGGAGGAGCTCAATTCAGCTGTCCTCCGCCCCGCCCCGCCCACGCTGTCTTCTTACAGCATCACAGCTGGACACTAAGAGGTAGGAGATTGTCACTATGGGATTTATAGAGAGAGAGAGAGGGGGCGGGCATTTACTGAAGCCAGTCGGACATTTTTACTAAGGGATCGGAGAAAATCATGGGCGGATCTAGGCCGGCTGCTCCACCCACCGATTTCACCAGTGTAAGAACAACGCCGTGTGTCAGTTACAGTGAAGAGAGGTAAATCCCCCAATCTTATAATTTATACACCATGAAGGAGGCCATGTCATTATCTGTATTCTCTATTAAAGTGGTAGGAAACTTTTACCCATTTATAACTACAGGTAAGTCTATAATACGATTTATCTGTAGGTACTGTGACTATCTCCGGTGTTCTATCACCAAGTGTCCGGCTGTCACTAGGTGTCCGAAGTGTACTGCGCATGCGCAGTACGGAGCATGAAGATTTTCAGAAATTGCCGGAAGATGAACGGCGCCTGCGCCGCGAGTCGAAGAGAAGCCCCCACCATCCAAGCGGACATAGGGTTAGTCAAGCTTAGAGGGCCCCTCGCGGGCTCGCTTCGCTCGCCACGCTTCGGGCACGGCCTCGCTGCGCTCGGCTCTTTTATATATTCTAACTCTATGTCCACTTGGATGGTGGGGCTTGAAAGTGGACTCACGGCGCAGGCGCCGTTCATCCTCGGCAATTTTCGGAATCAGGGTGTCCTGTGTACTGCGCATGCGCAGTACACCTCAGACACTTTGTGATGGGGGACTGGTAATGATACAACACTGGCTGGAGAATGTGTGGGAGGAGCCGGGGGGAGCACCGAAGCTGTCAATAAGCAGTACACAGGCCACGCTCACTGACTAGCCAATGGCAGAGCCGCGAGCTCAAAACTGATAAACAGCAGGATTAAGGGGGCGGGGCCTGCTCGGGAGACCGTGAGAGGCAGCCAATCAAGTGGGAGCGCGCGGCGAGAGGGCGTTACCTTAGTGCGTCACTCGGAGGGAGGATCAGACTGCGATGGACCAGCTGGAGGAGGAGAACGATTCGGCTGTCCTCCGCCCCGCCCACCTTAATATTTTCCTACAGCATCACGGCTGAATGCTAAGAGATAGGAGATTGTCACTATGGGGTTTATAAAGAGAGAGAGGGGGCGGGTATTTACTGAGCTAGGCCGGTGTTTCTCCTCCCCACTGACACTTTCTATAATACCCTACGCGAATCTAGGGGCGGAGCCTGTGTGATGGATAGTTGGAACCTCAGATAATCAAAAATTTTAAAAACTACAGAGTGGCACGCAGTGGCCCCACGTCCAATCAGCGCGCGTCTGGGACCTGGCTCCTCCCTGTGGGCGGCTCGAGGACGATTGGCCCGCCCCTTTATTTACAACGTCACATGGCGCTCTGCTAAGAGGGGACTGGGAATTCGGGAGGACAGACGTGCGAAGTGTCCCGCCCCTTTATTTACTACGTCACACAGGCTCTGCTCACGGGAGAGAACTCGGAGAGGACGGACGTGTTGTCGGTGGGCGGAGCCTGTGTCATGTGATGGAGGCTGTAAAGTATTCTCGGAAATGATTGTGTGATATGGATAAGAAGTGATCCGAGTATCGAGGAGTAGCGTGCACAACATTTATATTTATATCACGTGATGTACAGCTGGTGTCCCGTCAGATTCGGCGACCCGTCAGAATGTGTAACAGAAGTGACGTTCCGTCGCCGCCATGTTGCTACACCCCACACTTCTCCATTGTAAGGATACAGTGTGAAGGGGGCAAGCGGACATCTTATTACACCCACCGGAGTTTTGCATTTTACACTAAATTATAACAATAAACAAGTTATATAGTGAAACACAGTAGAACTTAGTACTTAGAACTCCGTCTGAATGGTTAGATGTTGAATTTTAAAAGCAGCCAACTTCTGTCAGATTAGCAAACCTGTAAGATCAGCAAGTTTGCTGCTGCTTTTTAAATTCAACATTTAAACAGTCAGACGGAGTTCTCAGTTTACTGTTATAAATAAGTGTAAAATGCAAAACTCTGGTGGGTTTAATAAGATGTCCACTTGCCCCCTTCTCACGGTATCCTTACTATGGAGAAGTGCGGGGTGTAGCAATATGGCGGCGAGGGAACATCACTTCCGTTACACATTCTGACGGAACACCGGGTGGGGGGTGTGCCCCTCCCAGGTCTGATGGGACACCTGATTTAAGGGAGAACTCTGATGGGGACACCTGATTTAAGGGAGAACTCTGATGGGGACACCTGATTTAAGGTGGCACTTTGATGGGGACACCTGATTTAAGGGAGCACTCTGATGGGGCATCTGATTCAAGGTGCCACTCTGATGGGAACATCTTATTTAAGGTGGCACTCTGATGGGGACACCTGATTTAAGGGAGAACTCTGATGGGGACTTCTGATTTAACTACTTAAAGACCATGCCTCTTTTTCAGACTCAGTGTTTACAAGTTAAAAACAATCTTTTTTGCTAGAAAATTACTTAGAACCCCCAAACATTATAATTTTTATTTCTAACACCCTAGAGAATAAAATGGCGGTCATTGCAATACTTTTTATCACACTGTATTTGTTCAGTGGTCTTACAAGAGCAAGTTTTTTGATAAAAAAAATAAGACAACAGTAAAGTTAGCCCAATTTTTTTTTAGAATGTGAAAAATAATGTTACGCCCAGTAAATTGATACCCAACATGTCATGCATCAAAATTGCGCCCGCTCGTGAAATGGTGTCAAACTTTTACCCTTACAAATCTCCATAGGCAACATTTTTAAAAAATTCTACAGGATGCATGTTTTGAGTTACAGAGGGGGTCTAGGGCTAGAATTATTGCTCTCGCTCCAACGATTGCGGCGATACCTCGCATGTGTGGTTTGACCACCTTTTTCATATGTGTTCGCTCTGCACGCAAGCTCGTTGGGACGGGGCGCTTTAAAAAATAAAAAAAAATTTCTTATTATTTATTTTACTTGATTTTATTTATTTTTTCACAGTTTCAAAAAAAAAAAAAAAATTGGGTCAATTTTATTCCTATTACAAGGAATGTAAACATCCCTTGTAATAGAAAAAAATCATGACAGGTCCTCTTAAATATGAGATCTGGGGTCAAAAAGTCCTCAGACCTCATATTTGGACTTAAATGCAATAAAAAAAAAATGGCCCTCTAAAGCCCCATACACACGCGCGGACAATCCGTGGACCAGGTCCGTCGGACCATGTCCGTCATACTTTGTCTGATGTTGGTTTTGCGTACACACGATCGGACAAAGTTGTCGGAAAATCCGATCATTCTGAACGTGGTGACGTTTGTTGCCTACGACGGGACTACGTAGAGGCTAGTAGCCAATAGCTTTGGTCTTGTAATGTGATCTGAGCATGCGTAGCACTTTGTCCGGTCGGACAAGCGTACACACGCTCGGATTTGGTGTGATCGGACCGGGTTGACGGCAAATCTTTCCAGCAGGAGATAAGACTTTGTCCGACGGACAAACCGACGAACACTGTCCGATGGTGCATACACACGGTCTGATTTTTCAACAACCTTGTCCGATCGGACCAAATTGATGAAAAAGTCCGACCGTGTGTATGGGGCTTTAGACGTATGGGCGGAAATTACTTTTTGACGTTGCTTCCACCCTGCTATAGTATGGAGACGGGTGGGGGCCATCTTCCCCTCACTCGTCTTCATACCCAGCCACTGACAGGTCCCGATCGCCTCCGCCGATACAGGCAGCTCCGGTAAGAGGCGGAGGGCGCAGGAGAGCGGCTAGAGGGGGATGGCCCCTCTCCTGCCGCTGATAACGGTGATCTTGCAGCGAATCGGGTGCAGAGACTACAATTATCGTAAACAGGACCGCTGCTGCCTTTACCGAGAAGTCCATCTTTAAACTGTCGACGTATATTTACAGGAGCCGGTGGTCGGCAAGTGGTTATGGGAGAACTCTGATGGGGACATTTGATTTAAGGAGGCAATCGGATGGTGGGGACATTTGATTTAAGGGAGCACTCTGATGGGAGTACTCTGATGGAGACACCTATTTAAAAGGGAGCACTCTGATGAGGACACCCACTTTTAGAGGGCACTCTGATGGGGACACTCACTGTAAGGAGTCCACGCCATTGAAAACACCTGATTTTTATTTTTAAAAATAACAAACATGTTATACTTACCTGCTCTGTGTAATGTTTTTTCACAGAGCAGCTCTGATGGGGACTCCTGATCTAAGGAGGCACTCTGATTCAAAGAGGCATGCCGATAGGGACATTTTATTTAAGGGAGCACTCTAATGGGGACACCTGATTTAAAGCAGAGCTCCATCCAAAGGGGAAGCTCCGCTTGTTTGCCTCCTCCCCCCTCCGCTGCCACATTTGGAACTTTTTTAAGAGGGCAGCGGGTACCTGATTTTTGACAGGTATCTGCTCCTACTTCAGGCTGATCTCGTTGCAGCAAAGTCACCTGGAAGTTTGGACCCCCTCTTCTCCTAGTTTTGGTATAATGCATTCCTGTCTGTTCACCTGCAAGTTGATTGTTGTGGCCAGCCTCTGGGTGGAGACCAAACCTGATTTCAGCAATCCTAGTGTGCAGTCTAATGCTTGTCATATTTCTTTTGTTACACGTGTTCCAAGCTCACTGTCTTCTCTTCTCTGCTAGATTTCATGTTGATGAACTTGGATGCTCTCTGAACCCTTCCTGTATTTTGACTACCGATGTGCTCCTAACAATTGTGAGCTTTTCCTGCCTTGAACCTGGACTGTCATTCAACCACTTTACCTGGCTGCCAACCGCAAGTACCTGTTTCTTGTGATCGGTTCACTCCTGCTACGGCATGGTAGCCAGGCACTTTAGCATTGTGTACTGGGGGTAACCAAGTACCAGTAGCCTGCTTTCCTTATGGGAAAGGGGGCTTCTAAAGGTGAAGAACATAGAAGCTAGCGATTAGTGTCTGACCACCTGCGTGACACCCCCCCCCCCCCCACCCACATGCATGTAAATACTCCTGTTCTTTGACAGCTGCTGGTCTCATCCCAGCATCCTAGTTGTGGTATGATGCATCTCTGTCTGTCCACCTGCAAGTTGATTGTTGTGACCAGTCTCTGGGTGAAAACCAAACCTGAGAGAAACAAAACGTTACCCCAGCTCCACTGCCAATATGAAAGTCCACGAGCTGTGATCCGGTGCACTAGCCAGGACGTTCAGGCCCCAAATACAATACTTGGATCAAAAAGGGCTGGCAACTCGGATGCTCTTGAATAAAAGTCCTTAACCACTTCCCGACCGCCCCATGTAGATATACGTCGGCAGAATGGCACGTACAGGCAGAATCACGTACCTGTACGTGACATTCTTCAGGCGGTTGGGGGGTCCGATCGGACCCCCCTCCGCCGGCGGGGACGGTCGGGATCGTGTCAGGAGCGATCCGGGACGAGGGGACGGCCAGTGGTTTCTGGCCACCCCCTCGCGATCGCTCCTGGCCAATGAAAAGCTTCCCCTTCCTGTCTATTGTATAGACAGGAAGGCGGAAGTGATGTCACGCTCGGTGCGCCGGTCTATGTGACCGGAGACGCCGAGCGGTGAACATGTAAAGGTTAGTGCACAACAGTACACTGACACCAGTACAGTTAGGCACATATTCCACCCCCCTGTCACCCCTGATCACCCCCCAGATCACCCCCTCCCCCCCCAGTCACAGTGTCACTAATTGCAGTGATCATTTTTTTACTGATCACTGCATTTAGTGTCAGTGTGACTGTAATAACTGTCAGGGCAGTTAGTTTTAGGTCCAAGGTAGCCCCCTACCCCCCCCCCTAATAAAGGTTTAACCCCTTGATTGCCCCCCAGGTAACCCTTTCACCCCCTTTTGCCAGTGTCACTAAGCGATCGTTTTTCTGATCGCTGTATTAGTGTCACTGCTGTCGCTAGGTAACCATTTTTTTTTTTTAGGTAACCGCCATGTTTATATAGGTTCATAAATAGTTTTATAGGTCAGGTACCCCCATATTACAACCTAAATAAAGGTTTTAACCCCTTGATTGCCCCTAGAGTTAACCCTTTCACCAGTGATCACTGTATAACTGTCACTGGTGACGCTGGTTAGCCAGTTAGTTATTTCGTTATTTAGGTTCCCCGTCAGGTTTTTATATAGCGTCAGGTACCCCCATATATTACCTAATAAAGGTTTTAACCCCCTGATTGCCCCTAGTTAACCCTTTCACCCCCTTTTGCCAGTGTCACTAAGCGATCGTTTTTCTGATCGCTGCATTAGTGTCGCTAGGTAACCATTTTTTTTTTTTTTAGGTAACCGCCATGTTTATATAGGTTCATAAATAGGTTTATAGGTCAGGTACCCCCATATTACAACCTAAATAAAGGTTTTAACCCCTGATTGCCCCTAGAGTTAACCCTTTCACCAGTGATCACTGTATAACTGTCACTGGTGACGCTGGTTAGCCAGTTAGTTATTTCGTTATTTAGGTTCCCCGTCAGGTTTTTATATAGCGTCAGGTACCCCCATATATTACCTAATAAAGGTTTTAACCCCCTGATTGCCCCTAGTTAACCCTTTCACCCCCTTTTGCCAGTGTCACTAAGCGATCGTTTTTCTGATCGCTGCATTAGTGTCGCTAGGTAACCAGTTTTTTTTTTGTATTACTGTTACGGGTGACGCTGGTTAGTTAGCTTGTTTTTTATACTGTCAGGGCACCCGCCATTTATTACCCAATAACGGTTTAACCCCCTGATCGCCCGGCGGATGATATCAATTAGGTTTTAGGGTCAAATAAGGTCTGCGTCGCCCCAGGTTAGTGCCAGTACCGCAAACACCCACGCACAAAGCATACACCTCCCTTAGTGGCACAGTATCTGAACAGATCAATATCTGATCTGATCAGATCTATACTAGCGTCCCAGCAGTTTAGGGTTCCAAAAAAAACCGCATTGTTAGCGGGATCAGCCCAGATACCTGCTAGCACCTGCGTTTTCCCCCTCCGCCCAGCCCAGCCCACCCAAGTGCAGTGTCGATCGATCACTGTCACTTACAAAACACTAAGCACACATAACTGCAGCGTTCGCAGAGTCAGGCCTGATCCCTGCGATCGCTAACAGTTTTTTTGTGGTAGCGTTTTGATTCAGTCGCTTCAGTCAGGAGCTTTTTTACCTGTAAATCTCAAAAAAATAAAAAAAATAAAAATAGTTGTCGTTTTATTGTTCTCTCTCTCACTCTATTCTCTCTCTATTGTTGCTCTTTTTTTACTCCATTCTATTCTGCAATGTTTTATTATGTTTTATCATGTTTTATCATGCTTGCTTTTCAGGTATGTAATTTTGTTTACTGTGTTTTAGTGTTAAGCATTTTTTTGTTTTCAGGTGCGCCATTCAGTTGCAACGCGGATTTATTTATCTTGACAGCAACAGCGTTTGCTCCCACGATACATAAAGACGCGACTCCAATCAATCTCTTTTTTTCGTTCAGCCAAGAGGCTGCATGAAAAAAAAAAAGATTACAATATATGTCCAGTATGTTGCTGGAC
Source organism: Lithobates sylvaticus (assembly GCA_028564925.1). NCBI lineage: Eukaryota > Metazoa > Chordata > Amphibia > Anura > Ranidae > Lithobates > Lithobates sylvaticus. The sequence goes on along the minus strand of CM053030.1, from coordinate 136,456,048 downwards.
TTTGAATGGTTATACCAGAATGATGCCTGCAGGTTTAGGTATCATCTTGGTATCATTCTTTTCAGCCAGTGATCGGCTTTCATGTAAAAGCAATTCTAGCGGGTAATTAGCCTCTAGACTGCTTTTACAAGCAGTGGGAGGGAATGTCCCCCCTCCCGGATATAAACCGCGCCATTGGGAAATTGGGAAAGCATTTTATCACACCAATCTTGGTGTGGTCAGATGCTTTGAGGGCAGAGGAAAGATCTAGGGTCTAATAGACCCCAATTTTTTCAAAAAAAGAGTACCTGTCACTGCCTATTGCTATCATAGGGGATATTTACATTCCTGAGATAACAATAAAAATCATAACAAAGAAAAAAAATGGAAGGAACAGTTTAAAAATAAAATAAAAAAGCTAAATAAATTAAAAAAAAACCAAAAAAAAAAAAAAAAGCACCCCTGCCCCCCCTTCTCTTGCGCAAAGGCGTACACAAGCGTTGGTCTGGCGTCATATGTAAACAGCAATTGCACCATGCATGTGAGGTATCACCGCGAAGGTCAGATCGAGGGCAGTAATTTTAGCAGTAGACCTCCTCCGTGAATCTAATGTGGTATCATGTAAAGGCTTTTAAAGGCTTTTAAAAATGTATGTAGTTTGTCGCCACTGCGTGTTTGTGCGCAATTTTAAAGCATGTCGTGTTTGGTATCCATGGACTCGGCCTAAGATCATATTTTTTATTTCATCAAAAATTTGAGCAATATAGTGTGTTTTAGTGCATTAAAATAAAAAAAAAGTGTATTTTTTCCACAAAAAATGCGTTTGAAAAATCGCTGCGCAAATACTGTGTGGAAAAAAAAAAATGCAACACCCACCATTTTAATCTGTAGGGCCTTTGCTTTAACATTATATATAGTGTTTGGGGGTTCAACGTAATTTTCTTGCAAAAAAAAAATATGTTTTCATGTAAACAAAAAGTGTCAGAAAGGGCTTTGTCTACAAGTGGTTAGAAGAGTGGGTGACGTGTGACATAGGCTTCTAAATGTTGTGCATAAAATGCCAGGACAGTTCAAACCCCCCCCAAATGACCCCATTTTGGAAAGTAGACACCCCAAGCTATTTGATGAGAGCAATGTTGAGCCCATTAAATATTTTTTTTTTTTGTCCCAAGAGATTGAATAATGAAAAAAAAAAAAATATATATATTTTTTTTTACAAAAAGTTGTCACTAAATGATATATTGCTCAAACATGTCATGGGCATATGTAGAAATACACCCCAAAATACATTCTGTTGCTTCTCCTGAGTACGGGGATACCACATGTGTGGGACTTTTTGGGAGCCTAGCTGCGTACGGAACCCCAAAAACCAATCACGCCTTCAGGCTTTCTAAGGGTGTAATTTTTTTATTTCACTTCTCACTGCCAATCACAGTTTCGGAGGCCATGGAATGCCCAGATGGCATAAAACCCCCCAAAATGACCCCATTTTGGAAAGTAGACACCCCAAGCTATTTGCTGAGAGGTATTGTGAGTATTTTGCAGATGTCTCTTTTTGTCACAAAGTTTTGAAAATTGAAAAAAGAAAAAAAAAAAATTTTTTTTTTCTTTACTTTCTTCATTTTCAAAAACAAATGAGAGCTGTAAAATACTCACCATGCCTCTCAACAAATAGCTTGGGGTGTCTACTTTCCAAAATGGGGTCATTTGGGGGGGTTTTGTGCTATTTTGGCATTTTATGGCCTTCGAAACTGTGATAGGTAGTGAGGAGTGAAATCAAAAATTTGCACCCTTAGAAATCCTGAAGGCGGTGCTTGGGTTTCGGGGCCCCGTACGCGGCTAGGCTCCCAAAAAGTCCCACACATGTGGTATCCCCATACTCAGGAGAAGCAGCAAAATGTATTTTGGGGTGCAATTCCACATATAACTATGGCATGTGTGAGCAATATATCATTTAGTGACAACTTTTTGAAAAAAAAAAAAAATCTTTTTTATTTTTGTCTTTATTCAATCACTTGGGACTAAAAAAAAAAATATTCAATGGGCTCAACATGCCTCTCAGCAAATAGCTTGGGGTGTCTACTTTCCAAAATGGGGTCATTTGGGGGGGTTTTGTACTTCTCTGCCATTTTAGCACCTCAAGAAATGAAATAGGCAGTCATAAATTAAAAGCGGTGTAAATTCCAGAAAATGTACTCTAGTTTGTAGACGCTATAACTTTTGCGCAAACCAATAAATATACGCTTATTGGCATTTTTTTTACTAAAGACATGTGGCTGAATACATTTTGGCCCAAATGTTTGACTAAAATTGAGTTTATTAGATTTTTTTTATAACAAAAAGTAGAAAATCTCTTTTTTTTTCAAAATTTTCGCTCTTTTTCCGTTTATATCGCAAAAAATAAAAATCACAGAGGCAATCAAATACCATCAAAAGAAAGCTCTATTTGTGGGAAGAAAAGGACGCAAATTTCGTTTGGTTACAAAATTGCATGACCGCGCAATTACCAGTTAAAGTAGTGCAGTGCGAAATTGAAAAAAGACCTCTGGTCCTTTGGCTGCCAAATGGTCCGGGGCTGAAGTGGTTAATTGGTTACATGGGTACACGGGTACAGGCTATACGCTGACGTGTTTCAGCTAAGAAGCCTTCATCAAAGCATACATGTTTGATTTAAAATCTGATATTTAGAACAAGGTAAGCACTCCAAATGGGGCAGGTACATCCTGATCAGAAGCAATCAAAGACAATT